>NW_026844366.1:185101172-185207058 GCF_025583915.1 Anolis sagrei ordinatus
CCTATCTCTCTCTCAGCTAGGCCCTGGCCACAATGTAAAGCCTAAACACAGTTTGAAACACAGTATAATGAAGATATTTCATGATGTGCTGTATTGCCTCTATTTGTTTTTTTTTAATTGACATCCTTTAAAATTGCTTTTAATTCTATAGAATCATCATCATCATCCTCTTACTCACCTGTGGATTGAGACAGGGAACAACAACAAATATCACATAATTGTGTGTGTGTGTGTCAGGAGCAACTTGACTTGTCAGTTAAAATACATGTAAAACCAAATATGTATTATAAACTATCAATAAATATTTTTAAACCATAATTTAAAAATAATTTGGATAAGTCTGGTAAAAGGAACTGGCTTTGACTGCTGATTTAAACTCATATAGTGTCTCTGATTGACAAATCTCTTCCTGGAGGCCATTACAGTGTCTAGGGGCATCCATATAAATTTCATCTGAAGAACAGTAATGGCTGACTGAAGTAAATGTCTCCCAGAAGGCCTGAGTGTACATGGTGAATTATATGGGAGAAGGCAATCCTGCACTTAGCCTGGCTTTAAAGGTAAAAACCAACATTTTGCAATTTGCCTGGAAATTAATTGGTAGCCAATGGAGTAATTTGAATATGGGTGTAATATTGTCACTCTTAGATGCTCCAGTAATCCGCCTGGCTACCATGCTTTGAACTGAAATTTCCAAACTGGGTACAGATGTAGCCTAATGTACACCACATAGCAGAGGTTCAACCTTGAGGTTACCAGAGTATCCACTACTATCTTTGGGTCCTCCAATTCTAGAAAGTGTACCACGTGCATAACAATCAAAGTTGATAATAAATCCCCTGACTGTGACATCTAACTTGACTGCCATTAGGAGGGATGTATACAAGTTCACACCTAAGATATAAACATAGTCTTTCAAGAGGAGTGTAACTTTATCCAGGATTGGTTGACATACCTCCAAGCTCAAGTTGAGACACTTAACTGTAAGCACCCCTGTTTTGTCTGGATTCATTTTCAGTTTGTTTTTCCTTACCCTGCATATTATCTCCTCCAAGTACTCATTCAGAGTAGATGCACTGTTCTTAGCCAATGCTATTATTGTTTTTAGTATAGTCTGTAGCAAAGTAACAAAATAATTGACCATCCTGCAGAGAGGGTTCTTGGAACTGTAGTCCTAAAAAAGAAGCTTTCCCAAGCTCTTTCTCTTTAAAGAGAAAACTATTTCCTCCAGAGACTTAACTTAAACCTACCATTTTGGGTGGAAGTTTGCTTCATCTTTCATAGAAATCATTCCAGTTTGTCTAGATTTGGAACAATCCAAATGTTTCCAAATGACAAATGAATGTATGATCTCAAAATCTTCTTATACTCAATCAAAACTAGTGTATGTGTCACTATGAAAATCAAAAAAGTGATCAGGACTTTAAGAAAATTGTTATTTATCTATTAAGTTAAGGAAAATGACAAAACCAAAATTAAAATCACAACAGTTTTAAGAAATAGTGTCATTGCTAAGAAAAATACCTTGTTTCACAAGATGTATTTCTCCTTCTCGTGTTTTCTCCCAAAGGCCATAGCAAGTACTGCCTTTCATGCACAAGATGGTACCATTCTCCTGAGAAATTCGACTTTCACTAATCCCATGGTCATTTTGGTAAACATCCCGAAAAGCACATGTTGTCTCTTCACTTTGGGCAGCTAAACCAGAAAACAAAAACAGGCAAGTTCATTTTTTGTGCCAATGTTTAATTCCAGACAGTTGACAAAAGTGGGAGAATGTTGTTTTTTAATTCATGCATCTTTGAAAGTGAAATTAAACTTCCTGTTACAAGTTTATATAAGATATAAACACAATGGATTTGTACAGTATTGGGATTGTTCCTACTGTATTTTTGTTCTCTGTTCTTTTCAAAATATATATAGTGTTAGGCTCATTCCTTTTCTTCCAGCAGAATGCCTGCAATCATCAAATACTAGACTTAAGCAAAAATCTTATTTGCAGAGGCATTAGCAACAGAACTGATAATGAGTAGTATGGCTCAGAAAAAGCTCTTAAAAGCTGCTGGCAGCAATATTGCAAGTATTGTTCTTTTAATCATATTCATAAATGAAGATACTTTTAAATATTCAGTAAGGGAGATCAGATAAAGAGAAACACATTTAGTCCCAGGCCACATTATCAATAAACCTTAGTTCATCGTTGCAAATAGCCTATCTAGTAACATTCACCTCTCTTGAGCTAGAATATTAAAAGAGCAAAAGTACCTTATGATTCTAGAAATAGAAAAGCATGTGTCCATGTCTCTTTTTGATATAGGCCATAATTTTGACTGCAGAAGACATACGTATGGTTGTATTGAAAAAAAAAATCCTCTCAAAATAAATGAATAGTTGAATGTTCTTTACTACTACAACAATAACTACGGTTTATATTTATTACCTGCCTCTTCCTATGGCTTGAGACAGAGTACAACATGATTAAAACAGATAACAAATACAACACCACTAAAATGCATATATCAAAATACACACAACAAAGTGGCATCATGAAGAGATAGGTCTTTAGTTGTATCTTGAATTCTGACAGCTGATTTAACCATAGAATCTCTTCCAGCAGGTGATTCCACAGTCCTGGGGCAGCTGATAAGAAGATCCTCTGGGTGTTGGTTATTTGGGTTCTGGTTGGAATAGCTGCCCCCAAAAGGACTTATTTGTCCTAAAGGGCAGATTAAATAGGAGAAGGCAATCTTGTAGATAACCAGGATCAAAACCACATAGGGCTTTAAAGATAAAAACTTTGCCTGGAAACTAATTGGCAACCAGCGGAGTGACTTTACTATGCCCACTCCTAGATGTTCCTGTAAGTCTGAAGTTTCTGAACTTGGTAAAAAGGTAGCCCAACATATAACTCATTGCAGAAGTCCAACCTTTAGGATACCAACACACTGACTTTAAACTGGTTGTATTTAGCAAATTATTATTATTGTTGTTGTTGTTGTTGTTATTATTATTATTATTATTATTATTATGTATACCCTGCTTTCTCAGTTACACAAGAGACTCAAAGCGGCTTATAGTAAAACCAAATGAAATACAATTTTAAACTTAACAATATACAAACATTAAAATAGAATTAAATATTAATGGTATTACAAAGTAAACAGTTAAAATCCTTAAAAACTTTAAAAATTATCAAATGATCCTTATATTCCTCTGCTATATTTACTATATTAACAGAAAGACATAATATTTTAAAACCTATTTTACTTTTAAAATTACTTCACGTATTGTTTTATAAACTTAAATCTCCAAGAACTAATATCTCAAAAATTCAAGTTTATTTTTTTCAGAACCATATTACGCCATTAAAAAGCATCAACCAGCTGATTACATTTCAGCCTTTTACGATGTTTTAAAATGGCAATATACTACCATTTTATTCCTTTGAAACACAATGGGTCTACTTCTTCCTTCTTTCCATCCTGTCAGTTTTCTGAAATGTATCATCTCCTCATTTCTAGGAGAGAGAAAAAACCTTCCTTAATTTTTGTGACCAGAACTGAATCTATGCCCAGATTCTTACCACAGCTGAACACAGCACCGCCCTTATTTCCTGAATCTTAGAAACAATGCTTCCGTTAATACAATTGAAAATAGTTCTGGTTTCTCAGGTCACAAAGCCACATTCTTGTTTTGTGCTCAGTTTCTTATCTATTACAGCACAGCATCAGTCGGACTTATTACCTCCCTTTTATTGCTGTTGATGTGAGCCTTTCCCCACACCCAATATCCAACATTCACTTTTGCCTCTTCTTGCTATTATCATTTTATGTATAAATCTAAAACATATTGACTCCAAAAACCATGGTTGACTTATCTATGGGTTGATGATGGACAAAGAAACTGAAAATGATGTCTCTAGGTGTCCTGTGTAATTACAATGTGGCCTGAAAAAAAGTGGGGGGGGGGCAGGAAAGTTACTTCCTTCTGTTAGGGACCCACCATGGAGGCAGCAACAAGAGAGAGAGGAAGTAAGCGTGTCTTGACATTGCTGGCCTTAGGAACATAGTACTCACCCCATTATCCCACTCCTTGCCCAAACCAGAGAAAGAAAGGTAACTCTTCGCCCTGTCAGTGTTGTGGAGCAATACAGGGGAACCCAAAGAATGCAATGCAGCTGCCATTTTGGGCATTTGAAGTGGATGGGAAAAATAGCTGCTATTATAAATAGAAGCTTCCTGTTCTGTATAAGCCTTGCAAGATTTGGCTGGTTTTTTGTTTTTTTTTTGCTTGTTTGTTTTGTAGGGAAGCTTACACAGCATTCTTCAGGCTCCCTGAATGCCACTTGAACTAAAAAAGGTGAGGAAGAAGGGAGGACGGCTTTTCTTTGTCCGGTTCAGGCAAGGAAGGCACAATGGGCTCATTTTAAAAAAAAAAAATCACCTGATTTCACTGTTACTTGTTTTACAAAACATTTCTGAAGGAGGGGGTACATGTGTTTTTAAATAAAGCTACTATGATTGAAGTTGCTTTCCCATGTTATTCAAGGTTATTAAACATTCAATGTTTAAATGTTTTGCTCTAATATGTTCTCAGATAGCAAAATTACAAACTACAAAGCTCACAACTCCATGTGTACCAGAACAACAAAGCATGAATGGACCAAGACCACACTCCAATGAAATCATTTTCTCTGGGGCAATGAGTGCTTACAGACAGTTTTACTCATTTTGCTATTAGACAGTCAACAATTACCAGAGGTTTCCGAATGTTGGAAATTAACACAAAGATATAAACCTGGCCCACTTTCAAATACTAATACATCCAAATATAATGTCTATATAAGACATAATCTATTTAGGGAAATGGTAGGAAAAAATCATATTTTCACAACACAATAACTTGTCTGCTAACTAACTTTACAAAGTTAAGGCATGTACAGTTTCTGACCCATTACATCACACATGGCAGTCTATTGTGAACCCATAATACTTCTTTTCAATCCCAGGGTAAAACTAGTAAGAAGTGACAATTACAATACTTGGCTTGTGGTGTGTATTTGATTTGATAGAGCTCAAGTTGTATTACAAACAGCCACCATTATACAAAACGGTTTTACTTTTGCAGGTAATGATAATAAAGGAATATTCATTTCACAAATAATGTAAGGGTAGATAACAAAGTAGTACATTCTTCTTTGTAATTTGTAATATTTATTTGTGTGGGAGGAGGCAGAATTCTTTTTGAGGCCCGTTTTGTGACCCGCCACACACACCATTTTAGGTATTATTTTTTACTTGGCATTTTGCTAGAAAAGAAAAGAATCCAGACTGTTGCTAGTTATAATCTTAAAATAGCTATGGCAACCAACTACTATCTCTTTACTCCTGTTTTTGCATCATTACACAAGTATTATTTCTGAAAAATAATTTTCCATGTTCATAAATGGGTATTTACTGATTTCACAGATTACAAATACAAAAAAGGTAGAAAAATCCAATCAATTGCATCCTCTGATATCAGGATAATTACATGCAAATTTTACTTACGTTCTGTATCTTATGTAGATCGCATCACACATTTGCCCTTTTAGGGAAAAGAGATATGCTCACCGACTATATCAATTAGCAATAGCAGAATCTCTACTTTTACAGCACCAAAGGAAGTTATACAGTAAGGGAAATTACAGCAGTTTGGTTACTATGACATTGTAAATCACATTTTCCAATCACATAATTTTCTATTCTATATTGGTAATTATTTTAAACCAAAAAGCAGATTACTATATTTACTTTCACGGTGCATTAAATTTTCAACAATCCTTTTATTATCTTACAGGAAAATAGTATGATGGGTACTGTTCCATTATCTGGGCAGAGGCCAAAAAGGGGCACTAGATGGAGAAAGTCCATTTTATTGGGGGGGGGGGGGTTGAAGGAGGAAAATCATATCACCCATTTTCGCTGGTTATTCCCCCTCCCCACTTCCCATTTCATAAATGAAGATTGTTTCCACGATGGCAACATGGGTGGGGGGAATAACAGGAAAATGCGGAAATGGTTTTACTCCTTCATTTTGAGTTCTCTGTTTCAGGAAAGCAACATCTATTTATCCGACAACTAGTATATATTTGTAAGTGTGTCTCCAGATAGGGATTGTAAATGTGAAGTAAAATATTAATGTTAAGTTCTAACTATCACAAATATCTACTATTAAATCTTCATTTAAAGGATGGAAATAACTCCACAATAACTTCATATGTGATTGATCTACTATACTTCAGCTGCAGGAAATAAGAAGAGCATTTTAGTCATTAATTGCTGGTGCTCTGAAAAATGAGAAGATCCTTCTTCCATGCATCTAGTTATGCTTTAATACACATTATGAATCAAATATACAGTATAAACCAGAACTTGGAGTCTCTCAGATGAAGCTGCTGATATATGTTTATATGGCTCAATACTGGCTCAATCAGCAGATGGTGACAGCAATTGGAAATTCAACATGTGGAAAACCACATACTTCCTGCTCTTGATATAAGACAACATATTTCCACAAAGCAGCCAAACTACCAAAAATGTTTCAGAGATATATTTGCACTTTCTGAATTCCGCCAGTAATGAAAGGCAATCTTTATCAGTTCCTCCTGCTGGTCTTTGAGACTCTTGTCCTCCTCAGTCTGTTCTGTATGTTAGAGAGCCCTTCAGAATAACACAGCGTGATGGTGGCTGGTGGCAGCTCAAGGGGAACTAAAGAATTAGCACAAAGAACATAATTGACCTCTCAGCTGCCAGGTTTTTCTACAGGACCCCACAGTTGGCTGAAGGACTTCTTCTGGATTTGTTTTTGAAGGGTCATTGTAGAGCCAAACTACTTTAATAAAGAAATAATAATCTATTATTCTACTTTTATCCTTTATAAATATACATCAAATGCTTTTTCTATCATTTTTCTTTGAAGTGATAGAAAACACTAATTTTAATAGAATTGTCCAGTGGTTTCCCAGAGGTCTCTTTTGATCACACTATGTACGTATGCATGCATTTACTTTTGCTTGGGAAGCAGCAGTAGGAAGGTTTTGTGCTCAACTTGTTTTAAAACAAGCAACTCATTTATTTTTCTGTTTGATGAAAAAAGAGAGCTCAATGTCCTACTTTTTAATTCACAAGAGCAAACTGGAACACAACATTCCCAACAACAAAGCTGCCAAGTCAGTGCCTCAGAGGATGAAACTAATGATGCCGTCCATGAAAACTGCCTGTTTCAACTACTGCAGGTTCACTATTTCTGCTCATGAAATTGGTCAGTCTCTATGGTACGGTGTTGCTATGGCCTCAACAGCTTTAGACGGTTTGTTTGCATTGTACAGATACAACATTCTAGGCCAGTGCTCAAAATTGGACATCTGCACAAACTGAACAGAATTGGTGGGAATAAGGTGGCCTCATCTGCCATCAAGTCAACTTTGACGTATGTTGGCCCCATAACAACAACAACAACCCTGATTTAGATGTGACCCTAAATACTTCAAAATATATGCCACAAAATTCATAAACACAAACATAAATAAATAAATGAGATAAGAAAGAAAGAAAGTCAGCTCAGACTTAGTAAGGTATAGTATGGGTTATAAAGTTACATATTCGAGCTCATATTTTGCTTGATTTCTAATAATATTTCCATTAAAAATACAATAGCTTAAATAAGCTTATACTAAATGCAGAAGAAAAAAAGCAAGTACGAAAGGGAACTGATAAGAATATACTGATCATCAGAATAAACTTTACACTATATAATGATCTATAAAGTATCAACATTTTTCCAACACTGCTCAATCCATTTAACCAAAAGAACAATTCTCACAAATTTTAAAAAAGTAAGCAATTCACCTTTTAGCTCTTACAACAAATCTTTTTTAAAGTAAACAACTCTAGATTGATAAAATGTATATTTTCCTTGGGCAAGCTAACCTATTGAGGTTCATGTAATATGCATTACAAAATTGGGGCCTGTGAGCTACATGCTATACTAATACTTTCCCACTTGTCTTTTTTCTCTTATCTCAATTAAACTTAAACTTAAAGAGAAGCTGAGGACTGAACTCATACAAAGTTCAAACAATTCAAGATTTTGCAAATCCACATTATCCTCAAGGCATCTTCCTGTCACAAGAGGAAAACATTTTCATCATGAAAAAAGGAATAACATACTTCCTTGATAATGGAATAGCACTCGTTGATTATAGCACAATTTTCAAGAAGATTAGAAAATCTTTATCTTAGAATGGGTATTTCTGGACACTTAATGCTACAACCTTTAGGATACCAACACGCTGACTTTAAACTGTGCCCTTTAGAGCTATGTGTTAGGTTAAGCTATGATATTCCTATTTACATTAATACGCAGAGAAGCAATACTTTAAATAATAATTTAAAAATGGGAGGGCCATAAAAATGTCTACAATCAGTAATATACTAGATAGGGTTGAACAAAGCTCCCATTCCATGTAGGAAAGTGATAAAATAGAGCCAATGGTTTGCTGTCAGGGGCTCAATGGCTATGTTATTAGGGAATGCATGTTCTGAACAGGGTCACATTCCACACAAAATATCAAGTTTGCAGCTTGGCAATATTACTGGATCCAGCAATGATACTGTAACCATATCTAATGATCATGGTACATAATACTTTTCATCAGCTTCAGCTGATACACCAGCTGTACCTGCTTGCTAGAAATGTGGCTACTATCAGTTATGTTTTGATGACAACAAACTGGTTTGTTAATTATTTGCAAATAAAATCACATTTGTTATTGCTTTTTAAAAATGTAGTGGCAGGCTACTGTTTCAAAACTATGCTACAGTGTAATAAGAATCTGTGTCACACAGTACCTGCATAATATTTATCAGAACTGGAAGAAATTGAACCTCTTATCTTTGACCTGAATTGGAGTTCACGGGCTTTTTCTAGATTAGCTTCTCTTATCTGAACTGTACTTGCACTGTGAACACAGGAAACGCCACATCAGTGAACAAAAGCAAAATGGTGCTGTCTCCAGACTATATATCTCAGCTCTTTTTCTATTATTTTTTTAAAAAATTGTAATTTCAAGACAGACTAACAATTTCTTCCATTGACATCTTTTCCTGGAATGGATTATAATTATAAATAGTATTTTTTGTTCTAATGAGGTCAGGTAAGATCCTATGCCTTTTTAGATTCTATGCTGGGTTTAGGAGGACAGCAAGCTCTACCATTATCTTCATTCTTCCACCACATAATATTGCTTCCCCATTTTATTGACAGATCACTGAGTTCCTGGTAAACAAAGTCCAAAACACCTACTCAGATGGTAGTGAAATAGAACTGTGAGATTTGCAAGCACAATTCGTCTGAGTTTACTATTGTGATTGCTGCTTCATGAGTGTCATGTACCCCTCATTGGTCACAGTTCATAGTGTAGGGCAGTGGTTCCCAACCTGTGTGGTCTGCAACAACAAAAATATGGTCCGCGGCTTCACCATTATTACACCGTTGCCTCAAAACCACACGGCAACGAGAGCGACTAGTTTTGAGAAACCCTCTTATAATGCTGAGGCAACAGGGATGTCGGGAGGAGAGAGGTTGACTACCCACAAAAGACTATTACTACATCAGCTCTAGATTATTAATGGTTTTGTGGCCAAGAAGATGGTGACTACTGGATGGCCATCTGATCACCCACAGAAACTAGAGCTGATGTGGTCTATTCAATGCAATTTTCTGAATCCAAATCACCAAACGCAATCTAAAGTTGACCAAAAACTGATTTGTAACTGTTTTGGTACTAATGTTGGAGAGTGGTCCCTGGTCGAAGTGGTCCCTGGTCAAAAAAAGGTTGAGAATGCTGGTGCAGGGAATGCTTTGTTCCCTATTGTATACTATGTAGAAGGGAGCAGAAATACAGAGCAAAAAAGAGGAGACTAGAGCGTGTGTGGCGTTCGGACCCGAGCGAGTCAAACCGAGCACGGTTTGTTGCCCTATTAAGGGCATATGCTGTGGCAATAAAGGCGGCAAAGAAATCTTTCTTTGCGGCCAATATTGCGTCCGCAAAGAACCGTCCGGCCGAGCTGTTCCGAGTTGTCAGAGGCCTGTTGAAGCCCACCACTTTGGATGGGAGCCCTGACAACTCAACAGCCCGCTGTGAAGCATTTGCTCGGTTCTTCGCGGACAAAGTCGCTTCGATCCGTTCAGGTCTGGATACCATGTTAACGGCAGTCTCTGAGGATGTGACGAGAACATCTGTCTGTCCGGTTTTGATGGATTCGTTTCAATTTGTGAAACCTGAGGATGTGGACGAGGTGCTTGGAGGGATGAGAGCAACCACATGCATCCTAGACCCCTGCCCATCCTGGCTTCTTAAGGAGGCCAGAGGGGGATTGGCCGAGTGGGTGAAGGTGGTGGTTAATGCCTCCCTCCGGGAAGGCAAAATTCCAGCCAGCTTAAAGCAAGCTGTTATAAAACCGCTGTTGAAGAAACCATCACTGGACCCCACTCAATTCGTCAACTTTCGGCCTGTTTCCAATCTCCCCTTTTTGGGCAAAGTCTGGAACGTGTGGTGGCCTCACAACTCCAGGCATTCTTGGTAGACACGGATTATCTGGATCCGGCACAGTCTGGCTTTAGGCCGGGGCATGGTACCGAGACAGCCTTGGTCTCCTTAGTGGATGATCTGCGGGAGCTAGACAGGGGGAGTGTGTCCCTGTTAATTCTGCTGGACCTCTCAGCGGCCTTCGATACCGTCGACCACGGTATCCTTCTGGGACGCCTTGCGGGAATGGGCCTGGGAGGCACTGTTTTACAGTGGCTCAGGTCCTTCCTAGAGGATCGTTCCCAGAAGGTGTTACTGGGGGACACCTGCTCGTCCTCACAACCATTGATTTGTGGGGTCCCGCAGGGTTCAATTCTGTCCCCCATGCTGTTTAACATCTACATGAAGCCGTTGGGAGAGATCATCCGGAGTTTCGGGGTGAGGTGTTATCTGTACGCAGATGACGTCCAGCTCTGTCACTCCTTTCCACCTACTACTAAGGAGGCTGTCCAGGTCCTGAACCGGTGCTTGGCTGCTGTGTCGGACTGGATGAGGGTGAACAAATTGAAACTCAATCCAGACAAGACAGAGGTACTCCTAGTCAGTCGAAAGGCCGAACAGGGTATAGGGTTACAGCCTGTGTTGGACGGGGTCGCACTCCCCCTGAAGACGCAGGTTCGCAGCTTGGGTGTGACTCTGGATTCTTCGCTAAGCTTGGAACCCCAAGTCTCGGCGGTTTCCAGAGGAGCATTTGCACAGCTTCGGCTCGTGCGCCAGCTGCGCCCGTATCTTGGGAGGTCGGACTTGGCTACGGTAGTCCACGCTCTTGTCACATCCCGTATAGACTACTGCAACGCGCTCTACGTGGGGTTGCCCTTGAAGACTGCCCGGAAGCTTCAGATGGTCCAGCGCTCGGCAGCCAGGTTGCTAACGGGAGCGGCTCTCAGGGAGCACACCACCCCCCTGCTGAACCAGCTCCACTGGCTGCCAATTCGCTACCGGGCACAATTTAAGGTGCTGGCTTTAGCCTATAAAGCCCTACACGGTTCCGGCCCCACTTACCTCTCCGAACGCATCTCCTCCTACGAACCGGGAAGAGCGTTAAGATCTTCCGGGGAGGCCCTGCTCTCGGTTCCGCCGGCGTCACAAGTGCGGCTGGCGGGCACGAGAGACAGGGCCTTCTCGGTGGTGGCCCCTCGGCTATGGAATGCGTTACCGGTGGACATCAGGCAGGCCCCTTCGTTACTGGTGTTTCGGAGGAGGGTGAAGACGTGGCTCTACGAGCAGGCTTTCGGCAACTAACTCAATAATGACGGCATCGGACAAGGAATGGAAAAGGATCTTGAGATCGGAATCTGATTCTAAGTGTGGCGTTGATGATTATGTGTTTGTCTGTATTGTGTGTCTCACACATTGTTTAGTGTTGCTTTTTATTGTAAACCGCATTGAGTCGCCGCCTCAGGCTGATATATGCGGTATACAAATAGAGTAAATAAATAATAAATAAATAAATAAATAAATAAATAAATAAACTCTTACTTTCAAGAAACCTGGGAGAGTCAGAGATTGTTCCCATGGTTGTGCTACACTTCTGAGGTGCTTCAAGTGCCTGGAAAGAGTGCCTACCCCTCCTCTATCTAAGAGCCAAAGAGATTGGGGAGATTCTGAATTGTGTCATTACACTCAGCCTCCTTTTTACTTCCAAGCACAAGTAGATAACTGATTGCTCTGTGTCTGCATTCCTCTTCATGTGCACATTTTTGTGTAGAGAAAAGACAATGCTCTAAGATTCTGGAACTGTCATGATCCTGGATTTCAGCAGTTACACAGAAAAAGAGACTCAAGCAGTGCCAACCATGCCAGGCTTGGATGCCCCTATGGAACTATACCCCAATAACAAACCAGGGACTGTACTCTAAGAGTTTACATTAAACAAGAAACAGTATATTAATTTCCAAGAAGGTTCACAATTTATGGTGCTCAGGCAGTATGATAGCAATTAGCTTTTGCAGAGATAAAGGCATTCTGTTTTTTCTGTTTATCGTGGAATGGCACAGCCAGAAAAGTTCTTCGGATTTCAGATTTCAAGCTATTTGCTAGAAATCTGCCCAGTTGCTGCAATGTCCATCTGCCTTGTTCCAGCATACCCTATGGGCCAGACCAGCAACAAAATCTCATTTCAAGGAATTACTTCCTCACTGGCTGCAAAGCTCCCTGATTACAAATAAAAAGTAAATGATGCAAACTCTGTGAATCTTCATGAGGAAATCAAGGCTTTTAAAAATGGTCAATTTATCTGTCTAATGTTAGAAATTATTAAAATAATTTAATGTTTAAAATAAAACTGGAAAGAATGATAAAAGCAGAGACCAAGTGTAGCCTCTCTTAGAAGCTTCACAGAGCAACAAGTTGCACCTCATTAGAGCTATCTTTGCTACAGCACATGACCAGAATTGCAACAGCAAATCATTACTAGTACCTCTGGCTTGCAATCCAAGCTACCCACTGTTTCCAAACCATCTGGTACCAAGGATATATAGAATTTTCCTTCAGGAAAAAAAAGTTCCTAAATACGTGCAGAGGACTGCTTCCTTAGCTGCCCTAAGACAGTGCAATTTGAAATTCCGTACCTGCTTCTTAGACTGCTTGTCTTTAGTTACAGTACCCCAATGATTCATAATTTAAATTGAACAATGGGCTTGTATTTAGGACATGAAGAAAAATGTATGAATGCCAACTGTTCCATATTCTAATATTAAAGAAAACAGTCATATTGAGAGTCTATTCACCTTTGCATTCATAGTATTTAATGTTCTGTTAGCAAAATGTCAGACACCATCCACATGAATTAGGATGAATACCTTCTGGCCCTCCTGATGTTGACGACAGCCTAGCCGATAATTAATCAGTCATAGAAGATGCACTCCAAATCATGTCATTGTTGAACTTTTAATCAGATATTTTAATTGTTTTATAACAAAATTCACCTAGATTCGATCCTAGCAAGAGTGTAGTAGAAATATTGTAATTGTACAACCTAGGTCATAATTAGTAAAAAAAACTAGATGCTAAGAAATGAATATAGGAAGATTGATTCAAGTTTTTACACAGCCATGACAATATCAATAATTTACTGACTAGAAGAATATTTTTTTAAACAGTAAAGCATTACTAAAAGGAAGACACAAAAAAACTTATATAAAGAAGCCAATACTGGTCACCCAAAACAAAGAACTAAGCTTAATACTCAAGGCAAACAATAGGTAAAAAAAAACTACAGAAACTATCTGAATAACTAGTAAGTCACAATTCAGGACATGAAATTAATTAACAGGAAGTTTTTTTTTCAATATACATTTAAACATCAAATTACATTCTGTCTCAGTTGGCCAGACTGACGCAGTTCCTAATTTACTGGGTTTTATGGACAGCTGTATTCTTTTAATCTGGAGAGCTCTCTCAGAGGGGTGATTAACCGGTCAACACTTAAATCCTTTCATTAATCAGAGCTACAAAATTAAGAGTTTTAGACACTGACCCACAAACTGTCAAGTGAATCCAAACTGCCCTATATCTTGGACCACCCTGGAGCTGTATATGGGGTAATCAGTTAACTGAACCCCAACACACACACACACACACACACAAACCTCTTATGTCAGCTGGATGACATCACTGCACCAGTGCCACTATACTAAGTGCCACATATGGATGTAACCTCAACTCCCTCTTTTTCATTGTCTACAATGCCTGTTGTGCTTAAGTGCTCTTACTGAAACTTTTTAGTGGGTATAACTTTAGAAACATGAGGTTTTTTTTCTTTCTAAGCATAAATAATGTTATATTTGATCTCCGTTTTGCAACTTCTAAGCCAATTGCAAAATGAAAATGCTGTTTCCACCGCATACAAGCATACATGTCAGAAAACAGATGCCAAGTTATTATCATGGACAGACTAACAGCAGGACGTTTTCTGACTTTATATTATTCTAGTTCTGGCAGCTGACTTAGAGAGTTAAGAGTTTGACTGCATTGTTTAAATTAAGGTAAGATGGCAAGCTAGAGCTATGCCCGTTCCGTGAAGCTACAGTCACAGCAAATACTGTAGACAGTAGAAGAACTTCAGTCATGCAGCTTAATTTAAAGAGTGCTTTAAAGACAGCTGCAGGGCAGATGATGACTCTGACTACTTTAGAGCTAGAGCGTAACAGTTCATATAAAATGAGCCAAGAAAAGTAAGAATGAATGCATGAACAAAAGAATAACTGGATGGATGAATAAACAGACTGACACACAAAAAACATCTTGACTCTCAAATATTTAAGTGGATTTCAGGGTTATATAGGTAGCAGAATCTAATCTGGCGGAAGTTATGGTTTTAACTGAATGTGGGTTTGTATTGATTGTTGTTTTATCATGGTTTTATCTATTTTGTTCTCTTGATTGAAGGATTTTAATGTTTGTATTCTGTTTGTAAGCCGCCTTGAGTCCATGTTGCAGAGAAAAGTGGGATAGAAATATCCTAAATAAATAATAAATAAAATAATATTTTATAACTATTTTATTTGCTTTACTCTTACAGAAATATGTTATTCAAAAACAAATACGCAAACAAAAACAAAATACAGAAACGATGGGTTACAGAATTAATCTGAACAAACTAAAATTTAAATTTACAACCCAGGCTATCCAACTGTGCCTACAGATTGGTAGCTGACAAGAGTTAAGTTCACTACCAGGAAACAGAGAGACCTCTTGTTCTGCTTCAGCTCTTTTACAGTGAACAGCATGAATCTATTAAGCAATCTGCTGCTATACAAAAACAAGCATTGTTTATCAACACTCAGTTCTTGTAATGGCAGTTTATCTTGTTTCAATGACTTTCACTACCTGAAATGAGATTAAAAAATGAGTAAGGATGTTATTCCTTATGTCTAAACAAATATTCATTAATAATTTGCTTAAATGCATAGATTATATCTACTACCTCTGCATTGTTTGGTACACTTAAATAATATAAATAAAATATAACTGCACAAAATACATTATTCCATGAACAGAGAAGGAAATAAATACGTGATTATATTTTAAACCAAGTAAACAGAGAATAAAACTAATTTTACTACTTGTGAATGTACCAAATTTTATTTACTTTGTACTCTCCAGGCTTTTAAAATGAACAAATACAAGTCACTAAAATAAAAGTTCACAGAGGATAACAATTACCAACACCCCTCCCCAATCTGAGGGAACTTCCCACTGTTCCAACTATGCTAAAGAGATCAACACTCTTAAAGATGTTTTCTTAAGGCCAATTCACAACTCCTTTCACCAGTAAGCCACTTCTTAAAGCTCAAGTCTGATAATTTGCAAAACAAATCAGCTAACATAAACAGATGCCACTCTTGCAGCTGCCTAACACCACACTGCAGCCAATTATGCTTTTTCTTCCATCCACTGAAAGCCAAGGGAAAAGGCAGAAAAAACCAAAAAAGAGAGCCATGAAGTCATATCTAAGGAACCAACAGCTCAAGCAGTTCTGTGTCAGCTCAACACAAATTAAAATGAAACAACTTCTGTCACAGTTTCATTAAATTCATGTTGGTTTATAATTTTATTCCTCAACTAGTTAAATTCAAACATATGCCACAGAAAAATGTTCTTACACTACAAATGTAATTGTTAAGGAGCACAATGCTGTCATTGCAGGCTCCTTCTACACTACCATATAATCCATATTATCAAAGGAGATAACCCACATTTTCTGCTTTACACTGGATTATATAAATCTACATTGTCATATAATCCAGTTCAAAGCAGGTTATCTGGATTTTCTATGGGAGTGTAGAAGGGGCCTTAACTACAATTTCAACAAAGGTTTAATAGAAATATATATTCTTTTGCTTGTTTCAGACCGCCCTCTCCCCCTTGTAAAGAACCAAAAATGTGTTTTTGAATTTGAAAGTCTGTAACCAATTAATAACTTGTAAAATAGATATCAGATCAAACATCATTATTGCCTCCTACACTACTTTTAAAGAAATAAAAAATATTGTTCTTCTATTTATTCCCATATAATTTTTATTGCAAATATACGAGGGAAAAGAAAGGGTACAAGAGTGGATATACAACAGGGGAATATTGCTATTCTGTTGTTCATCTAATAAAGTCACAAACTGTTCCATTTTATAAAGCAACATATTTTATGTTATATGACAGGCAAACCAAATATAATACTTTTGTCTCTGCTCTAGCACTTAAAATAATTGTTTCATAATTTGTACAAAAATGATTTAATTTCTTTAACAAAACAGAAAACATGTATTTCATCTTCTAGTTTTAAATGCAAACATTCATATCTGTCCCTAAGGCCTTTACATTCCAATAAGCATTTACAAGTACCAAAAATGTACCTTACACATGAAACATAATAATCTTCCAGTTGACAACACAAAAACAAAAGAAAGGGATGATTTGCCGATGTTGTTGTAAATGCAATAGTAGTATTTGATTACATCAAAGCAAGTGTTACTTGCACATCAGTGCAGAGCAAAAAACAGTTTTTCCATTTCCTTTCCCCCAGCTATTTCTCTTGGTTCTGAGAGAAAATGCTAAGGTTTCATGAGATGTTCTGAGGATCTGACAGGGGCCCAAAAAGTACTTAATAAAATGCTAACACCTCTCTTCCAATATATGTGCCTACACAAAGACAGCTCCCTTGCATTTCCCTAAGCCAAACTGTGTGAGACAGAAGTAACTTTAAAAAGCAATTTCCAAAACAATAGCGGGTTAGATGCAGAGGCACTGCTTCAGAAATAGAAACATTTCTTTTAATAGAAACAAGTCAGGTCCAATGTAAACTGGATGGCACCACAAGTAGAATATTCATTCATGCCTTTTCCTCTTACATTCCATGCAAATCTGTTTTAGAACATTCAGGGACTATTAAAACGTGTGGGAAATTGTGTTGAAGTTTCAGGGATAAGAGAGAATGGGAGCAAACCCTCCCTTTTCACTAGTATGAGGATCAAGTTGGCAAGTTGGAGGCTCTATTAGCTCCAATCCATATATGAACAGGAGGTTTCTTTCCATTCATAAACAAGTCCAGATCCAACTACATAAAAACATAATCAGAAATGTCAGAATAGGATTTACATTAAGATTAATCCAGATTGCCTATGAATATAATCTTCAAGACATTCAAGATGCTTGTTACAATCTTCACAAGTGCAATGCAATACAGTAACAACACAATAATAACAACAAGAGCAATTATGAAACAAATACTTGGAAATATTTCCAGAATAGAATGTCTTCATTTTAAATTTGCTTGTAACTGAAGCTTAAGAAAATCAAATAACAAGTAGGAAATATACAAAAGCATTAATACAGGTGGAGTATTTTTATCGGAAATGCTAGGGACCAGAAGTATTTGGAATTTTTTTCAGATTTTGGAAATAGCTATATTTGCATACACATACAACAAGGGGATATCTTGGAGGTAAGAGTCAAGTCCAAACATGAAATTCATGTATGTTATATAGACACATTATACACATATTTTAAAGATAATTTAATACACACATTTCTTAATAACACTGTGCATGAAACAATGTTTGTGTATATAGAACCATCTGAAAGCAAAGGTGTCCCTATCTCAGCCATCCATGTGGACAATTTCAAATTTTGAATTATTTCAGATTTCAGATTTCTGAATAAGGATGATCAGTCTATAATATAGTGAGTAAGATGTAGTGCAGTAAGAAAGAATTGTTTTAAGTCACTATCTAATATGGATTACTAAAGAGCTGATGTGGTAATGTCCACCTTGCAAAGCATACTAGAAATAAGGTCTATATTATTTCAATATATATGAGCCTGCAAAGAATTTAATTGATCTTGTGTAATAGTGCAGAACCTATTACTGTTTCCTGTATGTATGTTCTGGTATGCAGCTTCCTTTACTCTATGGTTCCTGAGAAAATATAAAAGGGGCTGCAGACCATACAGACCTGATATCACATACTTGCTTGCTGTAAGAGATGTCCTGGCTGGATGCCACAGAGAATTATCTCAAACATATTTGAAACTGGACTAATAAGTTTTGTACCTGGATATGCTGAACATATGAAGGTTATGAGAAAACTAAATACGTTATTATTATTTTTATCAAAGTCTGCTTCATTTTTGTCTCTTTAGTGCATGATACTGTATAAAACAAATTGTTTTATGAGAGAGTATATATACATTTGGGCACTGAAAAACACTATGAAGCACTGCTGTTTTTTTAATGCACTGGCAAAATCTCTGTTTTCCTAACAGATCAGAGATAACAGGTTATTCAGTCTAACAACTGAAAGCATTGCCTAGCATAATTACATCTGGTTGTATACCACAACAGAAGATTCTACTCTAAAGGGTTTTTTGGCTCTTCTCTGAAAGGTCATGCTTTTTTTTTTAAAGGTTATAAAAGAGTGTTTTCCAAAACTGTAAGTGTGTAATTGTTCTAAGGTTTGGAAGTTGTCTGCAAGCCAACCTTCCAAGCCCCATCTACACTGACCAGTTAACGATCTCCTACAAAAGCAAGCAAAAGAAAGCCCTTAATGCTCAGTAGTGCTCTGTGGTTTGTGTAATTACTATCTGTGCTTCAAACTGGTTCCAGGATTTTCTATGTCATCTTCTGCACAGTAAAACCCCCTTTTTTCCAGTGTAGATGGTGTCTCAATTTGTGACAATTCTGTGTTGTTCTTCAGAATCAGTTATAGCTTATTGGTGATGCTTAAATAAGAGACTTACAATTGCTCTGGATCTATGGTTAGTCATCATGTGATAATTGGTGGCAGCAGTAGTTATAGTTACTTGTAGCTTTCATACACGATAAACCATACTTCATAAATGTTACCCTTCCCCAAGAGTTTGACTTGATTCCTTTTCTTGTGTCATCTGTAGTTACTTTTTGAAACACTTCCCATTTGTGACATTGTGAAACCAAGTTAGTATTTTATGGGTTGATGGATGGATGGTTTTACTCTGCTGCAGTGGGTTAAACTAGATTGCCTTTTGCCCTTCCAGTTCAGTTAAATCACTCCTGAAAAACAGCTGATGTTTACAGAATCTAAAATAAAATGCTGCCTTCAGGTACAATCCATTTATTTGGGAGGCGGGGTAGCCATATGTATAGTAACCCCCCCCCCCCCAAATAACAAGCAAGAATTAACATGTTGATCAAGGGAAGTCACATAGTTGTAAAACACAACTTCAATATTCTTGCTGGCGTTCATATTGAAAAGAGAAATGATAGCATTATCAAAAGGAATATGTTTTTAACAATTGACCTTGTGCTCTAATAGCAAATAAAACCAGATCATTCTGCTACAAACCAGAAAAGGGAGACAAAGTGCATGAATGAAATGAAAACAAGGTAGAAAAAGAACAATAATCTAGAATCCTTGCCACAAACCTTTTCTGCTGTAAAGAACATGGTAAACCTGCTCTTGTTTACCCCAGGCAAACACTAGAGCAAATAAGTTGTAAAATATATTTTAATATTCTCTCGTGTCAAATGTTAAGACTATATCCTTATAAACCTAAATTTATATTCACTGGTTTGGGAGAAAAATCTTTTTAATTTAAAAAAAAATGTTTGTAATTTGTAATGGTGTAACATCCATTCAACATTCAACTGCTTGCTCTCTGCCACTGGAAAGATCTTTGATCCAATAAAAACAACAACGCACACTGTCTTCCACAGGAATGTAAACCGAAATAATTCAGAGCCACAAAATCTGAAAAGTAAGCAGCTTGTTCTCCAAAGATGACTGGTCCAAAGCACTCTAAAATAAAGGCACCCATTAATTCACCCAAAATGCCAAGAATGTCAATTAGGTATGATTCTCCAAGATATAACTTATTCTGTAAACATTATCTGAAATGCAGATGGAAAGAAGCCCAAAGGAGAAACAGAGATGACAGCAGAATGGGAGATGCTAGAGGAATCTATCAAACATCTAGAACCAAAATATGCATGTGATAAATATACATTTCATATAGATATGAATATCTGAAAGGAAAACAGCTTAAATTCCCTTATTAAACTAAGTTTATGATGTGCATAATACAAAAATGGCTGTCCCAGGCAGGATGGAGAAATAAACGCAAAAAAAGCACGTTGCATGATGAGAAGTGGAACGTTAATGAGACAGCAAAAACCTCAAAAAAAAGAAAGAAGTAATAGAGAAAAAGAAGGAAGGCAATGAAAACTTAACCAAGGCATTACAGAATTCTTGACTGGTAAAATAAATAAGCAGCAAAAATGGACTATTCTAAAGGAAAATAAGAAAATAAGAATAAATGAGAAAATTCATTGTCAATTAGGCTTCTTATTGGGCATGTGTGCCTTATTTTTTATGTTGATATGCCGTTGAATTAATTTCATTCTGTTGGATGATTTTAATAGTTTTTAATTTTTAATTGTTTTAATTTATTTCTTTTTCTAGCTGTCACCCCATGACAAAGACAGCATACAAATGAAATAAAAACTTAACTAATCAGGCTGCTATCAAGAGCAAATAAAATCCAGACATAAGAAGAAAAATACTGAGAAACTGCAAGCAAGACAGAAGAAAAATACTGAACTGAGGTCATGAATAATGGCAGGGAAAGGAAGAACAAGGATGAATATTAAACAGTATCTTACATGCTACTGTATATTACATACCCTATGATCAACATACATTTTGACAACTGATTATTTTTAAAAACACTAATTGAATTTCAATGTAGATGAACACTTTTTATTGCTAAGATCCCTCTGCCACTATGTTTTGCTAAAAAAAAATTGGTCTTTAAAAAATACAACTTTTAACTTTTAAAAAGTTAATGGTTTCTCCCGTATTGTTTTGCTGCTATGGCACAACACATGACAAAGATAGAAAAATGATCAAATCATTCCTAAAACTATTTTGTTCTACTAACTATAGTGTTCAAAGTATGCTGTACAACTGTGGAGTTTGTTTCCAAAAGGTACCAAATAAAAAAAGAGTTCTTTTTGATCAGGAGTAGAATATTATGCACAGATTAAAATTTTCCAAATGTATCAGATCACTTCAATATAGGGTTTGTAAAATTGCATTTTACAGCAAAAGAATGCACATCCTCAGCACATTTTTTGATTCTTGAAAAATTTATTCAGATAGATCGATTCCTTTTGGAAACAAGCCCCACACTTATGAAGTCACAAATTGCAACATGATATAAAGCAGTCCTATTCAAATTCCAGTGCAAAACAATAATAAACTTACTGAATTACATTTCTTCTGCCTATTCCAACACATATATTGTATGTTCACATTAGAAACATAAACATGAGTGGTATGCTCCATGTTGCACTATTAGTGATGACAATGTTCTTGATATACATACATTCGAATGGAACACTTGTCTCAACACTGCATGTGAAGGAAAAACCAACTGGATTTTAAGTTGCAATCTGTAACAGCAATGAGTGAGAATGTAGACAGCTGAGAGATCATAAGCAGCAAGCAGCTGGTTGTCCCTTTGCATCTATTTGCATTCCTCAACTTTTTGACTGATTCCTAATTTTCCAAAGCAAGCCCTCTTCCTCAGCACAGCTGATCCGCATGGGATAGATCCAATACAGGCTCCCATGGATAGACAGAAATGCTCCTTCCAGTGTTTTGCAGATCTGCTGGCTGAAAGATGAGGGGATCATTTGCTTATTTCTCGCTCCCATAACACCCCATGACTCCAAAGATCAGTCCCAGAAGGTTTGGGGTTTCTCCAAAAAGGTAGGTGGTGGGGCACTAACAAAAAATGGCCTCACTCATTCCATATCTCCTCCATCAGAAGGTGCATTCTGTCCAAACTTCATCAGAACAGCTGTCGCCAGCACAACGGGTCAATGAAAAGGAGAAAGCAATATACCCACTTTATTAACATATGCAGGACGGTTTCAGCTCCCCAGAACACATATTGATGAAGAACAAAGGGAAAAACTTCCTCTCTGAAAAAGTGTACAAAAGGTGGTGAAGCCATATGCTTTCCTATAGCTAAAAAGCTTAGGTCCAGCTATTGCCATTTCATTAAAAGTGTGAAACTGGGGTTATAAAGTTATACAGGCAGTCATAAGTTACAAACAAGATAAGTTCAGTAGAGGTTTGTTCTTGTTGAATTTGTAAGTCAGAACACATACATTTTTAAAGTCTAGCTCCAGCCAAATACACACACACGCACAAAATGATTATGTACAACAGTAGGCATGAAACATTATTTTTCATTAGCTTACTTTAAAATCCAAGTTTAGGATCTAGTGGTATGGAATTTATGCTGCTATTTTCATAACACAAGGAATAACTATGCACTAAGAAATAGGAACTATATGTGCAGAAAACAATGACACACTAGAGCAGGGGTCCTCAAACTTTTTAAACAGAGGGCCAGGTCACAGTCCTTCAAACTGTTGAAGGGCTGGATCATCATTTGAAAAAAAAAACATGAATTCCTATGCACACTGCACATATCTTATTTGTAGTGCAAAAAACACTTCAAAGCAATAAAATAATTAAAATGAAGAGCAATTGTAACAAATATAAATGTATTAGTATTTCAATGGGCAGCGTGGGCCTGCTTTTGGCTGATGAGATAGGATTTTTGTTATTGTGTGCTTTCAAGTCGTTTAGGACTTAGGTTGACCCTGAGTGAGGGTCGGGTAAATGATCTTGGAGGGTTGTATCCAGCCCCCAGGCCTTAGTTTGGGGACCTCTGCACTAGACTTAAAGGTAATGGCTGTAATAAAAGATGCTATCTTGGCCTATACAGCATTAGGACACAAATGCAAGCTAACTCTCGAGTTTTATTTTAGAAAGCAGATTGTCTTTTACCTAGTTGTCTCAAACAAGTAATAGTTGCTTCAAGGCAAGTAGCTGATTTCTCATCCCCTTTTCATTAAATACCTGAGCTTCTAGAACACATGTTTAGCAGTCAAGGCATATTTTGTTATAACTTATCGGAACAGGGGCTTCCGACTGGCTGGCCCTGTTTCTCTTCCGGCCACCAGCCATTCTTGTCAATTTCCTGTATTTATTTATAAACTGATCACTGCTTGACTGAACAAGTTAGATAGAAAGATAAATTTGGGAAGAGGACGAAACATTAGAAGAAAAATAATGTTATGAAATGAAATGTTGCATTATAAGCAATTATTCAAAGAGCTCATTCTCCCATAGTACTCATGAAAGACAATAGTCTAGTTCAAACAAAATTATGTCAGTTTAATAAACTATGATTATTAAATTCAAAAGAACAAAAGGTTGTTATCAACTAAAACGCATTTTCCAATAATGTAGACTTTTAGCACACAACCTAACTGATATTAACCAGTCTTACAGCTCACTAATTTAAATCTACTTTTCTATCATATTATTGTTCTCCCACTTTACTTGTAGAAGATACCCCCTCTCCTTTTTTATCCCATTTAAAAATATAATTTAAACGGAAAGTAGGTAAATGCATGTTTAATTCTATCACTGAAATAAATCAATGGAGCTTTTTTTTTTTTTTTGTCGTGTCAGGAGCAACCTGAGAAATTGCAAGTCGCTTCTGGTGTGAGAACCACTGCTCTAGGATCTGGCTGTGCAACATTTCTGCTATTGAAATGTAGTGTGAAGAAAAGCTGTACTGCCTGGAACAGGTACAACATACTTATAAAACTGTATACCCACAATGTTAAGATATATATATTTTAAGACTAATATGAAGAATTCCCTTCTATAAGATGCAGCTACAACTACTACTTTTGTATAGGATTTTACCTGTCTTTGATTGATAGGTATTAATTGATATTGCTGTAACAAATAATAAATATTGTGGTTGGCTATCTTAATGATTTCTTGACTGTGAATTAACAGTATAAATGATCTGACTGACTACTGAAGGAAGACAACAAACACATTTACAAGGACTTCCAGTCTTGTCAGGTATGGCGTGTTTTATGTTTTCATATTAGAAACAGTATATGAATGAATGAATGAATGAATGAATGAATCTGATCTCTCTTTTTTCTTATGGCTTCTGGCAATCCCTTCCTTTCCTATTTTGTCACTACATTTGTCAGAGCCTGAACAAGTTTTTTTTTTTTTAAGGTGAGCAATGACTAGAACAATTTTGTAGGCTGCTAGAAAAGCAACTCATTTCGCCTTCTGTTTTCCCTCCTGCTGCATTCTGGCACCACCCAAAAATCCCCAGTGAAGGATTTTACATTCATTTGGAACAGAGGGGATCCCTTCACCCAGTTCTTTTGAAAGGACTGCTCCTTCCAGTGAAATTATAACAATACTGACTTTACTAAGAAAAACATCTACTATTTCTCTTTCCTTGTCTGTAGATTTATGTTTAACACCGGTTTAATCTACTAAACAGACTGTCTTAATGTTTTTTGATTCTACAACTGCAGAACCTATTCTTTCTCATGGAATATACTGTATTTTAATTCATGAGGAATACAATACCCCATTTCTTTTGTTTCTCTTGATGCGTTAAAGGGCTTTCATAGAATATAATGGTGATATTTAATTGAGGTTCTATATGTCCCATGGATTTTACGAGCAGTTGTCTTCAAACTCTTAGTAATTTTATAAGGACTCAAAAGCTTTGATCAACATCACAGTGGAACAGAATCGGTGTCTACTGGTCTGATTCAATAGACTGAGAAAGGATGTCTCCTTTCTCAGTCATTGAATCACTCGTGAATCATATTAGAGATGACCCTCTAATAGTGAACCCCAATAATTAATGGACATCAACATAAAGGCTCACTTTATGCAGATAATGTGTTGCTTTTTAACAGATGTAGGCAAAAATTGTTAATCTAATCTCTAGATACATTTCAATAAGCCAAGTATGTTATGCCTCAGTACAAATTTGAGGCAATAGCTGGGTTACATCTAGACTGCACAGCCATTAAATGCTCTGGCATTATAATTTCTTAGGAGTTAAATGAAGTTGTCCATTGTAATTGTATTACTGGCACAAAAAAGATGAGTTTAAAAACCAAATCCTCATCTATTCTAAAACCTTCTCTCCAAATTGCACAAGCAAAATATTTTTATGCTGTGACAATTCTTTATGTTCCCAATAATCCCATTACATCCTTCCAAACAAAGGCTTCTCAAATGGTAAAATACTATACTTTTTATTTGAAGAAAAGAAGTTTAATTTGTTAAAGCAGTGAAATACATACATTCAACAAAAAGGATTTTGAATATTTCAGATATTGAATTATATTATTCTGCCTTTCAGATAAGTCAGTTTGATTCTATAAATAAATGGGTTTATAAATAGATTAATAATATTTCTAGAAAAACCCTAGTCACCTCAAATTCCTTCTTGGGGAATTTCTGGCATACTTTGCCTTGAATTCTATTCTGGTAGAAGGATCAATAAATAAATCCAATGAATAAATAATTTAAGGGGACTGGAAACAATGGATAAACGTGTTGGCTTCTTGGTCATCATCTACTGTCCCCTATCTCACCCTAACTTCCACTTTCCTGACAAAATGGATCAATATGTGGGAGGAGAAGGATGAGGTATATTTAGAAGAAGAGATTTATTCTTAAAGGGTAGATCTAGAAATAAAAGTGATTTGGCTAGACAACATGAAAGGATCATAATCAATTGAACTTCTAATGGAACTTTTGCTAAAAAAATATTAGATATACAGGTGATTTCTCTCATTCTTTGACACCCTTTATTCATTTATTATTCAAACTTATATGCCGCCACTCCCTTACAAGAAACAAACTCGAATCTAACACAATTTAAAACATATCAAAGATTGAAAGCCTTTGAAGCATTATGTGTGAAAACATAACCCATTAAAGAGCCTGCATTAAATTTTATAATTGATTGACGAATACAGTATATGAGAATTCTCTTGGTGTTAAATGAGAACAGGAATCAGATTTTAGGATTTAAAATCATGGATAATGAATCTGGTCTACCATTCCTGCCCTTTTTAGATCTCAGTCTCCTCTTTCCAGTAAATAAACTTGAGATATAATTTATGTGAAGACAATAATTATTTTTTTACAAAAATTAAACAAATTATTTTGTACTTCATAATTATTTATAAAATACCCAAACACATGCACAAAACACAACATTTGGTTTAAGTAAGATAAAAAAGTGATTTTTATAATTAACTTACTAGATTACGATCCATCTTCCGTTGTACTGATGATTTCAAAAATGGCCTTTCTCTCAATATCTATGCAAAGTTGTGTAGTACTACTACAAATTAATAACTGATAAATCACACTGAAATTCTTAGGTAACATCTCAAACATCCAACATCGTCCTTTATAAAGTATGTTAACTACAAATCACAAAATTTAGTTTCCCTCTTAGAACTCATGCTACAGTTACAAACAGATTTGCAATTAAATTGTTTCCTCTGCTCTAGAAACAATGACACATTATTTAGCTATATCCTGTTTGGATTACTGCAATGCTTAGTTAACAATTGTTCTAAAAAAGAAACTTTTTAAATGGCCTTTTCACCTTCTCCCAGCCTTCCTTTTCTCCTTGCCCTTTGTCTAGCTGGAGATTTTCAGTAGCAATAACACTGAGAAGATGGTGAAGAAGGTTTGGAGAAACACAGATTTTTGATAAGTTTGGTTACCAGATGGAAATCAAAAGAAGTGGAGGCTAATGAAAGAAAGAGAAAATGCTGTATATACTTAGTAAGGTGATTCAAAATGCTTTTCATTACTTGTCCAAGGTTTACTTTACCTAGTTGTTTCATTTCACATGTGCTTAATGTTGGTTCTGAATAAAATATTTTTGCTGAAACATGTTGAATATGTCCTGAAACACATCAATTCCTTCCACATTAGTTCTGCCCTTGTCATTTGTTTTGTTCAAGAAGTAGTGCAAAGGGGAAATCTACTCTTGTGCACTGGTTTACCTGTTTATGGAAACTCCCAAGTCAAGATATAAATAACATTGATGACCAAGGATGATTTTTCATGCTTAGTAGGATCCCATACCAGCTACAACAATTAACAGTAATGGATGGTGCAACAACAACCAGGTGGGTTTAAACTCTAAACTAGTATAGGACTGTGCCATAGGACAATGTTGGATTTTTGGAGTATTCATGTTGATTTCCTTGAACATATTTCAAAAATATGTTCTTTAAAATCATGTCCAGCTAAAGATAAAAAATGAAGAGCCACAAATTCCAACCGCTCTTTTAAAACTCCATTAGAAATTACCAGTACATAACATTTTAGAAGTTAAACACATACAAGCTTGAATTTAACTGAATATTTATTTTCATTTCTGACATGATAAAAAACAAGCTGCATTATGATATGGCAATAAAAGTTGTTCAATTATTCAGTTAAATGATTACCATATATACTTGATGCGAAGCCGTGACTCCCACCGCTTGTTACTAAAAATTTAAAACCGTTCACTTGCTGCCACCAAAATATGTGAGGAAGTCTCCAAAATGAAATAATGGTGTAAAATCCCAAATAAATAGGATCACCACACAGATGTAATAAAGATTTGAGACTTCTAGCTTAAATTGTCACCATAATATAAGTGATATTGGTAAAAATGATCTCTGGTTATCCTTATCTGTGTTGTGAGGCACCTTGGGTAGTGTGGAATGCTTCAAACGTGGAAATCAGTGAAGGAGGCAAGTTTAAAACACAAAAAGAACAGGTTTATTGTTATCAGAGCGTAAATTGTTGCAAAATTAAACTGTTGAACTTGGCACAAGCTTGATGGATACAAAATGGCTTGGTTGAGTTACATTAAGTCTTCCGATGTTACAATCCTTTAACTCTTTCTACAGTGATGTACTTTATTATTTCAGTGTTCCCTATTGTGAATATTTACCACTGTTTGTCCTTCACCGGATCAAACCAACGATCTCCAGATTTTCACCACTGGGATCCCTGAAACCCTTTCTTGTTAGATTCTTTTCTACTCAAGCAATCTAACGAGTTTCCACCTTCAGCTTCCTAGCTGGAATAATATTCACAAAACCCAAGAACTAACTGAATTTACACTACTCCACAGAGCCTCCTTGACTCTGCTACTCTCCTCAGGGTCTCAACCGCCTGACTGAAAATAAACTGTACCTTGACTCTGCTACTCTCCTCAGGGTCTCATCCGCCTGACTGAAAATAAACTGTCGCTTTCAAACCTTTTTTACCTAAGCTCCGCCCACCTCCTCTGGCTTGTTACCATGGCAACCTATCTCTCTCTCAGCTAGGCCCTGGCCACAATGCAAAGCCTAAACACAGTTTGAAACACAGTATAATGAACACTTCTCTATACTTGAGTATAAGCCAAAATGAATATAAGTCAAGGCACCTAATTTTACCACAAAAATTATTTGAGTATAAGCCAAGGGTTGGAAATGCAGCAGCTACTGGTAAATTTCAAAATAAAAATAGATACCAATAAAATTACATTAATTGAGTCATCTGTAGGTTAAGTGTTTTTGAATATTTCCATAAAACTGTAATTTAAGATAAGACTGTCCACCTCAGATTAAATCATTATAATAACCTTCTTCAGTGTAAATATGCTTATGTATTCTTCCAACAATCACCATAGCTTATTTTAACTATAGGTTTTGAAGGAAATCCTGTTTGTATATGAATAAGGAAATTGGGAAAGATTGGTGCCCAGAGAGAGGAGGCGAGGAAGGAGAGCTGGGTTGCTGTGCAGAGAGGTGAAGGTCCTGGCAGGAAGGCATGGGGCTGAAAGAAGCCCTTCTTTCTCAGGCCCACACCTTCCTGCTAGGACCCTCACTCGAGTATAAGCCCGGGGGGGGGGGGGGGGTCAGCCTAAAAAAGGCTGAAAAACTAGGCTTCTACTCAAGTATATACAGTAAATAGAAATGCACGGCTTTCAATAGATCAACTTTCAAAAGTTTTCTTTTTTTATTTTTGAAGTGCCCTTAGTTTCAGAGCAATTATTTCTTTCTCATCTTTTACAAGTTACTTTCTTTCACAGGACTGGTAGGTAGCAAGAGGCAAAACCTTCATCTCACAGACATCCAGCCCTTCACAAGTGTAGGTCTCAACACAAGGGGACGTTTGCTGTTTGTATACCACAAATGTGGGTGTATACTTTCAGTTACCTTACAATATACTGTAAACCTTGCAAATGGGAAAATGTAGTCACAGAAAAAAATGTTCAGCTGCAGGGGATAATTTTCACATTTCTGGAAACTGGAAGACTTGTGCTGCAGTCACTGTTTGATCTTTATCTGTACCAGACAACCTCCGAGTGCCACCCTGAATTGAGGGGTGTGGTGATGGTCTCAAACAACTTCCAATAGTCTTATTTTTGCCTATTCCTTTCATCTACAACCTTGTAAAAATAGACATTGGGTTAACTTTATGGCAGTTTCTATGCCTCTGAGATGAAGTTAAAACCCTTAAGAAGTTTAGAAAACACACTAAGATAGAGTAAATTAATTCATAGACATAGAATTGAGTTGGAAGAGACCCCAAGGACCATCCAATCCAACCCCCTGCCAAAAAGCCGGAAAATCTCATTCAAAACAGATGGCCATCCAACCTCTTTTTAAAAGCCTCAAAAGAAGGATCCTCCACCACACTCCAAGGAAGAGAGTTCCACTGCTCAACAGCTCTCACAGACAGGAAGTTCTTCCTAATGTTCAGGTGGAATCTCCTTTCCTGTAGTTTGTTCCGTGTCCTAGTCTCTGGGGCAGCAGAAAACAAGCTTGCTTCCTCCACCCTATGACTTCCCCTTACATACATGGCCGTCATGTCTCCTCTCAGCCTTCTCTTCTTCAGACTAAACATGCCCAGCTCTTTAAAACGCTCCTCATAAGGCTTATTTTCCAGACCCTTGATCATTTTAGTCACCCTCCTCTGGACACATACCAACTTGTCAACACCTCCCTTCAGTTGCGGTGCCCAGAATTGGACACAGTATTCCAGGTGTGGTCTGACCAAGGCTGAATAGAGGGGTAGCATGACTTCCCTGGATCTAGACACTAAAGTCCTATTTATGCAGGCCAAAATCTCATCAGCTTTTTTTTGCTGCCACATGATATTGTTGGCTCATGTTTAATTTGTCCACAAGGACTCCAAGATCTTTTTCACAAATACTGCTGTCGAGCCAGACATCCTCCATTCTATAACTTTGCATTTCATTTCTTCTGCCTAAGTGGAGGAATTGGAAAATGGTTTAGTGTTTTAGGGTAAAATCATTTATCCCCTCCCCCTCGCTTATTTATTTTATGGCTCTAAAGTTGGCTATATCATTGCATTTTGTATATAATTTTACTTTGGCCAACTGAAGCTCTTTGGTAACTAATAACATGTGCATGTTTGTTGTTTTTGGTCTTTACTATCTAAAATAAACTTTGAATATTTGTCCCAGGACAGGGCTGCAATAATTTCTTTTTCCAAAAGCAAGGAATAGATTTGAATACTAAACTACATGTAATAATTAATCAACATTTTTTATTTACAACATTTCGAAATCACTTTCTTCTCATTAACATAGCATGGCAAATAATTTGTTTTATTCTGAGGTCAAATTTTGGAGAAAGATGAGACGTAAATTAAGCAAATAAATAAACATTTTCCAATTATTCTTTGCTTCAATTTTGTAGCATTAAAGCACATTTTCTGTATATATTATTGGGATGAAATATAGTTTTTAACCAGCCATTTCCTATATTCTTCAGGTTTAACTTGGAAAACAGAATAACAGCTGTGCTCCTAGGAAATCAGAATCCTGTTCTGATTCAGTTCCAACACATATTGTTCCATTCTATTTAAGAAGATCATTAATGGAACAAAGAAATTCTGGTACTTGCCAAGAATGTTTTAGTAACTTTTCAGAGAATCACTATTTCAGTTATAAAAAGGAAATCCCTTGCAGATGCATTAATAGTAATCAAGCCTATTATTTCAGAAAACTGTTTAATGTGGTTTTAAACTGTTTTATTGCTGCAGGGAACCATCCCTTTACTGATAGATAGATAGATAGATACATTTTATTGATTGGCCGTATCAAAACATTTAACACATAACACATTTAACACATAACACATTTAACACATAGTCATACAACATACAACGCTCGGTATAAGAGAGGTTAAAATAAAAGAGGTTAAAATAAACAAACTGTTGGCAGATCCCGTTCAGGTCAAATATCTGTGTCACCTCCACAGTTTACCCCAATTGATTCTAAATGTGCAATTCTCAGCTGTGTTGCTTTGAATAGAAAAAGGGCTGTTTTGTGTGTTATTTTAGGATTCTGGCCGGCCAACAAAAATGAAGTTTTAATATGTGGATCCCAGTGTGTTTTGTGAATAATGTATGGTCCAAGGCAATGGCCTCTCTCTTTCTTATACAGCTCACAGTTGAACAGAACATGTGTGATATCCTCCACCTCTGATGCTCCGCAAATACAAACTCGATCGTTGTATGGGACCTGATTAAACCTTCCGTGCTTGACCATTGAATCCAGCTGCTCAAAACGAGCTCTGGTAAATACCCTCCTGAGGTGTTTTGGCATATCTGTTTTTAGGTATCGAGCTGTTTGGAAGGTGTGTTTAAAGCGGCTTAACCATTTCAATGAGCCAGCTTTACTGAGAGTAGCAATGTCTTTTTGGCCTTCTATATCCAATACTCATTGAGCAACTATTTTTGGGTCTAGCTCTTCTAAGAGGTTCAGATACCGAGTCGGGAGTCCACAGCTCCTAATATATTTTGTCAGGAGAACTAGCCAAGAAGATTGATGTTGATTTTCTTTCTGCTCCAACAGGCACAATTTTGGAAGTCTATCATTTGCCATGGCAATCAGTTTTGCCCAGTAGTTGTAGGCCCTGATTTTAGATAAGTCATCCACTGTATATACTCCCAGTTCCGCTCTTACTGCGGCAGCTGGGGTCGTCCTGTCCACTCCTAGAAAACTTCGCAGGTGCTGTGATTGTGCTTGCTCTAATAATGGTACCTGGTTTAGACCCCAAACTTCAGCTCCGTATAAGAGCATGGGAGTTACTTTTGCTTTATATACTTTAAGAAGTGGGTCTAAGGATCCTGGATGGTTGTGATTTATCAATTTAAGTAGTTGATTTGCACGTATTCTTGCCCTAACTGAGCTTTTTTGGTGGTGTGGTAGCCAAGAGCCGGTCTCGGAAAAAACAATTCCCAGATATGTGAAAGTGCAAACTTGCTCTATTGGTTCACCCTCCAGGAACCATCTATGTCTGTTATTTCGTTTGCCAAATACCATGATTTTTGACTTTGATTTATTAATAGTTAGAGCGTTGTTATGACAATAGGAATTAAATCTTCTCAGCAGTCTACGTAGCCCAACTTGCGAATATGATAGTAAAATCATATCGTCGGCATATAGAAGGATGTTAAAATGTGTGTTGCACAGCTTAGGCATATGTGTCTCTGGGTCCTTCAACTGTTCGGGGAGATCATTTACGTATAAGCTGAATAACAGTGGTGCTAATATACACCCTTGTCTGACCTCTTTGTATGTTTCTATACTGTTTGTCATGCCTCCTTGCATCCCAAATCGCACTTTCAGGTAGGTGCTTGTGTAGAGTGCTTTGATTAGTGCCAGCAGTCTGGGTTCCATCCCTTTACTGTATGAAAATTTGTCAAAGAACTGCCTCAGCAAATCAAGGGACATAGCAAACAGCTATATAATTTCAACTAAATCTCTATAATCGCACCACAAAACTGTAATTTAAAACTTTAAAAAATCAGAATTTCTAGTAAAGATTGAGAGAATGTAACTGCAATATGCAACAGATCTTATAGGATACATATATTGTGCTAAACTCTGTGGCTGTTTTTTGTTTACAATCCAACTGACACATTCCTGGCTGCCTTAGTCAAATGTCACAGGGTCAAAATGTGTTCCTGCTTAATACCAGGTCAGTAACTGGGAAGAGCTCTCAGAGGGATGATTTTATCATGGACAGAGAAAAGGCCCTGACAGGTGTGGCAGAAATCTGGCTGAGCAAAGAGGGAAACGTCTACTTGACCCATCTATGCCCCCTAGTCTTACAAGCACAGTAGCAGGTAAGAACTGATAGATGGAAAAGTAAAGTCACTGTGATCTATTATGAGTCCACTTGAGGTACTCTGTCTGGCAAACTCTAAGCTTGGAGTGAACACATTCTGTAATAAGGCAATAATATAAACATGAGGTGCTATTGTGTACTACTCATCGTGTTGCTTAATTGCCTTCTTGCCTGAGGTGATGCAAATGTCCTTCAAACTTGCTGTCCTGGGTTATTTCAAACTGAAGTCCTATCATCAGGACTGCCCAAGATTTCGTGGATTCCATGGAACCCATGGGTGTGTCAACTAATATTTGCCCCTATACATGTGACAAGGAATGCTCTTTTCTTTTCGCTGGACAAAATCATGGTGATTTAAAGATGGGGGAGCTTCAAAAAACTCTGTTGTCATTGATGGATCACCATCAAATATGGTTTATATTTCCTGGGACGTCTATTTCTGCGGGAGTGGGGAACCCATTAGAATAGCTCATACACAAAGAGTAGGAGATCCAAAAAGATTTCCAAATGTTCTCAGGTTTTTTCCAGATGCTGCAGTTAGCAATCCTATGGGTGATGATCTTGACAACTGATACAAGTGTGTCCAAGTGTCCTTTTCTTAGTTGCAAAGCAAGCGCACCTTGGTTTTCTGATGAGTTCAAAACAATGAAGTAGTTGGATATATGGCTGGAGTGATGTATAAGAAAGCTATAGAACTGAAAATAAGTTAGTGCGTGTTCCAGAGCCTACTTCTCTATTACATCAGCTGGTTGTTTTATGTCACCAAGGGTCTTCTATCCCAAGCCTTTAGAAACCTGTTGCAATAACTTTGTGAAACCATTTGCACAGTTTGTTTGGACTTGGGCTCTACACTGAAAGTGAAGTGACTACTTGTCCAGTTTTAATGGACGAGTTTCAATTTGTTCAACAGTCTAAGCTACAGTTGCTTGGAAAAGGAGGCCAACTACCTGCATGTTATTATCCAGATCAATTTCAACTAAAACCAGTGTCCAATGTCAGGAAATGTACACCATGGAAATGTGTCTTTCTTGGTTCTGCAGGATCTTTTGGTGAAAATCAATATTATTTACTGAAGAATCCAATGTTATTTATATTCCATCTTTTTACCCAAAAGTAGGACTCAAAAATATTGTATGTTTTTTTTAATGTGACATGCTATGAAGTGAGGGTGATAAACTATTGTTTAGTAATATGGTTGTTAGGCTGTGGGGTTCTACAAGGCTCAGCACTGTTGTTCCTATATATTTTCATCTGTACATGAAGATGAAGCGAGAGATGATCCAGAATTTTGCAGTGGGATGTCATCACTATGCTGACATACACAGCTTGCTATTTTACAAAGAATGCCAAGGAGGTTTGGAACTCCTAACTATGCCCTGATGCTGTAAAAAAAAAAACAAACCTAAACATGGGACACTTGCTGAGATTTATTCTAAATAAAAAAGATGTTCTGCAGGTAAGAAGGAAAAACAGCACGAGAATGAGATTACAAATTGTTTTGCATTATGGTACACTAATAGAGGCCAGGTTTTCAGTTTAGATGTGCTCCTGGACACACTATCGCTCTTCTTAGAGTAGCTGGAAACTAGATGATCCTAAAAGGGAAAATAGTAAATCCCAACCTCAATATTTATAAATATGCAACTTTTATATTGCAAATAGTCTGATTATAAAACAAAATTAAGTTATTTTTAGATTTTGTTTTTTATATTACTTTCCCCAACTTCTTTAAGATATATTTAGTCATATCCAATTTATACAGATATAGCTATTTTTATCACAACCTCTACTTCATTATCAACTCCTCTCTCAATATTTGAGTTCTAGTATAAATTACCTGTTGTGAGATGCGCATGATATTAGCCAACAAGTAAACCTGCCAATGAAGAACTGTGATCACAAACAATGGAAGAAAACCTCATTCCCCAAACCAGGTTTCCAAATATTCAAAAGCTATATTTTACCTAAAGCAATTTTCTGTAGGAAAGATCATGCACTGTACAACTGAATCAGATCCAATCTTTTAAATGGAGAAATAGACAACCTGTAAACTTAGTAAAAACCATCCCCCAATGAACCTCTGAGGATGCCTGCCATAGATGTGGGCAAAATGTCTGGAGAGAATGCTTCTGGAACATGGCCATACAGCCCAGAAAACTCACAGCAACCTAGTGATTCCAACCATGAATGCCTTTGACAACAAAAAGCCATTACTTGATCAAAGTTTAAATAGCTTACTACATTTAACTTGGAAGCAGAAGAAAAAATGTTATCAGTAATTATAAATCCTTCCTGGAGGCAATGGGAAGCATGAAGGGATTGAACAAGCATGCTGTATTTGTGAAGAGAGCAAGGAAGTTAGAATATTATCCTACACATCCATTATTGTAGTTATGAGACTGGAAGAGGTAGTGACAAATAAAAAAGAGAAGAAACGGTAGAGTTGACAAGGAAAATCAGGGGGGAAACCCAGTTATAGCAGGAGAAAGCAGCCAATTCTGAGCCTAATCATTTTATGAGTGGTATAAGGACTCAGAGGGATATCTGGGCAGGGGGGAAACAATCAAAGAAATCCCACCACTGTCCCTCCTTCAATAAGGAATTCACACCACTTTGGTTCTAATAGTGCTTGAGGAATGTCTCGTTATATAAATCCTTCGCTGCCACCAAACTAAAGAAATCACGAACCCTCTAGCTATTTTTTACAATGTTAAAAGGCTGATTAAATTATTAGAAGGCTTTTTGCTCCACCAATAACTGTGTATTAACAAGGCTTTCTCTGAGGGGAAAACAGGAGAGGTTGATTCAAAAAGGAAAAGGATTCAAAACCAAAAATGGCACTTGACTCAGGCTTTAAGTTTAAAAATAACAAGAAAGAGTTTATTGATTATAAATTACAGGTTTACAAGTGAATGCAGGTTCAGAGGCTTGATGGTTACAGATAAAAGTGTTCTTGTTTCTTATAAGCGTATTGGTTACTTGAGAGAATGTTCTTTTCTTAGTTACAATTTCTTAAACATAAAAAACCCAGCTATTTTCTTTCCTCAAAATAGCTGTAACTCAGTCTGCCACAGCCTACTGTGCTGTGCAAACTACAGGCAAGCTGCCTATTTTAAACAGAGACTCCTAAACAATCCAACTCCTACTCTAATCTCTCTCAGAACTAAAACTGCTCTCTACTCTACTCAGAACTCAGCTGTACTAAAACTGAACTGTCAAAACTATCTCTTCTCTTTCCCTCCAACTGCCTAACTCCGCCCCTCTTCTCTAAACCAATCCTGGCTGTTGCTGGGCTGGCACAGGCCTCGGCCACTGCCCCTCTCTGAACTGGAGTTTTTCCCTAAACTAAGATGGCTCCAGCAGCTCTCTGCCAGGCCTTCTAGCTGAATCTACCTAGCCTGTCTCTTCCTGGGCCCTGCCACCCTGGCTGGCAAGGTAAGGGATCTTTACAAGTGGCTCAAGGCACTATGAGAGATGCAAGCAAGTGGTCTTCCATGTCAGTCTTCCCATGGTGCCTGAATCAAAAGTCTGGTATTCAAGAAATAGGTGGCTCAGAAACGACCACTTTTTTCTCATACACTCTTCTCCTTTTACTCCATTATAAAATTTTCCCCTACAATTTAACTGATTTAACATATAACCAGGGCAATGTGATTAATCTTTTTTTTTAAAAAAAGTATAATTTTCTAATCCCTAGTTTAAAGTTGGCTTGCTTCAAACAAACCAGCATACGGGAATAAGGGTTGGTTGTTTCAGAGGAAATGATCATCAGTGAACTAAAAAGAGGAATGAAAACCTCTTCCTTGCAGACACACTAGAGAAGAAAAGAAGGAATGTATCCAACTGAATCTTGCATTAAGCAGCAGTTAAAAACACCAATTAGTGACAAAAAGTGACTCCTTGGTATAATGAACTTATTTTAAGAATTCTAAAAATAAATTATTCTTTGTCATAATGTTTAATGAAGTAGCAATTATGTATAAAGGTGAAAAAGGAAAGGTGGCCATAGTTATCTAATGAACATTTCTGCAGCAATGTTTAGTAGTTTAACTACTAAACAGATATTAAATTCTATGCCATAAGTTCAGAGTAATTCACATGGCTTTAGCTTAACAAAATATTAAAATATTAATGTGAAATAAAGAAATGACCCTGAATCTATGACATAGGTCAGTGATAGGCAATGCAGCTCTTTCAAAAATCGCAGTACAGACACCCTACTCCTCAAATTAAAATATTTTTTTCTACAAAAATTCCCAAGAATCCTGTAGAGGCCATGGAGTCAATATTGCAACACTTCTCTCTCTCCAGTTAAGACAGCTACCCCATCCCACCTCATATGGTGGTGGTTGGGGTGTGGAGCAATGGGTGTGTTGTTCGGTGGTGTGTGCTGGGGAAGGCATTTAATTTTGTTGTGCAATAGCGATACTATTCTAAAACCATTTTAGGAAAAGGCTTCTCCTCATCCTAAAATAGAAAAGGAAGCCTCAAAACCCTGGTCAAAATACCCCACTCAGCCCATAGAGATCATATGAGCCACAACTCATATTTTTACATGGAAGGTGGGACAGTCCTGGAGCTGGGCTTTCCCAAATCAATATGGAAAGGTACATAAGCCCTCTTCCAAACTGGGGAAACTCTATGCATTTAGCAGCAGCTAACAATACCCATTATTTTACACAGAACAACCTTCACCCTGATCACTCTCAAAAAGCGCTGTCTAATCCATATACTTGTATTTTTATTTATTTACTTACTATATTTATGCCCTGCTCTTCTCACCCCAAAGGGGACTCAGAATTCTGGCAAAATTCAACACCACATTATACAAACAGATTATAAAACAATTAAAACATAGAAATACAATCAAACAAATTAAAAACATATTGCCTTGTCCCATAGTCGTTATTCCAACTGCTACATTTAAGTCAGATTCCATATTGCACTACTCCCCAAACACCTGTTTGCAAAGCCAGGTCTGCAAATGGCCACTGTCTCATTCATGTGTGGTCAGTGAAGATTACAATACAAACGTGTGTGATAAGAACACTATTCCATACAAGTATATAATGACTTACATGTGACCAAGTAGACTAATAAAGAATGTTTTGAGATAATGTTCTTGTAACCTGATTTACACAATCGAAAGCAAAACATTACACATATAAACAGACAATTTAAGAACTTCTGCTCAGTTGCCCAAGCACTGCAAACCAATTAAATATTTTACCATTAACCAGCCAGACTCTAGGCTCACAGTGCACAAATACAGAATAGTTAAAATTGGCCATCTGTTGATTGAAAGGGAGAGAGAAACTGAGTGCAAACCAACAATAAACTTGGGAACCACTGGAACATTTATTAATTGTACATAAACAGTACAGTATATGCTTTCAGTGGCAACAGCCAAAGAAACCATGACACTTTCTTTTATCATGCTGTCTAAACACAGCAGCAGCCACCATTCTGGATTTTGGAGACAGGAACAAGCCAAATAAATAATTTGCAGTTTTACAGTTTCTCTGGTTGAGACTAAAGAAAGCATTAAACAAGCCAAGACTTCCACAATTTCTCTGCTGATTGCTATGTACAAACACTAATATTATTTGCATGCTGTCTATCACACAAAATCAAACTTGTAAGACCATACTTCAAATCCCCACTCAATCAAAAAGAAAAACTCTTGGAGTTACATCTGCACTGCAGAATTAATGCCAACTGGTATCACTTTAACTGTCATAGCTCAATGCTATGGAATCATGGGAGGTGTAGTTTTATAAGGCCATTTCTGCCAAAGAATGCTAGTGCCTCACCAACTACAAATTCCATAGCATTGAGCCATGGCAGTATAGATGCACTCTGGTTGGCAAATTTTCTCAGCCTTAGAAAGGAAATGACAAACCTCTTCTGAATAAATCTGATGAATAAAACCCCAGAATAGATCCATAAATGCAACAACAGCTGAAGGAGAAATCCTTAAAGACCAAAATAGATTATGCTGCCCCCAGAAATCCGAGGTAATTTTCTCCATGTCAATAATGTAAGCTAGTCTTAACCCAAATTGAAAATTCTTGACTCTTTTATCCTGTTACACTAAATAAGCCATTCTGAGCAGACATTGAGTATCTCATTTTTAAACTATGGATAGGAAAGAGTTTAAAGAGCAAGGCTTTTGCTCTCTCAAAGCAGCTTCAAATGTCATTCTCTGGATATTTTCCTGTGGTGTAAGAAATTACTCTGAATTACACTTTCATCAAGCTATTCACCTCATAATGAAGATGTTAGCTTCTGTTAGCTGTAAGCAATCAGATAAACTGTATCACTGTGGGATCTACATAATGACAGATCAAAGGTTCAGCTATCTTCCCTCAGTGCTGATTTTATTAGTAGTTCCCCCATATACATTATATTTTTTCTATACAGATTGAAATATCTTGTGTAACCCAAATAAAAAAGCACTAAGGTGATATGGTAGCCCAGATTTAGTGTGACTTCATAAACAATAAGATTCTATGAATCTAATGTTCAGAAACATCTCAAGGAAAATTTTGTTATCACATTTTAAGATGTACTACTTATTTGTATCTATATATTTACTATGAGGTCTTTTGATTCTTATTCCACAGAATTAGCCAAAAAATGTAAAAAAAATACATTTTTCTGACAAAATCCTTTAATTTTCTCCTTATATTTTTAACCCCAGTCACATAATAATACATTAAGAGTGAATAGTGGTCACCATACAGTCATGGAGCAAAAAGCAATACAAAGATTTTCAAAAGGATCATGTAATTAAAATCCAGCTCTAGACTAAATAAGTCTTATTATGGCATCAATAATTAGGTCAAAATATACTGTTAAAGAGTACAAACCTTAAAAATAGTTGACTTCAAAATGAACTCATCGCTAAGTTCATTTCATTTTCTTCAACTTTATTTTTGTTGTCTTTGATATAGATTTTGCTACCACCAAAATGATGCTGCAGTTTGCTTCCAAAATTTGGTGGTATGCTGTTAAATGCATTATATAAAATGGGAAAAGGAACCAAATGAACTATACAGTCAATGGGAAATTAAATATCATAATCAATATAGTTCAGTATCAGAACTTAAAATAGTACTAATAGAAAAAGAAACAATGAAAACCAAGCAGGGGAGAATATATTTTATTTCTTAATAATGAGTAGGGATTTTTTCACTGACCTAGGATATTTAATGAAAAATGTTTAATGAATAAGTTCAGCTATTTTGATTTTGTTACATATACTCAATTTTTTTTCTGTATTTTAACTACAAAAAATCCCATAGTCACATAAAACCCCAGAAATCATAGTTCATGAAAATCTCCTCACTAGAAAATGTGATTCCTTGTCTTACAATAATTGTACACACATAGATATGAGGCACCCCAACAACCTTCAACCAGCAAGATTTAGTTTTCCCAAGGCTGGGAGTAGGAAAGCAGAGTATTGCTTTTGTGTGCACATCTCGTCATGAAGTTACCAAATAACTAACATTCTTCTCCTCAACTCTGTATGTAGTGTCCACTTGGATTGTAGGGTTTGCATTATTTAAGGTTTCAATTACGCTTCCATTTAACAATTTCTCACTTTGCCGAGGAGCCATTTTCTTCTTTCCAAAAAAGTCTCCACACATTTGCATCATATGAGGAGTTGAATTACTATTTTTTCTATATACGCCACACTTGCCTTGATTAGATAGTTACATATGCTTAAGATGTATGCATATGTAATGTTTATATGCATTTTTTCACAATATATCATGGGCCCATCTTATCCATAGGGAGTTTAGTTCCAGGATTCTGCACAGGTTAAAAAAACGTGTCTATTATTAAACAGCAGCAATATGAATGTGCACACCTCACATCACTATCATTTAATAATATGGATCTGGAGCCCATGGAGCTGGAGGGCTCACTATAATCCACAATATGAAAAACTTACTACAGTGTACAATTTGCATTGAATGAATTCATTTTTTAAAATAATATGTGCTTTGCTCCACATTCAATTACCCATACGTTCTATGCACGTATCACTATGACTTCAAGGATAAAATTACAGTTTTCTGAGAAAGGGAGGCATGTACTGAAAAGAGAGGAACGTATTATTTAAATGTTTCTATAAATTTTGAAACCAATGGAAACACTGTATCATACTAGTTGTAGTTATTTAACTGCTTTCAAGTCAACTTCAACTTATGGCAACCCAAGTCACCTTATCAACAACAGCCCTATTCAGGTCTTGCAAAACCGAAGACTACAGTTTACTTGATTGAGTTTATCCGCCTATGATGAAGTCTTCCTCTTTTCATTCTACCTTACCAAGCATTATTGTCTTTACAAGTGATTCATATATTCTCATATGTCCAAAGTAGACCAATGTCTGTTTAGTTATCTTGGCATCTAGGAATGGTTCTGACTTGTTTTGCTCTTGGACTAACTTATTTATCTTTTTGGCAGACAATGCTATTTGCAGAAATCTCCTCCAACGCATTTCAAATGAGTTAAGTTTTTTTCCCCCCTCAAGCTTTCTCTGCTATCTGGATTTCACAATCATATGTGATTTGTCCCAAAAGTAATGAGAATGATTTTGAAAAAAAACTACTATGCAATTTGCTAATGTACTGACTGCTAAAAGATACAGACTCAACTGAGGAAAATTAAACTTTATACTTGGGTACCCCTTCCATCTGCCTCAATCTCCATTTTCCTTTCCTGACCCTTCCACACTGCACAAAAAATCATTCTCATTACTTTTTGGACAAGCCACAATTAGCTCTTATTCAAGCATACCTGATTAACCCTTCTTCTTACTACACAAAGTGGCCAGAGCAGTAGTATTTGGAGGAAGGCTCTTTCATCTATGTTTGGGATTAGGCATGATAGAACAGTGACTGTGACTGTTATGTTCAATGTGCAAACTAAACATAGAGGGTGAAAGAATGCAGACATGCCTAACCCAAGTACTAAATGGAAACCATCCTTTTTCTTCAAATTCTGTCCTGAGAGTGGCCTTTTGTCCCAAGTATAGGTTACACATCAGATCAATCAAATGTTGTGGCGCATATATTTCTTTGAAAGCAATCAATCCTTTTTGTTATCTGTCTTATAATACCAGTATCTATTAACTTTTGTTATTACCCTATTATTAAATTACATGCTTATTAGTACAACTTTCATGCATATGTCCCTTTTTGGACCAAGTGCAAAGGGGTATTATCTTGCCTTTCTACCCGATTCAAAAGCCTTCCACTACCCAGCAGCCGTCAAAACCCATCAATTGTCATATACAAAGAACTCTGAGAAAGGTGTTAATATGTTAAAGCTATGCATTAAAAGATACAGGCAGAATTTTTTTTTGCATAATCTGAATCTCTGTACTATGTCCAAAGATGGACCTCTCACTTTAATTTTATGTTCTTATCCATTCACAATACTACTGCATTTGGCTGCAAGACATTTAACAATGCCTCTCCTTTGTCTTAATGCTCAGCACATGGTCAAATAATAGCACTTCTCATTTAAATCATTAAAAAAACCTATCTCTTCCCCACTCTAATCTCATTCTTTCACATTGGTCTACCCATATCAACTCAGCATCCTGGAACCACACCACATGCCTCATTCCTTTAGTTATGTTGTACCCCTCCTCATATTCTTATAGACTTTGCTCATTTCTGGATCTGCATTGGTTTCTCATATTACCTGCAAAATCTTCCATACAACTGCCTGATCCTCTTTATCTCTCTACAGACATAACTAGAGATATATCTGCCTGTGAACTTATTCAATTTTACTCTACTACTCCCAGGCATGGAAAGAAAATCTTTAACTTAAATATTCTTCCCCCCCCCCCCCCCGGGGTTAAATACTCTTATTCATCTGTTTCTCAGAAAAACGTTCTGTCACCTCTTACTTTCACAATTTCCCCAATAACTTTTTTTCTATGAAAGCTTTCCACATTCTCCTGAACTTTCCTCACCCTACTGCATTTAAAGCTGATGTGTTATTGCAATAATAACACATTCTTGCCCTCCTTATCATCCAGGAGTCTAGCCTAAGACTGTAAAGATCTTGGTAACACTGTGTCCTTTTCTTTGGCAAGTGATAATATTTACTAAGTAGTAACATACTATATAAATGAAGATAATAGCAATACAAAATAGCAAACTCCTTCCCATTTCCCTTTACTGACCTCACACAACTAATTATGTTTAAGCACGTTTCCATGGGCATTATGCTGCAAGACACTTCTGGTGAAATGGTTAAACAGAAATGGTTGAACAGAAGTTCTCTGAATCTTTAGGTGCTCTTACTGCCTATTACAGAGAAAACCAGCTGATTCCTAACCCATTGAAAAAGCAGACCTGTGCTTTTCATCTTAAGAACAAGCACCTTGAGCTCTGAGGATTACCTGGGAAGGAATCCCACTAGAGCATTGAAGCACACCCAAATACCTGGGAGTTACCCTGGACCGTGCTCTGACTTACAAGAAACACTGCTTCACTATCAAGCAAGTTTTGCTACTCTGCTGCTGAATACGCATGCCCAGTCTGGAACACATCGAACCATGTTAAAACAGTGGACGTGGCTCTTAATGAGAAATGCCGCATCATCACAAGATGTCTATGCCCCACACCACTGGAGAAATTACACTGTTTAGCCGGTATTGCACCACCTGACATCTGCCAATGTCAGGTGAAAGGACCAAAGCAGTGACATCTCTGGCCTATCCACTGTTCGGATATCAGCCAGCATGCCAATGCCTTAAATCAAGAAACAGCTTGCTGAGATCTACAGAGATACTCGCAGGAACACATCAGCAAGCAAGAGTCAAAAAGTGGCAGGTTAAAACCCAGAACCTCAATCAGTGACTGATACAGATGAGAAACTCCTCCCTGGGCACACAGAAGACTGGGCGACTTGGAAGGCACTGAACTGCACTCTGGCACCACGAGATACAGAGCTAACCCTTAAGAAATGAGGCTACCAAGTGGAGTCCACGACATGAGAGTGTGGACAGGAGCAAATGACAGACTACTTATTACAAGGCAGTCTGAGCCAGAGCCACCAGAGCCACTCCAAGTGGCCAGATAGTGGTCAAAGGACATTTAGTATAATGCCAAGTTTTTAACTTCATTTGTGATTTTTAATACATTACAACTGTATCCTCAATTCACTTCTGACATAATAAATAAATAAATGGGCATTATGATTTAATACAAAGACTTCTCAATGAACCATACATTATGATTTGATACAAAACTATCTTAATCAACTATGTGAAAGAAGTCATTAATACAATTTTCAGGAGAAGCATTCAGACAGAAAGAGAGACAAAAGTAGCTTGAAGGTCTTTTAGTGAAGCTAGCAAACAAGGAGAAATGTCCTAAACATATACTGAAGTTTGAATCAGCATATAGTCAGAGAGTTGTTGTCTTTTGCCATGCATTAATGCTTTATAAATATTACTGCTTAAATTAAAGCAAACAAATCAAAGTAAAAATGGAACCGACAATCTAAGGTGAGAATTACAGAACATACTACATCTCAAAAAAAAAAACAACAGATTAAAAACCAGGAAACATGTTGAGCATGAATTTGTTTTACATATTGGTGCATAAACAAACTGCTGGAATTTATAAACTTCCCTTCTAAAAAAGATGGTTCTTTTTAGAAGGGAAATACCAACATTTCTGATTCTGTCAAGATATCATGTCTTCTTAAATTACAGAAGTATCCACCAAAATTAAATTCCATCTGAAAAGTCAGATCTGTTTTTTAATTCACATAAAAACAAAAAGATGCTCTTCTAGTCCATGAGATATTATCAGCAGAGCTTTCACTACTAAACATATGGCATTCCTATACTAAACACTTTTAACAAATACAGGTTGACTATGCCTTATATGAATGCTTGAGACCAGAAGGGTTTTGGATTTCAGAATTCTTTGGATTTTGGAACATCTACATTTTACACATAATTGAATATGCACACATAGAGATATCATGGAGACGGGAATCAAGTCTAAACACTGAATTCATTTATGCTTCATATATACCCAATGTATATACCCAGAAGATAATGTTACACAAGATTTTAAATAATTTTGCCCATGAAACTACATTTATGTATATATTGAAAAATCAGGAGATCAAGGTGTCACTATCTCAGCCACCAAAGTGAACAAAACTGGAATATTTTGAATTTCAGAATTTTTGAAAAGGATACTCCACCTATCTAGAATTTTAAAATGATCCTTTCTAGTGGAAGGTGAGGGATTGCCCACCAGAAGCAGAAACCTCACACTTCCTTTTGAAATTCCCTGAACACCCTATAATCCCAGAGATAACTTTCTATAACAGGTGCTGTCTGCTATGCAGGACTAGAGAAAAGAAGGTGAAAAAACATCTGAGTACATTGGCATTGAATACAGAGGTACAATGACATAGTGAGACTTGGAGGCACCTACTTTTTAAATGTAGTTTTAACTGTATTTAATTGTGTGTTAATTCTTGTGCTTCATGACACATAGGATTTCATTTTTTTAATTTTCATATTCATATTTCTATGCATTTGCTCTGGTTTTTTCTTTGTATTGTGCCATGTTAGCTGCCTTGAGTCCCTATATTTGAAGAAAGGCGGGATAAAACTAAACACACACATATACATCAAAATGATAGGAACTTAATAAATATATGCATAGTTAAAACATTCCCCCCACTATACTGCACTTAGTGGTTTGTTGCCAAATTTAAGTAACAAACCATAAGTCATTTCTGGGGGAAATTGTAAGAATCTAGGACACAATGGACAAACTGCAAAAACAAAGGGACAGGGTTTTGCAGCATTTTGTCCATCCCTACTTTACACAGCTAAATCCCACAATTTAAAAAATAGTTTAAATTAGGATTTTGCTTCTTTTCACCTCGTTTATGCGTACTATGGAATGTTTTTTGCTGACTTCATACTGAGTAACAAAGAGTCTTCTGGCATCAAATACCAATAAGTTTTATTTGGAATAATCTTCCATTGGTTGCCTACCACAAAACTTGGTGGTCTTCACCCTATCATGAGTCTGTATTGCTTTCGCTATGAAGACTAGAATGCTTCTGCCCCTCTCTCCTGTCCCAGGCAAAACCAAGCATTGGATTGTGCATGCAGATACTTCAGACTTGTTCTGTAATGTAACAAGATATGCTATCTTTGCAGGATATACATCTAGACTGCAAAGGTTATTCAGCAATTACTTTGTTTAGCCAAGTACCTCTACTGTCTGAGTTTCCAAAAGATATTAGATAGGCAGATGCCAGAGATTTTTCTGATGTAAGAAGACAGACTAGATTGTTCTTGGGAACTTCCCAAGCCTATGATTAATAATGGGTATGCTGTCAAACCGGAGGATAATTACCAACAACTATACAGAACACACAGTTGTTTTACTTCCTAAGAAGCACAAACCAAAGCAATTATCCTTAATCTTTTTAGCATGCTGTTTTTAGCATGCAAGTATTTCAACATTTTGGTAATTGGGTCATAGAAAAGGCATTTTAGCAGATTAAATCATAGAATAGTTTAATTATATTTGTGATATTCAATGTAAAAATCTAGAGCTAATTCTTCAAAGGAAATAACTACAATAGAAAGCTCCAATTTTAAATACCAATGACACAGCCAATGTTTAGCTTACTAGTGTAAATATTCCATACATTTTAACTCACAATTTTCCAAGGAGACGTCTGAAAAATTTTAAAACCTTAAAAATTGTCAATCCCAACCAGAGCAAACATGTCAAATCAATGAGATTTATGTAAATGGTAACATATATTCAGCAACTGGACCTACAAGCAGCAACTAAATTTAGGCCTAAATGTATAGCACACTGTTCTTCTGAAAATATTTTTTTAGAATTATTCATTATTCATATTTATCCAATTTGACATCTGGGCAAAATAATATTAAAAGGATACTACACAGATTTCAAAAGTAAGTCCTCATTAACTTGCTCTATGTGACATTTGTTAACAATCACAAAAGATTCTGAAATCTTGAAGATCTACTTTAAAAATTAACACATCCTTAAGCCTATTTCTTCAATGCATTTAAAGTAATTTTCCACAGTATTTGCTTCCCTATTGAACAAATGCACTACTAATTCAAAAAAAAAAAAAAAGAGAGAGAGAACTAAAAGAAAGTAATATGGTGTTAGGCAGATGTTTTAGGTTTCTAACAGAGGAATACTCTACCTACTCAACAATAAGTTTCACTGACTTCAGTAGAACATACTCTCAAGTAAGCATGTATATTATTACAGCCTAAGCATTTGGATAAGTGCATGCAGGAAAGATAATTAAAAGCATAATGATGTCTCAGCACTTCAGAGAGTTCTTTTATTTCTATCTCCCAAGCTACAGTGTGCCACTATCAGGCTTCTCCACAGTACCAAAGCATGAACTATACTCCCATTCCTTGTCTATGTATGTAGATGTAGAACAAAGCTAGTAATGAACAAAACCAACAAGATTAACATCTCTCAGTGTGCAAATATATTTCAGATATTGCATTGTGCACAGAACTTATATTTATGTTCAGCTGACTATTTCATGGCAGATTTTGTCAAATAATTTTCTTAAAAATCCAGATGACATATATTGTCTCGCATGTGTTTAAAACATTGTATACAAAGAGTAATAGTCATTTATTTATTTATTTGCAACATTTATATCCCACCCTTCTCACCCTGAAGGCAACTCAGGGCAGCTTACATAATTGGCGTTATTCCATGCCCAAACAACAACAACAATTAAAAGCAATTAAACAAAAATTTAAAACAACATTAAACAACATATGTAAAGAATAGATGACAATCGTGCATACATCCAAAGCCAGATAATCAAATAATCATATTCATCAAGCCAGGATCAATTCCAACTGTATTGCACAGATAATTATGCTGGGCCAAATGCTTGCTCCCAAAGACAAGATTTCACTTGTTTGTGAAATGACAGGAGGGAAGGGGCTGATTGAATCCTACTAGGGAGGGAATTCCACAGCCCAGGAGCCATCACTGAGAAGGCCCTGTCTCTCATCCCCACCAGTCATGTCTATGAAGGTGGTGGAACTAAGAACAGGGTCTCCCCAGAAGATCATAACCTCTGTGATGGTTCATAGAGGGAAATGTGTTCAGACAGGTAAGTTGGGCCGGGGCCATTCAGGGCCTTATATGCCAAAGCCAGCACTTTGAATTGTGCTCAGTAGCAAACCTGCAGCCAATGAAGCTGGTGCAACAGGGGAGTCGTGTGCTCCATATATTTTTTATTATTATTATTATTATTATTATTATTATCTTTGTTTGTACCCCGCTAGCATCTCCCGAAGGACTCGATGCGCCTTACAAAGGCCAAGGCCTCAAGAACATAGCATAACAAATACACAACTTAAAGCAAATAAAAAACAATTAAAGCAATATCAAAAACAACAAAAACAACAAAAACAATAATATTAAAACACCAAAACACACTAAAACTGGGGCCGGGCCAAATGTAATGGGTACAGATTAAAAGTGCTGATGTGACAGGTGATATGTCGGATTTTAGGGTAAGTGCAGTGTGCAAGCAATCTTAAAGTCTAATAAAGTGCTTCTGGGACAGGTTGTTGGAGTTTTCCTATTCTGGAAAGGCACATCGGAACAGCCAGGTCTTCAAGTTCTTCCTAAAGACTGCCAACGTAGGGACCTGTCTAATATCTTTGGGGAGGGTGTTCCAGAGTTGGGGGCCACAACAGAAAAGGCCCTGTCTCGCGTCCCCACCAGACGCGCCTGCGACACAGGTGGAATCGCGAGTTAGCAATCTGGCTGCCTCTCCAGTTAGCAATCTGGCTGCCTTACCTTGGATTAGTTGAAGCTTCCAAACAATCTTCAAAGGCAACCCCATGTAGAGCACGTTGCAGTAGTCTATACAAGATGTAACCCGCACATGGACCACCATGGCAAAGTCTGACTTCCCAAGGTACATACATAAAGAACTAGTAACCTCACTGTTGTGAATAAAGATTTGATACCCATGAAATCGCATATTTTTTCATTGTGTTATATTGTCATTCCACATCATAAGAGACCTTGAGACATATCAACGATGAGAAACATACAACCAAAAAATCTGCTCACCCAAACCCTGCAAAATAGAAACCAGCACCTGGTAATTATTCCCATTTCCAAGAGAATGATGCAGACAATTTAAAGGGACAGATCTGAATATTGGCCAGCCGCACCCCCTTCTTTGGTAGCAGCCTAGCTGTTACCTCTAGAACCGGTTGAACCAATGTATTGAAATACACAACCATTCCTTTCTTTCACTGGGGCCACATCCATAGAGCTGAATAAAATCCCACATTATCTGCTCTGAACTGGGATATATGTCAGTGTGGATTCAGATATTCCAGTTCAAAGCAGATTTTGTGGGTTATTCTGCCTTGATGTTCTGGGTTATATGGCTGTGCAGGAGGGCCCTCGAACGAAATAGGTTTTAAACCTGGGTAATCCGGTTTAATTCATGAGCAGATCATGCTGCCGGGTTACACCCACTGGCTACTTACCAGCCGCAGTGCTGAGGAGTAAGGTGGCACTGGCGAAGAGCAGCACCAGCCAAAGGTGCTGCAGCAAGGCAGTCATATTTGGAGGGACCCAGGGAAGGGGGCCTGATGGGCGCGATTTCCCTCGAAAACAAGGCCAACTGGGAGGAACCCTTCCAGCCGCCAGAGAGTCGACAACCTTCCTGGCTTACAATCCAGCCGGGAAGGGCAAAGGCGAGGTCTGGCCAGGAGCCGCCCGAGCTCTTCTGACTCCACGACGCGAATCTGCCTTCATCTTTCAGGGCTTGGCTCTCCTTCACGGGAGGGGGGTCCTCAAACCAGTACGGGGGCTCCTCTCCCCAGATACAGGACCATCCCTGCGAGGCTGGAAAACCCAGATTAAGAATTCCCACGCGTCTTCTTCACAGGATCAATGCCCCGCTTTGGTTTCCAATGAATCATATCCAGAGGGGGATGAAGAGGATGGTTGAAGACTGTCAGGAGAAGCAGCTTCCCTCAAAGCGAGGTTGAAAAAAACGGGGGAAAAACCCCCACACAGGAAAATATATTACAAGGATATTAGCGTGTATCATATATATATATTCTATATATTCTCTCTATATATATATAGTATTACAAGGAGGAGAAAGAGAGGAAGGCGCCTCTGTTTCTTCTGTGAGGGAGGCAACGAGCAAATCAGAGCTGCCCTGTCCTTGGCTTCAACCAGCCCAAAAGAAAGCAAGGCCCATTTTTGGTCCTCCACAGAAAGGCTCCCCTCTTCAGTTGCAAGTCGGGTAAAAAAGGCCTCCTTTTCTTCTTCTTCTCCTTCTTCCCCTCAGCTCAGCAGAGGCCTCTCCCTCACACAGGTCCCAACAGCGCCAGGCCGAGCCTTTCTTTCTTTCCTTCTCCCTCCCTCACAGTCCCGTCGCCTCCTTTCTTCACAGGCTCGCCTTCCTTTTTGGCCGTTTCTCGAGGCGAATAGTGGAGTCTCGCGCAGCCCCCCTCGCGCGCGCGCGCATGCGCCCTCCCTCTCTCTCTCTCCCTCCCCCCGCGCGCGCGCTACCAAAGCTTCTTTTTTTTTCCTCCCTTCCTTTTCAGACCAGACACAAAGGGGAGCCGCGGCGAAACTGGCAGTCTTTCTGTGCCCGGCCCGTGGGCGCCACGAAGCCCCGCCCCCTTCGCCGCCAGCGCCGCCGACGCCTCCCGCTTTGGCCACGCCCCTTTTCCTCCATCCTCGCGCGCCTCCTTCCCTTCCAACTCCTCCCCCTCCCCTCCCCTTTCAGTTCCAGCCTAGAGTGGCGGCACGTAGCGACGCTCTCCTCCCAGTTTTTTTGTTTTCCGCGCCCCTCCCGCACCGCCATGTTGCGAAGAGTTCCACGTTTGCCAGATCGGCGGCCTGGAGGGAAAGTGCGTGGGAAGGGCAGGAGGAGATTTTGTTTTGCCTCCCCTTTGGGGTTTTTTCCCCCCCTCTCCGTGAGAAGGCACCTTCTTCAGCCCTAGGGTGTTAATTGGCTTGAGGGCCTGATTCACATCTCAAGATTGCTTTTTGTAAAAATCTCAAGCATTGTATTTAAGATGTATCCATGCCAGGCATGGGCAAACTTGGGCCATCCCTCCAGGTGTTTTGGACTTCAACTCCCACAATTCCTAACAGCCAGGCATGGGCAAACTTGGGCCATCCCTCCAAGTGTTTTGGACTCCAACTCCCACAATTCGTAACAGCCTACCGGCTGTTAGGAATTGTGGGAGGTGGAGCCAACACTTGGAGGGATGGCCCAAGTTTGCCCATGCCTGATCTAACACTGGAATTAATGCAGTTTTGTTGCTATTATTATTATTATTAAACTTTATTTATACCCCACGACCAGGCATGTAGCGGGGGGAGGGGGCTTGAGGTGCTTCAGCCGCCCCCCCAAATTCTCATGGTGGTCCGCGAGAAGGCCTTACTAATCCTAAACTTACTAATCCCAGCGTACCTGTCCGAACATATATCCCTCTACGTCCCACCTCGGAGTTTAAGATCTTCCGGGGAGGTCCTGCTCTCAGCCCCACCTTTATCACAAGTGAGACTGGTGGGGACGAGGGACACGGCCTTCTCGGTGGTGGCCCCTCGCCTGTGGAATTCACTCCCCAGGGAAATTAGGTCATCAACATCCCTCCTCTCCTTCAGGAGGAAGTTAAAAACTGGATTTGGGACCAGGCCTTCGGGTAAGCTGGCAGATGGACAAAAGACAATGACGACCAGAGTAGGAAAGGACAATGACAATGCTGGATGGATTATGGATTTATAAATCGGCAAACATTGACCACAAAATGATTTTATTGCTGTTATTGTATTGATTTGATTGTTTTAACAAGTAATAACTGTTCATGTTAAATTGTATATTGTATTTTGTGAATTGCTGGGCATTGAATTGTGCCTTTGGTAAGCCGCCCTGAGTCCCCCCTAGGGGGTTGAGAAGGGCGGGGTAGAAGCACTCCAAATAAATAAATAAATAAACGGTTCCAGCCCAGTTTACCTGTCTGAACAGATTCTCCCCTATGAACCATCAAGGTTGCTAAGATCTTCTGGAGGGGCCCTGCTCTCGGTCCCACCACACTCGCAGTCGTGTCTGGTGGGGACGAGAGAAAGGGCCTTCTCGGTGGTGGCCCCTTGGCTGTGGAACTCTTTCCCAATGGAGATTAGATCTGCCCCTTCCCTCCTGATCTTCAGAAAGCTAGTGAAATCCTGGCTCTGGGACATAACATTCTCAGAATGATTGCGGAGTTCAGCAATATCCTAATAACTACTGACCACACTGGCGGATTGAGATGAACATGATTTTATCTTGGCGATTTGGCATTATGTATTTATTTTGTTTGTATTTAACTTATTGTGATGTTATTATGTTTTTAGTTGTATTTGTGTATTGATTTTCTGCTGTTAGCTGGCCTGAGTCCCTCTGTGGAGGTTGAGAAGACTGGGGTTTACAAGTTTTAAATAAATAAATTACTGGTACATTATTTAAACTGTTGTGTTTATTCATATCATGATCTGATCACCATGCTCAATCTATCCCATATGCACGGGGGTATTGGGGTAACGATACAAAAGGTTTGCTAGGGTAGACCCTCTTTCACTCAGACTCAGCCCCCACCCCCCCCACCCCCCCAGGTTGCATAGGACCGTAAATAGAAAGGTTGAAGCAAGACCAATTGGGAGTCAAAAGTACCAACTACAGTGCCATATAAAATCCACATTGCCTCACCTACACTGCCATATAGAATCCAAATTATCTGCTTTGAACTGGATTATGAGTGTAGACTCATAATCTAGTTCAAAACAGATAATGTTGACTATTTGCTTTGTTAACCTGGATTATATAACAGTGTAGAAAGGGCCTAGGTTGGCTAGTATTGTATGCCTGTAGGTCATTTCTGATCTATGGTAACCCTACAGTCAATGTATCATAAGGTTTTCTTGCCAAGATTTGTTCAGAGGTGATTTGCCTTTTCCTCCCACTGAAGCTGAGAGAATGTGATATACCCAAAGTCATCTATTGGATGTCCATGACTGAATGGGGCTTTGAATCCTGGTCTCCAGAGTCATAATCAAACATCCAATCCACTACACTGGAGCTGTATACAATGATAGCAACTAAAGCTGAGAGTTACTGGCTTGAAGTCATTCGGTTAAATCACATTTAAGCAGAAGTTTTCCAGTTCAAACCATCAGCTGCGTTTTTACAACTAGCTGTGTGTTCGCGGGGCTCCCATGTCCTTTATAGAAGTGTTTGCTGCATCCTAATGTATTATACAACCTATATATTATAATGTATATACAGGGGAGTGTTACCCTTTTAAAATAACATCTTCAAAGAAATAGGGTAAGTCCAATGCATTATGCAACCAACCTTAATATTCAGAGTTTCATTACGAAAATGAGTTAACAAGCCCATAGGGTGAGATTGCTCCAACAAATTATCCATTCGCTCCCTGCATTATGTTTGCAACCATGCTGACCTGCCTGTGATTTATTTCATCATGTCAACATACTGGTATGCGTTGTTTGCAAAGATGCTTAATAGTTGGCATCTGCCAATCTTTTCTCCTTTCATCAAGTCACTTTGGAGCGTCTTCCAAAACCAGATTTTCCTTATCTCTGTTTCTGTTGCAGACTGTGAGTTTCTGCCTTCAGCTCTTTCCCCCAAATGTCTTTTCCTAGACCTTTGACTTCTTAAAAGTACCGGGAGATGCAGAGGGTGGAAGAGTCACCGGAAATCAACCCCTGATCCACCTCTGGGAGTATTATGAGCAGAATATTGCACTAAGGAACGTTCCCACCAATCTAATTAAAAACATAGTTTGCCTAAAGGCAGAAAAGAGAGTTGAAAAAGAATTCTGGATTAATATCTGTTCAGATACAAGGCATAGCAAAGTAGTTATGTTGTCAATTAGCATCAAGTCAACGTTGACTTATAGTAACACTACAAATGTGAGACCTCCAAGCCTCCCTGTCATCAACAATGCTGTTTGGGTCTTGTAGACTCAGGGTTGATTGAGGGAGCATCTATACCGTAGAATGACTGCCATTTGAGATTATTTTAACTGCCATGACTCAAAGCAGTGGAACAAGGTTTTTCACCATCTCTTGCAAAAAGTGCAGGTGTCTCCCCAGATTACAACTCCTGTGATTCCATAACATGGAACTACAGTAATTCTACTGTGTAGTTGCAGACTGAGTCCGTCCATCTCAAGTGTGATCTTCTAACAGTATGCTCACCAGTAGGCTTATGTAATTTGGTTGGAGGGCGATCCCTTTTGGTATCCAAATTTTGTTGGGTTCCCAGATCTGTTTTCGAGAACCTCCTGAAAGTCAGCTAATGGAAAAAACTGTTTTTGGCTAAGCAGCCGAAAGATCCAGGAAGATCCAGCTCATTGGTGGGAATGGGTAAATTACGAATCTCCCCTTTCCGTTCCTGGGATCCATTCCTTTCTTCCTTTCAAACGGGCCTGGGTTTGAGGAACAGGGTTAAGGAAGCACCCCTTCTGGGACCCTTTTCTTCCTTCCTTTTGATGGAGCCTGGGTTTGAGGAATAGGGTGAAGGAAGCATGTGCTGCATGCTCCCAAATAGAGGGGAAGAAGCTGCTTCTGGCAAACATGGGCCTTTTCGGCCAAAAAAACCTTGGTGGCTGATCCCTTACCATTACGACCAAGCTGAATTGGCCGAAGGGAAATGACCAAACCGAATCAATGCACAAGCCTACTCATTAGCTATATACACACACGCATACATACACATCTATACATATACATATGTATACATGTATTAATTGTTCAGAAACTAAAATGCTTCAAATTACTACAGAATTGATGTTTATATATCAGTGATTCATTTCTGAGCAGAAGACACCATATCCTTACCCAGCTCATCTTCTAAAGTGCAATATGGAAAAGCTTGGGCCAGAATTCTGTTGTTGCGCTATGCCATGGTATGTCTGTGTTAATGCAGACAATTGTGCCAATCAGAAGAAAGCAATGGACCCAGCAGTTTATTTATTTACCATATTTATATACCCCCTTTCTCAGCCCGAAGGCAACTTCAAAGCAGATTACAGTTAGGCGGTTTAGACTGATCAGGAATTTGTGGGATCACCACTTAGAGCACTGAAGATTTTGGAAGTACATCTCACATTGTGGTACATGCACAGTTGCAGCATAGTTTGTTACAATAGAATCAACCCCTTTGAAGCATACTCTGGTTAGGCTTTAATTTGGGAAGGGGAGGGCCCTTTCACTCAGCCATATAACCCAGAATGTTGTTGTTGTTCATTCGTTCAGTCGTCTCCGACTCTTCGTGACCTCATGGACCAGCCCACGCCAGAGCTCCCTGTCGGCCGTCACCACCCCCAGCTCCTTCAAGGTCAGTCCAGTCACTTCGAGGATGCCATCTGTCCATCTTGCCCTTGGTCGGCCCCTCTTCCTTTTGCCTTCCACTTTCCCCAGCATAATTGTCTTCTCTAGGCTTTGCTGTCACCTCATGATGTGGCCAAAATACTTCAACTTTGTCTCTAGTATCCTTCCCTCCAATGAGCAGCCGGGCTTTATTTATTTATTAAATAACCCAGAATATCAAGGCATAAATTTAAACTTTTATATCCCGATCTACTCAACTACCGTAGAGGGACTCAGACCAGCTGAGGCGCAGGAGCAGCTTCTTCCCTTTGAAATTCCACAATATCTGCTTTGACCTGGGTTATCTGAGTCCACACTGCCATCTATCCCAGTTCAAAGCAGAAAATGTGGGATTTTATTCAGCTGTGTGGAAGGGGCTGGAAGCAAAAAGCTTGATCTTAGGATTTGTAAGTTTCTCATGTTCAGGCATTTTGTGTTCTGATGTAGTTCTCTGTAACACTGACATCATATTTGTATATTTAATAAATTCCTAGTTCTTGTTTTACACCTCTGATGGTTCTGATTCATAAATAGGTGAAAGCCTCCCGTGGAAGCATATAGATCTATATCACCACTGTTTGTAGTGTAATTATAAAACACCTGCAGAGATTTCAGACAAATGAATCAATCTGCAAATTTTATTAAAAATAGCAAGTTATTAGTTTACACTGGGAGAGTGACTGGTGTTATTGATAATGATCCATTAAAGCAGACTGGAATATTTGTGTCCTTTATTGGCCATAGAAAGCAGGCCCGTAGCCAGGATTTCGTTTTGGGGGGGGGGAATTTTTTTTCAGGGGGGGTTTCGGGGGGGGCTGGGTTTCGGGGGGGGGGGGCTGAGTCTGAGTGAAAGAGGGTCTAGCCTAGCAAACCTTTTGTATCATTACCCCAATACCCCCATGCATATGGGATATATTGAGTATGGTGATCAGATCATAATATGAATAAACATAACAGTTTAAATAATGCACCATTAAGGCCTTTTCGCGAACCACCATGAAAATTTGGGGGGGGCTGAAGCCCCCCGAGCCCCCCCCCCCCCCCCCGGCTACATGCCTGATAGAAAGAATTTGGTCTTATAGAATAAGACTATTTTTGTAAGCTCTGGTCAAATTTCATTTGGGCAGAGATTTTTTTTTTTGTCGGTGAGTGCATTTGCTTAATAAAACCTGAACACTTAAAAGTAAAAATAAAGAAATTCCTATCTTTTAAAATCTTCAGTTAAATCAATGGAAAGGAAAATATATATAAACACAATTAAATAACACTATGTGACACAATTATAAACTCACAGTAACCCAATTATAAATGTAATTTCCTGAGTGGTTCTAACATATAAACATGGAAAAAGTTTGTTTTTTGTGGGACATCCTTCAGCACATTTTGCTAGTTTTTCAATGACGATCTCATACAGTCTCAACCAATTCAACATTGTTTGTGGCAGCCACAAAAACAAAGTTTCTGGAGTAGAACAACTACTTTCAAAATAAGTACCACACAATAAAGCAGCAAATAACACTTTTAAACCAGGAACAGATTTTTTTTTCGATTTTTGTTATAGTGTAATAGACATTCTCAGTAATTTTCTAGTACTATCCCAGATTTTGTCATGGCATCCAAAATCACAGTAATTATGACTTAATTTATACACAATTTCTACTCCTTTATAAAGCACATAACAAAATATTTACGCTCCTTGAATTTTTCTACATTTTATTGTGTTAAAACCTGAAATTGAAACTGAATGATTGACATTGTTGCTATTTGATGTACCAAAGATACTTATTGTAGACACAAAGTATTTTCATAGTGGAATAAAAGTTAACAAAAGCAAACTGGCAGCTATTGGCTGTACAAATGTTTTGCGTCTAAGGCAATATTTGTAGAAGCAACGACAGCTTTTGCATCTTTGACTCTTATCTTTATTAACATTTTTTCAGCAAAAACTGACACGATGTTGACCAATTCTGTCATAGCCGTTCAATCATAAAGTTTGGAGACAAAGAGCACCATCCCGATTAATCTTATCAACAGCCACAAAGAACTTTAAAAATCTCAGTTCAGCAAATAACAAAACCTTGTTTGTGTAACACAACCTTTGATTATCAAATACTGGAAGTTGACACAACATTCCATCAAGCCAGAAGAAACCAGACACTTTTGGCTTAGGACAGTTGGGTTAAAGACTGCCACAGGCATTTTATATCACTTTAGTATTTTATATCACTTATAAAGCACTTCCAGATATTTTTATCTGATCTCTTTTTCGATAGAGTTACAAGCTGGGTAGATGCGGGGAATGCCATGGATGTAGCGTACCTGGACTTCAGTAAAGCTTTCGACAAGGTCCCCATGACCTTCTGGCAAACAAACTAGTCCAATGTGGGCTAGGCAAAACTACGGTTAGGTGGATCTGTAATTGGTTAAGCGGACGAACCTAGAGGGTGATTCTCCCCAGTGCTTCCTCTTCATCCTGGAAAGAAGTGACGAGCGGAGTGCCACAAGCAGGGTTCCGTCCTGGGCCCGGTCCTGCTCAACACCTTTACTAATGACTTAAATGAAGGCTTAGAAGGAATGATCATCAAGTTTGCAGACGACACCAACTGGGAGGGATAGCCAATACTCCAGAGGACAGGAGCAGAATTCAAAACGATCTGAACAGATTAGAGAGATGAGCGAAAACTAACAAAATGAAGTTCAACAGTGACAAATGCAAGATACTCCACAGGCAGAAAAAATGAAATGCAAAGGTGAACTATACATCCCAGCAACTACAACTCCCAAATGACAAAATCATTGTTTTTTAGAGTGATGGTCACTCCTTGGGTTAGGAGGTGTCTTGTGGTCAAATTTCGCAGCAATTCGTCGAGTGGTTTTTGAGTTATTTTAATCCCACAAATGAACATTACATTTTTATTTATATAGATTTAAAATTATCTTTCTTTGTCCATGTGGAAAAACTCCTTCATCAACTCATGAAACTAGAGTACACTCCAGAACTGTCTCTCTCTGCTTCTTTCTCCTTCTCTCTGAGCACGTGCATAGCTCAAGCCTGAACAAAAATGCATTAGCAAAGAGCACCACTGTGCTGGTACGACTGTACCAAAAGCTCCAACTTCCTTTCCTTTCTTTGAGTGTTTGCATGTATTTCAAAGTTCCATGCATTTTGCAATAAGGTGGCTTCCCTTGGTTTGCAATTATAAGGCCAATGACCCATCAAGTTTTGGTTCCGCCCCTTTCCCCAGGGCTTTGGGAGGAGAGGGAGTCATTTTAGGTCAGTCTTGCATTGGAAAGCTTAGCTACAGGACGTGGATTAGCGCCACCTGTAGAGAAGCTTCGTTTCTTAACAGCATCCGGGGGAAAAGCATCCAGGGGAAAACAATTCCAAAGGATTCCAGCTGGAGAATCTACAAAGCCTTGACTGGTAGATCTACTCAGGACCCAAGAAGCAGTTTGGAGCCGGGAGTAGAGCCCACACCAGCAAAGTTTAGAAAGTAGATTGCCCAAGGAGGGGTTAAAAAGGGTTTTCTTCTTAAAGAAAAGAAAGAGTTCACGAAGCCAGTTGCCTGTCCCTTGTGGACAAGATTAAGAAAGCCACCAGTTGATTCAAAGTCTTGAAGCATTTGTTTAATGTGTTGAAGATCTAAGAAGTATTTAATTGTTTGTTGAAGACTTAAGCAATAATAAAGGACCTTGTTAAACTTTTCAAGCTTCTAAAGACTTTGTACAGGAAAATCCTTAGGGCCTCTCAGCTGAGGCACCCTGGCTTCCCGCTGGGCACAAAGAGCATGTCCTGTTCAAAAGCCATTTGCTATAGGCTCAGCGCGTGACAGCACAACCACTTTTTTCTCATGGGTGGGATTCAAAGTGGTGTTCCTTGCTAATGCAAGGAAGGGTGTTTGTGGCATCCACTTCCTTACATACCAGACTAATTCCACTGCCCTTGACTTGAAGTGCTCTCTGTTGCTTTGCCTGCTTTTGGCTGATTCTTGTCTTTCACAAAAACCAGTAATTAATGTTCCATTAGAATAACTCTACCTGAACTTGAGAAAGGGGACAAAACTGAGCAAAATGACATATATGTAGTACATAGGAAGACTTACTGAGTCAAGCCATGAGTCCCAGTATTATCTGCAACACAGAGACTGAATGCACGCTGTTTTCCAGGATCTCAGCAAGGACTGAACTCAGGACCGTTCTTTGGGAAATGTGTGCTCTCCCGCATAGTTTTTGGTCTTGGCAGGAATTATAGTATGACTCAAGCTGCCATCCTCAACACACTTCCTGAAACAGTAAGTCCAACTGAAATCTGAAGAGTTCACACTTGAATAAACGTGGATAGGATATTTTGGAAAATGCTTGTTCAATGATATCAGCTTTATGCAGTTGTGACTGTTAGGTCTTTTTGTCAAGGCTTTAAGAAGGAAAGTATTCCATGGTAGGGCTGTATTTTAAACTTGGAAAATACAACTTTTGATTGTTCAGTTCTCAAGGATCGGTTTTCACATATAAAGCTCTAGCCAAAATGTAAGGTATTGAATATAGCAAAGATGGCACAAATAATTAAAAGGTATAATCTATATAAATAAAAATGTAATGTCTGTTTGTTTGTGGGATTAACATAATTCAAAAAACACTGGACGAATTGGCACCAAATTTGGACACAATACACCTATCAGGCCAATGAGTGACTATCACTCATAAAAAAACACAGAAAACACAGTGAAAGGGGCTTAAAAAGCCAAAAAAGCAAAAAGATGCTGCAGCAGCGCATGGGCAAAAATGATTCCCCTGGCAAACAAAACACACAATACCATATCCACACTCTCTTCCAGGCTACAGCTCTCAGCATCCCCTAGACCAGGCCCTTTAGAAGAGGAGGATGATCCGAATGCACTGCTTCCAAGATTCAAGCTTTCTTCTCCTTGGATCTCTTTGAAAGCATCCCAATCCCTGCGTATTTCCAATTTCCTATTCCTGGACTGCAACTCCCAGCAATCCTCCAGATAGATAGATTAGATAGAGATAGATAGGTACAGTATATTCTGGCGTATAAGACTACTTTTTAACCCAAGAAAATCTTCTCAAAAGTCAGGGGTCGTCTTATACGTGGGTGTAGTTTTATGCATGGGAGTCGTCTTAACTCTATATTTTAACTGGAAAAGTTGGGGGTCGTCTTATACGCCCAGTCGTCTTATATGCCGGAATATACGGTAGATCAATCAATCAATCAATCAATCAGGAGGACATCTGGGAGTTGCAGTCCAAGAATAGGTAGAGAAGGAAGAATGGGGAGAAAGAGGAAGGGACAGAAAAGGGGAGGGGGAAGAGAAAGGGAAGGAAGGAAAGATAAAAAGGGAAGGAAGGAGAGAAAGAAAGAAGGAGAGAAAGAGGGAGGGAAGGTTGGCCACAGCAACGCGTGGTGGGTACAGCTAGTTTCCTATAATATAATGACACATGTTGCAGAAAATGGACCGGTGCAGATGCAGTATGGAAATGGTGTATTCAATTAAAAATGCAGTATGGAAATGCTGTATTCAGTTAAAAAAAGAAGAAAGGTGTGGTACCTTGTATAATGTGATAAATATATATATTTTTTATCCCTTTTTTAACATTTGGAAGGCACAATTCCAGTTTGATTGGGCTACGTATATTCTAATTTAAATCCAGAAATGTCAATGGATGACACTAAAGTCAAAGTATATTAATTTCACTATGCTTCCTAAATATCCGCAGTTATTTTTGTATACGATTTAATAGTTTATTGTGTTTTTGTATGCTGCCTGGAAGAGAAATGCATGTCATCTTGCATTGTACCCAGAAGGAGAATAGCAATCTAACCTCTCTTGGCTGCCTTGCCGTGATGTGGGAAATGTTTCCTCTTAGCAGGATATCTGTCAGTCGAAATATCATTCAGCTATTCATTAAGTTCAAATGACCTTATCGGAAAGAGAGATGCCACTGAAGCAGTTTAAAATTAACTTCTCCTCTCAGGGAAAATGTGACTTGTCCATCATTGTCGCATTCATTCTTCTGGATGCTAATTTTTATGTTGCAGATAGAAGCTAAAAGTAATAGGTTGTTAAATTGAACGATGTAATATTATGATCTTTAAGACTATTGCTGCCCAAGTATCTATGTAGATACATCATCGAGATATAATTCGGTTTCCTCTCAGCCTTGATATGAATGAATTTATTTATTACGTTTAGTAGTTTGCAACGTTAAAACATTGTAATATCCTACACACAGTTACCTGGTTTACTTCTCACTAGATAAATATTGGACTGGAGTGTAAATCACTTGGTATTCATATCAAATAATTAGTCAACCTAATACCAAGGACACAATCAAGCACTTTAAAGATTAAATAATTTCGGTGATATTACTAAGCATGTGTTTTAATCTTCTCTCCTTACTTAAATTACAATAGATTGTGCACCAGTTATCTTCTTCCGTAGGAGTTCTTTACAATTTCAGCTAGCAATTTAAACAACAGTTCTCTCATTGATCTGCTAGATATACTTAAACTGAGATAATAATTCACAATTTATAAAAGAGAGTGAGAGAGGAAGCCAGAGGCCTGAAGAAAGAGCAAACGAGATCCGCATGTAGATGCTGAGTTATCTTCCTGCCTTTGTTGTTTATTAAAACCTGACAAGTAGGTCAGTGATATAAAATATACATACATATTCAAAGGGCCGGCTTATCCTATGCATATTTCCTTGGGACCGAGTTTCCTTTGTGTTCAGCGGGGATTACTCCATCCATGCAGGAAGTGCGCAGTTTTGTAGCTTTCCATGGAGCTGTCAATTTGCCATAAAAGCCTGGAGACCAGATTCTGTCTTTAATCCTGGAGCAATTGCTCGCAGAAAGATGAGTGTCATTAGGAGAACCACTCAGCGTTTGGGATAACGGCTGCGGAGGGAGCTCTGATTCTGCAATCAAGACCAATTAAACAAATTCATCAATGCTGCAAATTGCCTACTTTGCATAAGCATTCCTAATGTTAAAACATGACATAAATTTGCCTAAATCTGATGTTTGAAGTTTGAAAGGATCTAAGGAACAAACTGGTTAAATGTGTGGCATGGGGTAGGCATGGAGAGCCAGATAAGATATGCCTGGCTATCCTAGCTGGGTCCCAGATATGCTGCCCTCCAGGTGTACTGATGTGGATATGCTAACTATTTATAGACATTTTTATTTGTCAGTTGCATTTATGTCCTGATATTCCACTAGTGTCTTTTGCATAAGAGCTAACTTAGATGCGGTCATTGGAGTAGAGGCCAATAACGAGGTATCCAGCAACTCTGTAAGTGGGATTACACTGGATCTGTTTCAAATGTGAACAAGCCGCTGGGGCAAGTAAAGAAGACAACCAGCCTTCTTGATCCCTGTCCATCTTGGCTGGTCATTCAGGGAGTAGATACAGTTCAATCTCAAATACAACAAATTATCGATGCATCTTTCATGGAGGGAAACTTTCCATCCTGTTTAAAAGAAGCAGTAGTCAGATCACTACTGAACAAGCCCTCTTTGGATCCACTGGACCTTAGCAATTATAGACCAGTGTCTAACCTTCCTCCCAAAACAGTAATGACAGAATAAAGGAAACGATACAAATGGGCAAGTGGGGATTCCCATCTCATGTTAAATTGGGGTTTTTTTTTACATGTCTGTACAAGAGGAAATGAACAAAAAGTTGATTGTCAGTCGACTTAGGAATTGTGGGAAAAGCGCACACTTTAGAAACTGCAAAATACCTGGAACCCACAGCTGAAGCTTGTGTTATGTGATGGGCTCAGTGGATTGCCAATTCTTAAATGTGTAGAAACATTTATTTTATTGTATGTGATGAAGTCACAGGAATTTCTAGATCCTCTGACATTACTCTATGATCAACTTCCGGCAGATGTTTGACCATACAGTTGCACTGGAGGACCTAGAGATTTCTAGAGAAAACATTTTAATCAAATCTGTGGTGTTGAATCCACAAAAGTCTAGCTGGTAAATGTGAAGGATCGACTGTACCCCAAGCACTACGATATTGTGCTCTCCATACAGCTTCTAAAACGTAAACCCTGTTGATTCAGAAGAAACTTGAAAATCTAACAAAAGGATTCTAAAGAATGGATGAAACACTAAATAGCATTGAAATCTGAAAAGTCCACATTTGAATAAATGTGGATAGGATTCGTCTTTTAATTTTGGAAAATGACAGTTCAATTATAATAGCTGCATGCAGTTGTGACTGTTAGGTCTTTTTGACAAGGCTTTAAGAGGGAAAATATTACATGGTGGGCTTCTATTTTAAACTTGGAAAATACAACAACTTTTGATTGTTCAATTCTCAAGTATGAAACTCTGGTCAAAAACATATTGAGTATAGCAAAGACTAAGATGGCACAAATAATTAAAATGTAGAATTTCCTATAATATAATTACTTCTGTTGCAGAAAATGCGCTGGTGGAGATGCAGTATGGAAATGGAGACTGTTGCAGCCAATTAAAAATAAAAAAGGAACCTTGTATAATGTGGTAAAGATACATTTTTATCCCTATTTAACATTTAGAATGCATAAGTCCAATTTGATTGGGCTCCTTATCATTAGAATTTAAATCCAGAAACATATTGATCTTTCAATCGCTGACACTAAAACCAAAGTATATTCATTTCACTATGCTTCCTAAATATCTGCATCCAGTTATTTTTGTACACAAATTACTAGTCTATTATGTTTTTGAATGCTGCCTGGAATAGAAATGCATGTCATCTCGCATTGAACCCAGAAGGGGAATGGCAATCTAACATCTCTTGGCTGGCTTGCCGTGAGTGGGAAATGTTTCCTCTGGAGGACCTAGAGATTTTTAGAGAGAAAATTTTTAATCAAATCCTCAAATAATGAAACCACAAATGTCTAACCAGTAAATGTGGAAAGCCTGCTGTACTCTGAGCATATAGCTGTTCTCCATATAGCTTCTAAAGCTTACACCTTTTATTGAAATTCTAATAAAAGGATTTTAAGGGATACAAGAAAGATCTACCAAGGAAAAATATTATGGTGAGGATTTCTTCACCACATCCCAGGGCGATCCCTGTTGTACAATAGAATGAAGCAATGTATTTCGGGCAGCAGAATAGCTGAAGGCCAGAAATTAGGTCTGAGAGGTACACAATATGTTTTAGTCACATTGTGGGAATGGCAAACTCCATTTCAACCAGTAGCATTTTGTTTGAACCAGCACTTCCATATCATCAGAAATCTAATCTCAAAAATCACCATTTTGGAGTTGTTAACATTTGGAGAGGCGCGCATGTCTTCTACATTCTCTGAAGTCTTCCGATGTCTGGGGAATTTTACTGTTTGCACCAAAAATAACTTCCCTTGGATCTTTAAAAAAATAACTTTTAGAGACATTTGCTGGTGACTCTCATTCCAGGGCATCCTAGTAAAGTAAATACAGCAGTTGCCAAGTGGGGCTCCATCACAGCTCTGACCACTTTTTCTGAAGACTCCTTTTGGTTAAATTCTAAATAAACTAATACCTGACTGGGTTTCTATGAGTTTTCCAGGCTGTATGGCCATGTTCCAGAAGCATTCTCTCCTGATGTTTCGCCTGTGCCTGTTATAGATGTGGGCAAAACACTTGGAGAGAATGCTTCTGGAAAATCTCCATACAGCTCGGAAAGCTCACAGCAACCCAATGATTCTGGCCATGAAAGCCTTCAACAACACATTAATACCTGACTTTTGAAATTATACCCATCTAAAAGCATAATTTAATGTATTTTTTTAAAAAAAATTGTACTGTCACTCTTTCCTTCTGTACATGCATTCAGGCACTAATCATTTCCCTGAGTGCAGTTACTGATAGATGCAAGAATTTCAAGGGAACAAGCTTAATTCGCTGCTTACTAACCTGCTGCTAGTGGAAGAGATGGTGCTCTTCCTTTACTGACCCTGCCGGTCTCACCATCTTTGCTCTTGAGCCCAAAATATTTAGGCCACCCAGGCTGGGCAAACTTGTGCCAACCCCCATCCTGCCTGGGTGGTGCTTTTGTTCTTTGTCTTCATCACCAGGCCGCCTTCATAAAATTGCAGTGGCAAGCCTAAATTGAGATATTTTTCCTTGGTTTCAACCAAAAACTCCTTTAAAATAACCATAGTGATGATGAACTACAGCTTGAAAAAGATCATGATTATAATAATTTATATTGTGGCCACAAGTAGTCAAGAAACATCTAACGGTCCTTGACATCTGCTGAGGTTTAGTTCCAGGGTCCCACCTTGGATCCCAAAATTTGGATATTGAAATCCCATTATACACAATTGCATAGTAAAGTGTCCCTTATATAAAACACAAAAATTAAGGTTTGCATTTGGGATTCCATTGGTATGGAGGGCCAACTATACAATAGCAAGTACTTGTTGTTGTTCATTCGTTCAGTCGTCTCCGACTCTTCGTGACCTCATGGACCAGCCCACGCCAGAGCTCCCTGTCGGCCGTTACCACCCCCAGCTCCCTCAAGGTCAGTCCAGTCACTTCAAGGATGCCATCCCTCCATCTTGCCCTTGGTCGGCCCCTCTTCCTTTTGCCTTCCACTTTCCCCAGCATAATTGTCTTCTCTAGGCTTTCCTGTCTCCTCATGATGTGGCCAAAGTACTTCAACTTTGTCTCTAGTATCCTTCCCTCCAATGAGCAGCCGGGCTTTATTCCTGGAGGATGGACTGGTTGGTTCTTCTCGCAGTCCAAGGCACTCTCAGAACTTTCCTCCAACACCACAGCTCAAAAGCATCGATCTTCCTTCGCTCAGCCTTCCCTAAGGTCCAGCTCTCACATCCGTAGGTTACTACAGGGAATACCATGGCTTTGACTAGGCGGATCTTTGTTGCCAGTCTGATGTCTCTATCTTTACTATTTTATCGAGATTGGACATTGCTCTCCTCCCAAGAAGTAAGCGTCTTCTGATTTCCTGGCTACAGTCTGCATCTGCAGTAATCTTTGCACCTAGAAATACAAAGTCTGTCACGGCCTCCACGGTTTCTCCCTCTATTTTCCAGTTGTCAATCATTCTTGTTGCCATAATCTTGGTTTTTTTGATGTTTAGCTGCAACCCGGCTTTTGCGCTTTCTTCTTTCACCTTGATTAGAAGGCTCCTCAGCTCCTCCTCGCTTTCGGCCATCAGAGTGGTGTCATCTGCATATCTGAGGTTGTTAATGTTTCTTCCAGCAATTTTCACCCCAGCTTTGCATTCATCAAGCCCCGCACATCGCATGATGTGTTCTGCATACAAGTTAAAAAGGTTGGGTGAGAGGATGCAGCCTTGCCGTACGCCGTTCCCAATCTTGAACCAGTCTGTTGTTCCGTGGTCAGTTCTTACTGTTGCTACTTGGTCCTTGTACAGATTCCTCAGGAGAGAGACAAGGTGGCGTGGGATGCCCATCCCACTAAGAACTTGCCACAATTTATTATGATCCACACAGTCAAAGGCTTTAGAATAGTCAATGAAGCAGAAGTAGATGTTTTTCTGAAACTCCCTGCCTTTCTCCATTATCCAGCGGATATTGGCAATCTGGTCTCTCGTTCCTCTGCCTTTTCTAAACCCAGCTTGAACATCTGGCAACTCTCGCTCCATGTATTGCTGGAGTCTTCCTTGCAGGATCTTGAGCATTACCTTACTGGAATGAGAAATAAGGGCCACTGTACGGAAGTTTGAGCAGTCTTTCGCATTTCCCTTTTTTGGTATGGGGATATAAGTTGATTTTTTCCAGTCTGATGGCCATTCTTGTGTTTTCCATATTTGCTGGCAAATGGCATGCATCACCTTGACAGCATCATCTTTTAAGATTTTAAACAGTTCAGCTGGGATCCCATCATCTCCTGCTGCCTTGTTGTTAGCAATGCTTCTTAAGCCCATTCAACCTCACTCCTCAGGATGTCTGGTTCTAATTCATTCACCACACCGTCAAAACTATCCTCGATATTATTATCCTTCCTATACAGATCTTCTGTATAGTCTCGCCACCTTCTCTTGATCTCTTCAGCTTCTGTTAGATCCCTGCCATCTTTGTTTCTTATCATACCAATTTTTGCCTGAAATTTACTTCCAATGTTTCTAATTTTCTGGAAGAGGTCTCTTGTCCTTCCTATTCTGTTGTCTTCTTCCACGTCCATGCATTGCTTATTTAAAAATAGTTCCTTATCTCTTCTGGCTAACCTCTGGAATTGCGCATTTAACTGGGCATATCTCCCCTTATCACTGTTTCCTTTTGCTTTCCTCCTTTCTTGGGCTACTTCCAGTGTCTCAGCAGACAACCATTTTGCCTTCTTGGTTTTCTTTTTCTTTGGGACGTACTTTGTTGCCGCCTCCTGAACAATGTCGCGGACTTCTGTCCATAGTTCTTCTGGGACTCTGTTTACTAAATCTAGTCCTTCAAATCTGTTCTTCACTTCCACTGTATATTCGCTAGGAATGTTAGTGAGATCATATCTAACTGTCTGTGTATTTTCCTGATCTCTTTAGTTTTATTCTAAATTGGCAATAAGAAGTTCGTGATCTGAGCTACAGTCAGCCCCAGGTCTTGTTTTCACCGACTGGATGGATGTCCGCCACCTTTGGCTGCAAATGATGTAGTCAATCTGATTTCGGTGTTGACCATCTGGTGAGGTCCATGTATAGAGCCGTCTTTTAGGTTGTTGGAAGAGAGTATTCGTTATACACAGCGAGTTTTCCTGGCAAAATTCTATCAGCCTGCGTCCCGCTTCATTTTGTTCTCCCAGACCATGCTTGCCTGTGATCCCAGTTGTCATTTGACTTCCCACCTTGGCATTCCAGTCTCCTGTAATGAAAATAATGTCTCTTTTTGGTGTATTATCCAGTAGGTCCTGCAGATCCTCATAGAACTGATCTACTTCTGCTCTTCAGCAGCTGTGGTTGGGGCGTATATTTGGATCACTGTAATGTTGAAAGGCTTTCCTTGCACTCGAATTGAGATCATTCTGTCATTTTTTGGGTTGTATCCAAGCACCGCTTTAGCGAATTTCTTATTAATTATGAAGGCTACTCCATTTCTTCGATGTTCCTCTTTGTCCGCAGTAGTAGATCTGGTGGTCATCTGATGTGAAGTGGCCCATTCCAGTCCACTTCAGTTCGCTGACCCCCAGAATGTCTATCTTTAGTCTTGACATCTCACCAATAACAACATCCAATTTGCCCTGGCTCATAGATCTTACATTCCAGGTTCCTATGGTGTGTTGATCTTTAGAGCATCGGATTCGTCGTTCACCTCCAGTACCGTCGGCCGCTAGCCTTCCTTTCGTCTTTGAGCTAGCTGCGTCATCACATCTGGGGCTAGTTGAACTTATCCTCTGCTCCTCCCCAGTAGCATTTTGGCCATCTTCCGACCTGGGAGTCCCATCTTCCAATGGCATACCGACATATCTCTGGTTGTACTGGTCCATTTAGTTTTCTTGGCAGGAATACTGAGGTGGTTTGCCATTGCCTTCCCCAGGGATCACGCTTGGTCTGACCTCTCTGCCACGACCGTCCCGTCTTGGGTGTCCCTTCACGGTTTCACTCATGACATCATTGAGGTGCTCAAGCTCCAGCGCCCCGACAAGGCGGTGACCCTTTGCTGGAGAGCAAGTACTTATTGATAGGTATATCCCAAAGAGATCCAAATGGCTGTCCCTTGAAACAGTTGTCTCAGACTTTTGATGCTTGAAGGTAGATGCTTCACCATTCATTACACTCTTGCATACACCCCACTGGTTTATACCTGTGGTCAAGTGAACCAGGGCTTGCAGGATCAAAGTGCTAGGACTTTTTGAGCTGTAGTTGTTGTTTTCCTTCCAGTCATTTCCAGTTTAGGGTTGCAATATCACATTGCTTTCTTGGCACAATTTGTTTAGAGGAGGTTTGCATTTACCACCTTCTGAGTCTGAGGCAGAGTGGCTTGCCTAAGGCCACCCAGTGGATAGGATACAACAAAATCCACAAAGGAGAGACAACGTTATTTGGCCAGCTCCAAAGCATACAGCACATGCGCAGGCATTCAGAGCTTCACTGATTTCTTCATTAGGCAAAGATGTTAAAACCCAAAACTCACACACGGTAAAACTGTGTTAGTTAAAATAATACTAAGGGATTCAATGTAAAAAGAGGCCACTTCACTTCTTGGTCATATGAGGACTACAGACAAAGGGCAATAAAAGTCATAACATATCAACTCCATGAAGTTCAGGAAGGTAACTTCCTTTAAGATCCAATTGTCCTTTTCCTGCACTGAGAAGAGGAGGAAGAAATTTAGTATTGGGTTGCTGTGAGTTTTCTGGGCTGTATGGCCATGTTCCACAAGCATTCTCTCCTGATGTTTCACCCATATCTATGGCAGAAATCATCAGAGGTTGTGAAGTATCCTCTGAGGATGCCTGCCATAGAGGTTGTGAGGTATCCCCTGAGGATGCGAGCCATAGAGTTTGTGAGGTATCCTCTGAGGATGCCAGCCATAGATGTGGTGAAACATCCAGAGAGAATGCTTCTGGAACATGACCATACAGCCCGGAAAACTCACAGCAACCTAGTGATTCCAGCCATGAAAGCCTTTGACAACAAATTTGTTATTCAAACAGATGACATAGAAACTATATATATATATATATATATATATATATATATATATATATTTCAAGTATACATTTTAAACTGTAGAATCCCCAAGATATTCTGGAAGCAAGAAAATATTAAGTGTTTTTTAAAAATATCTTAATATTAGTATACAAACAGTCTCCAACTTACGAACAAAGTTCTGCAGGTTTGTTTTTAAGCTGAATTTGTTTGTAAATTGGAGCAGGTACATTTTTAAGTGTAAGACCAGAGAGAGAGAGAGAGAGAGAGAGAGATAGAAGCTTTGGATAGCCTAGGGAAGAGTTAATACTTCTGTGGTGTTTTGCTGTCTGTACCTCTGTTCAGAAGATTTCACCTCACTTTCTATCCCTCTGATAATTTGGTCTTGAAACAATTTGGCTTGTTGTAGAAACAAGGATTAGTGATGAAGATTTAGTGGAAACACCTTTTCCTCATGATAACTCTTTCAAGAGTGAATTTCCCTTCCGAGAGGTAGATTTATCTAATTTCCTGTTGTGTCACCCCTGTACTTAACTAGGAGTCAGTTGCAAGTCGGATGTTTGTAACTCGGGGACTGCCTGTATATGCCCCTTATATAAAGTATGTTTTATATACAGTTGATTTAAACAGTGGTATCTATATCACACAAAAAACAAAAGTACACAGAACAACTATCAGAAACATGGAAGAAATAGACCCAGTCTTGATCCGAAGTGAACAACCAGAGTAATTTTCTGTTTGGGTCAAATCATATAGAAAAAGAACGATTGAATTCGCACTTTGCATCTCTGTGGCCCACATGAATATAAAACCAGCAAAATTGCAAAACACAAAATTGCAGTTGGCTAGAAAGCTGAGAAAGCACAGCTACGCTGCCAAAAAGATTTGCAATCTCCTTCCCTTGATTCGTAGTACATTTTTATCTGGTCTGCATGACCTCCAGTGGAATCTCAGAAGTCCAATGTTTTCCAAATAATCTGCTACTGTATTTTTCCACAGATAGGGACAGGGCCTTCTTTCTTTGGCTTCTTCCAGATGGTTATTTCTGCAGAGAGCAGGTCTGGCGCAACCTCACTGCTTTGGTGAGACAAGTCTATCAGTCCTTATTCCGTTGCCTGATGGAAACACGGAAGAGCTTTGCTACAATAGGATAGATCCAGTCCTGGGTAAATAATAAATAACTTTTTTTTTGTCATGTCAGGAGCGACTTGAGAAACTGCAAGTCGCTTCTGGTGTGAGAGAATCGGCCGTCTGCAAGGACGTTGCCCAGGGGATGCGCGGATGATTTGATGTTTTTATCATCCTTGTGGGAGGCTTCTCTCATGTCCTCGCATGAGGAGCTGGGGCTGATAGAGGGAGCTCATCCGCCTCTCCCTGGATTTGAACCTGCGACCTGTCGGTCTTCAGTCCTGTTGGCAAAGGGGTTTAACCCACTGCGCCACCGGGGTCTCCACATAAATAAATAACTGGATTTAATACATCCATTCATTATTACTGAAAGGGTAACATGTGTGGCTGCTATTGGACAGAACGAGGCAGTTTTTTCAGGCAGCAGATGCCCTATTTTTGTGCAGTATTGGACTGGTCTCTGATTGGTAATGTAGAAGACTGATTCAGCTGTCAGTCTATTTAGCAGAATGGTACTGAGATCCATGTGGCCTTTGCCTCGGGCAGCAAAATGCCTTGGGCAGATCCTGAAGGGTAAAAGTATTTTTTTTTTACCTTTTAAAAAATATTGTGCACAAGAGATTACAAAAGCACCGATCATGGACCAGGCTGCAAGACACGCAGGGGCGGCTCAACGCATTATGCAAAGTAAGCATTTGCAGTATAGTTGATTTTGCCCAGGGGTGCTCTTGAGGTGCTCTTGGGGGGAAATAGACCTTGACATATGTGAGTTGTAATTACTGGGATGTATAGTTCACCTACAATCAAAGAGCATTCTGAACTCCACCAATGATGGAATTGAACCAAATACGGCACACAGAATTCCCATGATGTTCAGAAAATATATATCAGTGATTGGTTGGAGGGGGGGCAAAATACTGTTTGCTTACCATTGAAAATTACCTAGGGCCGCCTCTGAAGAACGTGTTTAAAAATACACACATTTTTTTTCCTGGGAGCTACAGAGTAAAAACGATTATTTAAAATCCCACTGAAGTCCTCCAACACATAAAAGAAGTGCTTTCACTTTGACACTGGAGGAATGTTATATGTTCAAACAGGATCCGGATTTGTTTGCCCTAGTGTATTGAACCAAGATTTTAAAACCTCTTCCTCTATATTAACCAGTAGTCTGAACAGAATGCTAAGGGCCCTTCCAGACAGGCCCTATATCCCAGGATATGATCCCAGGTTTTCTGCTTTAAACTGGATTATAATTATGTATTTATTTACCCTATTTATACCCTGCCTTTCTTGACCCTAAAGGGGACTTAAGATGGCTTAAAATACATACTATTCCAATAACATTAAAATTAAATTAAAATTAATACATAATATAATTAAAATTAATACATAATACATTATATGAGTCCGCACTGCCAGATAATCTGGGATAAACTGAAAACCTAGGATCAGATTGTGGGATATAGGGCCTGCCTGTGTGAATTTTAAGCTCAAAAGGGACTTATAAATCATATCAGCCATCAAGGTAACTGTTTAGTGTAGAACATCTATCTCAAGCAATAGCAGACATTCAGATGCCCTCCAGATGTTTTGAACTACCACTCCCATTATTTCCATACTAACATACTAACATTTCCATTCATACTGGTAGGAGTTAATCGTCCAAAACATCAGAAAGACAGCAGGTTGGCCTTTGCTTTTTCTGCACACCGTGAAGGCTTTTGATCAGTTTGACAGGCTCTTTCTTCGAAGTGTCTTAAAATAATTGTAGGTGGCAGTGCGTAGATTTAAAGGAAGGAATACTGTCTGCTATGATAATCCAACTGTCAAGTTAAGCATGAACGGATTTCTTACTGAGGCTATTCAGTTGCTCTAAGGGACAAGCCAAGAATCCGCATGTCTCCGTTTTATATTTTGCCCTATGTATTGAACATCTGGCCATAGTGGTGAAGAATGGTACTGTAAAAGTGTGTTTGGGTTCTCTAAGGCTGATATTACAGCCCCCAATTCTTCCCCAAGATCTGGCCACAAACAAAAAGACATGGTTGGTCCTCCTAGAACAGTGGTTCCCAACCTTTTTTTGACCAGGGACCACTTGACCTGGGACTACTTTGACCGGAGACCACTCTCCAACATTCATTCATTCATTTATTACTACACTTATATAGCATTATATAAGTTACATTATATTATGTACACTCATAACATTAGTACCAAAAGGGTTACAAATCAGCTTTTGGTCAACTTTAGATTCAGTTTGATTATTTGGGATGCTGATTCAGAACATTGCATTGGATAGACCACATCAGCTCTAGTTTCTGATACAGAACATATGCCATCGAGTAGTTGCCATCTTCTTGCCCATAGAAAACCATATTTAATTACCCTTGGCACTATATGAGGGTTTCGCAAGACCAGTCATTCTCATTGTAATGGTGTAGTAATGGTGAAGCCATGGACCATATTTTAGTTCTTGCGGACCACAGGTTGGGAGCCACTGTCCTTGAAGGTTCCAGGATGCACCATTTAAATTGATTGCAGTTCCACCTACATAGTTTAACATTGAAAGAAAGAAAAAAGTGGGTTTCTAGCTAATTCCCTTCCAGTGCATTTGTAAAAGTTGGAATAGCTAGGGAAAAACATGCCTGACATATAACTGAGCTACTTTAGCTTTTTGGTATCAGGAAAATGCTTCCAGAAAAATTAGTACAGTAAAAGTATTTATTTATTTATATGCAGCAATTATATTCGGCCCTTCTCATTCCAAAGGGGACTCAGGGAGGATCACTGAACACATACACAGCAAACATTAAATGCCGTTAAAGACACAGGTCAGACAATAGATCGAGGTATTATATCGACATTTTCCCCAACTTTGGCATCCTGGAGGTTGTGCTTGATTTTGGCCAAAGGGGGTGGTGTTGCTCCATCCTCTATGACGAAAAGCCTTGATCACAGACTTTCTCCTTCCTTTTGATCACCAGCATTTTCTGATACTTATTTTATGGTGCCGTAAAAAAATACCTCTCCACTTAAGCAGTGCCTAATTTCTCTACTCACAGCTCACAGCTGTTTTCGAACTGCTTAGGTGGACAGTAAGCTGGGCTGAAGGTTGGGTGCTCACCCTGAGCCGGGCTTCGAATTGCCAACCTTTCTATTGGTAAGATCTATTGCTGCTGGTGATTAACCAGCTGTGCTAAAACCCGACCCTTATTAGTTGAATAATCTCATTTTATTTAAATTGAAGGATGAAGTGCCTATCTAAGATATTGTGTTTAACCAGTATTCCCTGTCCTATTGCCAGATCTATGTGGAAACTGTGCCAATATCTCAATTTTATCTGGGACAAAAGAATGATAATCCAGTGTTATTTTTTCAATTCTAGACCTTCACCAACACATAATGTTTTCCCTCTGTCTTTACTTCTGCTATGTACCTTATATAATTCAGTTAACTCTGCAAGTCCGGTTAACCTCAACTTTGTGCAGTGAGAAAAGTTCCATACTAATAAGGACTATAGACTGAAAAACACCTCTATGTAATTTCAAAACATACTAGAAATATAGAAAACTAATTATGTCCAATAATCAGTGATGTAGTGGCTTGAATGTTGGATCACCTATCTCTGCAATTGCATCTCTCTCTATGAACCAGCGTGAACTCTAAGATCTTCCGGGGAGGCTCTCCTTTCGCTCCCACCACCATCACAAGTATGGTTGGTGGGGACGAGAGAGAGGGCCTTCTCAGTAGTGGCCCCCCGCCTCTGGAACACCCACCCCAGAGAAATTAGACAGGCCCCATCCCTCCCATCCTTTTGTAAGAGCCTGAAAACCTAGTGGTTTCAACAAGCCTTTGAGAATGACTAGTTCTAGCTCAGCCTAGACATTGTTGAATATGGCCTTATTCTTCCTACCAATTACCCAGGTCACTTCCTCTAATAGGCCCCGGAAATGAACAGCCATAAACCCTGCTATAGCACTGCATTTAATTCCCGGTGCCCCTGGAATTTTTGAGCTTGCACAACTCCTGGCACAGCCTTTTAAATTGCCTTGAACAGGCAGGATTGTTTTTAATATATATGTGTTATGGTAACAATGTTTATGCTTATATTGTTTTGTTAATCTTATGGTTATGTTGTTTACTCTGTATGTATTGATGACGTTACTTGGAAACCGCTCTGAGTCCCCTCGGGGAGATAGAGTGGTATATAAATAAAATTATTATTATTATTTTACTGACACAAAAGCACAGTATGTCACAGCAAAGGAGATCTGTATGCCGGATTTTGTATCACAAAATCACAAGTCGAACACTACCCAAGCGTCTAGGACTGTGTGATGTATTTTCGAATGATGCCTGCAGATCCAATAAGGTGGCCTTTTGCAATTGACAGATTGTGATTTTGTCGATGTTTATTGTTTCCAAATGCCGGCTGAGATCTTTTGGCATGGCACCCAGTGCGCCAATGACCACTGAGACCACCTGTACTGGTTTATGCCAGAGCCTTTGCAATTCAATTTTGAGGTCTTGATAGCGGCTGAGTTTTTCCTGTTGTTTTTCCTCAATGCGACTGTCACCTGGTATGGCGACATCTCCTCGGGGAGATAGAGCGGTATATAAATAATAATAATAATAATAATAATAATAATAATAATAATTATTATTATTATTATTATTAGGGCATCAGGAGTCTGAGCCATGGAAATCCACTGGGTAACCTTTTTATTATTATTTTTGTCATGTCAGGAGCGACTGGAGAAACTGCAAGTCCCTTCTGGTGTGAGAAAATTGGCCGTCTGCAAGGACGTTAACCAGGGGACGCCCGGATGATTTGATGTTTTTATCATCCTTGGGAGGCTTCTCTCATGTCCCCGCACGAGGAGCTGGAGCTGATAGAGGGAGCTTATCCGCCTCTCCCCGGATTCGAACCTGCGGCCTGTCGGTCTTCAGTCCTGCCGGCACAGGGGTTTAACCCACTGCACCACCGGGGGTAACCTGAGTAAGTCACACTCTCTCAACCTGAAAGAAAATAAATGCCAAATCTATTTGGAATAAACCTTGCCAAGAAAAGACAAGTAGATATAAAGTAGAGTTTATTTGAAGGCACCAAACAACAGCAAATTATGTTCAGGATTCTCTCATTTGATGGAGCCCCTGGTGGCGCAGTGGGTTAAAGCACTGAGCTGCTGAGCTTGTTGATCGAAAGGTCGCAGGTTCGATTCTGGGGAGCGGCGTGAGCTTCCGCTGTCAGCCCTAGCTTCTGCCAACCTAGCAGTTCGAAAACATGCAAATGTGAGTAGATCAATAGGTACTGCTCCGGCGGGAAGGTAACGGCGCTCCATGCTGTCATGCCGGCCACATGACCTTGGAGGTGTCTACGGACAACGCTGGCTCTTCGGCTTAGAAATGGAGATGAGCACCACATCCCAGAGTCAGACATGACTGGACTTAATGTCAGGGGACTACCTTTACCTTTTTAAATGAAAGATAAATGAAAGAAAAGTGCTTGAAAAATCAGGGCAGTGAAGAGATGAGGGAAAAAAAACCCCTCTTGTTTAGTGTGTGTTCTTTCTTCTTTGCCATATCACCCAGCAGAGTTGTTCAGAGTGGCGAAGGGATTGTTGAGATTGGGCTCTAGGGCGCCAGCCATGGCAAATTTGCTTGGCACTTCAAGAAAGGAGCTCACATTAACTTGTCACCTGGGTCTTCGTACCCCAAAACGGCACAAATCTTGCACGTCTATATAGAGACAGCTTAGGAAGGAAGAAACAAGAACTGTCTTTCTTATTTGCACAAAGAGGAAGTCACATAATGCTAGGCACAAAGCTCAGTAAATTCCTACTGAACCTTTCTTTGGTAGGATTTTAAAGGAATTGTATGTTGTTCGTAAATTGGCTTTTGTTCAACATCTTACATGCTTCTAATTGGATATTGTTCTATATGTCTGCGTGAATGGTGCATGTTTCCTGCCAGGTGTTGGTCTGCATATTCTTGGCTTTTCTTTCTTCAAACAATAGGCTCATGTTTAGTCAGGCTTGGCAGACACTGTCTGGTCACAGTGAAGCAATTTATCTAACAACATTTGTTCCCCCATGTATCTAACTTGCTATGCTTGTACAGTGGAGCCTTGACTTAAGAGTGTCCCAACTTAAGAGCATTTTGAGTTTAAAGCCATTGTTTGGCTTGGTTTGCTTTAACATAAGAGCAGTGTTTTGAGTTAAGAGCTAGTGGTAGAGGGAGTGGTAGTACGAGAGTCCAGGGCTGTAGGACTTCAAGGGAGCAGCCTTCATGCTTCTGTGCCTTGTGCTCTTGTTTTGTCTGTCTGTTATACTAGGCTGTGGTTTTTATTTAATTTTAGTTTGTTAAGTTATAATTCATATTTATATCTTGGGTTGCATAAATTTTGTTAGTATGGATGTATTGTTGTTGTATTCGGGCACTGAATGTTTGCCTTTTATGTTTAGAATCTGCCCTGAGTCCCCAAGAAGCAGGAAAATTGCATTCAAAGTAAGGTTAATTCCATCCAGCCTCTGTTTAAAAGCTTCCAAAGAAGGAGCCTCTACCACACTCCGAGCAGAGAGTTCCACTGCTGAACAGCTCTCACAGTCAGGAAGTTCTTCCTCATGTTCAGATGGAATCTCCTTTCTTGTAGTTTGAAGCCATTGCTCCACGTCCTAGTCTCCAGCGCAGCAGAAAACAAGTTCGCTCCCTCCTCCCTATGACTTCCTCTCACGTATTTAGACATGGCCATCATGTCCCCCCTCAGCCTTCTCTTCCCCAAGCTAAACATGCCCAGCTCTTTAAGCCCCTCCTCATAGGGCTTGTTCTCCAGACCCTTGACCATTTTAGTCGCCCTCCTCTGGAAAGATTCCAGCTTGTCAACATCTCTCTTCAATTATGGTGCCCAGAATTGGACACTTGCAGTGTAATAAATTTTTCCCCTGTTTTTATGTCAGAACCAGTTAGGAAATGACATTCATAACCCAGGAACAAAATTCGTGTAACATAGTCATTGCAGAGTATTATCCAACAGTGGTAGTCTGGCTGGTGCAAGGCACTGTTCATTCCTTGCACCATGAGTAATGGGACTGAAGCAAGTGAGAAGGGGAGAAGGCTATCACCCTTTTCCCAGGGCCCCTCCACTGCCGGCAAAGCTGGAGAGAGAGAGTAGAAAACTCAGCCAGAGAAAACAGGCTTGGAACTTGGGTCAAGGGGCACGCAATCAGACTCCTTGTTTTCAACAGTCTTGGTGTGTATGCTGTGGAAAACAGATGTCATGCCAGGAAAAGGCAGATCTTTGCGTTGAGAGGGGAAATGATTCCACAATGACAAAGCAAAGCCGAGCAGAAGACTCGGGCAAGTGCCCTTCTCTCCCATCTCTCTTTCTTTCTCTCCCTCCCTCCTACCCTTCTCTTTCAAAGGCATAAAACTAAACCCCACGTCCCATTCATTGAAGCTCAGTAATCTCACTATCTGAAAAGAGTTGCCAAATCAAACGTATGGCTCTACGGATCATTTCTCATGTTTACACAGTTGCATTCTTATAACCGACTTTGGTCTTTTTTCTTTTAATGCTCTACACAAACCTATGAGGGGAATAGCTCATATGTGTCCCTGGAGTCATGTAGCTCACTCGCATACACCTGCATATTGAATGATCAGTAGGTGTCTAAAATCTTTGCGGTCTCCCAGGCCCCTTCTACACTGCAATAACAATTCAGATTATCTGCTTTGATGTATTGTCGAAGGCTTTCATGGCTGGAATCACTCAGTTCTTGTGGGTTTTTTCGGGCTATATGGCCATGTTCTAGAGGCATTTCTCCTGACGTTTCGCCTGCATCTATGGCAAGCTTCCTCAGAGGTGTCTGCTGGAGCTGGGAAAAAGGGGTTTATATATCTGTGGAATGACCAGGGTGAGACAAAAGGCTTTTGTAAGTTGGGCTAGGTGTGAATCTTTTCAACTGACCACCTTGATTAGCATACAATGGGCTGACTGTGCCTGGAGCAAACTCTTCTTGAAAGGTGATTAGATGTCCCTGCCTGTTTCCTCTCTGCTGTTTTTGCTGTTGCAATTTTAGCATTTTTTAATACTGGTAGCCAGATTTTGTTCATTTTCATGGTTTTTCCTTTCTGTTGAAATTGTCCACATGTTTGTGGATTTCAATGGCTTCTCTGTGTAGTCTGACATGGTGGTTGTGAGAGTGGTCCAGCATTTCTGTGTTCTCAAATAAAATGCTGTGTCCAGGTTGGTTCATCAGGTGCTCTGCTATGGCTGATTTCTCTGGTTGAAGTAGTCTGCAGTGCCTTTCATGTTCCTTGATTCGTGTTTGGGCGCTGCGTTTGGTGGTCCCTATGTAGACTTGTCCACAGCTGCATGGTATACGGTAGACTCCTGCAGAGGTGAGAGGATCCCTCTTGTCCTTTGCTGAATGTAGCATTTGTTGGATTTTCTTGGTGGGTTTGTAGATTGTTTGTATGTTGTGTTTCCTCATCAGCTTCCCTATGCGGTCAGTGGTTCCCTTGATGTATGGCAGGAACACTTTTCCTCTGGGTGGATCTTCATCTTGACTCTCGTGGCTTGTTTTTGGTCTTGCAGCTCTTCTGATGTCTGAGGTGGAGTATCCATTGGCCTGGAGAGCCCAGTTGAGGTGGTTCAGTTCATCTTGGAGGAGGTGGGGTTCACAGATTCTTTTTGCACGGTCTGCCAAGGCTTTGATGGTGCTTCTCTTTTGACTTGGGTGATGGTTGGAGTTTTTATGTAGATATCTATCTGTGTGTGTGGGTTTTCTGTAAACGGTGTGACCCAATTGTTGATCTGGTTTGCGGATGACTAGGACATCTAGAAAAGGCAGTCTTCCTTCCTTTTCTTTTTCCATAGTGAACTGGATGTTAGGGTGGATGCTGTTAAGATGTTCCAGGAACCTGTTGAGTTCTTCTTCTCCATGGCTCCAAATGGTGAAGGTGTCATCCACATATCTGAACCATATAGTGGGCTTTTTGGTTGCTGTTTCAAGAGCTTGTTTTTCAAATTGTTCCATGTAGAAGTTAGCTATGACTGGGCTGAGAGGGCTCCCCATAGCTACTCCATCTTTCTGTTCGTAGAATTCATTGTCCCACTGAAAGTAGCTGGTGGTGAGGCAATGGTGAAACAGCGCCGTGATGTCTTCTGGGAACCTCTGGTTGATGAGTGCCATGGTGTCTGCAACTGGGACCATGGTAAATAGAGACACCACATCGAAGCTGATCAGTTTGTCATTTGTATTTAGCTTGAGATTGCTGATTTTTTCAATGAAGTGGGATGAGTCCTTGATGTAGTGTGTTGTGAACTGGATTATATGGCAACGTAGACTCATATAATCCAGTTCAAAGCAGATAATCTGGGACCAAAACCTGGGGTAACGGGCAGTGTAGATCAAGCCTCAATATTTAAATATTTAAATAGCTTTTGGGATTTAAAATACACCTGAAGACATATCTCTTCTGGCACGTCTACCCAGTCAGTTTTAATCATGAATGTTAAACTCGCATTCTGTGTTCTAATCTTTGTTCTGTTTATTTTGATATGCCTTTTATAGATAAATGTTTTCATATGTGTATTTTATAGAAATACGTTTTAATATGTGTATTTTATAGAATACTAACCGTCCCCTGCCACGCGTTGCTGTGGCCCATATCGGGTTCTGTGTGGGAGGTTTGGCCCAATTCTATCATTGGTGGGGTTCAGAATACACTGTGATTGTAGGTGAACTATAAATCCCAGCAACTACAGCTCCCAAATGTCAAGATTCCATTTTCCCCAAACTCCACCAGTGTTCATATTTGGTATATGGCGTATTCATGTAGAGTTTGGTCCTGATCCATCATTGTTTGAGTCCACAGTGCTCTCTGGATGTAGGTGAACTACAACTCCAAAACAAAAGGACACTGCCCACCAAACCCTTCCAGTATTTTCTGTTGGCTATGGGAGAACTGTGTGCCAAGTTTGTCTCAATTCCATCGTTGGTGAGGTTGAGAATGCTCTTTGATTGTATAAATCCCAGCAAGTATAACTCCCAAATGACAAAATCATAATTTTGTAAGTGATGGTCACTCCTTGTGTTGTGAGACGTTTTGTTGCCAAATTTGGTGTGATTTCGTTCTTTGGTTCTTTTGTTTTTAAGGTACTCATTATGCACAGAGCATTTATATATATATAGATTTACATAGGCCATGTGTTTTTAACTATGTTGTAACCCACCAGGAGCCTTGAGGAGATGCAGGTAAGAAATATTATTATTATTATTATTATTATTATTATTATTATTATTTTACTGGCACAAGCCAGTAAAGGTGGTACTAGTGGCACACTGGGTGCAGTGCTGAAAGACCTTGGCCTGCACTTAAAAACAATCGGCACTGACAACATTACCATCCATCATCTGCAAAAGACCACCCTACTCAGACCTGCATGCATTATTTGCTGATACATCACACAGTCCTAGACACTTGGACGCACAACCCATGAATAAACACACACCGCATGAATAAATAATCCCTGCAACAACAACAAAAACAACCCTAACATAAAAGCTAATTAGTTGTGTTTTCCAAAGTAACATTGGCAATCTTTATATTTATTAGATAAAAGATTTCCCCTTGACGTTAAGTCTAGTCAACTTTGGGGGGTTGGTGCTCATCTCCATTTCTAAGCCGAAAAGCCGGCATTGTCCATGGCTGGCATGACTGCATGGGGCACCATTACCTTCCTGCCAGAGTGGCACCTATTGATCTATGGGTGGCAAGGGCACCATTGTGCCTGTCCTTTTGCCTAGTTATGCGACCCCCGAGCACAACTGGAACGGAATATGGACTACGAGATTGGTTATGATCCTAGGATGTGACGGAGCGGATTATTTAGTGTAATTTAGATTATTGTGTATTACTGATATGTTGATTTTCTGTGTTGCTCTATTGTATACTGTTTTTATATGTTGTACACCACCGCGAGTCGCCCTAGGGCTGAGAGCGGCGGTCAATAAATGAAGCAAATAAATAAATAAAATAAATACTCACATTTGCATGTTTTTGAGGTTGGCAGAAGCTGGAGCTAACAGCGGGAGCTCCCCCGCTCCCCGGATTGGAACCACTGACCTTTTGGTCAGCAAGTTCAGCAGCTCAGCGGTTTAACCCACTGCACCACTTTTCACCAATTTATACTAGTGCACTGCCCTTGAGTCCAAGAGAACTAAATAAAAATGCTTCCTTCTACAGATTTCCATCTTATTAACTCAATTTTTTATCAAATACTCAATTTAAAAAAAAAGAGGCATGTGAGATAACTGTGCCATTCCAATTAAGCATCTCTACTTTTACTCAGTCCTAGACAGATTTGCAATTTCCCTGTTAAAATAAAATTTACATACCAGCATGCGTTGACATTGCCGTCTTTACAAGGAGAATGGATTTTTCTTTGTTCTCGCTCTGATGCCGCTTACATCCATTAACGTTTCCAGATTGCACTTTATAAGCAATATGCTATCCCATTTTGGACAATTTAGTGAAGCTGAAATGTCACGACAAAAATGCAGAATATTGTAATAGTACTAATGACCAAACTGAAACTCCAAACTCTGTGAAGGCATACACAATTAGAATATTGTGTATATAAATATATAACACATTTACAGTAATTATATGTCCAGGGAAAAATGTAAAGGGGAAAATTTTAAATCTGTCTATGATGGAGCCTTTTAATTAGAATGGCATATTTGCCTCTGTGTCCCTCTATCAGAGCAAAATGTGTTGAATTAGGTAAAGGTTTTCCCTTGACATTAAGTCTAGTTGAGTCCGACTCTGGGGTGTGGTGCTCATCTCACTTTCCAAACCAAAGAGCCAGTGTTGTCTGCAGACACCTCCAAGGTCACGTGGCCAGCATGACTGCATGGAGCTCCATTGCCTTCCCACTGAAGCAGTACCTATTGATCTACTCACATTTGCATGTTTTCGAACTGCTAGGTTGACAGAAGCTAGGGCTTCAGACTTGAGTCCTTGCTTGGCCGTGAAGACCAACTAGGTGACCGAAATCACATTCTCTCAGCCTCAGCAGAAGGCAGTTCAAACCCCTATGAATCAATCTTGCCAGGAGATTCTTATGATAGATTCACCTTAAGGTTGCCAAGGACTAGAAATGATTTAAAGGCACACAACAAACTCCTCCAGAGGAAGTGAATCTATGGCTTTCTAAATGTCATTGGACTCCAATTCCCATAGTCTCTGATTACCATGAGTCATCATACGGGACTATGCACTACTAGTTATCAATTTTTTTTAGAATACTACTACTAATAGAATTACAACAGCAGAATCCATGATATTCCATTTCTAAAGTATCATAAACACATGGGATCAGAGCTGTGAGAATTGCCCGCATTGAATCTAATAGGATGACATGGACAAATTAGTGGGCTGTCTCCTAACTATCAGTGAGTCTCTGATGCTCTGCCATAATGCATCTGTTCAACCCTTTTCCATATTTTATTTACATATAAAAAAGATATATATCTACTTTAGTAGATTGATATTTTTCTTTGCCCTTAATAACGCAAATCTCGAACCAATGAGAGTTCAAAATCTCGCAGTCGAAATAAAATTCTTTAAAAAAAGAGAGAAAGGGGGCAGACAATCCATTCCAATCCACTCACACATGTGATAAGACTGAAAACGGTTAGTAATGGAGAAACCAGCAAATTCGGACAACATGTGATAAGTAATGAATAACGGAATACAGTGGTTTACAATGCTATGGGATTAAATGCCACAATTACATGATGCTACTCCACCCCAATATGTGATAAGATCCTCAGTAGTGTGATTTGTTGAGGTGGATGACCAGATTTCCTAAACACAAGAGGTTTTGACCATCTATCTATCTATCTATCTATCTATCTATCTATCTATCTATCTATCTATCTATCTACCTACCTATCTATCTCTCTCTCACACACACATACCACATATGGACATAGTACACATGTATAATAGTATGAGTATGAAGTTTGGACTCTAGGAGCCCCCCTGGGTGACCTTAGTCAAATCATATGCTCTCAGCCTAAGAAGAATGCAATTATTATTATTATTATTATTATTATTATTATTATTTTACTGACACAAAAACACAGTATGTCACAGCAAATGAGATCTATATGCTAGATTTTGTATCACAAAATCACAAGTCGAACACTTCCCAAGCGTTTAGGACTGTGTGATGCATGCAGATCCAAGTAAGGTGGCCTTTTGCAGTTGACAGATAGTGATTTTGTCAATGTTTATTGTTTCCAAATGCTTGCTGAGATCTTTTGGCACGGCACCCAGTGTGCCGTTTACCACTGGGACCGCCTGTCCCACCCTACTCAGATCTGCACGCATTATTTTCCGATACATCACACAATCCTAGATGCTCGGGAAGTGTCCGATGTTGTGATCAAATACAAAAGCCAGCATAGTGATCTTGTTTTCTGTGTACTAATCTTGTTATAATAAATAAATAAATAATAAAAACTTTATTTATACCCCAACACCATTTCCCCAAGGGGGGCTCGGGCTGGCTTACATGAGGCCAAGCCCAACAATTACAACAAAGCAAAATTGCAACATAAAAATACAGCAATAAAATATAATGAAAATGATAATACAAAAAAATACAGAGTAAACATACAATGCAATACAAAACCACAATAATTGGATACAATGGGCAGGGCCAGTTGCAAAGATTAAAACATTTAAAAACACTAGGTGAGATGAGCAATGTAGTACATCTGGAAGGAGGTTCAGATGGGACAAAACAATGGGGTTTAATTGCACTAGAGGATGAAATAAAGTGCATCTGAGGGCCAGAGGTTTAGCACAGCTGGTAAATCATCAGCAACTATAAGATCTTTCAACCGAAAGATTGCAAGTTCAAAGCCCCGGGTCGGCGTGAGCGGCAGACCATCTGCCCTGCTCACTGTTTACCTAAGCAGTTTGAAAACAGCTTTAGCTGTAATTAGGGTACTGCTAAAAGCAGGGGAGGTGTTTTACAATGTCATAAAGAAAAAAAGATCAGAAAATTCTGGAATGAGGACATCCTGACAGCTCTTCGTCATAGAGGATGGAATGACAACACCCCCTGTGGACTCGAGCCCAACCATCCATGGCATCGAAACAACACCTCCTTCTGTGCTTGTCTGTCTGTGTACTGTCTATACAAACGAAATTGAATGTCTCCTGTGTATGTTTAGTTGTGATCCGCCCTGAGTCCCCTTCGGGGTTTTTCTTTTTCTTTTTTTGTCGTGTCAGAAGCGACCTGAGAAACTGCAAGTCGCTTCTGGTGTGAGAGAATTGGCCGTCTGCAAGGAAGTTGCCCAGGGGACGCCTGGATGATTTGATGTTATATCATCCTTGTGGGAGGCTTATCTCATGTCCCCACATAAGGAGCTGGAGCTGATAGAGGGAGCTCATCCGCCTCTCCCCGGATTTGAACCTGTGACCTGTCGGTCTTCAGTCCTGCCGACACAGGGGTTTAACCCACTGCGCCACCGGGAGCTCCTTCGGGGTGAGAAGGGCAGAATATAAATGAAGTGTTGTTGCTGTTGTTGTTGTTGTTGTTGTTGTTGTTATTTTATGCAGGGTTTGGTCAAGGTCAGAGATTGTTGTTCATTCATTGAAGACACACTGGAACAGGTTTTTAGGCTCTTCCTGAAGACTGCCAGGGTGGGGGCTTGCCTCATTTCTCTGGGGAGCAAATTCCAGGGCCGAGGGGTCACCACAGAGAAGGCCCTCTTCCTCGTCCCCTCAAGTCGTGCTTGCAACGGGGATGGGAGCGAGAGAAGAGCTTCTCCGGGAAAATTGAAGGGATTGTGTAGGTTCATAGACAGAAATGCGGTCACAAAGGCAGGCAGATCCCAAACTGTTCAAGGATTTGTAGATAAGAAAATGCACCTTGAATTGGGACTGGAAAATAAACGGCAGCCAATAGAGCTCCTTAAACAGGGGGGTTAGTAGTCTAGCTGCTGATTGTTGGACCAATTGAAGTTTCAAGGGCATGTATCAAATAATAATAATAATAATAATAATAATAATAATAATAATAATAATAATACTTTATTTGTATCCCGCCCTATATCCCCACGGGACTCAATGGCAAACCTGTTTTGAATAAATCTTGTGGATAAAACTCAGGATAAACTTGAAGGCACCCGACAATAACAAGGCAATGTTAGTAAATGACCTTTCTGTTCTCTGGCTCCTTCCCACACAGCTTTTCCTGGCTGGCAAAGACTCCTGATGCCCCCAAACTCCTTCCAAATGGCCAGTACTTTAAGAACGTCTAATGACATGCTTTATTCCTACCAGCCCCTTTCTCCCTAGCTCACCGGTGAAGCGTTTACTTGAATGGCCCAGAGTCAGCTTCTGACATTTCTGTCCAAACTGATCTGGTCCAGCTTGATTGGACAAGGACTTGTGCCAGAGGCCTCGGGGAACAACTGTCAGTGGACTGACTTGGTGTGAAGCAGCTGCTTACGCCTGTTGCCTCCTGACCTCCTGCTTCAGCCCCTGCATCCAAGGATGATTCTTAAAGCAATCCTTGACTAATGTTCACTAAGTGCTGTGGAATTAATGTAGCTTGATGTCATTTTTCATTGCCATGGCTCAATGCTACAGAATCCTGAGAGTTGTAGTTTTATAATGTCTTCAGCCTTCTCTGCCAAACAGTACTGGTGCGTTATCAAACTACAACTTTCAATTTCATAGCCATAGCAGTTAAAGTGGTCTTGTTATAGAGCTGGAATGTAGGAGTCTTTGCCAGGAGGCAGAGACCAATCAGACTCCTTAAAGAGTTTGTTACCTTGGCGAGACAGAGAGAAGCACCCAATCCCTGATTTTTCCCAATAAAAGGTCTCACCAAGTGGAAGGAAGTGCCACCGAGGTTTATTAGCGATTCAGCTGAAAAGGATGCAGAGCGGCAATCATTCACCAAGCAGAGCATGTGGTTACAGAAATAAGTGCTATTTTTATAGAAATAAGGAGTTGTGTGGTTCAAATCTCCCACTCCTGTCCCCCGGCCGGTCTTTGCTGTGATTGGCTGACACGCCAGCAGCTGGGAGGGGGCTCGTCCGCCCCCAGCACGTCTGAACCAATCAGGGAGCTGCTGCAGTGCGTCAGGGCCAATGAGAAGGCTTCTACCGCTACGAATCAGAAGGGAGTGAGGCGGGCCGAGCAAACACAATTCGTTCCTGAGTGGATTATGACAAAATTGTCCTTGGGGCTTAGCGAAATCCGGGTGGGGGTCTGCCAGCCAAGCCACTCTATTGTGTTCGTGAGTGACGGCAATAAACATATGTTAAAGAAATCTGAGTTTTCCTGTCACCATCAGATATGACACAAAGGGGAAGACTTGGGTGGAAGTTCTTTGTGGAGAGGTTTGAAAGAAAAACGGCTTGGAGGAAAAGAGGACTTTCCTAAGGTCATATTCCCCCCATTGTTATATGATTTAAAAGTCTGCCAAATGGAAATCCTAATGGTGGCCCAACTCCGAAGTCAAAAGGATTTCCTTTACTATTGTCCATGCAAAGAATGCCCAAAGATAAGGGTCTTTTCATGATTGCTGATTGCTTTTCCAGAGGCAGGGCAGCTTCCTTGTAGATTTCCCCCAAGGAGAGGGGAAGGGGGCAAAAGGGTCAGGGCAAGGTCAAATACATGAAGGGAAATATAGAAATACAGGAGAAAATATGAAAATATAGAAATCATAATAGAGAGAGTAAACCCAACTACCCTCCCCCAGTGTCCATCATAGGAAGGTCCATAAAGGGAAATATCCATGAGGGGGAAAGAGAGTCCCTTGTTTGTGAGATGGGGGACCATCAGGAGCCCAGATGGAAAAATTCAAATACTTTTGTGGCATGATTTTCAGTAATAAATTGGTTATCTTCTGCTGTAAACAAATGAAAATAGGGCACAAAGCCTTGATTAAATGATACACACCAAATTGACCAAGGCTTAACCCTTATTATCCAGTCTGGTGTCCTTGCCCTTAGCAAACTATAAGTTACTATCTCTAATTGGGGGGGGGGGGGTCATGTTCAATTTCAGTCTCAAACTGCATTCTACAGTGGAATCACATCTTTAGTTCTATACTTATACTTAGTAATAATAACAATTTAACTACACAGATATCTATAAATAAACAAGGGTGACAAATACCGATAAATACCCAGGAATCCTTGTAGTATTCCCAAGACTTTTATCTCATTTTGAACTCACATGGGACTATTTTGGATATGTTGAAGTTTGTCCACACGACTTTTGGAAGATCCGACTAATTATTTGGAAAACATGAATATTATGTTTGTTACACCATTGTAAATAATCCCGTCACATTTGTTTCCTACGTTTGTGTGCTATACGAATTAATTAAGTATTCTCATGATTAACTGAATTGATACTATTGCTGAAGTTTATAGCAACAGGACATTTGTGTAATAATAACAATCAAAGTGGTCAGTTGAAACATTCACACCTAGCTCCAGCAGACAAGAGTCCTTTGTCCCACCTTGGTGATTCCACAGATATATAAACCCTTTTTCCTAGTTCCAACAGACCTCACTACCTCTGAAGATGCTTGCCATAGATGCAGGCGAAACGTCAGGAGAGAATGCCTCTAGACCATGGCCATATAGCCCGAAAAAACCTACAACAACCCAATAACAATACCAACGTTATGTAACAAAATTTGAAAAAAACATGTGTTCCTGGTTTGAAAGTGTTGTTCCTGTTACCCCAGGAATTTCATTTTTGTGGCTGCCACAAACTATGTTGAATTGGTTGTGACTCAATGAGATATCCATTAAAAACAACAATAATAATAAACAACTTTATTGTACCCACCACCATCTCCCCGAAGGGGACTCGGGGTGGCTAACATGAGGCCAAGCCCAAAGATACAATAGAGCAAAATAAAATACAAAATACTGGCAACAAAATTTCATCAGAATAAAATACATAAAATACATAAAGTAACAAAATAAAATAAACAAAGGAGATTGACATATATAAAATCAAACACAATGGGCAGGGCAAATAGACGTGGTAAAACTATAGCCAAATGTGAGGCAGGATGTCCTGCAGAAACAATTTTTTTTTTTGCAATTTAATAAACCTTTTCCATGTTTTAATATTGGAAGCAATTAGGAAATGACATTTATAACCAAGGAACAAAATCAGGTTATATAGTAAGATAATAATTTTAAGGCATAATTTCTTACATTATGCTTTAAGGCAGCATTTCTCAAACTGTGGGCCGGGACCCCAAGGGGGGTTTGCGAGGGGATGTCAGAGGGGTCACCAAAGACCATAACAAAAAGTATTTTCTGTTGTTCATTGGGGTTCTGTGTGAGAAGTTTAGCCCAATTCTATCATTTGTAGGTTTCAGAATGATCTTTGATTGTAGATGAACTATAAATCCCAGCAACTACAACTCCCAAATGTCAAGGTCTATTTTTCTCAAAATCCACTAGTGTTCACATTTGGGCATATTATTGGTGCCAATATATGAGTCTACACTGCCAGATAATCCCTTTCAAAGCGGTTAATCTGGATTATTTTATTTGATAATCTGGATAATATGGCAGTGTAGAAGGGGCCTTAGTTAGTCAAGGGCTTTTTAATGCTTTCTGTAACTTTCTGGAAGCCACAATCTGAATTAGCTCCCTCTGCTGGTTAATAAAAGTTGTAGGTTGCAATGATTTTACATGCCCTTTTCCAAACTTCTTTTACATCTTTCTAAAAATGCATGTCTATAGTTACTCTGTGATTCCAGGATGCATCATGATTGCTGTAATTTGGTGACATTAAAGTACCGAAGCCCTGCATCTCAGAGAAAATGAAAGAGTGCTTTGCTTGGATGACATTATTGGGAAAATTAGAAAATTAATACCAGGGCGCAGCATCTTCTGTCTTGATTATTTGCATTCTGAACAGATTATGGGGGAAAGTGTAAATAGAAGGGAGTGAAAAAGATACATTTCTTTTCATTTGGAAATACAGTGTGCATTTGGTAACCAACCATTGGGATTTCAGTTCCGGGACCAGCCCCCTCTTCCCCAATACCAAAATCTGTGGATGCTCAAATCCCAGTGTATACAATGGTGTAATAAAATAGCGTCCCTTATGGCAAAATAAGGAGGCCCCGGTGGCACAGTGGGTTAAAGCTCTGAGCTACTGAGCTTGTTGACCGAAAGGCCTCAGGTTCAAATCCGGGGAGCGGAGTCAGCTTCCACTGTCAGCCCCAGCTTCTGCCAACCTAGCAGTTTGAAAACATGCAAATGTGAGTAGATCAATAGGTACCGCTCCGGCGGAAAGGTAATGGCGCTCCATGCAGTCATACTGGCCACATGACCTTGGAGGTGTCTATGTCAGACTAGATCAGTCCGTGGTCTAAGCTGAAAAGCTGGCGTTGTCCATAGACACCCTCAAGGTCATGTGACCAGTAAAACTGCATGGAGTGCTGTTACCTTCCTGACGGAGCAGTACCTATTGATCTACTCACATTGCATGTTTTCGAATTGCTAGGTTGGCAGAAGCTGGGGCTAATGACAGGAGCTCACCCAGCTCCCCAGATTCAAATGACCAACCTCTCAGTCAGCAAGTTCTGCAGCTCAGCAGTTTAACCCATTGTGCCACCATGGTCCCTATATCAGAGGCGGCCCTAGGTAATTTTCAACGGTAAGCAAACATTATTTTGGTACCCCCCCCCCCAACCAATCACTGATATATATATATTCTGTTCGTCGTGGGAGTTCTGTGTGCCATATTTGGTTCAATTCCATCATTCGTGGAGTTCAGAATGCTCTTTGATTGTAGGTGAACTATACATCCCAGTAACTACAAACTTGCATATGTCAAGGTCTATTTTCCCCCAAGAGCGCCTCAAGAGCGCCTCAAGAGCGCCCCTGGGCAAAATCAACTATACTGCAAATGCTTACTTTGCGTAATGGGTTGAGCTGCACTTCTGGGTTTTTCCCCTGCAGTGTGGAAATGGAGGAGGCATTGTAAAAAAAAATATAGAGGTCTTCTCCATCTTCCTTTCTCAATCTTTGTTGAAAGCTCTGCCTCTCCTGCTCTTGCTGCCCTTTTAATTCTGCTATTGATCCCACTGAAACCATTGTAATACAGCCCCTATGATATACATTTGTTGAAGTGAAGCTTGGATTTTATCAGTGGTTGAATGGTGAGTCAACACAGAGGTTAATCCTACTGATTTACTCAGTTTTTCTAGTACTATCAATATGGCAAAACAAATAAGTTAGATAAGAGGCAATCTTTATAAGATAACATAATGACTTATATAATGCCCACAGCCCACAGCATGTAGTTGAACAATGGGATTCACAACCATAAGGAACAAATTCATGAACTATATGGGTTGGTTTTTGTCTGATGCAGCTCATTCTTCCTTCTGTTCTTGCCAGCTTGTTGTTGTCTATTCATTCAGTCGTTTCCGACTCTTCGTGACCTCATGGACCAGCCCACGCCAGAGCTCCCTGTCGACCGTCACCACCCCCAGCTCCTTCAAGGTCAATCCAGTCACTTCAAGGATGCCATCCATCTTGCCCTTGGTCGGCCCCTCTTCCTTTTTCCTTCCATTTTCCCCAGCATCATTGTCTTCTCTAAGCTTTCCCTTCTTCTCATGATGTGGCCAAAGTACTTCATCTTTGCCTCTAATATCCTTCCCTCCAATGAGCGGTTGGGCTTTATTTCCCGAAGTATGGACTGGTTGGATCTTCTTCTATAATTCGTATTTATAGGTTGGGTTGTATAAATTTTGTTAGCATGGATGCATTGTTGTATTTGGGCATTGAATGTTTGCCTTTTATGTTTGGAATCTGCCCTGAGTCCCTTTAGGGAGATAGAGCAGAATATAAATAAAGATTATTATTATTATTATTATTATTATTATTATTATTATTATTATTATTATTATTATTACCGGGTGAGGCAGCATAACTTCCTTTTTTAAAATGCGCGCCATTCAGTCAGTTGAAGACGTAGCGGAGCGCTAGTGGTCTCGTTCGAAAGGCGGGAGTATAAAGTTTTGTCCTGACACAGTTCAGTCACCATCATGCATTGGAACAGTGAGGAGCGTGGGTTGTTGTAGGTTTTTTCAGGCTATATGGCCATGTTCTAAAGGCATTGGAGAAAATGCCTCTAGAACATGGCCATATAGCTCGAAAAATCCTACAACAACCCAGTGATTCTGACCATGAAAGCCTTTGACAATACATTGAGGAGCGTGCTTTTGCTGTTGAGGCCCACTTTTCGAGTGGTTTTGGAGTTGCCGGCCCGCTCTCCAGATTTGGGCCCCTTGTGATTTTTTTCTATGGGTTTTTTGAAATCCCGTGTTTATGTGAACCGTCCAAGGACCCTACAAGATTTGAAGACCAACATCCAGGAAGAAATTGCCAACATAACGCCTGCTATGCTGGCAAGAGTCATGACAAACGCCAGAAATCGTTTTACTCAGTGTATGGAGAATGGGGGACGTCACCTACCTAATTTGATCTTCAAAACTACGTAAAACAAAACTTTAGGTATGCGCCTACATTATAAAAAAATATTCTGATTCATACAATGGGTTTTATTAAGTTTTGAAAAAAGGAATTTATGCAGCCTCACCCTGTATTATTATTATTATTATTATTATTATTATTATTATTATTATTATTATTGCAGTCCAAGGCACTCTCTGAGTTTTCCTCCAACACCACAGTTCAAAAGTGTCTATCTTCCTTCGCTCAGCCTTCCTTGTGGTCTCCATCTCTCACATCCGTAGGTTACTACGGGGAATACCATTGCTTTAACCATGCAGTGTGATGTCTCTACTCTTCACTATTTTATCGAGATTGGACATTGCTCTCCTCCCAAGAAGTAAGCGTCTCCTGATTTCCTGGCTGAAATCAGCGTTCTTGCCAGCTTCTGGTAGTAAACAGAGGACTAGGCTTTCACTCATATAACATGTGGCATATTTGTATTATAAATATTTAGTTGACAGCATTATTTGTGTTATAAATACAGAATAATATTCTGGTGTGTTGTTTTAAAGTGCAGCAATCATAGGAAACATGTCTGCAGATTTGTGGGCAACAGAAGCAATGTGCAATTTCCTTCTCCCATATCTTGGATTTCACAAAATAAAGGTTATTATTAGGGCACATTAGTCCTGGATGCATCAGCATGCCATTCTTGTCCATCTCATTAAACAGCCAGGGATGTCCCATCGAATGTAACTATGTGATTATTCCATTCATTATTGCATCCAATCTTGAGTAAAGTTCAGCAGACTCAGAGGTGATACAGAACATTCTGTTCCAGACGTTGGCTGAGCATTGCAGGGACACTTATTTCTATTCTATTTGAAACAATATGCAGAAGCCCTCCTGTTCTTTTCCTTTAATCCAAAATAAATACGTTCCTGCTTTGATCTTTCCTCTTTAAGAGCAGGCATAATCTCTTAAATGGTCTCTTTCAGGGGTGCTGCTTTGTGCACCTCCATTCATTTCCCTGCGGTTTTGTTTTCTCTCATGCTGTTTTTTGACGTTTTGAAATGATATGTAGTCAAGGAGCTATGTTCCCTCTGATTCATGCACCAGGATTTTCTGCTCTGCTTTGTATATTCCTTTTTAATAACCCTGATTTTGTTTGCCGTCTTAGTTGCTACACGAGAGCTCAGTATTCATGTCAGAACACTCAGATTGCACGTCTCTTTCATTCTGTATATTTTGTTAGACTTGTCTTATCACCAGATGTAAAGGCTGGATTCAAGCTTACTTATATATTATATTTTGTGAATATCTTGCTGCATGCAGACCAGTGGCTTTTGCACAACATGCCCTTAATTGTAGCATTCAATCCATCCTTCCTGTCTCCATGGAGATGGATACCATGAATGCAACTTCCCTCTCCATATTACACTCTTTAAATGGGGAAAATTGGAGGACTTGGACAGCAAAACCTGGCATAATAACCTTATTAACTATGGTGTTCCCAAAGGCATATAGGACAAAGAGATTAGTTTCATATGTTGAAGAAGGGCAGCCATTGTGATTAAAATTCGGCACCAACCAAGGTAAAATTGAAAGTATATTTCGATTTAAACCTAAACTGGTGGCTTTGCTAAGAAACAGATATGTTAGTGAAGATCTAAAACAACAGTTTAGGAAACTGTGAATCTGCTTTGGCCAAAGCCTCGGCTGGATAAAAACCTTTCAGAACAGAATGCTAAAACCAACAGTATTATACAGAGAGAAGAGAGAGAATCAAGTACCAATAGTCTCCTTTAAGGCTGGTTCTTTTTCTTAAAGACAGTAAATAAAGATCAATTCTCAAAAACAGGGGAATTCCAGACAAGAATCAATCAGGGCCAGCTAACACCTCCCGACAAAGGATCCCCATGCAGCAGCCAGATAGACTTTGAAGCTGCAAAACCATTCAATGCTAATCAAGCTGGTCAATTGCAACATTCACACCTACCTCAAACAGACAAGAGTTCTTTGTCCCACCCTGGGCATTCCACAGATATATAAAACATATATAACGTTCAAATGTATTTACTTTTAATTAAAATTTAAATGTATTTTAACTCTATATTGTTGTTAAGCAATTGAATTATTGCCTATCTGTAAGCCGCCTTACAGGAGCCCCCGGTGGTGCAGTGGGTTAAACCCCTGTGCCGGCAGGACTGAAGACCAACAGTTCGCAGGTTCGAATCCGGGAAGAGGCGGATGAGTTCCCTCTATCAGCTCCAGCTCCTCATACGGGCACATGAGAGAAGCCTCCCACAAGGATGATAAAAACATCAAATCATCCGGGCGTCCCCTGGGCAACGTCCTTGCAGACGGCCAATTCTCTCACACCAGAAGTGACTTGCAGTTTCTCAAGTCGCTCCTGACATGACAAAAAAAAAAAGGCCCCTTGAGTCCCCTCCGGCGTAGAGAAAGGCAGGATATAAATATAGTAAATAATAAATAAATAAATAAACCCCACTTGCCTAGTTTCCAACAGACCTCTAACCTCTGAGGATGCCTGCCATAGATGTGGGTGAAACGTCAGGAGAGAATACTCCTGGAACATGGCCATACTGCTGGAAAACTCACAGCAACCCAGTGATTCCGGGCATGAAAGCCTTTGACAACGCAAATGGTACGCATTGACAGCAGTTTGAAAGAAGCCTTCACTTTTACGAAATAATTTTGAACATTGTGATGAGAAAGTATACAGCAGTATGGTTTTACCATTTATTTGACATTTATTTAATTGTTAGCTGTTGCTTTTGATATAGATGACTCTTCTGCTTTCCTAGTATGTCAGTGGGTTGTCTTACAAGGAAGAATGAACTTAAGCTTTCCACTCACACATTGAAATCAGTGGGAGTTAAGAGTGGAAGCCTTAGTCATTTTTCTACGATTTTTTTTTTGGGTAGAAGATAAAGCTAGCTACTTTATTATCCTGAAACCCAGTTCATACCTCACGATCCACTCTCAAGAATTACTCAGTGGATATACAGTATTTCACTGCGTAATAGTCACCAATGCATAATAATTGTAACACCTCACCCTTTTATCTGTATTTTTTGCTTTCATTGCATAATAGTCGCAGCCTTGATTCATCGCCCCAATGTACTGCTGGCAGACGATCTGCGTACAATGTAGCTAGCCAAGGAAGACAGCTTTCCTGCTGTAAGCAGTCTAGTTAGCACAAGTAAGACCCCAGGCTTCCCTCTTCATGTTTCTTATTGCATTATACAAACAACCGCTTCGCCCACGCACCCACTTCTCTTTCAGTGCTTTTGAACTCAGCTAAGAGAAGCACTGTAGCTAAAAGGGGAGCAGGTGCGTGGGTAGCTGAAAAGAGGCAGGATTTTTTCACCATGTAATAGTCGCACCCCCTTTTTCAGACAAATTTTTTTTTAAAAGTTTAGTAAAATTCAGTACATCCGGAAACCTCAAACATTTTAAACCAAGGGCTAGTTCACGGTCCCTCAGACTGTGGGAAGGGGCCAGACTATAATTTGAAAAAAAACACGGACAAATTCCTATGCACACTGCACATATCTCATTTGTAGATGGAAAAAAAACCATGAAAAACAATATCATATTTAAAATGAAGTATAATTTTAACTAACATAATGTTGTAGTACAGTCTGAAAGTAACGTTGCAAACAGTAGTATGGGTGCCAGAAGGGGGAAAAGGGTTACTTGGGAGCCGGAATCTGATGAGGAGCAACAGAGGAAGAAGATCCAGGATATACTTATGGCACCTACAGATGAGGATTCATTTGAGGGGTTTTCTGGGGATGAAGGGTCAATGAGTGAAGGAGAAGAAGGAGACACCATGGATTGGAATAGGGGAAGAAAAAGGGTTACTCGGGAGCAGGAATTGGATGAGGAACAGCAAAGAAAGAGGATGATCCGGGATATACTTAAAGCACCTACAGATGAGGGCTCATTTGAGGGATTCTTTGGGTCACGGAGTGGAGAAAGGGTCACGGAGTGGAGAAAGCGGGGGTGACACTGAGGATTGGACTAAGATAAGGGAAGTGCAAGCTATTTGTGCGGAGCCAACATTTAGTGATACATTTATGGGGTTCTCTGGGGGTGAAGACTGGCAATCAGTGGATCCAACTGAGTCTTGGGGGGATCTAAGTCTTGACAGGAGATAGAGAAGATGGAGGGATGGATGTAGGGATTCACGTGAAGAGTTGGGAACAGCTGCAAGGGATAATGATGGTGCGGTGGTCAGTTCATCTTCTGATGATGATGTGTAGATAAAAGTGGGTTCAGGAATGGGGGATCCTTGCAGAAGGCAAAGTGTTGGTGAATGTTCGTGCATTGGGTACTGTCTGGACTTGTTGCTGCCTGTTTCGTGTTTGGCATTGGTTTGGGATCTGCAGGTTATTGTTCCTGATTGTGTGTGCTTTTGACTCGGATTGGATTCTCGTGAGTGTGGATTTCTCCCTTCCTGGACCTTGAACCGGCTTGACTAAGATGCTGCTTCTGTGGACTTTGGAGCTTCACTATTTCGGATTCCTCCTGCTATGACCTTGGACTTCAGCTGACTACGCTTTTCTCCCTGTGGCTTCATTGCTTTTGTTAACCAGTTGCATGCTGTGCCTTTTTGTGTGACCTCGGAGTGCTGTGTTTGATTCGGATCTTTTATCCGGTTAATCCAGATTATATTTCTGTTTACCTTTTGAACCAGATCTGGTTTTACATTTGAGTTTTGACCAGAGGCATTGAGTTTAAGTGTCTCTGTGTCCTTTTCCTTTGTTTCAATAAACTCTGTTTTGGAACTAACTCTGAGTCTGGCCCTTTAAGGCATCTGGGATTCCGACACATAAACCTACCAGTAGTTCAATGGAAAGTGTGGGCCTGCTTTTAGCCGATGAGATAGTCAAATTAATTAGGATTGTTATTGTATGCCTTCAACTCATTTCAGACTTAGAACTATAGTTTAGGGCGGGGATCAGGTAAATGACCTTGGAGGGCTGGATCTGGCCTTCATTTGAGGACCCCTGATTTACTTTTTACAGTTCTTGTTCTATATGTGAAAGACCTATGGTCTAAGCATGAAATAAACTCAAACTTCTATTTCTTGAAAACACCACCAATTGATTTCCAATCGGCGTGGTTGTTCTGTACCTTCAAGTCAACTCTGATTCATAGCATGCCTATCACACAGCTTTCTTGTCAAGATTTATTCTAGAGAGAATTGCCATTTCTTCCTCTGAGGCTGAGACAATGTCGCTTGCCAGCTTGTTATATAGAAGATAACCTCTTAATCGACAATGAAGTGCAGCAGTTTACAGATTATTTATTTATTATTTATTTATTGTTCTTATACCCTGATACCATCTCCTGCAAGACTCAGTGTGGCTTACAAGAGGCCTAGCCCCACAACATCACAAAACAACCACAACAAAAAATGAATAACTTTTAAAAGCAAAAAAACAATACAGTAATAACGCGACACATTTTAAAAACTTGAGGCAGGGCCAAATGTAAACATTTAAGGTTAAAAACTGGGGAGTTCAAGGGAGATAGGAGGAGTGCTTTGGGATAGGTAGACGTGCAGACAATTCTAAATCTCTCATAAAGTGCATTGAGGACATATTGCTTAGGATTCCTTATTCTGGGAAGGTACACTGGAACATCCACGTTTTCAAGCTCCTTCTAAAGACTGCCAGTGTTGGGGCCTGTCTGATGTCCTTAGGGAGGGAGTTCCAGAGTCGCGGGGCCACCACCGAGAAGGCCCTGTCCCTCGTTCCCACCAATCGCGCCTGTGAAGCAGGTGGGATCGTGAGCAGGGCCTCTCCAGATGAACGAAGTGATCGTGTGGGTTCATATACAGAAATGCGGTCACGAAGGTAGATGGGTCCCAAACCGTTTAGGGATATTGTATATATGAAGAAATATGGAATATACATTCCCATCTGATCTTGGAAGCTACATAGGATTAGGTCTAGTTAGTATTTCAATGGAGTCACTAAAGAGTACAAGGCTATAAGCAACCACCTCTTGAGTATTCCTTGCACAAGTAAACTCTACACAATTCACAAGGTCACAATAGGCCAATAGATAATATGCGTGCGCATACACGCACACATGCACACTTTTAAATCTATTTTTGCAAGATAGATTTTTATGTTTCTGTGTTGCCAGTGTTGTTACAGAGAAGCATGGTTCCTAAGAATATTCCCTTTGCTTCCATTTCTGCTTCATCAGAGAGAGGAAAATATCCTCGGTTCTCAAATGGCCCCCGGTGATTGCTTCAGCTTGTTGCAACGCATTTACTTACGGAGCAAAAAGTAACCATTTCCTCTTCCCCCTGATTTCTACTGTGTTATAATGATGCACTGAAAAGCTATATAAAAAGCAATCTGTCTCCCTGCCTGTTGGGCTTCATTTTGCTGTCAGCTCATAACATAATTCCATAGTCATTGAGTTCTCCCAGATGCAAGCATATTGAGTGCAAATATGTGCATTTGCTAACAGAATTTTTAAAAGTTGACATGTAGATTAGACTGAGAAGCATCTCAAAAATTAAACAAGTACTTGCCTCAAAATCTAGCAGGTATAATTCTACCAAAGGCAAGTATCCCAGTTTCAAAGAGGGAATTAAGAATGTATTTAATTTTATCACATTTAAATCAACAAAGCCTGAAGCGCTTCGTTCTGTCGTATCTTGCACAGTGTGGTTCCATTTTAACATAATTGATATGTCAGCCTCAGAAGAAACCCCAGATGGGTTGTTGTAGGTTTTATCGGGCTATATGGCCATGGTCTAGAGGCATTCTCTCCTCACGTTTCGCCTGCATCTATGTCCGAACGTATCTCCTTCTACGTCCCACCTCGGAGTTTAAGATCTTCCGGGGAGGCCCTGCTCTTGGCCCCACCTTTATCGCAAGTGAGACTGGTGGGGACGAGGGACAGGGCCTTCTTGGTGGTGGCCCCTCGCCTGTGGAATGTGCTCCCCAGGGAAATTAGGTCATCAACACCCCTCCTCTCTTTCAGGAAGAAGTTAAAAACCTAGATTTGGGACCAGGCCTTCGGGTAAGCTGGCAGATGGACAAAAGACAATGACGACCAGAGTAGGAAAGGACAATGACAATGCTGGATGGATTATGGATTTATAAATCGGCGAACATTGACCACAAAATGATTTTATTGCTGTTATTGTATTGATTTGATTGTTTTAACTAGTAATAACTGTTGATGTTAAATTGTAAATTGTATATTGTATTTTGTGAATTGTTGGGCATCGAATTGTGCCTTTTGTAAGCCGCCCTGAGTCCCCTTAGGGGGTTGAGAAGGGTGGGGTAGAAGCACTCCAAATAAATAATAAATAATAAATAAGCATCCTCAGAGGTAGTGAGGTGTGTTGGAACTAGGAAAAGGGGTTTATATATCAGTAGAATGACCAGGATGGGACAAAGGACTCTTGTCTGCTGGAGCTGGGTGTGAATGTTTCAACTGACCACCTTGATTAGCATATAATGGCCTGACAGTGCCTGGAGCAAACTTTTGTGATTGATTTTGTCACTTGGGAGTTGTAGTTGCTGGGATTTATAGTTCATAATAATAATAATAATCATCATCATCATCTTTATTTATACCTCGCCACCATCTCCCCGAAGGGGACTCGAGGTGGCTCACATGAGGCCAAGCCCAAAATTACAATACAGTAAAATAAAATACAAAACAATAGAAAAAAATTACATCAGAAAAAAATACATAAAATCACAAAATAATATGAAAAATGAAAAATAACATAAAAGTCAAACAAATACGGCGGACCAAATGCACAGATAGAATAATAAAACCCTGGATGAGATAGGAATAGAAAAGTGCCTTTGTGAGGGAAGAGGGAAGGGTTCATTTACAATCAAAGAGCATTCTGAACTCCACCAATGATGGAATTGAACCCAACTTGGCACGCAGAAGTCCCATGATCAACAAAAAATACTGGAAGTGATTGGTGGGCAGTGACCTTGAGTTTTGGAGTTGTAGCTCACCTACATCCAGAGAGCACTGTGAACCCAAACAATGATGGATGTGGACCAAATTTGGCACAAATACCCGATACATTGAAATTTGAATATTGGTGGGGTTGGGTGAGGGGTTGATTTTGTCATTTGGGAGTTGTCGTTGCTGGAATATATAGTTCAGCTACAATCAAAGAGCATTCTGAACCCCACCAAGGACAGAATTCAACCAAACTTCCTACACAGAACCCCTATGCCCAACAGAAAACACTATGTTTTCTTTGGAGACCCCTCTGACACCTCCTCATGACCCCTCCAGTCATCCCGACCCCCAGGTTGAGAAACACTGGTTTAAGAGATGTGATGAGTACACGAAGATATTTGTCTTGATGTCTATGGGATGTTGTACTTTATGTATTAAATTTGAAACTAAATTAAAGAAATAAACAAGGAATTTACTACATTGTGAATGTAACTACTATGTATATACTGTGAATGCAAGAGTTTGATTGTGATTTGTAACTGCTTATCTGAAATTTACATCAATTTATTGTACATAATATATATGTCCTAATCCCAGCGAAAGCTTACAGTTCAGAACATTTTACAATACCAACCGGACTCAATTCAAAATGCTGGCCTTGGCCTATAACGCCCTAAACAGTTCTGGCCCAACTTACCTATCTGAACGTATCTCCCTTTACGAACCATCAAGGACTTTAAGATCGTCTGGGGAGGCCCTGCTCTCGGTCCCGCCTTCGTCACAAGTACGTTTGGTGGGGACGAGAGACAGGGCCTTCTCAGTGGTGGCCCCTCGGCTATGGAACACCCTCCCTAGGGAGATCAGATCTGCTCCCTCACTCTTACCGTTTCATAGGCACGTAAAAATATGGTTGTTTGAGCAAGCGTTTACAAATGCAGAGTAGCTAATATAGGAAATCAAATGACTTGACAGTGGAATGGGACAATGCTTGATAACAAGGAGACGCTAATGATGTTGTTTTTATTGCTCTTGTGGTGTTTTATACTGTTTAATGTTTTAATTTATATTATGTTCTATGTGTACTGATTTATTGGAAACCGCCTTGAGTCGCCAATTGGCTGAGAAAGGCGATATACAAATACAGTAAATAAATAAATACCATGTTGAGAGCACTTGTAATTTTCATTTATTTGCCTTTCACTCAGGGCCCTTCCACACAACCAAATAATAATAATAATAATAATAATAATAATAATAATAATAATAATCTTTATTTGTACCCTGCCACCATCTCCCCAAAGGGGACTCGGAGCGGCTTACATGGGGCCAAGCCCGAACAAAATTACAATATAACAATACAAATTACAACCAAATAAACAACATAACAGTAAAATATAAAACATCAAAGCATACAAAACAATATACACAAAACATAGGAACTAAGCATAATGGCAGACTAACAAAGGGTGGGCCACATGTACATAAAATAATTTAAAAACTCCGGGTGAGATAAGGGGGGAGAACTAATTGTAAGGGTGAACTCATAGAGACATAGGAAATTAAGCCAACCTTCGTTGGGGGGGGGGGGGGGAACTCCTGGGACAAGAACATTGGAGGAGCACCAGCATAAAATTGTATGGCTACTCTTCGAAAGCGCAACGCAAAAGTTTCAGAAGTAGGGGCTTTCCTAATCTCTCCGGGCAGTGAATTCCAGAGTCGGGGGACCACAGAGGAGAAGGCTCTCTCCCTTGTACCCACAAGGTGAGTCTGAGAGACTGGCAAGGGCGAAAGGCGGGCCTTGCCCGAGGATCGAAGGGTACGGGCTGGTTCATGGAGAGAGATACGGTCACGAAGGTAGGCGGGTCCCAAACCGTTTAGGGCTTTATAGGTAAGAACCTGAACCTTGTATTGGGACCGGAAGATGAACAGCCGCCAATGGAGCTCCTTAAACAGGGGGGTAGACCTCTCCCTGTAAGTTGCCCCAGTTATTAATCTGGCTGCCGACTGTTGGACAAGTTGTAATTTCTGGGCCGTCTTCAAGGGTAGCCCCACGTAGAGAGCATTGCAATAGTTCAGTCTAGAGGTAACTAAGGCATGGACCACCATGGTCAAGTCAGACTTCACGAATATCAAGACCGAAAATCCTACAATATCTGCTTTGAAGTGGGTTATCTGAGTCCACACTACCATATATTCCAGTTCAAAGCAGAAAATGTGGGATTTTATTTAGCTGTGTGGATGGGGCCTCGAACTACTGCCTAAAGGAGGTTATTTCACCCACTATATATGGGAGTCAACCATGTTACGGAAATATCCTGCCAACTTGGGACACTTCTTACCTCTCCCCAGCCTGGCTTAGTTTCTGTTCTGGCAGCATGTGCTCCTCTGCGAATTGGTTTGACGCATCTTCCCAGACTAAAAACAACTCTGGGTGAGGCATTTGACTACCTTCCTGCCTTTCTGTAGCAGGATTTCCCGCTGTGTTCCAGTGAAGTGGTGATTTGTCACGCTATTGGTACTTGACACAAATCAGCACAAATAAGAATGAGATCTCTTAGTAGAAGCTCTGCACCATAATGTACTTAACAAAACATTTACCGGTCATTCAGCACACCCACGTTGGGGATGTGGCATATTAAAGCATCTGGAAATTTCTAATCTAGCAGGAAAGATAGGATCACATGAAAAAGATGTTTTAAAGGTCATTCTGGGAAACAAATAGGATTATGTTTACTTCATTAGGTAACCTGGCATGGATGTGTATGGGTGTTAGCTTCTCCTGGCCAGCTGAAGAGGGATGTCAAACGGTAATTTATCTGAATATCTTTTATCTACAGGCAGTCCTCAAGTTATGAACAGGATAGTTCTGTAGGTTTGTTCATAAGCTGAATTTGTATGTAAGCCAGAGCAGGTACATTATTAAGTTTAATTCCAGCCAAAAATATATCTTTTTAAAACTTTGTATAGTATAGGGAAGGGTTAACACCCCTGTGGCATTTGTTTTACTGTCTGTGGCTGTTCAGAAGATTTCCCCTCACATTCGGTCTCTGTGATAATTGGATTTTGAAAAAAAATTGGCTTGCTATAGATACAAGGATTGATGAGAAAGCTTCAGTGTGTGCTGTCACGCGCTGGGCCTGTGAAAGAGTCTGTAGACAGGACGTGTTTTCTGAGTGCCCAACGGGACGCTGGGGGTGCCTCAGCTGAGAGGCCTTTGGGATTTCCCCACACAAAGTTCTTTTAAAGTCTTAGAAAGTTCAACAAAGTTTTTATTGTTGCTTAAATCTTCAATAAATTAAACAAATACTTCCAAGCTTTGAATCAACTGGTGGCTTGCTTAAATCTTGTCCACAAGGGACAGGAAACTTTCTTCATAAACTGTTTCTTCCTTCTACAAGGGAAATCCTTGACCCCTCCCTGGGCAATCTGGCTTAAGCTCTGCTGGCGTGGGCCCCTACACCCAGTCCAAATTGCGTTATGGCTGCCGCAAGTGGTCCTTACCAGAGTCCTTTAGTAGATTTCTAAGAGGAAAGGAGGCTTTCAATTCCCAGCGAAGGCTGGCTGTAAAACCGTGGAGCTGTATTTCTCCAGCAAAGAGCTGGCTGTAGAGTTGTGGAACTAAATTCCCCAACAAAAGCTATGCTGTAGTTATCTGTAGAGCTGTGGGACTGGATCTCCCCAGCAAAGCTGTAAAATACGAAGCTTTCTACAGGTGGAACTGATTCACGTCCTGTATGAAAGGCTTCTCTGTGTGAACTGAACTAGAGGTCCCCTTTTCCCCTCCTTAACCCAGAAAAAGGGGCGGAACTAAAGAACATGATAATTGATGGGTCATTTGCCCTATTATTGCAAACCAAGGGAAGCCACCTTGTTGCAAAATGCATGGAACTTTGGAATACATGCAAACACTCAATAGAAAGGAAAAGAAGTTGGAGCTCCTGATGCAGCCGTACCAGCACACAGTGGAGACCCCTTTTCCCAATGATAACTTTTCTAGGTGTATACTTCCCATTCTAGAAGTTGATTTCTCCTGCTTCCTGTTGTCTCACCCCCATCCTTAACCATGTGTCGTTTGTAAGTTGGATGTTTGTAACTTGGAGTTAAATACTTGTGCCAGCTGAACTGCTGACCTAAAGATCGGTGGTTCGAATCCGTGAGACGGGGTGAACTCCCCCATCTGTCAGCCCCAGCTGCCTATGCAGGGACATGAGAGAAGCCTCCTACAGGATGGTAACACATCTGGGTGGCCCCTGGGCAACAACTCTGCAGACAGCAGATTCTCACACCAGTAGTGATATCGAGCTCTTTTAGGGGGCTCTTCCAGGGAGGAGAGCCCAAGGACCGCACCAAAGAGGGCCCAGA
>NW_026844366.1:185210754-185513926 GCF_025583915.1 Anolis sagrei ordinatus
CTGCGGAACTCCCTGCTGCGCTTCAAACCAACTTGAAGGCGGGAGACTCCGCTACCTGGGGGGTCATCATTTGTCGCTTCCGACACACTAAAAAAGCAAACAAATCCTATCTCCTGTTAACCCTATTGCCATCTCTATACTCCCAAGAGCAGGGGTGCTCAAACTTTTTAAACTGAGGGCCAGGTAACAGTCCCTCAAACTGTTGGAGGGTCGGATTATAATCTGAAAAAAATATGAATGAATTCCTATGTACACTGCACATATCTTATTTGTAGTGCAAAAAACACTTTAAAACAATACAATAATTAAAATGAAGAACAATTTTAACAAATGTAAACTTATTAGTATTTCAATGGGAAGTGTGGGCCTGCTTTTGGCTGATAAGATTGTTGTTGTTGTTGTATGCTTTCAAGTCGTTTCAGACTTAGGTTGACCCTGAGCGAGGGCCGGGTAAATGACCTTGGAGGGCCGTATCTGGCCCCCGGGCCTTAGTTTGAGGACCCCTGCCCAAGAGGATCAGGTGTAGCAATCATATTCCTCAGCTATCATTTAGTGCAACCATGCTCGCATAAAGATGAAAACAAATTAATAGCATTTCCCCATCCCCGGCCTCTAAAATCTGACAGTGTATCATGGCAGCATTGTATTTCTGGATTTTATCTCAATATTCCGTCCTTTTGAGGCTCCTTCTTATAATGGCTTAATTCACTACAATTATTATCTATGGCAGCAATACCATCGCGTAACCAAATATTCAATGTAAATGTTTTTAAAAACTCAAATTCTAGTAGCTTGCTATACCCAGGCTTCTGTGACAACCCAGTATTATTGGAGAAGTAGGAGGGGAGGAATCCAAGGAAGGTTCACATGCCTTTGCTGTTCTGTCCCTATGGTCTGAGACAGACAGTGTGCTCACATCAAAAATACAATAATCTCAGACTGGAAAACATGTGAAGCATTTTCATTCCTGTTCTCTGTCCACACTGACAGAAAGATCTCTGGGCTTGTTTGACATAAATGCTGCCTACAGCAACCAGCCTTAACTTGCTGTCTTGCCACTGAAATTTTCACTCACATCCACACCAGGTACAGCCTTGTTTGCTCCTTTCCATCAGCCCAAACAAGATGGAAACGTTTCTGCCATGTCATTTCCATAAACTTTTCCCCAAGTCATTCTCTTGACTTTGGGATAAACATAACCATAAACTGATGTACCTGTATTTGGTGGTTTGGTTCCAGGATCTGCTGGGGATGGATATCAAACACGTGAATGCTCAAGTCCCATTATATACAATGGCAGGATACAATGGAAAGGTTTGATTTATGGAATGTTGCAGAATCCATTGATACACAGGACTGATTGTAATATGTTTATGGATGCATGCTAACATTCAACCACAGCTTTTCAAGAACATTTGAGCTGGTTGGCTGTGGTAATCTGGTCACAAAGGTTCCTTTCCCACTTGGAAGGGAATTCTTCTCTTTCTCACTCCTCCCTGGGAAGAAAGGAATTTGCGAGTATAATTCACAAATTATACACCCCTTGCCTTCCCCTAGGGAGCATATGGGGAAGGACTCACACAAAACTGCAATTCCCTACACAGAGAAGCCTGAAATGGGCTTGGGCACTTTAATACCCATATTTTTAAATGGTAATATGTACCCCAATTTTAGTACCGCTACCACCAGTACCACTGGTACCAGCCACTACGCCAGCCCATGGTGGCACAGTGGGTCAAATCACTGATCTGCTGGACTTGCTGAACAAAAAGTCATCGGTTCGAATCTGGGGAGCAGGGGTGAGCACCTGCTGTTAGCCCCAGCTTCTGCCAACCTAGTATATCAAAGACATGCAATTGTGAATGGATCAACAGGTACCACTCTGGCGGGAAGGTAACGGCATTCCATGCAATCATGGCGGCCACACGACCTTGGAGGAGTCTATGGATAATGCCGGCTCTTCGGTTTAGAAAGGGAGATGAACATCACCCCTCAGAGTTGGACACAACTAGATAATGGTGAGGGGAAATCTTTATCACCACCAAAAATACTTAAAATACACCTTCAATTCTAAGACACATAACATTTTTTAAGAAATGTATATATATAGTTTAAAAAGGGCTTCTTAGAATTGAAGAAATACAGTAATAGGGGAGAAAATGGGGTTTGGGACGGGGGCAAATCTATCTGACACCATCTGAGAATGTATATTAGTACATTAAATGCATTACTGTGACACTGAATTGAAAGGTTCGACGTAGGAAGGACTACAGATAGCTTTGAAACAAGACTAAATGAAACTAGGAAAAAGAGAGTGGAAATTATGTGAAATATATTTTTACAAATATACCGTGATAACATGTATTTCCTGAACAGAAATTTTGTGTTAGACAAATCTGCAAAAACCATTATCCTCAAAAGATACAAATAACGGTCATGCCAGCCAAGGAGTTCTGCACAACCACAGACTCCTGGATTGAGGCAGCTACTATTAATATTATTTTAGATCTTTTGCCCAGCTTCCTTCTGTTTAAACCATTACCCTGTACAATGGACCTGTAGTACAACACTTAATACAAATCTTCCACTGGTTGCAGACACGTTTCTGGTACCATTTTAAAGTGCAGGTTATCACCTACAAAGCCCTAAATAGTTTGGGGCCTGTCTATCTTTGCAACCATTTCTCCCCCTATGAACCAGCGTGGGCTCTAAGATCTGCCAGGGCCCCCCCCTCCCACTTCCACCAACATCACAAGCACAGTTGGTGGGGACAAGAGAGAGGGCCTTGTCGTTGGTGGCCCCCAGCTCTGGAACTCCCATCCCCAGGGAGATTAGATTAGCCCCCACTCTGTCTGCCTTCAGTAGGAACCTGAAAACTTAGATATTCCAGTGTGCTTTTGAATGACGGCTCAACCCCTAATCAGCCCTAATTTACTGATAAGGTTTGTCCAGCATTTTAACCCAGCCCTGGCCATATAGCCTGTTTTGTACAAGCCCTTGCCCTGCCCTCTCAAATCTGATTTTGCTCACAATACTCTGGTTACTGGTGGTTGAGGTTGGCTTTTTATACTTTGCTGGTTTTAATTGTTTAATTTAGATTATTTATATATTTTTATGTTTTTAAATTGAGGTTTTGCTTGAAAATTTGTTTGTGCTGGGCTTGGTCCCCATGTAAGCTGCCCTGAGTCCCTTTGGGGAAGATGGTGGAAAGATATAAGAATAACGATCATTATTAAAGGAGGCACAAGAAAGACATAAAGATGGGTAGAAAGTAGTACTTTTATTCAGACTTAAGTCTGCAGGGAGGGACTTGATGAAATATTATTTACTTATTTAAAATATGTATATATTGATTTTCAGGTATAACTCCTCATCACAACATTACAGTATGGATATACTGTTGTGACACTGTCAATAAAAAAATGAATGTCAGCAAAACTTCGATCAGGTTAGAAAAATGCAAAAAACAAAACAAAACAGGATCTGCCCCAAAGAAAGGCAACTTATCCCCCTGCCTTCCCTTCTAATGAAGGAAAATATTTTTTGTGAAGCAAATGTCCTAGGCCAAATTAAGTCATCCCAAGAGATTGTTGTTTCCTCTTCTCAGTCATCATCTTTGGGCTCCTCTTTGATTTTCTTCTTCTTCTTTTTCTTCTTCTCTGTATTCTGAAAATAAGCATTCAACATATAATTGGTTAATTAATTCATACTGAATATATTTTCTTAATTAATATTGAGTACAAGGGAATCAAAGGGATTTTCCTATTAAGGAGGACAGGAGTAGGCGTGCATGGTCGTAGTCTAGTTTTCTTTGCTAATCTCTTTAGACGGAGACGCTCAAGAGCTGCAGGAATCCATGGTTACCACTGATATAACCCCAATGAAATGAGTCAACAGCACTCAGTCGCAAAAGATAAAAGCTTTCATCTCTAAGCATCTCAGCAGAACAAAATCATTCTTCACAATGTAGGCAGAAGCAATCAGCCTTCAGAAAGACTGGCTTCTCCAGAATTTCTGAGGAGTGTAAATGGAAGCAAGGCACGCAACATCCAAACATCACAGCACGGAGCTCCTTGAGCACAAGCCAGAACATTTCCTCCTAACTGTTAGCTTGATCATGGCTACATTACGCTGCCTTGAAGCAAATCACTGCATTTTGCTTGTGACTCACAAGGCACAAAGGAGACCATTTCCTAAGAAACAGGATGGTCTGAGCATGCTGAAGCCAACTGGGGCTATCTAACACACAATGAGGAAAATGCGTCATATGTAGAAATGTTTGGAGGACAAAATTAATGGAGACTCTGGAAATTCAAGTATTTTAGATCACAGAAATAGGTAGGTTCACCCTCAAAAGGAAACCCTACACAAGTTGAAATGGAAGGAGGGAGGATGATGGGGAAGCAGAGAAGAAATGCCTTCCATCAGAATCTTTCTGTATTTGAGGAAATTCTAATTACTATTTGTCCTTTAAAGCAAATTGCTTAGACTAGAAAGCAGAGAGAAGGGTGATAGTGGCTTCTGCATCTTCATATTGATGTGTACAAAAACAAATGGAAGCAAGGCATTGAAGATCTGTGTGTACTTGTTGTTTATTCATTCAGTCACTTCCAACTCTCTGTGACCTCATGGACCAGCCCAAGCCAGAGCTCCCTGTTGGCCACCACCACACCCAGCTCTTTCAGAGTCAAGCCAGTCACTTCAAGGATAACATACATCCATCTTGCCCTTGGTCGTCGGCCCCTCTTCCTTTGCAATAGGATACCAGTTATTTTATCATAGGGACAGGCAGTTTGCAGGCTGTAACCTACTTTGGTTTTGGTGTTGTTTTTCACTATAACATCAGGATCCATGAAATCACCTTGGGAAGTCTGACTTGGCCACGGTAGTCCACGCTCTGGTTACATCCCGTATAGACTACTGCAACGCTCTCTACGTGGGGTTGCCTCTGAAGACTGCTCGGAAGCTACAAATGGTCCAACGATCGGCAGCCAGGATGTTAACAGGAGCGGCACTCAGGGAGCACACAACTCCTCTGTTGCGCCAGCTCCACTGGCTGCCAATCTGCTACCGGGCACAATTCAAAGTGCTGGCATTAGCCTTTAAAGCCCTAAATGGTTCTGGCCCGACCTATCTGTCCGAACACATCGCCCCCTATGAACCAGTTAGGACATTAAGATCGTCTGGGGAGGCCCTGCTCTTGATCCCGCCAGCCTCACAAGCATGGCTGGCGGGGACAAGAGACAGGGCCTTCTCAGTGGTGGCCCCTCGGCTGTGGAACGCCCTTCCCGCAGACATTAGATCGGCCCCCTCCCTACTGGCATTCAGGAGGAGAGTGAAGACCTGGTTCTTTGAACAGGCGTTTAATTAAGCAGTGCAACTGATTGATTATTGGAACATGGAATAATGGACAATGAGATCGGATTATGATTTTACTGATGAGACGTGATGGATTAGTTATTTTGATGTAATTGCTATGGTTACTGTTTTTAAATGTTAATGTTTGTGTATATTGATTTGGTTGTTAACCGCTCTGAGTCGCCTAAGGGCTGAGAAGAGCAGTATACAAATGAAGTAAATAAATAAATATCCTAGTTAACTAGAGTTCTCTTTGACAGATCATGGGTGCTCTCATTGGTTCTGCATGCTCTTATGATTCCTAGTCATTCAGCATGAATAGTAGCAAAATTGCTATTCTTTCAACCTAAGTCAATTTAGTACAAGCTAATATGACTTGGGTTGGAAGAAAAGCAATTTTGCTACTATTCGTATTGCATGACTAGGAATCATAAAAGCATGCAGAACCAATGAGAGCACCCATGATCTGTCAACTGATCTGAATTGTGAGTTTTCCGGGCTGTATGGTCATGTTCCAGAAACATTCTCTCCTGACATATCGCCCACATCTATGGCAGGCATCCTTAGAGGTTGTGAGGTCTACTGGAAATGAGGCAAGTGAGGTTTATATATCTGTGGAATGTCCAGGATGAGAGGAAGAACTCTTGTCTGTTTGAGGCAAAATGTGGACAAAACATCAGGAGAGAATGCTTCCGGAACATGACCATCCAGCCCGGAAAACTCACAGCAACCCAGTGATTCTGGCCACGAAAGCCTTTGACAACACATGTCAACTAATCCTTTGTCTCCATCCTATTCCTGGTTTTCTTACCTCTACTGCTGTGCTGGTTGATGGCTCTTCTTCATCTTCCTCCACCAAAACTGCTTCTTCTTGGGCTTTATGTTTTTTATCCTTTTTCTTCTTCTTCTTTTTGACACTTTCATCATCGTTTTGCTCATCCTCTATGGCCTCCTCCTCTTCTACTTAAAAAAAAAAAAGGAAAATAAAAGTCTAGAATTGTCATCCATCAAAACAAACCAGATTTTATTTCAATCACAGCATTATTGTTGTTGTCTTTATTTATACCCCACCTTTCTCCCTGTGGGGACGGATTAGAGAAACACCAGCAAAAAGCAAAAATATACATGCTGGGAACAAACTAATATTAGTATTGAAGTGTAAACCAAGTTGAAAAACACAATGAGGAATGCTTAACGAGAATCAGCATACAATCTTTGGCATACAACAATGCCACCGTGTGACATTTATAGTCTTGAGATAATACTCTTTGCCTTAGATTTAAAAAATACACCTTCTTTAGTCTTTATACGCAACCTCCACAGAACTCTGGCCTTTTTAAACAAGATCAATGAACAACAAAACATTTTCTAAAAAGGAAGTTGTAACTAGCCAACAAAAGAGAAATCTAAACAAGAAGGATTTACGGGCTACTCAAGATTTGGACTTTTGGCAGTTTGTCAATGAAAAAAGACTATGGAGTTCTCAATTTTTATTGTACAGTGATGTAACGAGTTACAGGGACAAGATGCTGACTGCCCATAATGACAGTATGAACTTTTTTTTAAGTGCAAGAATGGTGTGTCTTGCTTTGCATCTTTTGTTGATATTTCGAGTGATTTTACATAAGGCAAGATCAGTTCCCCTATGAGAAGATTTATGTAAATGGGGAAAATGGTAACAGGAACAAGGAGCAGGGGGTGGGAGCAGCAAATACTGAACTTTCCTTCACAGTTGTCAACGTAAGGAACTCTATCTTCTTTTGCCATAAGTAATTATGCAAGTACCCCAATCTCACTGTGAGTGCTGTTCTGAGCTGTATGCTGTGCTTTGATGTTAACTACACATCACAAATGAGCAACTGCTGCCCAGTCCATTAGGACTTGAAATTAATCCATCTTCAAGTAAAGGAAAATGATGCAAATATTCATTTCCTCTACAATAAGCTGTGCTATTAAGCAGAATAAACCCTCAAAAGTGGTTATGCTGGGAACACTGTGCCATTACACCAGCAGGAGTCAACTGTCATGCCCAGCATGGGAGCCCATCACAAGTCACAATGTAGAATAACTTAACCTACATTTCATTGCCACTGACCCTTCAGAAGTAGGTGCCTTTGTCAAGGTTTAAACTGCTTACTCCCAGCAGTGTTTGTCACAACACTTTCAAGCAAATAATAATAATAATAAAAAAAATGCTAAGGCTCCTGGGAGGTTCCGTCTTTGGCTCACAGCACAAGCTAGAAAACATGTCAGTGTGGGAGGCTTTCTTCCCAAAACACTGCTACAGACAAAGAACATCTGTATTTTACACAAAGCAAAAGGGATATTTTTAATATATACAGTACCAGATCACGTTTATCAATACTTCTATTCTCACACAACCAAAGAAACTTCGCATCACTTCCCCCATTTAACAAGCAGCAAACAAGCAAAATGAAAGTAATAAAAAATAACTAAACCTGTGCATATCACAATGAAACATCTTTCAGAATGTATATATGTAAATGCACTTCCAAATCTATCAGAAGAAAACCACACACATTCAACTGGAGAAAACTATACATATTGCAATAATGTTATAAACAACCAGTACGTAGGTGTGTAATTTACTCCTTTAAGGCCAGATCTATCAGAAGAGTTATTCACAGTGAAGAGTTTTTTTTATAATGTTTCTAGAATCATAAAACTGGAAGAGACCCGAAGGGCCATTCAATCCAACTTCTTTCTGCCAGGGAGAGACAAACACTCAAAGCACTTCTGGCAGATGGCCATCCAGCCTCCAGAGAAGGTGACTCTGTCACCCGCCGAGGCAGCATATGCCACTGCTCTTACTATCAGGAAGATCTTTCTAATGTTTAAGTGGAATCTCTTTCCTTATTTAAAAGCTTCCCATGCAGTTGTGTGTATAATTAGAAAAACTTGGAACAGTACAAATACCAATTAAGCTTAAGTCACGCAACTAGTACACATTATATCCTGCTAGCTTTCCAAAAGCATCAAACCCAGGCTGAGAAAATAGATCATGTGGGAGATGATTTCTACAGGAAGTGAGGTATATTATAAGATAGGGTAACATGAACTATAAACATGTAGTGGGCTAAGGGGTCCTCGGCATATAACATTTCTCTTTACTTTGTATGTCTGGAATGCATTGCTAGAAGACCAGCCATTGCTTATTATTAATTATAGAATCCAAGATGAAAATAAGGTTGTTTTGGATATGCAGAATACAGAAGGGACCGCCTGCCCACTGCATCAGGCACATGAAGCTATTCTAAAGAGTCCCCTAACCCTATGGACCAGATTTAGCTGTGGGCAGCTGCAGGAGATAAGAAATTAAGGGAATTAGTTCTTCACCTTGTCTTCTGTTAACATGCTTCTCTTGAATCATAAGGCCTTCTGTCAGAAGAGGAACAACACTAACATCCATTCAGGCTATAGAGGCGGGCAGACAATTATATCTACGGGACATGTTTAATCGAAAGGCAAGTTTTCATTATTCAGGCTTTCATGTTGAGGAGGGCATTAACATCTCACTTGAAAGAACTCAGATGATTTAATCTGTTAGAGGTAGCAAAAAGGCGCTATGCACATTTCTCCAAAAGAAAAGTGTAATTAATAATAATAATCATCATCATCATCATCATCATCTTTATTTATAGACCACCCTCTCTCCCCAGAAAGACTCAGGGTAGTTTACACATAAAAAGGCAAACATCCAATGCCTCAAAATAGGTACAGACACATCAAAATAATACAAAATAATGAAGAGTAACAACAGAAAACTTACAACAAAGGAATTGAGTATAAAAATAAAATAAAAAACAATCCATCCATTAAGACATAAAAACTAAAACATAAATAAACATTACGATGTACACCCTAAAACAAATTATGATATTACATTTTAAATGGCTGTCAATAGTGTTTCATTTAAGATAATAACAACCATCTAATACACGTAAATTAGCCATCAGCCCTAATCCTCCTCCTCTCCACACACTAAAGTGCATAGGTGCGTTTTTAGAAGTTTCTTAAAGGAGAGGATGGTGGGGGCTCTTTTTATTTCTTCAGGGAGGGAGGGAGTTCCAGAGACGGGGAGCGATCACAGAGAAGGTCCCCTTCTCTCGTAAGACAGTCCAGAGGAGTTGGAAATCAATCTGGGAGCAGATCATGCTTAAACTCTTGGATGCAATAATAATAATAATAATAATAATACTAATAATAATAATATCATCTCCAGAAGCAGAGTAACTAACCTTTAATTTCTACTACTTTAGTCTTCTTGGATTTCTTGGGAGCTGGTACCTCCTCTTCCTCCTCAACTTCGATTTTGCGCTTTTTTGGGACCCGAGGGAGGGTAGATTCCCCAGAAGGATCGTACGTTTTCACTTCACTTGAACAACAGGAGAGGTTTTATAAACTAAGCTCATAAGGCAAGTGCACCAAATATTTCAGATACAGTGACAATGGATTAATTCACACTTTTCCCGGATGTCCTCAAAAACTCCCACTCAATGTTTTTACAGCACCAACATAATAAACACTCTACTGAATGCAGAAATGATGCATTCTTCTTCTGTTACATCAAGACAGGTAAGGAGAACGAATGTTTCAACAATTCAAGAGCAATATGTGTTCTAGAAAGTTCAGTTTCATTTGCATCTGGTACGCTTACCACCATGTTTTCACTCAATAAAGGAAAGAACTTTGTTGCACTCATCCTTTCCTTGAACTTCCCTGTGTCTCTTTCACACTATGAACACCACCAAACTGGAATGAACCAAAAGTGTAATTTTGTCGAGGAATGAGGTAGCCTTCAGCCCTTCAGAAGTAGATCTCTTACAGTTCCCATCAAAACTCACTGCACTGCTGGCCCATAGGAAGTCCAGGAAGTCTGAAAGACTAGTGAGTTCTGAACCCTAACCCAGTCCTTTATCTTATATACATCAGAAATCAGGGCTAGGTGTTTTTAATTTTTTCACGAATTGAACCAAAGGCCAACAGCCTTTCCTTATTTGTCCTCAACATTTGCTATATCACCTCTGGATATGGATCTCCCATGATTTAAAACTAGCGTACAGTAATTTTAGAGTAACAATCATTTCTGGGGATGTGAATAGACAACATAGCACAACTGTCATATGTGGCTATATCCCTTTTGAGTCTAGAGATGACAGTAGCAGAAAAAGTGATGACGCAATCAGAAAAACAACTACTGGCTGCATCAGTGTGCATCAGTAGAGTCCTGTAAAAGAATCGTTTGAGCACCTGAGAAACTACCGTTAGTCACAAAAGTGCTACAAGATCCCTTTCCATACCAATATTCCAGAGTAACACGGCTATGTCTGTAGTGGTGGTAGAATTGCAGAAGAACATAGTATTATCTGAGAACGAGTACAGATCTATAAACTATGGTTTGGTATTCATACCCCTGAAGACAATATGTAAGATTTATATGCATGAGTCCAAAAACAGTAATAAATAATCTATAATCTTAAAAGAAAAGAGGATGACTGCACAGAATTGTCTGAGCTCTTCCCTCCACCTGCAGGGCTCATCCATGGTCCTTTGATTCCTGATGTAATTTTGCTGGAGGTATTAAATGCCTAGCAGCCATCTACAGAGTGACTGAAGCACAGCTATAGGGAATGCAGTTACCATTTGTTAGAAACTCAGAGGAATCCAGAGCAGACATCGAGATAGATTTTCATCTTGCTTAAAATTACTGATGTTGTAAAGCAAAGCCCATTCATAGACAGTCAAATGTTTAAATACAAAACCCTTCACAGTATTACATATTAAATGCATGGCCAATTTCAATAAATTCTAATTAACACTATACAAGATACTACAGAAACCCACAGCCCGATCTGTAAAATCAAAAGAAGACCATGACACTTATTTGTTCTTGCCAGGGGTCCCCAAACTAAGGCTTGTGGACCAGACACCCCCTCCCTAAACTTTATACTTCAGGTCGCCCCAAGTCTGAAACAGCTTGAAGGCACACAACAACAACAATCCTAAGTAACCTCCTCAGTCAAAAGCAGGCCAACACTTTCCATTGAAAGATTGATAAGTTTATGTTGGTTAAAACTGTTCTTCATTTTAAATACTATATTATTGTTTCATAATTTTTGTGCACTATAAATATGTGCAGTGCATAAGAATTTATTGTTTTTTTTCAAGCTATAGTCTAACCACCCAACAGTCAGGACCATGAATTGTCCCTCTGCTTAAAAGGTTTAAGGACCTCTCTTCTAGCACAATGTGTAGATACTACTCTTAGATACTGTCATTTGCATGTATGTGATACTGAGAAGAATGGAAATATTTCTGTTGACCCAAATATCAAATATTTTTCTGAATTTAGCAAACCTTAAACTTATTGAAGCATTAACAGTAAAACAAAGAGGCAAAACAGAGCAACTTACCTCTTATGTTGATATTTGTCTGCCCTGGCCATAGCTTTTCCTGTGCCACTTATGCGTCTTATCTAAAGAAGAAAAGGCAGCATTATGAAAATTGTCCATAATTATAAAAATATGGGTACCTCTTAGTCCTTGAGAAAAGGATTAAAATTGAATGGGGCTGCTGGAAGGGGAATGCACAAATAAACTAGGCAGCATAGAAGGTACTCTGTGGTCACAGGATGTATAAATTAATGTTGGTTTAATTTATCCAGATCTATTTTATCTTAGTCATAACTATTTCTGGAAATGTTCTAGGCCTCTCCCAGCACTCTATAATGAGATGTCAGTTCTGCAGCCCGGAAGAAAAGTGGCAAGGTTCCGGGACTCAGAAGCCATACAGCTGAGGACTGAGCAAGTTAGAATTCAACTTAGCAATAACATCTGCTTAATACAGGTTGCCTATCCCTTACCCGAAATGCTTCAGACCAGAAGTGTTTTGGATTTTGTATTTTTTTTTTTAGATTTTGGAATACCTTTATTATTTGTACACACGAACATAATAAAATATCTTGGAATCAGGATACAAGTCTAAGCATGAAATTTATTTATGTTTTACATAAGCTTTATACACATAATGTGAAGATACTGTATATATTCGAGTATAAGTCTAGCTTTTCAGCACCATTTTTAATGCTGAAAAAGGCCCTCTCGACTTATACTCAAGTTAGGGTTTGGGCGGGCAGGCATGGGGTTGAAAGAAGCCCTTCTACCAGCTCCGTGCTTCCTTCCCTTTCGGTACAGCAAGCCAGCTGGATCTTTGTGCCAAGACAGGAGAGGAAGGCATGTGGCTGGGTTGCTGTGCCAAGAGGAGAAGCTTTATGCCTCAATTAATGTAATTTTATTGGTATCTATTTTTATTTTGAAATTGATCAGTAGCTGCTGCATTTGCCACCTTGGCTTATACTCAAGTCAATAAGTTTCCCCAGTTTTTGTGGTAAAATTAGGTGCCATTTTATGGCTTAGCAGCTATTGGTGAATGAGGAAAGCAAGGCCTAAAGATCAGCCTTGGTGTTATTATAGCTCTGTTTAAACTAGCCAGGTATCCCCTCATCCCCAAAAATAAGGTTGTACTGTATTAAAATCTTTATATTCTGATTTGCCTACAGGATTTAGGGAGTTCTGGTGTAAAGTCTACTTTATAACTGTGTAACCTTCCTATCCATAATTATAATTACCAGGCCTGAATATTGACATGAGCCAAAACAGCCATGCTAATACTCTAGGGCTGGACCAGGCTAATTCGTTTTCTTAAAATGACATTGCCATATTTGACCCAATGCTTATATGCTCTTAAAACAGCTTGTTTAACAAGAAAAGCCTTCCCCCAAGAGAGTAGTACAGAGACTATAGAATGCCCTTTCAGTTATACTTATTGGGATATCCTCACCACAAAGGTTCAACTGGCTCAAAAATATTTTCTTTTCAGCCCCAGAGAACAAGGTATATTTCTACTTCCATGTACTCACCCCTTTCTCTTCCAAGTGCCTTAGCCTTGTTTCCACTTTCAATCTGTTCTCAGCACCCATCTCAGCACTGGTACTCTCTCCAAGGGCATCGTAACGAATAGTTAACGCTGTTTTTGCAGCCAGCATTCGTGAGATCTTACAGAAAAGAGTGAAATATACCCAGTGAAACCTCAATGACAATTTACTGTACACATGCAATTGAAAATCATGGTGATGCAAGGAAACAGTGGGAAATTCTGGATAAAATTTGGATGATAAAGATCATAGCACACCACACTCAAACTTTAATGTTTGCTTTTTAAGAAATGAGCTCAAGTCAAAATAAAGCCTATCTTAAAGGCACCAAATCCCATTTGAACTTGGAAACTAAGCAGAGCCAGTCCTAATCAGAACCTGGATGGAAGACCACCAATGAACACCAGGTTCTGTAGGCAGTATTTCAGAGGAAAGAATTGGCAAAACCATTTCCAAGTAGTCCTTGCCTAAAAAAAACCTTATGAGATGAATGGTGTCACCACAAATAGAGTGACAACCTGCAGGCACATACACACAAAATGTAATACAAGTCAAATACCTTTTTAACTGCAAGTAAAACAACTGTTCAAATATTTATTTCCTTCACTGAATATTTTCATATGAATAAAATGCCACAGGCATGTAAAAAACAATTACCCAACTGAATTACATATAATAATCTTTATGGCACTGATTTTTAAAAGGCAAGAGAAAGATCCACATCTCATTTATTTTCATAATAATCTATTATATGGATTTCTATGTACAGGACTGCTGCAATTTGGATGCCACCGAAAAGTCGTTTTCCCGTTACCATTCTATTAATAGGCTCTGAGGACTACACCACTAAGCCTTAATACAGTGGTTCTCAACCTATGGGTCCCCAGATGTGTTTTGCCTTCAACTCCCAGAGGTCCTAACAGCTGGTAAACTGGCTGGGATTTCTGGGAGTTGTAGGCCAAAAACATCTGGGGACCCCAGGTTGAGAACCACTGCCTTAATATGTTGGTAAGGCCTACTTGGGCACAGGATATCTAAACAGTAGTATGAATGCAATGAACTAGGGAGGAAAAAACTCACAAAATAATTTATTCTCCCTATCTTCAGCTTTGACTTGGTGGCAGATCTTCCCAGACCCACATCATAGAACACACCTCAACCGAAGATGATTTTAGAGTTAACTCTGCTTTGAATGCAGCTGACTGACTTATGTCTTTCAATCAACACAGATCCTTCCTTTAAGCCAAAGAAAATGTTCAATACAGCTACCGTTTAAAAATACAGCTCAGAAACAAAGCCTGATAATTTAAAATTATCTAAACCACAAAAACTAGCTAGCATCCACTCATGTAAGATTCCCTTCACTATGAAGTAGCTTAACTGCCAAAGCCCTACTCAAATAAAACATCTCTCTACTAATTAGGAAGGTCAACCTGCTCAATTTGGACTGTTGTCTTCTAGTTTTGATGTTGGATGAGTATACCAATAATCAAAAGCTATATGTGAAAGTCTTCATGTGTTTGTGTGTGGAATTTATTCTAAGCAGTGAACTGGGGAGACATAGGGTACAAAACCTTCTGATGTTTGAGAACCAGCAGGTTAGACTTTGGATCAAACTTTAGGTGAAATCTTAGGTCTTAACTCCTTAGTTACCAATTCTTTCAATTTCAGGGCAAAACACCCAGTTGAACACTTTCTTACTAGTTCTATCAAGACAGTGGTGCCTGAGGAAAGCAACATGCACAATAGAAGACATCTTACCTTCCCCTTGTTTTTGGCTGTTGTTTGCCCCACAAGGGAAGCATGATAAATCAAACCAAACTTGGGAGTGTCATGTTTCGTCTTCAGAGCTCTGAACAGTGCTTTTTCAGCTCCCAGAATTTGGACAGTTGATGCTGGATGCTTAGCCAGATTCAAAAGGGAACCTGTGAAAAAAGAAGTGCCAAGAAGAGATTCAAGGAATGAGCAACCTTTGCAACCTGGCAACTCTGCTGACAGGAATCAAGCTTAAAATTTTAGAACAACAAAAAAGAGTTGCAGACATAAAACAATCCTCTCGACTGAAATGGAGAGTTCTGGAGAAAGAGACTAGCATCAGGTTATACTATTGTTGCTACTTGAAATTGGTTGCAACTAAAACCAGATTCATCTGTCTCCTCTCATTACTTGAATTAACTACATCTCCTTTAATACAGCGCAGACTGCAGGGAGCAGAGCTCAAGAAGCATCTCAGAAGAGGTAGTGACTAGAGTTGCCTTCACTTTTCCAAGATGAAATCAGGCAAACTTCAGAAATGAATCATCATTGAATGCTTCTAGGCTCCTACCAATGTTGAAACCTTGTACTTTTCAGTACAGTCCAGCAGCTATGGGCTTTTTTTTTTTTTGTTAAATCGATTTTTATGCTGCTGCCTGTATCTCACAATATCTCAGAGTGATCTAAGCGGATAGTCTGGTTCATTAATTAAGTTGCTTTGGGCACTATAAGGTACAGAATAGAGTAAGACACATTTCTAGCCAAGTATACCTGCGTGTGCAATAAGCCGGGCTCCGACTAGCTCTCCCACCATAACTGTAAGATTAGGTGCGATGGCCATCATCCTGTTTTTTAGATAATCATATAGTTGTGCTCGGTAGTCTGAGATCTCGATGACCTGAAAAATAGAATACAATTAATCACACTATGCAAAGAAAAGTTGGTAAAATCAAGTTATTAAAAAGAGAGAGTGGAAGAGTTTAATAAGAAGGCAGATACAGAAATTAAGCAACTGTCTGCCTTTTGAAAGTAAGGATTATATAATAATACTTTATTTATAATCCGGCCTCTCTCCCCAAAAAGCTTGGTTGTAATGTAAACACACACAAAAATGTACATCCCAATGGCCTGAAAAAAGACAGCAACATAAAAATGTTAAAAGCAACTGATCCAGCTTATGGCATGAGCCAATTGGAACACGGACATTATTAAAAGAACTGATATTGAAACAGCATGGTAAATGCCCAATTGCAGAGCACTCTGAAACTTTGGTGTCAATACTGAGAAGGCCCAGTCCCTCACACTCTTAACATACAGATGTAAATAGGCGAGGAAGGCCACCAAATCAAATCTGCATTGTCTGAAAGGCTGTAATGTGAATAGGTAAACAACCCCTTGAGATATTTTGAGCTCAGATCATTCAGGTACTGCAGACAAAAGGTGTGAAATCCATACGTTCAAACTGCTTCTACAATAAAATTTATGTTCATTTTTGCTTTTAACAAAAATTATTTATTGAGTACTTGTGAAAGATAAATGTAGGCAACTGCTGGCATGGTGTAGTGCTTTGAGTGTTGGACTAGGACACTGGAAAACTAGGGTTCAAATTCCCACTCAACCATGGAAACCTATTGGGTGAACTTGGGCAAGTCACACAATCTTCAACTTCAGAGGAAAGCAAAAGGAAATCCCCTCCAAACTAATCTGGCCAACAAATAACTCTGAGAGGTTGGCTTTAAGATTGCAGTAAGTCAGAAACAACTTGGAGTTAAACAACTCTCAGACATCTGAGATGCTTCCTCGAACCAAGTTTTCCAGTGACAAAAATTCTATAAAGCACCTGATCCAATATAGAATCAAGTTACAAAGACTTTAGTTCTCAAGTGATGCATCTGATCATAATCAGAGTACTGGTTTCAACCCAAGAAGCTCACTGTAAACTTTGACTTTGATCTATTTTTAAATCTAAGATGAAAGGCCAGTGAAAAATTTAAAAGTAGAGCAAAGTTGCCTTGCAGTGCTTTTATCATATTTAAAACCAAGGTAAGTGATGAAATGGGGTATCCTAATATATGCAGACTTTAGAACAGCAGAATTAGTCAAGTTCATATTTTGAATATGTTGTTACCCTAAATCAATGATTTCAGATGGCATCAGAAGAGGTAGTGACTATGCAGCCCTCAGTTTGTATATCAGGAATGCAGCTTCACAAGAATCATCACTGCCATCACAAAGTGGTTATTCAGCCACTTGCTGGTTTAAGCACAGCTTATATTAAAGAGATAGATGCTTACTGGCATTTTGGCTAATGAATCAAAGATTTAACTCCCACAGAACTAAGCTGTGAAGTGTTTTTGTGGCTTAATACACTTTGTAAATTCCATTTTCATTAAAGGGTTGTTGTTTTTTATTGAACAGTGGTGTCTGTTATTGAAGTTCTATCCAACACTACATAACCACCTGGTCACACAAGTGCTGTATGTTGCTGATATCTTCTTCAGACACTTCAGTCCCCATGGAGATCTCTGCAGCTGCTTTCACTTCCTCTTCGATTTCCTCGGGAATCACCTCAGACAAATCAGAACAGGAAAAGTTTTTTCTGTCACCTGGGGAAATGAGGAGCAAAATACAGGAATAAGGATAAGAAGCATAATGTATAAAGTTAAACATGAAAAGCTGACAGAAAGAAATTGGTGATTTTCATTGGATTGAATCCACCAGTGTTGCCACACAAAGCCATAGACAGCTTCTTTCTCCACTACTGTTTATTTGAAATAGAAATGTCCACACTGTGATTTGAATGACAGACTATATCAGCGTTTCTCAACCTGGGGGTCGGGACCCCTGGGGGGGTTTGCGAAGGGGTTTCAGAGGGGTTGCCGAAGACCATCAGAAAACACAGTATTTTCTGTTGGTCATGGGGGTTCTGTGTGGGAACTTTGGCCTGTTCTATGGTTGGTGGGGTTCAGAATGCTCTTTGGTTGTAGGTGAACTATAAATCCCAGCAACTACAACTCCCAAATGTCAAGGTCTATTTTCCCCAAACTCCACTAGCGTTCACATTTGGGCATATTGACTAGTCATGCTAAGTTTGGTCCAAATCCATCACTGTTTGAGTCCACAGTACTCTCTGGATGTAGGTGAACTAACAACTCTAAAACTCAAATAAAACTCAAGGTCAATGCCCCCAAAACCCTTCCAGTATTTCCTTTTGATCATGGGAGTTCTGCGTTCAATTCCGTTGTTAGTGGAGTTCAGAATGCTCTTTGATCGTAGGTGAACTATAAATCCAAGGAACTACAACTCCCAAATGACAAAATTAATCCCCCTTCCCAATCCCACTAGTATTCAGATTTGGGCGTATTCAGATATTTATATTATGATTTATAACAGTTGCAAAATTACAGTTGTAAAGTAGCAACAAAAATAATTTTATGATTGGGGGGTCACCACAACATGAGGAACTGCATTAAGGGGTCAAGACATTAGGAAGGTTGAGAAACATTGGACTACATGAAATGTACAGAAGCAGTTATTAAATAATGGCTAGGGAACATGGAGACCTCTAAATGATGCTGGCTTGCAATGCTCATATTTTTCAATCTGTATGGCCAATACTAAGGGATTTGGGCATTAAAACCCAACACTGGAGAACCACAACTTCCCTGTACAAAGAAACATCCTATATTTCATATTTTTTAATCATTGATTCAATTAAGAATTCAACAGAATACAGACAATAGTGATATTTATGTAAATGTTGAAGCATTGCATATTTGGAACAAATATTATTTAATATAGTGTTGATCTCATTTTCAAACAGAAAACAATGAGCTATGTAATTTCAAAGCAATTAATACATCACAGACTTTACAACTGATCTATTGTAATCCAGCATTACTCACCAATTTTCTGTACACATTTACAGTAGGTTAGGTTATCTGTGATAATTTTGCCCAGTTCTGGAAAATGCCAACCATACCATTCTCTACAGCGCATGATGTAGTTATTCAATTCTTTGTCCAAGTCATCAAGAAGGGCTGGAAGAAAAAAAATAGACAGGATGTTTTAGTTTCTCTTTAGAAAAGATGCGTTTTTGAAAACAGTATCAAGAAATTAAGATCTTAGAATGGTGTGCACAATGTTTACCTTGACTCAAACACTGCAGTTAAACAAAACAACTAACATGATCAAAGAATTTCAGGGCAGAAACAGGTTTTACAAAATGAAATGTCACTTGTTAGGGCATCTTTCTTTAGTTGCAACTGGTAAACACTATTAGGTCCAGCCTGCTGTGCAAGTTGATGAGCCGAGTTTTCAAACCATTACCATGTATTCCAAATTGTACATCATTACAAACAACCATTTATTTAAAAGAAATAAAGGCATATTTCACTCTAAGGTACTTCACTTATTTATCGTGTCAGGCAACCGAACAGTTGTATTACATTTTTGACAGAACAAACAAACAAACATACAAAAGACACAGAGTTTGCAAGCTTGGTAGTTGATTAAATGTCCTTTGACCAGTAGCTGGCCACTTGGAGTGCCTCTGGTGTTGCCGCAAGAAGGTCCTCCATTGTGCATGTAGCAGGGCCCAGGTTGCACTGCAGCAGGTGGTCTGTGGTTTGCTCTTCTCCACACTCGCATGTCGTGCATTCCACTTTGTAGACCCATTTCTGAAGGTTGGCTCTGCATCTCGTGGTGCCAGAGTGCAGTCTATTCAGCAACTTCCAAGTCGCCCAATCTTCTGTGTGCACGGGGGGAGTCTCTCATTTGGTATCAGCCATTGATTGAGGCTCTGGGTTTGAGCCTGCCACTTTTGGACTCTCGCTTGCTGAGGTGTTCCAGCGAGTGTCTTTGTAGATCTTCGAAAACTATTTCTTGATTTAAGTTGTTGACGTGCTGGCTGATGCTCAAACAAGGGATGAGCTGGAGATGTCTCTGCCTTGGTCCTTTCACTATTGGCTGCTACTTCCCGGCGGATGTCAAGTGTGCAATACCGGCTAAGTAGTGTAATTTCTCCAGTGGTGTAGGGCGCAGACACCCCGTGATAATGCGGCATGTCTCATTAAGAGCCACATCCACTGTTTTAGTGTGGTGAGATGTGTTCCACACTGGGCATGCATACTCAGCAACAGAGTAGCAGAAGGAGGCGGTGGTTCACAGTATTATAAACTGTGAACAGGTCTATGAAGACAGCGCCTGTGATCTGCTGCCTTTCAAAGCCATCTTCTATGTGCTGAGTCAGGTTCAGCACTTGTGATGTGCAGCTTTTGCCTTTCCTGAAGCCAGCTTGCTGTGGGATCAGACATGGGTCTATTTTTTCCGTAATTCTATGCAAAATAAGTCTCTCCAGAACTTCACTAATACAGCACTTTTCAGTACAGCATAATGCTATTTTGTCGTTTATGTTCAATCCGATACATTTGGACAAATTTTAAATTATTGTTTTTACTTTTTGCATCTTGTTTTAGGTATAGCATTATTGTGCTCTTAACAAAATTATAGCACACACTATTTTTAGGCTTTTTGTGCTGGCAAATGAAAAAAAGGCTGTGATTTGATTTAAGGGGATTTCTGTTATGTTGTCTCCGTTTCAGAAATGAAACAGTGAATCAAAATAATCATTATAAGTTGAACGTGTTTTCATCACCGACTTTTGTCCCTAACACAGTCAAGTGACTCAAATGTTGTACTGTCAGAATCAAGTATCTTGGCACATTTTGGACACTCCTCTACTTCAGTGACAATACCTACAGAATCCCAGTCTTTTCAACCTTACAGTCAATCAAATAGTATACTTTTGCTTTTACTCTCATTCAACTACTTCTCTTTCTGCACACATCAAAATTAGTATTCTATTCATACTGCAATATATTCATAATATGTATGTTTCAAATAATAAGAACAGTTGCAATACACTCATAGCATGTCAGTTTCAAATTATTACCACACGGAATTAAGCAGGACCCAATATGTTTTATTTATTTCATGCACTCTTACCCTGCCCCTTTCCCCCCAAGGGGAGGACTCAATAAGTCAAGATATAAATATGATCTGAAAATTATCTTTATAATTCTATTATTATAAAGATTGTAAAGATACATTTCAGACATCCTATACAGTACGATTCCAAGACCCGTCATATTAATGGGACTTGATATCCACATTTGACAGGATATCTCCTCTCTAGACAGTTTCTAAGTCCTCTATGTGACTCTATGCTATTCTTGGGCCAGATGTTGTTCATTGCTACAGGGTTCACTATTATCTGTGGTTTCAGGTATCCACACAGTCTTGGAATATATTTCCTAGAGCTATAGAGATTGCACTTAATATCAGGCCTGCACAACTTGTGGAACTCCAGGTGTTTGGGCCTTTTACTCCCAGAAGCCCTCTCCAGCTTGTTCAACAGTCAGGAATTCTGGGAGCTGAAGTTCAAAAAAGCTGGAGGGCCACAGGTTGAAGAGGCCTATATCACCACCAACCCTGCCCTTCCTCCTGACTGAGATACATCTTGTGGTTTGGAGATATTTGGAGGATAACTGTATTTAGAAGATAAAGCAGGTTCCCTTCTCCCCAGAATCAGGAATGTGAGCTGTTGGATGAGCAACCTGAATTTTAAAAATAAATTTGCTTCTTTTTTAAAACTGGTCCTGACATTAAAAATTCAAATATAGAAGCCAGACTCATTGCGTTTAAACACTGAACTCTACTCACAGATTGCTTGGACAATCATGGTGTCAACTTTGTCTGGACTGAACTTCAACTTGTATCGGGAGAGGCTGAAAAAAAAGCGCACACACAAAATGTAAACCATCTGGCATATACTCACCTATCAAACTAAGAATTTCCTGATTTTTGTTTCCCCTCTGAGCAGCGGCCATCCCCCGCAATGGGGAGGACTACTACTGCCTATCACGAATTAGAAAGACAGGCTGAACATTCTTATGTGTTAGTCCCAACCATTGTTCACATCAAAGTGAAGCGGAACTGTACAGATCGTTATCTGTCTCAGATTTACTTTAATGTGCGTTCTCAAATACATACATAATTAAGATCTTGTAATAGATGAATTTCCAACAAGCAAATAGGATATGTATCACAATTTTTTAAAACTTGCTTTTTCTCTGGTGCAGCTCTCAGGTGGACATTTGTTTTGTTGGAGAGCAAATGGAGAAATCACTTTCTTTTAATTGCACACACTACAACAGCCATTCCCAGAGACCCTAGGGGTATTTGGAAGAATCCTGATAACATTACTGATGTGTCTTGGATGAGGTGGGGTGGGATTTTGGTTGTTGCATGATTGGAACCTGTGCTAGATTACTCATTTAAAAGGTCTGCTGTAATTACAAAAGGATGCTCAGTATATGACTCATCCCTTCAAAATACTTTCACAATAATTAATCTTTTCCTTTTCTTCAGCAAAAAAAGCTATATATTGACTATGCTATAAAATCCTAGTCTCAAAAATGTTTAGTGCTGATACTACTTTACAAAAATGCAAGATTTTGACGCCTATGTATTTGGAAAGAGATCCCAGACAACTCAAAAGCAAGGAAGCTGTACAAACATTTAGCGTTACCTATGTGCCAATCCTAAACACATAGCTGCCATCTCTTTTGCTGGAAGACCACTGATAAGACCTTCCATTTGTGTACGAATGCCTCTCATCAGTTCAGTGACCATTGGGCTGTGGATACAGCTTAAGTTCAGTTTGTCCTGCAGAGAGGGGAAATAGTAATAAATATGTTGTGAGAAACTTATATTGTATCACTGCAACAATATATTTACTATTCAGGCATACAGTTGACCCTAAGTGACATTTCTGGAATTCTGTTTTTTTTCTCTTCAGAACTTGGATTGCCTAATTCAAGGACACAGTAGTTTAAAATTACTGTAATAGTGACACTGTTATCTTATGTCAAGCTTTCTTTGAAAATGTATGCTTGGTATGAAAATATACACTCGTTCTCAAGGAAAACTTGGCATTTATGAATTAATACATTATAAATATATAGCAAAAAGTGGTGACATCACAAGAATATAGATTCTACTCTAAAATCCTGAAAAATACAATATCTTTTTGCAGTCACTGAATTATCACAACGTTATTTAGAATCAAGAAATGGTATTCATCTGACCTGGTCATGATGATACATGCCTAAGTTATATCTCATTTGGATTACTTCAAAAAATCTACAGAAATATAATCTGGTCCAAAGTGTTGCTGCCAGATTGTTAACTGTGGTTGGCAAGACAGAGCTTACAACACTTTGTTGCCACAGCTGCATTGGCTGCTGGTCAATTTGTGAACAATTGAACTATGGTTATGAATGATGTACAAGTCTACTGCAGTCCAGACCTAGGTTATCTGAAGGACTGTATCTCCTTCTATGAGCTTTCTCGAGCTTCAAGATCGCTGAAGGAGGACCTTATTTCAGTTAATTCACATTCATGGGAACATTGGTGGGGACAGGACTGCTCCCACTGTTTGGAACTGCCCTCCTAGGAAGGTTAAGTTGCCCCCTCCTGTCGTTTTCTTGACAAGTGAAAGCTTCTCTGCTCCTATAAGCTTTCTAAGAACTGACTGAGAGGTTTCAATGGTGAGCAGTGGATAGTTTTTCCCAATTTTTATCTTGCGTCATTTAATAAACTGTAGGTATTAATTGTATTTTACTAATAATTTCCTACATGTTTTTACTTCTCTTGTTGTAACTGTTTTTAATTATATTTGCTTTAATTATTATAAGGTGCCCTGGGTCTGAGTACAAGGCGAGGTATAAATTATTCAACAACAAGCTCATTTTTATTTTCTCTCTTCTCCCCCCCCCCCCCCCCTTTTATCTGTGCACCACTTATTATACTATCAGCCTACACAGTCTTGGTTTCAATTCCTAATAGATTAGGAAAATCTAGATGCTTTGCAAAAGACAATCACTATGAAGAAGCAGGATCCCAGAATAATAACAGAAGCAATCGAAGGGGGGGGGGAGCCCATTATCAACTGATAACTGACATATTTGCATGAAGCACTAAAGCAGACCAGAGGCTTCCTCATCAAATGCCACAAAATCACAATCAGGGTTTACCTTTATGACACCACCCAGTTTAGCATCTGCCACAGCCAATTGTTCATGGGCATCTTTGGCGACTATCTTCTTTAAGATTTTCTTTAAATTCTTGCTAATCTTGCCTTCCACCAGAGCGGTTGATGCTTTATAGAAGAAAAGAGAATGCTGAAAAGCTCTGTATGCTTCTGAAACACCTTAGCCGTGAAATCTGAAGAGAACAACAAAACCTCACAACAACTGGACATTCATATTTATCCGTTGTCTCGAGGTAGTGACAAAATGTTGTTTGTAACCACTAATATTCAGTTCTGATAATAAATAATTACTGATAACACAAGTATAGATTCTTATGTATAGGTGTAATGGTGCAATGTTTTATAAAATCTTACCAATTTATTTATTTATCGTGCCAGGGGCAGCCAGACAATTGTATTACATTTCTAACAAAACAAAACAAACAAACAGACAGACAAAACACAAAATTTGCAAGCTTGGTAGTTGGTTAAATGTCCTTTGACCAGTATCTGGTCATTTGGAGTGCCTTTGGTGTTGACGCAAGAAGGTCCTCCATTGTGCATGTGGCAGGGCTCAGGTTGCATTGCAGCAGGTGGTCAGTGGTTTGCTCTTCTCCACACTTGCATGTCGTGGATTCCACTTTGTAGCCCCATTTCTTAAGATTGGCTCTGCATCTCGTGGTACCAGAGCGCAGTCTGTTCAGCGCCTTCCAAGTTTACATTTACCATAACTCACTGTATAAGTATACTGTGCCTTAATGTCCATATTAATTACATCATCTTAAAACAAAAATCCACAACGCACAGTATAACACATCTATAGTTCATCAAGACAGGTTCAACTATAGATCAGAGAAAAACAATATATATATTTCTCCCGGAGTTGCTGGATTGCAGCTCCTATCATTCACCACCATGGGCTACAGTGAACATTAACAACATGCGCAAGAAAGAAAAGACAATATATGTTTTAACCTGTAATTACCTGCAAGTGCTTCTGTAGTATCCTGAAACTTCTCAAAGTGTTTCAATTTCACGCTAAAAAAAGAAGAAAATCCAACATTTTACGAAGAACTAATTTTAGTCACCAATCAAATTAATCGAAGCAATTGGAAAATTTTGAAGTTTAAAGAAAAAGTAGTTAATATATAACGAATATAAAGTACTCGCCCATCATGTGAATGATGGCCTAAGGAAAATAATATCGATTCACTTTGGTGAAGAAATAGTGTTTGAATCCAGTTTTTTTTGGGCTTGACACAAATGACACTTTTAGCCATGGAGGATTATAACATTCTTTAGTTCAAGTGCTAACTGAGGCATAGGGTTAACTGCAGACTAAAAAGTTCAGTTTGAGTTGCTACATTTAATCAAAAGATTATGATTTGCTTTAAAAGGCTGTATGCAACAATTACAGAGATAATGCAGGAAAGCACTGGGTATTATTTTTGTCATTATACTATAACATTATGATTACAAGATCCAATTCACAGTCAGTGTGTCTTGAATAACTATTTACAACATCATAAAACTAAGAAGTCTTATTGACGTGTGGATTAATCCTAGTTCTAAGCTACCCAACTTCTTTTTTAACTGCTTCTTTAACTATTCGCATGAAAGTTTTCCTATCCCTCCGATACTTGAATATTTATTAATGTATTATTTATCCTGCAGTTCTTTGTTGTTCTAAGATGAAAATATGAACACACTACAACGAAGGAAAATAGACCTATCATTCAACTGCAGGGTATTATAAGCCACGTTATTACATAAAGAAGATAATAACTTCTAAGAAAAAAATACTTACATTTTATTTGCTTTTTCAGGCGTTTCAAACTCTTTCCATAAACTATCAATTTCTTGGAGCTTCTTCTCATTCAGAACCTATGGTACAGAGATGGTGAGACTAATTAAAACACATAAAATTTGGCAAAGATTTCCTAAGTTAATTTATTGTTATGCAAATAAAGGTTTGAATTATAAATGGATGCCCCCAACTCTTGAGAGCCAGACTACGCACAAAGTAATTATCATGCCAACAAGACCCCAGCACCGCATTCCTAACCTCTCTACCCAGCAGCATTTTCTTGGGCTTTCAGAATAAAAGTCTAATTGGCAGTATAGTACAAGGTGCCATTTTATATAATTACAGTAAATTTACACCCAATTTTTAAACAATGAAAATATTCTGAACTCCTTTATATCCTGATATCTACTTCTTGGGAGCTTTGTTCTCATTCTCCTGTCAGGTTCCATGCTCTCCCCCTACCCCTCAAAACCAGTACAACACTTGACTTTCTGTTCTCTATAGAATTTTCAAGGGAAACTCGGGGCAAAACACAACCTGCATGAAACTTTAGAACTGAGAGGAGATCAGGGCCTGTTACTTAACTGCACACACCACTCCTGCGTATCTCTGAAACATCAACTTCAAAATTACAAGAAAACTGTCCACAGAGCATCCCTACCTAGTGAATAATGCAACCTGAAAATGCCTTTTTGAGATATCTGTATCAAGTGCAAAATCAATTCTGTTCTAAGCACCATATGTTATTCACCTCTATGTGTTCAGTAGGCATAATTCCCAGACTCACTTTTTCCTCCACTTCCAGCATTATTTTTCAGACGATCTTGCAGTAATCTCATTACATCACAGTTGGATCACTAGCAAAATCCCAATCAAGTAGGTTGCCATACACAAAATCTGTATTTTTGTTTACCTAGCTACTGTATACAAAACAGCATTCCGAGCACAAAGAAAAACTAAAAATAGGTATGTGGCAGAAATTGATGCAACCTTCTACACTGTCATATAAAATCCAGGTTATTTGCTTTGAATTGGATTATACGGCAGTATACTCATATAATCCAGTTCAAAGCAGCTAATGTGGAGTATCTGCTCTGATATTCTGGACTATATGGCAATGTAGTGATGATACAAACCATGAGGCCCCATCTCCACTGCCTTATCTGAATGGTTCCTTCTATATTGCCCTATATCCAAGGTCCTGATCCCAGATTATCCAATTTAATCTGGATTACTGTATGAGTCTCCACTGCCAGATAATTTGGGATAAGCAAATAATCTGGGATCAGATCCTGGGATATAGGGCAGTGTGGAAGGAGCCCTAGTGGTTAAGATGGAGGATATAATGAAGTTTCACCCTATGGAATCCTGGGAGTTGTAGTTTAGCAAGCCTCCTCTGCCAAGGAGTGTTAGGCATTCATTAAACTTAAAATCTCAGGACTCCATTGCATTGAGCCATGGCAGTTAAAGTGGGGTCAAGTTACATTAATTCTGCAGTGTAGATTCACCCTGTGAAACCCATGGTTCAAATTTCTACTCTGTCCTGAATTCTAAAGCTCATCTTAGAGAGAGAGAGAGAGAGAGAGAGAGAGAGAGAGAGTTTAAGTTTCTGTCTTACAATAGAGAAGATACCATGTACTTGCCTGAGGAGACTGCTAGCTTGAATTAAGACAGTATAATGTACTGCAGACCTCCTCAAATGGTGGCCCTCCACCCATCTGGGCCACCAACTTCCAGAATCCCTCACCACTGAACAAGCTGGATAGGACTTCTGAGGGGTGGAGGGCTGATATTTGAGGTCTGCTGTACAATGTGCCCTTAGTATGTGTTGGGTCTTTGGTTCCAGAACTTTCTGACTGTGGGTCCTTCCACACAACCTGGAATATCACAGTTGATAATCTACAGTATCTGCTTTGAACTGGGGTTATCTGACTTAACACTGCTGTATAACCCAGTTCAATGTGGATTTTATACAGCTGTGTGGAAGGAGCCCCGGAACAGCAAGGCAGATAATCCACAATCCAGTTCAAAGCAAACCGTATTATCTGAGTTGTTGTAGGTTTTTTCGGGCTGTACGGCCATGGTCTAGAGGCATTCTCTCCTGACATTTCACCTGCATCTATGGCAAGCATCCTCAGAGGTAGTGAGGTCTGTTGGAACTAGGAAAGGGGGTTTATATATCTGTGGAATGACCAGGATGAGACAAAGGACTCTTGTCTGCTGGAGCTAGGTGTGAATGTTTCAACTGACCACCTTGATTAGCATACAATGGGCTGACTGTGCCTGGAGCCAACTTTTGTTGAGAGGTAATTAGATGTCCCTGTCTGATTCCTCTCTGTTGTTGTGCTGTTGCAATTTTAGAGTTTTTTAGTACTGGTAGCCAGATTTTGTTCATTTTCATGGTTTCCTCCTTTCTGTTGAAATTGTTCACATGCTTGTGGATTTCAATGGCTTCTCTGTGTAGTCTGACATGGTGGTTGTGAGAGTGGTCCAGCATTTCTGTGTTCTCAAATAATATGCTGTGTCCAGGTTGGTTCATCAGGTGCTCTGCTATGGCTGACTTCTCTGGTTGAAGCAGTCTGCAGTGCCTTTCATGTTCCTTGATTCATGTTTGGGCAATGCTGCGTTTGCGTATTATCTGAGTCCATAGTGCCATATACTCCAGCTCAATGTGGATTTTATACAGCTGTGTGGAAGGAGGCCTGTAAGAGCTCGTCAGCAATGGAACTCTCTGCCTCGGAATGTGGTGGAAGGCTGGATGGCCATCTGTCGGGGTGCTCTGATTGTGCTTTTCCTGCATGGCAGAAGGGGATTGAACTAGATGGCCCACGTGGTCTCTTCCAACTCTATTACTCCCTTTGGACATCAAAATCCGTGTATGCTCAGGCCCTATCTATATATATTAAAATGCTCTGTGAATAATGAGTACCTTAAAAACAAAAGAACCAATGAACGAAATTACACCAAATTTGGCAACAAAACGTCTCACAACACAAGGAGTGACCATCACTCAAAAATTATGATTTTGTCATTTGGGAGTTGTAGTTGCTGGGATTTATAGTTCACCTACAATCAAAGAGCATTCTGAACTCCATCAATGATGTAATTGAACCAAACTTGGCACAAAGAACTCCCATGACCAACAGAAAATACTAGAAGTGTTTGGTGGACATTGACCCTGAGTTTGGGAGTTGTAGTTCACCTACATCCAGAGAGCACTGTGGACTCAAACAATGATGGATCTGGACCAAACTTGGCACAAGCACTCAATATGCCTAAATATGAACACAGATGGAGTTTGGGGGAAAATAGACCTTGCCATTTGGGAGTTGTAGTCACTGGGATTCACAGTTCATCTACAATCAAAGGGAATTCTGAACCCCACCAATGACAGAATCGGGGCAAACTTCCCACACAGAACCCCCATGACCAACAGAAAAAACTTAAGGCCATCCAGTCCAACTCCCTTCATCAGGGCAAGAAAACGTAATCAAAGTCCTCCTGACAAAGAGCCATCCAGCCATAGATAGATAGATAGAGAAAGATATGATTCACATAAACACAGATATAGTATCATAGATTTGAAAGGGACTCTTAAAGAAGGACAATGATATGTTGCATGTTCCAGGGTGGGCAAACCAGACACTCTCCACATCAACACTGACAAAGAAACTGCAAGAAACACTATTTCTAGAAAGAAATTACATGTATTAGAAACCAACACTTTCTCATTACTTTATTTTCCAGATCAACAGACTGGGCCACAGCAACGCGTGGCAGGGGACAGCTCGTTACATTCAATGGGGTCGCAAAATGGTGTGTCCCTGAGATGAAAAGGCAACCCCCCAGGTTTGATTTGGGAATGTTTTCAAAATGTTGAATCCGTGGATATGGAGGACCAACTGTACTGACTCTGGGCATACTACACAACAATGCTACTCCCAAGGAAAGCTGGAGTTATTTCAAATTAGTACTGAGGCGGGAGGGGAAAGCCCTTCCCGGATGTAAAGGCCTTCCCTCCCCTCAGACTCCTCTAAAGCTGGATTACCCAGCCAATTCTACCCGGCCGAGGGAGCACATGGCGGAGGAAGCGCGGCGCTCACCTTGAAAATGGCGTACCCGGCCGCCGTCTCGAAGAGAACCAGCATGGCGGCGTCGGCCCGAAGACGGAGCTCCCCAGGAACAACCAAAAGAGAGCCGGGCGCGCGAGCCCCCGACTGCCAGGCACGAAGCACGCGCGCAAAGAAACAGGCGCACGAGAGCGGAAATGGCGCCTCGCCGGAAATGCTTCTCGCGGGGCCTTCTGGGAAAGCTGCTGAGAGTGGAAGGGGGCGGGGACAAAAAAAAAACCCTAAAGGGTACATCTTCATAGTGTTCGACCTTGACGTCGGGTTCTCGAGTCGAGGTTCGATACAAACTACTAACAGGACTTTTTTGGTGTATTTATTTAAAGAAAGACATGATCTTGTGAAGGAAAAAAAAGCAAATAAATAAATACAAGTTTAGCGAAATTGCAGCCACGGTTTGGCGAAGGGCGCTTTTGTTAATAGAGATGAAGAGAGTGCGACAACCACCATGTCAGACTACACAGAGAAGCCATTGAAATCCACAAGCATGTGGACAATTTCAACAGAAAGGAGGAGACCATGAAAATGAACAAAATCTGGCTACCAGTATTAAAAAACTCTAAAATTACAACAGCGAAACAGCAGAGAGGAAACAACCAGGCACATCTTAACACCTCTCAACAAAAGATCCCCCCAGGCTCAGCCAGGCCTTCAAATGCTAATGAAGGTGGTCAGTTGAAACATTCACACCCAGCTCCAGCAGAGAAGAGCTCTTTGCCCCACCCCAGTCATTCCACAGATATATAAACCCATTTTCCTAATTCCAACAGACCTCACTACGTCTGAGGATGCTTGCCATAGATGCAGGCGAAACGTCAGGAAAAAATGCCTCTAGAACATGGCCATATAGCCAGAAAAAACCCACAAGAACCTAGAGTGGGATTATTCCAACATTGAGATCCCACGACCTGATCCCAGATTATCTGCTTTGAATTGGATCAAATGAGTCTACACCGCCAGAAAATCTGGGATAAACAGATAATCTGTGATCAGATCCTGGGATATTGCACGCTAGCTGTCCCCTGCCACGCGTTGCTGTGGCCCAGTCTGGTGATCTGGAAAATAAAGTAATGAGAAAGTGTTGGTTCCTAATATATATCATTTCTTTATGCTTGTGGGTAAACAGTATTTCTTGCTGTTTCTTTGTCAGTGTTGATGTGAAGAGTGTCTGGTTCGCCCACTCTGAAACATGCAACGCATCATTGTCCTTCTTTAAGGGTCCCTTTCAAATCTATGATACTATATCTCTCTGTGTGTGCATCATATCTATCTATCTAATCTATGGCTGGATGGCTCTTTGTCAGGAGGACTTTGATTATGTTTTCTTGTCCTGATGAAGGGAGTTGGACTGGATGGCCTTAAGTATTTTCTGTTGGTCATGGGGGTCCTGTGTGGGAAGTTTGCCTCGATTCTGTCGCTCGTGGGTTCAGAATGCTCTTTGATTGTAGATGAACTGTGAATCCCAGTGACTACAACTCCCAAATGTCAAGGTCTATTTCCCCCAAACTCCATCTGTGTTCATATTTGGGCGTATTGAGTGCTTGTGCCAAGTTTGGTCCAGATCCATCATTGTTTGAGTCCACAGTGCTGTCTGGATGTAGGTGAACTACAACTCCCAAACTCAAGGTCAATGCCCACCAAACCCTTCCAGTATTTTCTGTTGGTCAAGGGAGTTCTGTTTGCCAAATTTGGTTCAATTCCATCACTTGGTGGAGTTCAGAATGCTCTTTGATTGTAAGTAAACTATAAATCCCAGCAACTACAACTCCCAAATGACAAAATCATAATTTTTGAGTGACGGTCACTCCTTGCGTAGTGAGACATTTTGTTGCAAGTTTGGTGTGATTTCTCTCATTGGTTCTTTTGTTTTTAAGGTACTCATTATGCACAGAGTATTTATAGACAGATAGATAGATGATAGATAGATCATCTATCTATGACCTTTTGATCAGAGTGATCTTAATGCAGCTGACACTCAGCCAGCTGCGCCACAATCCCGGTACTATCCTTTCCTTTCAGCTTTGAGCTACCTGCATCATCACATCTGGGGCTAGTTGAACTTATCCTCTGTTCCTCACCAGTAGCATTCTGACTATCTTCCAACCTGGGAGTCCCATCTTCCGATGGTATACTGACATATCTCTGGTTGTACTGATCCATTTAGTTTTCATCGCAAAAATACTGAGGGTGATTGCTATTACCTTCCCCAGAAATCATATTTAGTTTGACCTCTCTACCATGGCCTTCCAGTCTTGGGTGTTCCTTCACAGTTTCGCTCATGACATCATTGAGGTGCTCAAGCTCCAGCACTGTGACAAGGTAACAATCTTTTGCAGTGATATCGAGCTCTTTTAGGGGGCCCCTCCAGGGAGGAGAGCCCAAGGACCGCACCAAAGAGAGTCCTGGATACCGTGGTGAGATTTTTCCGGAAGCCAATCCAAGAGCGCCAAAAATAATTAAAATCAAATAAGCTCACCAGGCGAAAGGAGTCCAACGACCGAGGCGTTTATTTGCGATTCAGCTGAATGGATGCAATACAGGAATCATTCCACTGCAAAGCATGCAGCACAAGAGTTTCCAGGCATTTTTATACAGTGTAGAACAAAAGAAAGCAGTTTGAAAATCCCGCCCGCCCCCCTGTCAGCCGGCTTCACGCTGATTGGCTGAGGCTGGAACAGCTGGGAGGAGGTGCTCCCGCCCTCCCCCGTCAGGGGCCAATGGGAGTGTTTCTTTGTCTCGGGAGGGCCAATGGGCGCCCTCCGCTCGCTTCCTGGGTTCACTTGTGAAACAGGAGCTGGAGCTGAAGGGGGAGCTACGTTCCACGGACCCGTCCTTGGTGGAACTAGCGCTCCCAACCGGGGATCGGGCCTCCSCTGCSCGATCCCCACTTCCAAGGCTTCCCCTTGGGCCAYGGYRGKGGATCGCAGGYGGCAGGAACCAWGCTGGAGYGAGCGGCAGCAGTGGAAAGGACCAAGCGGCAAAAAAGCCRGCGGAATTTTRACAAYCAGCTGGTGACTCGGCCRAATTTAATGATTAAACAAAAACAATTATTTCACGAGTGCAGGAGTCCAAAATGAGAAAACCAAGATAGCAGTTAGTAAAGGGACACAAAGTATCAAGCGGAAAGGATTTAAAGTTTCAAATCTCAAGTGCTTTATTGGGGAATTTGTTACAAAGAGAGGGAGAGGGGAAAGTGAAAGAAAAGCTTCATGCAATCCTTGGCTTTGAGCTGCTGGCTGTGGCACATTTCATCAGTCGGACCCAACTTGGCCCTCCGGAACTGCGGAACTCCCTGCTGCAGTGCAGACCAATCACCTGGCGGGGGCTCACGCCATCAGCAGGATCACTTTTATGCTAAACCTATTCCAGGTCTTAATTCAAATGGAGGTATTTATAAAGTGCTGAACCTATTTCTGGGGCTATTGTTCAGCACCATGTTTAGTTCCTTTAAAATCAGTAAATCCAGGGGGCAGATTCACTTATCTGCTTTCATAACCTGGATTTTTTTTTTTGTCGTGTCAGGAGCAACCGCTCCTGTTGTGAGAGAATTGGCTGTCTGCAAGGACGTTGTCCAGGGGATGCCCAGATGATTTGATGTTTTATCATCCTTGTGGGAGGCTTCTCTCATGTCCTCGCATGAGGAGCTGGAGCTGGTAGAGGGAGCTCATCCGCCTCTCCCTGGATTCGAACCTACGACCTGTCAGTCTTCAGTCCTGTCGGCACAGGGGTTTAACCCACTGCACCACCGGAGGCTCATAATCTGGATTATATGGCAGTGTAGAAGGGGCTTGAGAAATCTCAGGCACAGAACACTTATGTGCAAGATGGATGCAGAATTAATGTCTGTCACATTCAAATCATAACTTCCCACTCAAAGTCAAGGCGGTTGTTTTGCATATTCAAGTTGACCCTAAGGCATCCCTGGGTGCATCCACACTATAGAATGAATGAAGTTTGAGACCACTTTAACAGTCATGTCTCAATGCTATGGCATCATGGGTATTGTAGTTATGCAAGGTTTTTAGCCTTCTCTGTCTCGGAGTGCTGGGGCCTCACAAGGCTACAACTCCCAGAATCTAATATTATTGAGTCACAACAATTAAAGTAGTATCAAACTGCATTCATTCTACAGTGTAGATGCACCCACAATCACAAAGTTTTCTTAAGCTGAGGATATGTGACCACTGCTTTAGAAAAGTCGAGGAAAAGAGATTTTACACATCTCAAGGACAACAGTACAGAAATCTCTCTCTCTCTGTCTCTCTCTTTCTCTGTATGTGGTGGTAACACTCATACACTGAAGAATTAATTAAACCACCTACAAAGTCCCATTAGCCTGTGTTGGCTCAGGCAACAGAATGTCTAGCAAAACCTCAAAGCTGTGGGAGCATACTGTTGGTTTCAACATAGTTCAAAATGTGCTGAAGGTTGACTGAGACTGAACCATGAATGATGGTGCCAATAGCGCCGTGTATGAACGACTTCTTTTCCTCTTGACACTTCTGTGGAATTAAACTTGATTTATAAGAGAAAGTTAAACCGAACCTCTCCAGGCCCTGGCTTTAATCCAAAAGAGCTTAGTACATTGACACAAGGGAACTACACATACAGGCTGCCCTTTCATTCCAGTTTGCACATAGTTTCCAGAGCAAAACAGATGTTTTAAATTTTACAATCTTAGCTCCAGAAGGGACTATGTGAGTTGAAAACATTAAGGGGGGACCCTTTTCCACATACCTTATGTTGGGTTGTTGTAGGTTTTTTTGGGCTATATATGGCCATGGTCTAGAGGCCGAAAAAACCTACAACAACCCAGTTATTCCGGCCATGAAAGCCTTCGACAATACCTTATGTTGATTTGATTTGGGGGAAATTGAAAAGTTATACAATAGTTACATTTGAAAATATCTGTGATATTTACATATCAAGGTTACCAAAAGCTACATAACCAGTATTTATCTTTACAGATTATGAGTAGCCTCAAGGCATGAGGAGTTTCAGTTGGGTAAACATCCTTGCATTCCCAAATCAGGAATGGATATGCTTGTTCAGGTCCGGCTTGCCATAAATACATCAAAAGCTGCCTAAAATACTTGATAACCTGTTCCCTCACATCAAAGTAATAAAATTGAAATTTATTTATTTATTTATCTATCGTGTCATCCGCAACCAGAACATTGTATTACATTTGTAACAGAACAAAACAAACAAACAGATAAAAAAAACAACAACACAAATTTTGCAAACTTGGTAGCTGATTAAATGTCATTTGACCAGTATCTGGCCACTTGGAGTGCCTCTGGTGTTGCCGCAAAGAGGTCCTCCATCGTGCATGTGGCAGGGCTTAGGTTGCATTGCAGCAGGTGGTCAGTGGTTTTTTCTTCTCCACACTCGCATGTCGTGGATTCCACTTTGTAGCCCCATTTCTTAAGATTGGCTCTACATCTCGTGGTGCCAGAGCGCGGGCTGTTCAGCGCTTTCCAAGTCGCCCAGTCTTCTGTGTGCCCAGGGGGGAGTCTGTCATCTGGTATCACCCACGGATTGAGGTGCTGGGTTTGAGCCTGCCATTTTTGAACTCTCACTTGCTGAGGTGTTCCAGTGAGTGTCTCTGTAGATCTAAGAAAACTATTTCTTGATTTAAGTCATTGACATGCTGGCTGATACACAAACAAGGGATGGGCTGGAGATGTCTCTGCCTTGGTCCTTTCACTATTGGCTGCAACTTCCCGGCAGATGTCAGGTGGTGTAATACCGGCTAAGCAGTGTAATTTCTCCAGTGATGTAGGGCGCAGACACCCCGTGATAATGCGGCATGTCTCATTAAGAGCCACATCCACTGTTTTAGTGTGGTGAGATGTGTTCCACACTGGGCATGCGTACTCAGCAGCAGAGTAGCATACCGCAAGGGCAGATGTCTTCACTTTATCTGGTTGTGATCCCCAGGTTGTGTCAGTCAGCTTTCGTATGATATTGTTTCTAGCACCCACTTTTTGTTTGATGTTCAGGCAGTGCTTCTTGTAGGTCAGAGAACGGTTCAGAGTGACTCCCAGGTATTTGGGTGTGCTGCAATGCTCCAGTGGGATTCCTTCCCAGGTGATCCTCAGAGCTCGGGATGCTTGTCTGTTCTTAAGGTGAAAGGCACATATCTGTGTTTTAGATGGATTAGGAATCAGTTGGTTTTCCCTGCAATAGGCAGTTAGAGCACCTAGAGCTTCAGAGAGCTTCTGTTCAACCATCTCAAAGCTCCTTGCTTGAGCGGTAATGGCACGATTATCAGCATAGATGAAACTCTCTGTCCCTTCTGGCAGTGGCTGGTCATTTGTGTAGATGTTGAACATGGATGGAGCGAGCACGCTCCCCTGAGGCAGGCCATTCTTCTGTTTCCGCCATCTGCTTCTCTGGCCCTGGAACTCAACAAAAAAGTTCGTTTTGTAGCAGGTTTCCTATGAGACGGGTGAGATGGTAGTCTTTTGTGATATTATACATTTTTCTCAGGAGGTGGTGGTTCACAGTATCATAAGCCGCTGACAGGTCTATGAAGACAGCTCCTGTGATCTGCTGCTTTTCAAAGCCATCTTCTATGTGCTGAGTCAGGTTCAGCACTTGCGATGTGCAGCTTTTGCCTTTCCTGAAGCCAGCTTGCTATGGAATCAGACATGGGTCTATTTTTTTCCATAAAATGAAATTAGATTGATTCTGTGTATTGTCGAATGCTTTCACGGAATCACTGGGTTGTTGTAGGTTTTTCAGGCTGCGTGGCCATGTTCTAGAAGCGTTATCTATGTTAAGCATTCTCAGAAGTTGTGAGGTCTGTTGGAAACTAGGAAAAAGGAGTTTATATATCTGTGGAAAGTCCAGGGTGGGAGAAAGAACTCTTGTCTGTTGGAGCTAGGTGTGAATGTTTCAGTTGGCCACCTTGATTAGCATTTGATGGCCTGATAGTTTTTAGGTGTGCCTTGTTACTGCCTGGGGGAATTCTTTGTTGAGAGATGGTTAGCTGTTCCTGATTGTTTCTTCTCTGGAGTTCCCTTGTGTTTTTGTTCTTTATTTACTGTTATAATTTTAGAGCTTTTTAATACTGGTAGCCAGATTTGGTTCATTTTCATGGTTTCTTCCTTTCTATTGAAATTGTCCACATGCTTGTGGACTTCAATGGCTTCTCTGTGTAGTCTGACATGGTGGTTGTGAGAGTGATCCAGCATTTCTGTGTTCTCAGATAATATGCTGTGTCCAGGTTGGTTCATCAGGTGCTCTGTTATGGCTGATTTCTCTGGTTTAAGTAGTCTGCAGTGCCTTTCATGTTCCTTGATTTGTGTTTGGGCAATGCTGCGTTTGGTGGTCCCTATGTAGACTAGTCCACAGCTGCATGGTATACAGTAGACTCCTAAAGAGGTGAGAGGATCTCTCTTGTCCTTTGCTGAACATAGCATTTGTTGGATTTTCTTGGTGGGTCTGTAGGCAGTTTGTATGTTGTGTTTCTTCATCAGATTCCCAATGCGGTCAGTGGTTCCTTTGATGTATGGCAAGAACATTTTTTCTCTGGGTGGATCTTTGTCTTTACTCTCATGTCTTGTTCTTGGTCTTGCAGCACTTCTGATGTCACAGACAGATTGATTCCCTTGACATGTCTGGGTCTAAGGGCCCTTCCACACAGCCATATAACCCAGCATATCAAGCAGAAAATCCACAATGGGCCCTTCCACACAGCCCTATATCCCAGAAGAGCAAGGCAGAAAATCCCACAATATCTGCTTTGAACTGGGTTATCTGAGTCCACACTCAGATAATGTGGGATTTTCTGCTTTGATATTCTAGGATATAGGGCTGTGTGGTAGGGGTCTTGGAGTCTGCTTTTAATTGGGTTATCTGAGTCCACACTGACAAATAATCCAGTGTGGATTTTATACACATACAGGAAGGGGCCTTAGAGCTCAATCCCGTATAAACATGATTGAGAGGAAGCCGTATTGAATAGTTGCTGTTGTTCATTCGTTCAGTCGTCTCCGACTCTTCGTGACCTCATGGACCAGCCCACGCAGAGCTCCCTGTCGGCCGTCACCACCCCCAGCTCCTTCAAGGTCAAGCCAGTCACTTCAAGGATGCCATCCATCCATCTTGCCCTTGGTCGACCCCTCTTCCTTTTTCCTTCCATTTTCCCCAGCATAATTGTCTTCTCTAACCTTTCCTGTCTCCTCATGATGTGGCCAAAGTACTTCATATTTGCCTCTACTATCATTCCCTCCAATGAGCAGTCGGGCTTTATTTCCTGGAGGATGGACTGGTTGGATCTTCTCGCAGTCCAAGGCACTCTCAGCACTTTCCTCCAACACCACAGTTCAAAAGCATCTATCTTCCTTCGCTCGGCCTTCCCTAAGGTCCAGCTCTCACATCCGTAGGTTACTACAGGGAATACCATGGCTTTGACTAGGCGGATCTTTGTTGCCAGTGTGATGTCTCTGCTCTTTACTATTTTATCGAGATTGGACATTGCTCTCCTCCCAAGAAGTAAGCGTCTTCTGATTTCCTGGCCACAGTCTGCATCTGCAGTCATCTTTGCACCTAGAAATACAAAGTCTGTCACGGCCTCCACATTTTCTCCCTCTATTTTCCAGTTGTCAATCATTCTTGTTGCCATAATCTTGGTTTTTTTGATGTTTAGCTGCAACCCGGCTTTTGCGCTTTCTTCTTTCACCTTGATTAGAAGGCTCGTAATTTTGAATAAATATGGTGCTATAAATAATCTTAAAGTAGCCCAGTTTTAAAAATCCAGACATCCATGGGATGTCTAGTAGCTTTTTGTGTGTTTCTTCAAATGAGACGTGAGGTAATAGATTAAATAATTTAGTTTTTTAAAAAAATTTCCAGAGATTTATTTGCACCATCTGCTGGTTACATTTGAAAATGCGTATTTCTATGTACCTGGCATTCAAATATGAATAATGAAGACCATTCCATGTCAACCAAACCCTGGAATAAGGCAGATGGAACTCAGGCCGCTTCTACATTGCTATATAACCCAGATTTTCGAAGCAGAAGTCCACATTATCTGCTTTGAACTGGGCTATATGAGTCTACACTGTCTGATGATCCAGTTCAAAGCAGATAATCTGGATTTTATATGACAGTGTAGAAGGACCCTCAGTGTGTTGTATTTCTGAAGAATAGATGCACATATTCTTCAACTTTACATACCTAACACAATAAAACTGCATCCAAAACTTTCAGAATGGTTTCTAAAAGGCTCAGGCCCCTTCTACACTGCCATCTAAGATCCAGATTATCTGCTTTGCACTGGATTATATGGCAGCGTAGACTCATATAATCCAGTACAAAGCAGATAACGTGGATTATCCAATTTGATAATCTGAATTGTTTGACAGTGTAGAATGGGCTTCAGTAGGGAAGGGTCAAGAAAATTAGACCAGCAGAGGAAAGATTGCAGGCACGTTTTTTGATTGCTTTAATGCAAGATTGGACTTGCACTGGCAAAAGAAAGCAGGGTTGTAATTTCATATAACATCTGCAGTGAGAAGACATGTGTGGTCTCTACAGACTGGATCTGCAGTTTTAACTGCATTACATGGCCAATTTGTTGTTCATTCGTTCAGTCGTTTCCGACTCTTCGTGACTTCATGGACCAGTCCACGCCAGAGCTCCCTGTTGGCCATCACCATCCCCAGCTCCTTCAAGGTCAAGGTCAATCCAGTCACTTCCAGGATGCCATCCATCCATCTTGCCCTTGGTCGGCCCCTCTTCCCTTTTCCTTCCATTTTCCCCAGCATCATTGTCTTCTCAAAGCTTTCCTGTCTTCTCATGATGTGGCCAAAATACTTCATATTTGCCTCTAATATCCTTCTCTCACCTCTGAGGATGCTTGCCATAGATGCAGGTGAAACGTCAGGAGAAATGCCTCTAGAACATGGCCATATAGCCTGAAAAAAACCCACAAGAACTGAGTGATTCCAGCCATGAAAGCCTTCGACAATACACAGAAAACACTATATTTTCTGATGGTCTTTGGCGACCCCTCTGACACACCCTCCTGACCCCCACAGGGGTCCCGACCCCCAGGTTGAGAAACACTGGGTTATATGGCTGTGTAAAAGGGTCCTTCCAGACAGGCCCAATATCCCAGGATCGGATCCTAAGTTTTGTGTTTATCCCAGATTATCTAGCAGTGAAGATTAATATAATCAGGTTTAAAGCTGTGTGGAAGGGCCCTGAGTCTACACTCAGATGACGTGGGATTCCCTGCCTTGATATTCTGGGCTATAGGGCTGTGTGGAAGGGCCCTTAGTCCACACTCAGATGATGTGGGATTTCCTGCCTTGATATTCTGGGCTGTGTGGAAGGGCCCTTAGTCCACACTCAGATGATGTGGGATTCCCTGCCTTGATATTCTGGGCTGTGTGGAAGGGCCCTTAGTCCACACTCAGATGATGTGGGATTTCCTGCCTTGATATTCTGGGCTGTGTGGAAGGGCCCTTAGTCCACACTCAGATGATGTGGGATTCCCTGCCTTGATATTCTGGGCTGTGTGGAAGGGCCCTTAGTCCACAGTCAGATGATGTGGGATTTCCTGCCTTGATATTCTGGGCTGTGTGGAAGGGCCCTTAGTCCACACTCAGATGATGTGGGATTCCCTGCCTTGATATTCTGGGCTGTGTGGAAGGGCCCTTAGTCCACAGTCAGATGATGTGGGATTTCCTGCCTTGATATTCTGGGCTGTGTGGAAGGGCCCTTAGTCCACACTCAGATGATGTGGGATTCCCTGCCTTGATATTCTGGGCTGTGTGGAAGGGCCCTTAGTCCACACTCAGATGATGTGGGATTTCCCTGCCTTGATATTCTGGGCTGTGTGGAAGGGCCCTTAGTCCACACTCAGATGATGTGGGATTTCCTGCCTTGATATTCTGGGCTGTGTGGAAGGGCCCTTAGTCCACACTCAGATGATGTGGGATTCCCTGCCTTGATATTCTGGGCTGTGTGGAAGGGCCCTTAGTCCACACTCAGATGATGTGGGATTCCCTGCCTTGATATTCTGGGCTGTGTGGAAGGGCCCTTAGTCCACACTCAGATGATGTGGGATTCCTGCCTTGATATTCTGGGCTGTGTGGAAGGGCCCTTAGTCCACACTCAGATGATGTGGGATTCCCTGCCTTGATATTCTGGGCTGTGTGGAAGGGCCCTTAGTCCACAGTCAGATGATGTGGGATTTCCTGCCTTGATATTCTGGGCTGTGTGGAAGGGCCCTTAGTCCACACTCAGATGATGTGGGATTCCCTGCCTTGATATTCTGGGCTGTGTGGAAGGGCCCTTAGTCCACACTCAGATGATGTGGGATTCCCTGCCTTGATATTCTGGGCTGTGTGGAAGGGCCCTTAGTCCACACTCAGATGATGTGGGATTCCCTGCCTTGATATTCTGGGCTGTGTGGAAGGGCCCTTAGTCCACACTCAGATGATGTGGGATTCCCTGCCTTGATATTCTGGGCTGTGTGGAAGGGCCCTTAGTCCACACTCAGATGATGTGGGATTCCCTGCCTTGATATTCTGGGCTGTGTGGAAGGGCCCTTAGTCCACACTCAGATGATGTGGGATTCCCTGCCTTGATATTCTGGGCTGTGTGGAAGGGCCCTTAGTCCACACTCAGATGATGTGGGATTCCCTGCCTTGATATTCTGGGCTGTGTGGAAGGGCCCTTAGTCCACACTCAGATGATGTGGGATTCCCTGCCTTGATATTAGTGACTAGTGGAAGGAGCAAGGGTAGAAGTGGGCTGGAGCCCGTGGATAACAATGAGGTGGGGAGGGGGGAGAAAGAGAATCAAGGTAATTGGCATGGAAAAACGCCAACAAACCAAACAACTAGTGAAACAGAGACTAAGACCTTGGTTTCGGATTGCGGCATGGAGGAGGGGAGGTGTTCCACTAGCCGAGGGGCCCCCATAGAGGTCGTGGTGGGAAGGAGGAGATGCGGAAAAAGGAGACATCGAATTCGGCCTAATTCGGACCACTTATCTACATTAATAACCCCAAATCGGTCTCCTAAGGTAAATTGGTGTAGCCAGGTGAGCGGGCCCTCTGGATTGAAGGTGGTGCTGCTGAACGCCAGATCTGTCAACGGAAAAACGACCTTCATCCAGGATTTAATCCTGGATGAGCGGGCAGATCTGGCGTGCATTACGGAGACCTGGTTGGATGAAGCTGGGGGTGTGAATCTCACCCAGCTTTGTCCTCCAGGTTTCTCCGTACAGCACCAACCGAGATCCGGAGGACGGGGAGGCGGGGTTGCAGTGGTCTATAGAGATTCCATCCATCTGACCAGGAGCCCCATCCCGCAGACCACAAATTTTGAATGCGTCCACCTAAGGGTGGGTGACCGGGACAGATTAGGGATTCTGCTAGTGTACCGTCCACCTCGCTGCACTACAGTCTCCCTACCTGAGCTAGCGGGGGTAGTCTCGAGCCTGGCGTTGGAGTCTCAACGGCTTTTGGTGCTGGGAGACTTCAATATCCATGCCGAGGCGACCCTCACAGGAGCGGCTCAGGACTTCATGTCTGCCATGGCAACCATGGGGCTGTCCCAACAAATATCTGGCCCCACCCATTGTGCTGGACACACATTGGACTTGGTTTTCTGCCAGGGATGGGAGCAGGGTGGCGGTGTGGAGGAGTTGTCTATCTCTCCGTTGCCATGGACTGACCACTTCCTGATCAGATTTAGGCTCACTGCACCCCCTAACCTCCGCAAAGGTGGAGGACCCATTAAGATGGTCCGCCCCAGGAGGCTTATGGATCCGAATGGATTCCTGACGGCTCTTGGGGACTTTCCCGCCTCCGCGGCAGGTGACCATGTCGAGGCCTTGGTCGCTCTCTGGAATGGGGAGATGGCCAGGGCAATTGACGTGATCGCTCCGGAACGTCCCCTCTCAAGTAGCCGAGCTAAACCAGCTCCTTGGTTTACTGAGGAGTTGGCAGTGATGAAGCGAAGGAAGAGGGAACTAGAGAGCGTGTGGCGTTTGGACCCAAGCGAGCCAAATCGAGCAGGGTTTGTGTCCTTCTTAAGGGCATATGCCGCGGCAATAAAAGCCGCAAAGAAAAGTTTCTTTGCGGCCACTATTGCGTCTGCAAAAAACCGTCCGGCGGAGTTGTTCCGGATTGTCAGAGGTCTTTTAACTCCCGCCACCTCAGGCGGGAGCCCTGACAACTCGGTCACGCGCTGCGAAGCATTTGCTCGGTTTTTTGCAGACAAAGTCGCTTTGATCCGTTCTGGGCTGGACACCATGTTAAATGCAGTCTCTGAGGATGTGACACGAGCACCTGCTTGTCCTATTTTGATGGATTCTTTTCAGTTTGTGAAGCCCGAGGATGTGGACAAGATACTTGGAGGAATGAGGCCCACCACGTCCATCCTAGACCCCTGCCCCTCCTGGCTTCTGAAGGAGGCCAGAGGGGGATTGGCTGAGTGGGTAACGGTGGTGGTTAATGCCTCCCTTCGGGAAGGCAAGATTCCAGCGAGCTAAAACAGGCTATTATAAAACCGCTGTTGAAGAAACCATCACTGGACCCCACTAAATTGGACAACTTTCGGCCTGTTTCCAATCTCCCCTTTTTGGGCAAAGTCATGGAAAGCGTGGTGGCCTCACAACTCCAGGTATTCTTGAGAGACACGGATAATCTGGATCCGGCACAGTCTGGTTTCAGACCGGGACATGGTACAGAGACGGTCTTGGTCGCCTTAGTGGATGATCTGCGCCGGGAGCTAGACAGGGGGAGTGTGTCCCTGTTGGTGCTCCTGGACCTCTCAGCGGCCTTCGATACCGTCGACCACGGTATCCTTCTGGGGCGCCTTGCGGAAATGGGTCTTGGGGGCACTGCTCTGCAGTGGCTCCAGTCATTTCTGGAGGGTCGTACCCAGAAGGTGTTATTGGGGGACTCCTGTTCAACACCACAGCCGTTGATCTGTGGGGTTCCACAGGGCTCTATACTGTCCCCCATGCTGTTTAATATCTACATGAAGCCGCTGGGTGAGATCATCCGGAGTTTCGGGGTGCGGTGTCATCTGTACGCAGATGATGTCCAACTCTGTCACTCCTTTCCACCTGCTACTAAGGAGGCTGTCGAGGTCCTGAACCGGTGCCTGGCTGCTGTAATGGTCTGGATGAGGGCGAACAAACTGAAATTAAATCCAGACAAGACAGAGGTACTCCTGGTCAGTCGCAAGGCCGAACAGGGTATAGGGTTACAGCCTGTGCTGGACGGGGTTGCACTCCCCTTGAAGGCGCAGGTTCGCAGCTTGGGTGTGACCCTGGATTCATCATTGAGCCTGGATCCCCAGGTTTCAGCGGTGACCAGGGGAGCATTTGCACAGCTTAGGCTCGTGCGCCAGCTGCGCCCGTACCTTGGGAAGTCTGACTTGGCCATGGTGGTACACGCTCTGGTCACATCCCGCCTTGACTACTGCAACGCTCTCTACGTGGGGCTGCCCTTAAAGACGGCCCGGAAGCTTCAGCTAGTCCAGCGTGCGGCAGCCATGTTACTAACAGGAGCGGGACGCAGGGAGCACACAACGCCCTTGCTGTTCCAGCTCCACTGGCTGCCGATTTGCTACCGGGCCCAATTTAAGGTGCTGGTGTTATCCTACAAAGCCCTAAACGGTTCCGGCCCAAAATACCTTTCGGACCGCATCTCGGCCTATGAGCCCACGAGGACCTTGAGATCGTCGGGAGGCCCTTCTCTCGATCCCGCCTGCTTCACAGGCACGTCTGGCGGGGACGAGAGAAAGGGCCTTCTCGGTGGTGGCCCCCCGGCTGTGGAACGACCTCCCTGCTGACATCAGACAGGCGCCCTCCCTTCTGTCCTTCCGTAAGAGCCTGAAGACCTGGCTATTTGAGAAGGCATTCAACTGAGCGCTACGGCAACTGGTAATTGACAACTGGAACGGAATACGGATTACGATATTGGTTATGATTCTATGATGTGACGGAGCGGATTATTTAGTGTATCTAGATTATAGTGTATTATTGTTGTATTGATTTCCTGTTTTGCTCTTTTGTAAACTGTTTTTATATGTTGTGCACCGCCGCGAGTCGCCCTAGGGCTGAGAGCGGCGGTCAATAAATGCAGTAAATAAAATAATAAATAAATAAATAAATATTCTGGGCTGTGTGGAAGGGCCCTTAGTCCACACTCAGATGATGTGGGATTCCCTGCCTTGATATTCTGGGCTATAGGGCTGTGTGGAAGGGCCCTGAGTCTACACTCAGATGATGTGGGATTGTCTGCCTTGCTATTCTGGGATATAGAGCTGTTTGGAAGAGTCCTTAGTCCACACTCAGATGCATTGTCTGCCATGCTATTCTGGGCTATAGGGCTGTAGGGAAGGGCCCCTTCTCAGCCTGTTTTGCTTGCTTTCCTTCCCTTCCTCCCTCTGCGCGTGTAGGAAGTGAGCTCAGGCAGCAGAGAGGAAGTCCCGCCCCCTCCTTGCCCTGCGCTCTCGCCTCTCTTGCTGGCTCCGCGTTTGGAGGAGGAGGAGGAGGAGGAGGAAGGAAGGCAGGCAGGAGGGAAGGCGCCCAGGGGTCTTTCTCTCGGGGCAAGGCAGGAGGTGGAGAGGGGACGCGGCGAGGAGGAGGAGGAGGAGGGCGGCTGCCTGCCTGAGCCCGCCACCCATCAGGATGTCGGACACGGTAGGAGGACGCCTTGCCCGCCGGCCCCGGGAGGCCTGTTTCCGCGGCTCCCCTTGGGGAAAACAAAGGCCGGATCCGCACCGCCACGGCGCCAGGCCATGCCGTTCTCGGCTGTGCAGGATCCAGCCAAGATTGGGGAGGCCACCCCACCATTCCTTGCCTTGCCCGCCTTCCCTCCCTTTCCCTGCGAGGCTTGGCTTCAGGAGAGCCTTCCTCTCGGCTTCCCTTTCAAGGATCCCACCCCTTCTCCCTCTTCTTCCTTCCTTCCTTCCTTCCTTTGCGGGGATGATCTGGGCTTGGAGTGAATGGAAAAGGAGGCCGAAGTCTTCCTCCTGGGCCTTGTTTTGTTTACTTGCCAATACACCCAGACCGCAGTGCACGAGTTGGGTCTGTTTGTTTACTTGTCTCAGCGCCGGAAACGAAAGAGGATGACATAGGCCTGCGTTTAGGGGGTGTTTTTTTTAGTCTTAGACCCCCATCTAGGCTGGATCTACACTGCCATATAATCCAAGGCCTTTCCACACAGCCACATGACACAAAACATCATGGCAGGTAATCCACAAAATCTGATTTGAACTGGGTTATCTGAGTCCACACCGCCATATAATCCAGTTCATTGTGGATTTTATACCGCGATGTGGAAGGGGCCTCAGATTATCAAAGCAGATAATCCACATTGTCTGCTTTGAGTTGGATTATAGGAACCCCCCCTTCCACATAATCCAGATTATCTGCTTTGAACTGCATAATAGGATGCCCATTCTACACTGTACTATAATCTAGATCAGGGGTCCTCAAACTTTTTAAACAGAGGGCCAGGTCACAGTCCCTCAAACTGTTGGAGGGGCGGATTATAATTTTTTAAAAAATGAATGAATTCCTATACACACTGCACGTATCTTATTTGTAGTGCAAAAAACACTTAAAAACAATACAATTAAAATGAACAATTTAAAAAAAATATAAACTTCTTAGTATTTCAATGGGAAGTGTGGGCCTGCTTTTGGCTGATGAGATAGGATTGTTGTTGTTGTTGTTGTTGTTGTTGTTGTTGTTGTGTGCTTTCAAGTCATTTCAGACTTAGGTTGACCCTGAGCAAGGGCCGGGTAAAAGACCTTGGAGGGCCGCATCCGGCCCCCAGGCCTTAGTTTGAGGACCCCTGATCTAGATTGTCAAAGCAGATACTTCATATTATTGAAGCAGATTATCCACTTTGAGCTGGATTATAGAAGGCCCCTTCTACCCTGCCATATAATCTAGATTATCAAAGCAGATAATCCACGTTATCTGCATTGAACTGAGTTATAGGAAACCCCTTCAACACTGCCATATAATCCAGATCAGGGGTCCTCAAACTAAGGACCAGTGGCCGGATACGGCTCTCCAAGATTATTTACCCGGCCCTCGATCAGGGTCAATCTAAGTCTGAAATGACTTGAAAGCACACAACAACAACGATTCTATCTCATCAGCCAAAAGCAGGCCCACACTCCCAATTGAAACACTAATAAGTTTGTATTTGTTTCAACTGCTCTTTATTTTAATTATTGTATTGTTTTAGTGTTTTTTGCATTACAAATAAAATATGTGCAGTGTGCATAGGAATTCACTCATGATTTTTTCAAATTATAATCCAGCCCTTCAACAGTTTGAGGGACTGTGCCCTGGCCCTCTGCTTTAAAAGTCTGAGAACCCCTGATCGAGATTATCAGACAGGCAATCCAGATTATCTGTTTTGAACTGGATTATATGAGTGTACACTGCTATATAATCCCATTCAAAGCAGATAATCTGGATTTTATATGGCAGTGGAGATGAAGCCTTAGGGTCCTTCCAGACTGTCATATAACCCAGAATATCAATGTAGAAAATCTCACAATATCTGCTTTGAACTGGATTATCTGAGTCCACACTGCCATATAATCGGGTTCAAAGCAGATAATGTGGGATTTTATTCAGCTGTCTGGAAGAGTCCTTAGTCTGCATTGCCATATAATACAGTTCAAAGCAGATGATCTGGATTTTATATGGCAGTGTAGAAGTGCCAGTTAGTCACACTGAGTATCTGCGAAGGAAGACAGGATAAAATTAGAATAAATAAATAATAACGTTTGTTTAACTAAATGTAAAAGTGGGTTTCAGTTGTTTCATGACCAGGACATAGGAGGAAACCAGAGAAGGCAGCAAATGCACCCAAGGCCCCTTTTACACTTCCGTATAATCCAGATTATCAAAGCAGATATCTGAAATTATCTGCTTTGAACTGGATTATATGAGTCTACACTGCCATATAATCCAGTTCAAAGCAGATAATCCGGATTGTATTTGGTAGTGTAGAAGGGACTCAAGTCTCAAATCCATACTGTAGTTTCTGAACACACTGGTTCTGTTTCTGTATCTAGATTTAGTATGAATTCTGTAAAAACAATTCTTCCAAATGCTACGAATCTTTTGTCTTCCATCATTACTATTAATTACAATTTTTCTTTTGTCCACCTTTATTGTCCTCTAATTCAACCTTGCAACTTTTAATTTACTTCTCATTGCAAGTGGCAGATTTGAAGTACGGGTAACGTACTATATTTACATCGCACTAGTGAGTTGATCCTTAGTTTTTATTATTGTATTTTGATTCTTAAGTTAACAGCTCTTATAATTCTCAGAGCAACTTTTGTAGCTGGTAGTCAAGATACTTCAGAAGATGCAAAAGACCATCAAAGCAGTAGGGAAACAAAACAACAAACAAAACCACTAGAAGCAAAGCTTCTGAATATATGCTGTATTAACTGCAGTGACAACACCTCAACTCCAATATGCAGGTTTGCAAGTTCTTATTTATGTTTAATTTTTTCATGATTAAATATATATGCATTATGCCTGCCAGGATTTTCCATAGCAGGGTATCGTGTAAAAGGTTTCTACCTGGTTTCTTAATACCAGATGGAAACTTAAGTACATATTTATTTGGCATATTTTCAGCTTTTCAGAGAAGTTTATACCATTTTACCATTGGCTTCTATGAGCAACCCAAGGCACCCGGCTTTCTTTTAAAAAAGAACCAGAAGTTGGGTAATGCTTACTGTTGGTACCAGATGTTTGCCCTTATGTTTCTAGTTGTTAACTTTTCTGATTGGAGGATTACCGTATTTCTTTGATTCTGAGGTGCCATTGATTGTAAGACATACACTAATTTCAGTACTACCATAATAATAATAATAATAATAATAATAATAATAATAATAATAATAATATTACATTACATTTTTTGATGTCAGGACTTGAGAAACTGCAAGTTGCTTCTGGTGGCCCTCTGCAAGGATGTTGCCCAGGGGATGCCCTGGTGTTTTACCATCCTGTGGGAAGCTTCTCTCATGTCCCTGCATGAGAAGGTGCAGCTGACAGATGGGAGCTCACCCCGCTCCCCGGGTTTGAACCGGTGATCTTTCGATTAGTAGTCTTGCTAACACAAGGATTTAACCCAGGGCTCCTCAAACTTTTTAAACAGAGGGCCAGGTCACAGTCCCTCAAACTGTTGGAGGGCCAGATTGTAATTATGAAAAAAATGAATTCCTATGCACACTGCACATATCTTATTTGTAGTGCAAAAAACACTTTAAAACAATACAATAATTGAAATGAAGAACAATTTTAACAAATATAAACTTATTAGTATTTTAATGGGAAGTGTGGGCCTGCTTTTGGCTGATGACATAGGATTGTTGTTGTGAGCTTTCAAGTTGTTTCAGACTTAGGTTGACCCTGATCGAGGGCCAGGTAAATGACCTTGGAGGGCCGTATTTGGCCCCCGGGCCTTAGTTTGAGGACCCCTGATTTAACCTATTGCACCACTGGGGCCTCCATATTATTAAAAAAGCTCCTGTGATTGTAAGACAGTGTTTTTAGAGATATTTATATGGGGGAAAAGTGTGTCTTAGAATTTAAGAAATTCAATAATAATCTGTGTGATCCTACCAAAGTATTGATAACATGTGGGCTGAATTAAAATACTTCCTTGGTAAGAAATTTAGTTCTTTTATAAATGCTGTATATATGTGTGTGTGTGTATATATATATATACACACACACATACAAGTTTTGTATTTTAAAAGCATTAGTGTACATATCTTGCAAAAAAATCTGTATGCCATGACATTCGGGGAGGGGGGGACTGTTCAGTGTCTGACTTTAAAAATTAAATAAAGCAACAGACGAATACCTAATATTAACAACAACAACAGGACATTATTTATACCCCTCCCCGTCTCCCAGCAAGGGACTCATAATGACCGCATTTCTGTGTACGAACCCACACGACCTCTTCGATCATCTGGAGAGGCCCTGCTCACGCTCCCACCCTCATCACAGGCGCGATTGGTGGGAACGAGGAGAGGGCCTTCTCGGTGGTGGTCCCTCGACTCTGGAATTCACTTCCCAAGGAAATCAGGCATGCCCCAACTCTGGAGGAGTTTGAAAACATGGTTGTTCCAGCGTGCCTTCCCAGAATAAGAAAACTCTCGGCAATATGTCCTCCAAATGCACATTATTACCGACTTAGGATTGCCTGCACGCCCTTATACCTCTCTGAAAACCTATCCCAGTTATATTTTATCTGTTCATACCCAGCATTATTTTTTAAATTTTAATTATTACATTTGGCCCAGCCATAGGTTTTTAAACATTTGTTGTGCTATTGTCAATGTTTATTGCTTATGAGATTTATTTTAACTGTTTTGTATTGTTATTTGTTATTGCTTTTATTATTGATGTATTGTGGGCTCGGCCTCATGTAAGCTGCACCGAGTCCCTTGGGGAGATGGTAGCGGGGTATAAATAAAGTTATTATTATTATTATTAATGTAATTGAAGCCACAAAGTTGAAAGGAGGAGAGTAAAACGCATTATTCTGTGGTTTTACAGGCAGGGTGGAGAATTTCCTCCTCCTCCTTACACTTGCAAACACAGCTAAGACACCTCAGAAAAGTATTGATTTCCTCGAATTCCTCTCATTATTAAGTTGATATTTTTTCTCATCTCATCAATTGGCCTATATTCTTTCTGGTGCTTTCATAGCAAGGATAAATAAGGCCTCATCTATACTGCCATATAAAATTCAGATTATCTGCTTTGAACTGGATGATATGGTAGTGTAAACTAATATAATCCAGTTCAAAGTAGATAATCTGGATTTTATATGGCGATATTAATGGGGCCTAAGCAATGTAAAAGCGGAGCAGTGGGTTAAACCCCTGTGCCGGCAGGACTGAAGACCGACAGGTCGCAGGTTCGAATCCGGGGAGAGGCAGATGAGCTCCCTCTATCAGCTCCAGCTCCTCATGCGGGGACATGAGAGAAGCCTCCCACAAGGATGATAAAACATCAAAAATCATCCAGGCGTCCCCTGGCCAACGTCCTTGCAGACGGCCAATTCTCTCACACCAGAAGCGACTTGCAGTTTCTCAGGTCACTCCTGACACGACCAAAAAAAAAAAAAAGAAAGAAAAAAGAAAGAAAGAAAGAAAGAAAGAAAGAAAGAAAAGCAAGATGGGTTTTATCTTTCCAGTGCCTTAGTAGGAGATAGCTAGTGATCCTTTTTATTTTTCTTGGGACTGTCGCTGTCACTTGAATCAAACTTTTCTCAGTGGCCCCAGACGTTGCCTTGGCTTTCGGAAATTGCAAAAGCAAATTGCTTTGGTGGGGAGAAGTTATTCATTAAGAAGATCCAGTAATGGCTGGCAAGTTCCTGTTAAGGGCCAGCCATGGTTGCTTATCTTTACCTGTGGTATACAAACCTACAAAATCACTCACTTTGTTGAAGTGAGGAATGTAAAAATCTCAGCCAGAGTTTTTCCCAAGTTTGTATATTCTCTTCTTTTATTGGGTTGCAAGACTTTTTCCTTCCTGCACTGAAATACATTGATATTTTAAATCTAATTTCCCCCTAATTTGTTTATTTTCCTAATGGCCCATTTGTGTAGTTAATAATGCAACTAAAATCCCCAGTTGGTGTCTTTCTCCCCAAGTGGGCACATTTTAGATTTTGCATTGTAAAACCTGGGCATGGTTTTGTTTCTACTTCATGTCTTGAAAATCTATATAAATAAAAATGTAATGTTCGTTTGTGGGATTAACAGAACTCAAAAACCACTGGACGAATTGACACCAAATTTGGACACAATACACCTATTAGGCCAACGAGTGACCATCACTCATAAAAACACTGAAAAACACAGTGGAAAAGACTTTAAAAGCAAAAATAAAAATACATGTCACAACACATGCACATAACCACCTAAGTACACATATACACAAATATATACAAATACACAAAAAACACATGCACAGACTGGGCTACAGCAACGTGTGGCAGGGGACAGCTAGTCTATATAAATAAAAATGTAATGTTCGTTTGTGGGATTAACAGAACTCAAAAACCACTGGGCGAATTGACACCAAATTTGGACAGCATACACCTAACAACCCAATGTATGTCCTTCACTCAAAATGTTTTGATTTTGTCATTTAGAAGTTGTAGTTGCTGGGATTAATAGTTCACCTACAATCAAAAAGCATTCTGAACCCCACCAACGATGGAATTGAACCAAATTTGGCACACAGCTCTCCCATGACCAACAGAAAATACTGGAAGGGTCTGATGGGCAGTGAGTGTCCTTTGGTTTTGGAGTTGTAGTTCACCTACATCCAGAGAGCACTGTGGACTCAAACAATGATAGATATGGACCAAACATGGCACTAATACTCAATATGCCCAAATACGAACACTGGTGGAATTTGGGGAAAATAGACCTTGACGTTTGGGAGTTGTACTTACTGGGATTTATAGTTCACCTACAACCAAAGAGCATTCGGAACTCCACCAACGATGGAATTGGGCCAAAACTCCCACACAGAACAGCCATATGGGCCACAGCAGCGCGTGGCAGAGGATGGCTAGTGCTCAATAAGCCTCACAGATACTAAAAGCGAATGGGTGCATTTCTTGCAACTGGTCTCTGTTGCTGAGGCCTCTTCCAGACAGTCCCTATATCCCAGGATCTGATTCCAGTTTTTTTGTTTATCCCAGATTATCTGGCTATGGGGACTCACATATTCCAGTTTAAAGCAGAAAACCAGGGATCGGATGCTGGAATAAAGGGCCTGCTTGGAAGGGCCCTGAGATATATTATTTATATTAGCTATAGGTTTCCTTTAGGGGCTAGATGCTGAGACCCTGTGAAATCGATGGGAACACAGAAGCCTCAGCATTCTCCTTTGCTTGAGAAGTTCCATAGACAGTTGAGCAAGGGTTCTCTCTGCAACAGATGCCCTGATGGAGAAAAGTTTACAATATTAGTATATATATATCTTGAAGCATGGTTTCATTAACATCTGGATACTTTGAAATGGGATAGGGCTCCAAGCAAGGCATCTCATCCCAACGTGCTTATTTGGTTTGAGATTTATTTTGCTCTGAAATGGGATCCGTGAGGATACGTATATCATATTGTGTCGCTTTGATCACTAAAGTGGTATGTTACCTATATTTATGAGATTTCAGCCCCATGTTGTGCGGAAAAATGAGTGACATCAAATTTTGGGTCCTGAAAGTTATCAGTAGACAACTGTTCAAATCAAGGCACTATTATGACAGGTTGATGAGCCTTTTTAGGCAACGTGCTTTTCTTTAATACAATTAATACACTGTAATAACTTGTGTTTTTGTGTATTTGTTTATATACTAGTACACACAGTCCCCAAGTTACAAACATCTGACTTGCAAATGACTCATAGTTAAAAACAGGGGCGAGACAGCATGAAGTGAGAAAAATCTACTCCTCAGAAAGGAAATTCACCCCTGAAAGAATTACCATGGGGAAAAGGGGTCTCCGCTGAAGCTTTATCACCAATCCTTGTTTCCACAACAAGCCAAATTTTTGAAAATCCAAGTATCACAGGGACAGAAAGTGAAGTGCAATCTTCTGAAGAGTGACACCTAAACAAACACCACAAGCACTATCCAAAACTAAATATATACCATATATATTGTCTGGAGTTATACTTTAAAAATGTACCTGTTCTGACTTACATACAAATTCAACTTAAGAACAAACCTACAGAGCCTGTCTTGTTCGTAACTTGGGGACTGCCTGTACACACACTCCTCCTCATGAGAGACTTGTTTGGCTTGAGAAGATCTATATTCTTTTTTCATGAAGTTTGTTATTTTTCTCAGATTGTTATAATGGGCTACTTGTTCTGTCCTGGATAGGAATTTGGAAGATGCTCATTTAGCTTGTTAAAGATTATTTTAAATTTGCCCAGTGTCTGAATAGCTGTTGGTCACACCCTCTCCTCTCTCACTAGAAATGAATAATGGTAATGCAATGTATTCTCTGATTCAGGTTCTTGCAATATTGTGTGTTTCACTTTCGGTTTTAACAATTAGTACTGAGTATTAAAAAAAACTGGGTTCTGTGGCTTCTACTTTCAGTATCAGTTTTTTTAAAATTCATTGGTAAAAGAAAAGTTTCAACTACCGTAAAAGAATTTGTGTAATGCAAATAAGAAAGGAAGGGAAGGGAAAAAGTAGTAAAGGGAGTAGTGTCTTAGGTCCCTTCCACACAGCCATATAACCTGTGTGGAAGACAGAAAATCCCACAATATCTGCTTTGAACTGTGTTATCTCAGTCCATACTGCCATATATTCCAGTTCAAAGCAGATAATGTGGGATTTTATTTAGCTGTGTGGACGGGTTCCTATTCTCCTTTCATGAGCAAATCTACTACTATTCCTACTTCTCCTCCTAGGAGCAATTCCACAGAGCCCTAAATCTCAGAATATCAAGGCAGAAAATCCCACAATATCTGTTTTGAACTAGGTTATCTGAGTTCACACTCAGATAATGTGGGATTTTCTTTCTTGATATTCTGGGATATAGGGTTGTGTGGAAGGACCCTTTATATTAGAGGTCCTCAAACTTTTTAAACAGAGGGCCAGGTTACAGTTCCTCAAACCGTTGAAGGACCGGATTATAATTTGAAAAAAACATGAGTGAATTCCTATGTACACTGCACATATCTTATTTATAGTGCAAAAACACTTAAAAACAAGACAATAATGAAAATGAAAAACAATTTTAACAAATATAAACTTATAAGTATTTCAATGGGAAGTGTGGGCCTACTTTTGGCTGATGAGATAGGGTTGTTGTTGTTGTTGTTGTTGTGTGCTTTCATTTCAGACATAGGTTGACCCTGAGCGAGGGCCGGGTAAATGACCATGGAGGGCCATATCCGGCTCCCGGGCCTTAGTTTGAGAAGCCCTGCTTTATATGTTCCTGCTGAGTTTCAAAATCTATAGTTAATATTTTCTACTTGTACAAACATTAAAACCTAGTACTCTTATGCTGAAATTGCTTCATTCTTCCTCTCTAACTAAACATAATACAGCTTGAATATCCAAAATACTTGCAACTAGAAACATGTTGGATTTCAGATCAGATTTTGAAATATTTGTGTTTGCATATATGCATATAAGAAGTTATTTTGCAGATGGGATCCAGGTCTAAACACAAAATTCATTTATGTTTCCTACAAGCATTTTATGCATAGCAAGAAGCATAACAGCGTATTTTAAATAAATAGCAAGAAGCATAGCAGAGTATTTTAAATAATTTTGTACATGAAATAATGCTCTACAAAGCTACCCATGTGGATAGTTTTGAATTACAGATAATGGATGCTCAATCAATGTAGTTTTGGGCCCTTCCACGCAGCCCTTTATCCCTGGATATCAAGGCAGAAAATCCCACATTATCTGAGTGTGGACTCAGATAACCCAGTTCAATGCAGATATAGTGGGATTTTCTGCATTAATTTTCTGGGATATAGGGTCTTTTAACATCTCTTTGTGTTTAACCTCATTAGCTGCAATTAATATTTTATTTTTCGATCCTGCAAACAATAGTATGCAATTCTCTTACATTAGAATTGCTGTATTGTCGAAGGCTTTCATGGCTGGAATCACTCAGTTCTTGTGGGTTTTTTCGGGCTATCTGTGAGACCTCACCTCTGAGGATGCTTGCCATAGATGCAGGCGAAACGACAGGAGAAATGCCTCTAGAACACGGCCATATAGCCCGAAAAAACCCACAAGAACTGAGATTAGAATTGCTGTTTCCCCAAAATGATGACCTCTGCTGATTTTTATCATCTCAACATTTTAAGTTCTTAAATCTCTAATGCGTTTTTCTAACTAAGCATGATATCTCACTAACTTAACACAATTTAGGTCCTCTCTTTAGGTTTAACCTCATGATAAATCCTCCCCTTGTTAAAATGTCTTTTTGGCAAATCGCGCCTCCAACCTCAAGACCTCTCAAATCCTGTGTATTACTCCATAACCATATAAAACCCAACCGGCACTCTGCCAATTATAGCTACTTAAATCTCACATAAAATCCTTCTACAAATCTCCTTCTGAATTTCAACTTGCGCACAAGAGAGGCATAATTATCTTGAAGTATTTGTGTTACTTTGTCGATCTTAAACACTGGATCTGTTTCTTCACCCCACTATCCAGTTGCTCCCCTTTTACAGTTCTTCCACTTTTCAATCTGATCTCCACTTTTCCATGATAGAAAGCATTTCTTTCCCAATTTTTCTGTGGCTCCTCACTTTTCCATGTGATGCTGCTTTGTTCTGTCCTAAAACATTTTCTCAAATCTCTTTGCAACTTCTCCCTTTTTACATTATTCTTTCACACTCCAAGCTGATCTCCATGCTTCTCCAGCCCCTCTTTCTTCTATCTGATGTCCCCTTTCTCCCAACATTTTTTTTGAAATGCTTCTCCCAGTTGTCAAACTCAACATCCTCAATGCCAGAAACTGCAGCTTTAAGTTGATCATTAATCATTTCCACATCTTCATTATGCTTGTCTTTATCACCTACATTCGTCTTTTCAGGGGGAAAATATTTGTTTCTCTGGTTGGCTAATCCTGAGGTAGCTCTTCACTCCATGATGTTAAGACCTCATAAAGATCCCACAACGTTAATTGTCCTTGATTTTCTGGGGATTCTTTCAAAGGCCCCTTCTATACTGCCATATCATCCAGATTATCAAAGAAGGTAATCCACATATTTTGCTTTGAACTGGATTATATGAGTCTACACTGCCATTTAGGATTTCAAAGCAGGTAATCGTCGGCCAGATTGTTAGCTGGAGCAAGTTACAGGGAGCAGTCAACCCTCCTGTTTAAACAGCTCCACTGGCTGCCAATAAGTTTCCGGTCCCAATACAAGGTGCAGGTTATCACCTATAAAGCTCTTAATGGTTCAGGACCTGCCTATCTGCGCGACCGCCTCCTCCCTTACGAGCCCACGTAGTCCTTAAGATCTTCTGGGGATGCTCTTCTCTCACTCCCACCCCCGTCTCAGGCGCGGTTGGGCATTCTAGGTGGTGCCCCCCCGTCTGTGGGACTCCCTCCCCAAGGAGATTAGACTGGCCCCCTCTCTATCCACTTTCCGTAAGGAATTAAAGACGTGGATGTTTTGTCATGCTTTCGATTGATGAGTCCTATGACAAACGGCCTGTATTATGATCTGAATCGTCATTTAATTTGATGTCCTATATTATATTAACTGAATTGGTTCTGATACTGTTAATTTGCTCTGTTTCCATGATATTTCCTATGCCATTATACATTGTTAGCCACCTTACTAAACCACTTTATCCTTTAACTGCCATGTCCCCAGGTTGAGAGAAGGAGACATGCGGCTGCCGTGAGCTCTCCGGAGAGCTCGTGGCAACTGCATGTCTGTCCCCTGGCTCTCCTCTCAGTCTGGGGACATGTTGGCTCCCCACGTCCCCAGGCTGAGAGGAGAAGGAAGCATGTGTCTCTGCTTCAGCCCGCCTCCCAGCCTGGGTATGTGGCCACATCCACATGCTGAGAGGAGGGCCGAGGCAGGCGAGGGCTAGCGGAAAGAGCCAAGGGGGCTGTTTCTGGCCCATGGGCTTGGGTTTGCCTATGCCTAACATATTTTATTTATTTATTTATTTCATACATTTCTATCCTGCCTTTCTCTCCCCACAAGGGGACTCAGAGTGGCTTCACATAGGCATCAATGATGCTTACAACATATACATCAAAGAATACAATAAAACAGTAAAATCATCTTAAAACATCAAACACATCAGCCAATACATTCATTTACCAGATAATATTAAAATGCCAGTAAAACAGAAATCAAACCGGGAAATCCAGTGTCGCAACCCAAAATTCCTTTCCTATTGTCACTATCATCTAATCAAATGCCTGGCTACAGAGCCAGGTCTTTAGTTGTCTTATAAAGGACAGGAGGGAGGTGGCCAACCTGATGTCCTTAGGGAGGGAATTCCACAGACCGGGTTGGAGGGGGCACTGCCAAGAAGGCCCTGTCTCTCATCCCCACCAACCGCGTTTGCGAGAGTGGTGGGATCGAGAGCAGGGCCTCTCCTGACGATCTTAAGCTTTGTGATGGTTCATAGCAGAAGATACGTTCAAACAAATAGTCTGGGCCAGAACCATTCAGGGCTTTAAAGGTTAAAACCAGCACTTTGAATTGTGCCCGGAAGCCAATCTAGCAGTCTTGTCGCAGAGTATCGACAGCACTTGACCAAAATGCTGATGGGACTTTCCAATTTTTTTCCTTTGTCAGTCTTTCCTGGCGTTGTGTCCAATTAATTATACATGTAGAAAAAAGCTGAAGGAGCTTTTTGCAAATTCACTCTAAATATGCTAAAATGGGGTGGAGAACTTTAAAAAAATATTTTTAAAATCTCAACTCATTTCATTAATCCTTGCTTCTTCTCTTTTCCACCAGGAGGCAAAGCCTTCAACGGAGGACTTGGGTGACAAGAAAGAGGGAGAATACATTAAACTCAAAGTAATTGGGCAGGTGAGGATTTTCGTCTTTAACATGGATATTTCAACTTAAGCCTGAATGAAGTACATACTAGAACAAATAATTGAGGTTTTAATTGCAACTGTTATTTTGTAATTGTATGTTGTCGGTATCAAATTGCAACTGTTGTGAGGCTGCCCTGAGTCCCCCTCCGGGGTGAGAACGGTGGGGTACAAATGTGGAAAATAAACAAATAAAGAATATGTTGCAACCAATAATGCATGTGACATTATCTTTGTCTTTGACAGATTGATATCTCCCGTTATTAGGTGAAAACAAACCCTTAAGCCAGGGGTCCTCAAACTACGGCCCGCGGGCCACTTCCGGCCCGCCAAGGGCACTTATCCGGCCTGCGGAGGAGGAGCGCCCCCCCACAGTGCCCCTCCCTTGGCTGGCTCACGCTATTTGTCAGGCCCGATGGGCAGCGTGAGGCAGCCAAGGGCAACTGCTCCGTGTGGCCTACTAAAGCACCTCGCGAGGTGCTTTACTCGCAAGTAGGCCGCACGGGGCTGCTCCTCCCTTGGCAGGCTCACGCTATCTGTCAGGCCCGATGGGCAGCGTGAGCCAGCCAAGGAAGGCTGCTCCGCATGGCCTACTCGCACGTAAAGCACCTCACAAGGTGCTTTACGCGAAAGTAGGCCACGCGGTGCTGCTCCTCCCTTGGCAGGCTCATGCTATCCATCAGGCCCTATGGGCAGCGTGAGCCATCCAAGGGAGGCTGCCCCGGCGTTCCATGCAGTCATGCTGGCCACATGACCTTGGAGGTGTCTACGGACAACGCCGGCTCTTCGACTTAGAAATGCAGATGAGCACCACACCCCAGAGTCAGACACAACTGGACTTCATGTCAGAGGAAAACCTTTAACTAGGAAAATTGTGGACGATCCAGGGTGAGAGAAAGAACTGTTGTCTGTTGGAGGTAGGTATGAATGTTTCAATTGGCCACCTTGATTACCATTTCATAGCCTGACAGTTTTTAGGGATAATCCTTTGTTGAGAGGTGATTAGCTGGCCCTGATTGTTTCTTGTCTGGAGTTCCCCTGTGTATGAGTGTTGTTCTTTATTTTATAGTTTTAGAGTTTTTTTAATACTGGTAGCCAGATTTCCCATTCTCTGCTCCTGGAATTACTGCCTAAAGAGGGCTAGAAAGAACCCCCTCTAAGGGCCCTTCCACACAGCAAAATAAGATATGTGCAATGTGCATAGGAATTTTTTTATTGATTTTTTTTTTAAAAAAAACTATAGTCTGGCCCTCCAACGGTCTGAGGGACAGTGAACTTGCCCCCGGTTTAAAAAGTTTGAGGATCCCTGCCTTAAGTCTTAGGAATACAATACTAACATTCCTTCAGTTCTTCATGCATAATACCACCATTGCCCTTTTAGATGATTTCACTACTTACTTCTCGATTACTGGCCAGTTATTTTCCAGTGATGGTGTTAGCTATGGCCGAATGGAGTTGGAGGCTAAATTATCTTGTAGTCTTGCTGAAACTTCTTTTCCTGTATTTTATATTTTATTTAGTTCTGTAATGTGTTTATAAATCACTTTTCTGAACACATGTTCCCAGTGAGATGTCCCCAAACTCCATTTGTTGTTGTTCATTTGTTCAATCGTTTCCGACTCTTCGTGACCTCATGGACCAGCCCACGCCAGAGCTCCCTGTCGGCCGTCACCACCCTCAGCTCCTTCATGGTCAATCCAGTGACTTCAAGGATCCCATCCATCCATCTTGCCCTTGGTCGGCCCCTCTTCCTTTTTCCTTCCACTTTCCCCAAACTCCATACTATGAGCATAACATGTTAAGATGAGAGTACCTTAACATGTCAATTCATACTGTTTATGTGTGAGATAAATGTGCAAAGGTTCTGTTCTTTCAGGCCTTTCTTGTAATCATGGTGTTTCAGGGTGCATCTGCATTGTAGAATTAATGCAGTTTGACACCACTTTTAACTGCCATGGCTCAATGCTGTGGGATCTAGTTTTACAAGGTCTTTAGCTTTCTCCATGCCAGTTAAAGCAGGGTCAAACTGCATTAATTCTACAGTGTAGATGCATGGATTTTCACTTCAGATATCACTAGTGTGAGTGGTGCAGAAGTATTGTAATTTTATTAATACTTATAAGAAATACCAGCTTATATAACAATTTTATAGATGTTCATAATAAGCAAATAAATTGTGGATATATCCATATAATTAGCTTACATTCTAAAAGAGACATTAAGGAGTACATCAGAAGGTAGGGACAAAGCCAGAGAAGCAGTGAATTTGAATAAATCCTCCTATATGTGCTTCAGTGATGATTTAGGCCTATGGTAGTTTAAAAGTTGTGGGTTAAGCTGGAGATAGATTGAAAGAAGGATATAAGGTTCAGAAGGGAATGTTTAAATGTCTCACTATGTTAGCAAGGCCTAAGTATTTTTAGAGTATCACATCATTGCACAGGAATTTCATATGCCAAAACGGCTTTCCCATGTACCAGTTGGTAGAATAGCAATGGAAGTGTGTGTGTGTATTTAAAGCAGTCATTAGATGACTTTCCATCTCTGATAAAAAGTAATTTATTTATATCACACTATCCCTGTATGTAGCACATTAGAAATGCCACGTTTGTCTGGTCCAAATCATAAGAGAGTTGTCACCTGAAAACTGACAGGCCTCTTCTACACAACTACATTATCTTCTTTGAACTGGAATATATGGCAGTGTGGACTCAGATGACCCACTTCAAAGCAGATATTGTGGGATTTTCTGCCATGATATTCTTGGTTGTATGGCTGCGTGGAAGGGCCCATAGAGAGGTTTTATAGGAAAGAAGGAATGAAAACAAAAGGTAAACATGGGAACTATGTGCGGTTTGGCTGCTGTGTCGGACTGGATGAGAGCTAACAAATTGAAATTGAATCCAGACAAGACAGAGGTCCTACTGGTCAGTCGTCAGGCCGAACAGGGCATAGGGTTGCAGCCTGTGTTAGACAGGGTTACACTCCCCCTGAAGACGCAGGTTCGCAGCTTGGGAGTGATCCTGGATTCATCGCTGAGCCTGGAACCCCAGGTCTCGGCGGTGGCCAGGAAAGCTTTTGCACAGTTAAAACTTGTGCGCCAGCTGCGCCCGTACCTTGGGAAGTCGGATCTGGCTACGGTGGTCCACGCTCTTGTCACATCCCAAATACACTACTGCAGCGCGCTCTACATGGGGTTGCCTTTGAAGACTGTTCGGAAATAGCAAATAGTCCAATGGGCAGCAGCTAGATTACTCACCGGAGCGTCATACAGGGAGCATACCACCCCCCTGCTGTGCCAGCTCCACTGGCTGCCGATCCAATTCCGAGCACAATTCAAAGTGCTGGTCTTGACCTATAAAACCCTATACGGCTCCGGTCCAGTGTACCCGTCCAAACGTATCTCCTTCTACGTCCTACCTCAGAGTTTAAGATTGTCTGGGGAGGCCCTGCTCTTGGCCCTGCCTTTGTCTCAAACACGCTTGGCTGGGACGAGGGACAGGGCCTTCTCGGTGGTGGCCCCCCGCCTGTGGAATTTGCTCCCCGGGGAAATTAGGTCATCGTCATCCCTCCTCACCTTTAGAAAAAAGGTTAAAACGTGGCTGTGGGACCAGACCTTCGGGCAATCAGGTTAAAGGACAATCGATAATGTTGACTATGGCATGGGAGAGGATTTGGATAAGTTAAGCGGAGTAATCATTAGTAGATGGCTAGCTAAACAGCCACCAGACGGGCAATAGCTAATCAGAATGTAAGTATGCTGTTTTAATCTTTATTAATGTTCATGTTTAATTGTTATATTTGTTATCCTGTATTTTATGATGCGGCATTGAATTATTGCCAATTGTAAGCCGCCCTGAGTCCCCCCAGGAGTTGAGAAGGGCGGGGTAAAAATGCTCGAAATAAATAAATAAATAAATAAATAAATAAATAAATTTAAAATTGCAAATTCTTTGGTTTTATTGAAGGACTGTATAGGTCAAGTGTGTTTTTCACAAAAGATATGGAAATTTAATCGCATGTGTGGCATCCCCTACTTTGAAAGAGAATTAACTACTCAAAAAGGTGACATATATCATTGATTTCATGGGTTTCACTTGCCAGCCATCTGAAACAGAAATGTTTCATAATTATTGATCAATGGATTGGTTCTGCAAATTGAAGGGCCAATATATAAAACACATTCCTGCTGAAGATTACGAGTAGAACCGTGATATATACATACATACATACATACATATATATATATGTATGTATGTATGTGTGTGTGTGTGTGTGTGTGTGTGTGTATATATATATATATATATATATATATTAACTGATCATTGAGAGTATGGAATGATTTGTCAAGGGGATATGTTAAAGGGATATGGAAAGAGTGAGATGCGTTAAGACTTAATTCCTCTTACTTATTTCACACATGAAAATTAATCAGCTGGGATGAATGAGAATTGTAAGTTGCTCTGGAACTGCGTTGCGTAAATGAAATTGACAGCCCACTTGTGAATCACATTAAATAAGTATTCTTTAACTGTATAGAATCATAGAATCAAAGAGTTGGAAGAGACCTCATGGGCCATCCAGTCCAACCCCCTGCCAAGAAGCAGGAATATTGCATTCAAATCACCCCTGACAGATGGCCATCCAGCCTCTGTTTAAAAGCCTCCAAAGAAGGAGCCTCCACCACACTCCGGGGCAGAGAGTTCCACTGCTGAACGGCTCTCACAGTCAGGAAGTTCTTCCTCATGTTCAGATGGAATCTCCTTTCTTGTAGTTTGAAGCCATTGTTCCGCATCCTAGTCTCCAGGGAAGCAGAAAACAAGCTTGCTCCCTCCTCCCTGTGGCTTCCTCTCACATATTTATACATGGCTATCATATCTCCTCTCAGCCTTCTCTTCTTCAGGCTAAACATGCCCAGCTCCTTAAGCCGCTCCTCATAGGGCTTGTTCTCCAGACCTTTTCTCATTTTAGTCGCCCTCCTCTGGACACATTCCAGCTTGTCAATATCTCTCTTGAATTGTGGTGCCCAGAATTGGACACAATATTCCAGATGTGGTCTAACCAAAGCAGAATAGAGCGGTAGCATTACTTCCCTAGATCTAGACACTATGCTCCTATTGATGCAGGCCAAAATCCCATTGGCTTTTTTTGCCGCCACATCACATTGTTGGCTCATGTTTAACTTGTTGTCCACGAGGACTCCAAGATTTTTTTCACACGTACTGCTCTCGAGCCAGGCATCCCCCATGTTGAATTTCTGTGTAATACATTCTTACTATGTAACAAAATTTGAAAAATTTTCTGTTCCTGGTTTAAACATGTTATATCCTGTTTAATTGTGTGGTACTTATGTTGAAAGTAGTTCTACTCCAGAAACTTTATTTTTGTGGCTGTCACAAACTAGGTTGAATTGGTTGAGACTCTGTGAGATAGTCATTTAAAAACGATAGCAAACTATGCTGCAGGATGTTCTGCAAAAACCAATTTTTTGTAGTTTAATGAACTTTTCTCATGCTTTTATGCTAAAAACAATTAGGAAATGACATTTATAACCCAGGAACAAAAATTGTGTTACATGGTTTAATAATATGTAATATTAATTTTTTTGGTCCAAAGAGTTATGCTTGCAGTCTTGAAAGTCAGTGAACAAATGATGATAAAGACAGAAGTACAATGTTTAAGACACAATTACCATATATTCTGGCATATAAGACGACTGGGCGTATAAGACGATCCCCAACTTTTCCAGTTAAAATATAGAGTTTGGGATATACTCGCCGTATAAGACTACCCCTCTTCCAGCGCACACCAAATAAAATTTTTAAAAGCATCAGATTTGATTTCAATATGGTAATTTTCCTATTACTGGACCTCCTTCTCTGTCTCACAGATCTCGCACATGTGCACTGCAGTCTTCAGGAGCGAGATCTGAGAGGCAGAGGAGGAGGTATGGTAATAGGATACAAGGGCGGGCCAGACAGGTAAAAGAGGTGGGTTTTTCTGGGCCCAGAGCCACTCTATCTTTTTTTCCCATACCCCGGGCGCCCCGGACGCCTACAGCTTGCTCCACCCTTCACTTACACCTTCCCGGTGAGGCGCCGCTTCACCTCACTATCAGGACCGCATTAAGTCCACGAATCCTGATGAATGGATTTTCTTCTACTGTACTTGTACAACATCACCCTTAATGCTTTCATACAGTCGCTGCATATGGCAGGGACGCAGCCACTGCCATTTTTGAGCTCCCCACACAATATGCAGCAACCACAGATTCTCCAATCCGGATTGGAAGTTTCAGCACCCGCTCTATAAGATGACTCCCAGCGTATAAGACTACTCCCACATATAAGACAACTCCTATGCATAAGGCTACATCAGCGTATAAGACAACCTCTGACTTTTGAGAAGATTTTCTTGGGCTAAAAAGTAGTCTTATACGCCAGAATATACGGTAACTAGAGCAAAGATAATATCTTTTTCAAAAGAAACAACTTGAATTGAATTTCAAATGTAGTCATATAGAATGGTCTAACAAATGTAGGATCAACCTATCAGTAAATATGTTGCATTTTTAAATAGCTATTGGAAAGATCCTTTTTAATACTATATAGGGACTAATCCTTTTTGTGTTCTGTTTATAGGACAGCAGTGAGATCCACTTCAAAGTGAAAATGACAACGCATCTAAAAAAACTTAAAGAATCATACTGTCAGAGACAGGTTTGTGTAATTGTGGGATGGGTTTTTTTTAACCTTTCTTTTTTGCCTGTTTCTTGAATGTAAAAGTAGCTGAAGCAGGATAGGTAAAACTTAACTAACTAACTAACAACAAACCCCAAATTCTTGAAGGACAGTATCAGCTTTGGTTGAGATGAAACCAAATAGTAAGGATGAGAAGACATTGGGGAGTTGGAGTAAAAAAAAAGAATTGAGTCAAAAAAAGAATTGAGGCAAATAGCACTTACGAGAAAGCTGACGTCCAAGATGACAGAAATCACCAGTTGCAATTAAGATACTCTTCAATATGTTTTGCTTTTATTAATTTCATCAATGACAGCTCTGCTTTCCCCTTGTAATGTTGAATGGTTCAGATGCTTATAAAATTGCACTGTTTTTGTTCATACCATGCAAATCTCTACCTTGGAATGTTGTGCTCAGTTACAAAAGTTACAAAATTGCAGTATTTTCCTATGCTGAAAACAGCATCAACAAAAAGTCCCTGTAGTTCATAGGAACTCTTCAAGGACTGTTTTTCTTGCTGTCATTTCATTTTTTAGAGTGACTGGAAACACCAAGTTTTGACTACATTTGGGAAATGATTGAATGCCCATTTCATTCCTACTCAGTACTTGTGTTAATCTTGCTGATTTAATAGGTTTACTGTAGTCAGATCAGAGGAGGAATTGTAGTTGTCCTATAGAAGAATTCCTTGACTGAATTTTGTCAACTGATTTCCACAAATTTATTTTATTTATTTATTTAAAACATTTATATTCCACCCTTCTCACCTCGAAGGGGACTCAGGGCAGAGCACAGCACATACACGGCAAACATTCAATGCCGGGATACAAATTCACATACAATACATAATCATTAAAAAACATTTATCAAAATATTAAAATACACCATTTACAATTGTCCTAGTCATCCGCGTAAAATCTAATTGGGCTGGTCATCTTTCCTATTGCCGCTTTATTGCCCTGTCCCGAAAGCTTGGTCCCACCGCCAAGTTTTTACCATCCTTCTAAAGGTCAGGAGGGAGGGGGCCGACCTGATCTCACCAGGAAGGGAGCAATCACTGGGGAGCAATCACTGAGAAGGCCCTGTCTCTCGTGATCTAACACTTTTTATTTTTAAAGAAGGAATTCTAAGTGCACAACAACTGTAATGCAATCTTTTTTGGAACAAATTATAAAGAGCACACTTTTTGTCGCTGAGCATTACATTCTCCAGCATTTTTTTGTTTTGTTTCAGGGTTTTGAAAATTGGGGTGCGCTTTATATTCAATGGCACACTACATTTGAGTAAATACGGGTAGTAGATTCTGATGTGATCCTTCACATCCTGCTTAAGGGTAAGCAGGTGTTGGGCTTGACATGTCGATTCCTATCAGTCAGGAAGCAGTTCCTGACATTTTCACTCCTTCTTGTGAGTGATCTCTCATGCAACGGCAGAAAGGGGACCTGGTTGCAAATGCCCCTCGTGATGCTGATCACTTGCTTGAGGAGAGTAAGAGCATCAGGAAACTGTTTTCCATTGACAAGGAAATGGATCCGAGTCAATCTCAGAAGCTGCTTACCAGTAAGTGTGATTTAGAGGACTTTCACAGTTTCTTTGCAGGCTCTAAACTAGGCTGTGTCAAATCATGAATATGTAGCAATTGCAAACCAGTAGCGGTAGATTATGTACAGAGTTCCCTCACTTATTGCGGGGGTTCCGTTCCAGGACCACCTGCAATAAGTGAAAATCCGTGAAGTAGGGATGCCATATTAATTTTAATATTTATAAGTTATTTTATATATTATTTTCTTACTTCCTTACCCGTCTTCCGGCCCATCCCAAGGATGCCTGCAAGCCTCCCTGGCCTCCGCAGACCCCTTCAGAGCCTCCGGAGCCACGCAGGCAGTCGCAGGCCAGGGAGGCAGGCCTTCCCCGCCGTACCTCAGCCTGCCGCACTTCTGGGGTCCCTGGCCTCCACTGGATGCAACTATTTTATATTTTTATTAATATTTTCAAAAACCCACGAAACAGCGAGTCTACTAAAAGCGAACCACGAAATAGCGAGGGAACACTATATATGCATTTGTACAACAGGATTCCAGCTATTCTTTGTAGTTTAGTGGTTTAATTATACTAGGATGATTTTATGCTTGTCTGAATGTTTAAATTTTATGTATGTCTTATGTTTAATGGTTTTAATTGATTTTAAGTTCATAGTTATATGTAGTAATTAGTTATTATGATTTATTTGTGTACTGTATATTGGAACTAATTTTTCCCCCGTTAATATGTTGTAAACCATCTTGAGTTCCCCCAGGGGTAAGAAAGGCAGTATATAAATACAGTAAATAATAAATAAATATACTGCTTATGTGATGAAGAAATTATACTTTCATGTTTTGAATCATAAATTGTACGAGGTAGACATTACAGTTCCAGGCTTTTGAAACAAACATTAACTTATATGTGTTTTCATTTCCCCCCTAAACCAATAAAATATATAGTAATAGTTGACAATTTTTCAGTGTGACCTATTGAAATAAATTGTGATTTCTCTCCCTTTAGGGAGTCCCAATGAATTCACTCAGGTTCCTCTTTGAGGGTCAGAGAATTACTGATAATCATACTCCAAAAGAGGTAAGTGTTTCATAGTGAACAAATACATTTCCTAATCATTTGAATGCATGATATAAGGACTTTTACATCAGCTGCATTGTAAAATTAAGACAGTTTTAGTTATTACTAACTTGGGTGTTGCCCGGGTTATTTGAAAAAGTCATTTTTTTAATTTAGCAAAATGCATAATCGGTGGTTCTCAACCTGCAGGTCCCCAGATGTTTTGGCCTATAGCTCCCAGAAATCCCCGCCAGTTTACCAGCTGATAGGATTTCTGGTAGTTGAAGTCCAAAACTTCTGAGGACCCACAGGTTGAGAACCACTACTCTAGATGCATCATCGGTGAGGTTCCGCGTGCTCTCTGACTACAGGGTAAACTGCAATTCCCACCATGGTTAGTCAGTCCCCTCAAACCCCTATAAATACCTCCAAAAACCTCAAGTTTTTTTGTCATGGGGGTTCGGTGTGCCAAGTTAGTTCTGGGTTCGTTGTTGGTGGAGTTCAGAGTGCTCTTAGATTGCCGGTGAACTATACATCCCAGTACCTACAACTCCTATAAATCACGGTGAATTCTCCCCAAACCTCTCCAATATGTTCAGTTGCTGATCAATTCTTCTGTTTTTTTGAGTGCCATAGAAAATAATAGGAAAGGGTTAATGGAGAGGCAGTGGGCAGGGTCATGCAAATTCCATACCAATGGAGAAGGTCAGAAACACGGATGCCTGTGGTGGAGAAAACATAAAATCTAGGATGAAATTGTCCCCACCTGAAAGCCTTCTCTTGCGTGGTGGGCAGGATTGTGTTTGTGGAAGACACACATACATATTTTCATTTTTCTTATGTGTATAAATGTAGAAAAACTTGTGCAGGTCCTATCAGCATTGGAACTAGTCTGTTCTGCTCTTATTGTCTTTTGAGCATAATTCAAGCCATGGGTATAGAGAGCCCACTGTGTTTACATTTAGCCACTGGTTTGTAGTTTTAATATTTAAACTGAGGAAAAACTATTTAAAAAAAGGAATTTCTAAAAGGAAATTGGGTCAAGACAGTTAAAAAATCCCTATAAATTAAGTGATTCAATTCAATCTATTCTTTGCCAGCTACTTGCTTTTTTTGGGGGGGGGGGGGGGGGGGGGTCATGTCAGGAGCGACCTGAGAAACTGCAAGTCGCTTCTGGTGTGAGAGAATTGGCCGTCTGCAAGGACGTTGCCCAGGGGATGCCCGGATGATTTGATGTGTTATCATCCTTGTGGGAGGCTTCTCTCATGTCCCTGCATGAGGAGCTGGAGCTGATAGAGGGAGCTCATCCGCCTCTCCCCGGATTTGAACCTGCAACCTGTCCTGCCGGCACAGTGGGGTTTAACCCACTGCGCCACCGGGGGCTCCACCAATGCTCTGTGATTGTAGGTTAGCTATAAATCCCAGCAACTACAACTCCCAAATGATAAAAGCAATCCTCCCTCAACCCTACCAGTATTCAAATTGGAGCATATTGTGTATTTGGTCCAGTGAACGAAAATAGATCCTGCATATCAGATATTTCCATTACAATTCATAGCAGTAGCAAATTTACAGCTATGAAGTAGCAACAAAAATAATGTTATGGTTGGGGGTCACCACAACATGAGGGACTGTATTAAGGGGTTGTGGTATTAGGAAGGTTGAGAAACACTGTGCTAAGGTGACCTGTTGAATAACAACTGTTTCCTTATGTGCTAACTGTTACAGCTAAAGAAATCAAGACAAAAGTAACATGTTGTGAATGCAGAGCATGTAATGGTTGTGGTGGTGGGAGTTTTTTTTAAAAAAAATTCATTTCTTTACTAAGACTATTTCCTGTCTTACAGCTTGGAATGGAAGAGGAAGATGTGATTGAAGTTTATCAGGAACAGACAGGAGGCCATTCAGCAATTTAGAGTGTTTGCTTCTCTTTCCCCTCCCTCCTTCCCCTTTATCCTTTTTTATTTTTAAATAATAGTTTTTGTAATGTGGTATATAACACTGAATTGAAATCAGCAACCCGCTCCCATATCTGGGGTATTATTTCCAAATGTCTGTTCCGAATTCTTGTTCTCATTACACATTTATCATTTGTTTTCATTGTGCCGAATTCTTGTGATCCCGCCGTGTTGGTATTTCCCTATTTTTTCCTGTTTTCCTTTTTACAAACACACTCTTCCACACACAAATTTGTGTGATGACAAGGCTCCTGTGTTCAAGTTCGTGAACAGATTTGCCAGATGGGCAAAGGTTTCTAATAACTTCCATATTGGTCTTCAAGTTTTGGTGTATGGCTTCCTCTTGTGGATTTTAAGATACGGAGGAGATGAAGCTTTTCTGAAATCTGAACAGAAGTTCAACATCTTGAAATTATGTACTGTTTTCTGTAGCTTAAGTATCCAAGTACTGATGGGGGAAAACATATTTTTTCTGGTAATATATTTGAAACGGCTTTAACTGAAGATATGGAGAATTCGCCTCCTATTTACTGTCAGAATAGCCCAGGAAAACCCTAATTTTTAGTATCTAATAATAACTTCCTGCATCAAGAGGTAATTATGATTTTTTACGTTGTTGTATCTTTTGACTTGGAATGTGGTTTGGAATGAGCATAGACTGTACCAACTTTCCTTTAAATAAATGAAAGGAAACCAATTTGCAAACCTCTGCATTTTCTTTTGAGATGTCCGGACCTGTGAGACTATTTGGCAAAAAGCAGTGAAGGCTATTTAAGGGACTTATGGTTTCACACATAGGCCACTCTTTTGGAATCTTATGCTATTAAGAAGTTCAAATTGGATTCATTTTTTGAGCCAGCATCCTTTTTGCTGCGTGCGCTCAAATATTAAATAGCACCGTATTTTTTCAGTTGTGTTTTGCATTTGCACCGCGAGGCTCAATATAAAAGAAAATTAAGTTATAAGACTTGAGGAGGAAAAAAAGACAAACATTTGTCTCGTAATATTTTCTCTAGATGTGATAGCTGATAGGACCCACCAAAGTCGTCTTTTCAGAAGTTAGTTCAAGAAAGTGTCATTGACATTGATGGGACTGAAATTAGTCATGACGTACATGATCCAACCTTTTACATACAGCTTAAGCATAACCTCTTCTTTGTTGAGATCCAAGTACTGCCTTGGAAACCCTAAATAATCCTGGACCCGGGTCTGTTCAGATTACCTCTTCTATGGAAATGAAAATAAATCTTGTGCGTCAAGGTGCTTATTCGAAAGGGCAGAGACAGTTGAGCAAGCACTGATCCAAGGTCAATGTACTCATCCTTTGAAGTTTAAAGTATTGCCACTTGACTTCAGGAGGGTCTGGATTTTGGACCTTAAACCCGATCCCATCTCTATGTACGTAAGTCTACCCCCTTTCCACAGAGGTCATGTCTATGTAAGTGTTCTTAGAGTGTAGATAGCTCTCTGCGAATTTACCAAGCTGATGCAAAATACAACAAAGGGTCAGAACAACTTTCTGAAACGCCAGCTTTCACTGGTTTTGTGGAGTTTATTCTGTGATGTAGTATTTTGAAATGAGGACTCCTCCCTTTTGAATGAAAAGCTTCCTGATCAGTGTCTAGTTCAGCATTGTTCATCTTCCCACCTATTTTAGTAATTTGCAGAACGGTGTCATAGAAAGCCTGTCATGCTAGAAGGGATTTTTAGCTCAGGTTTGTAGTATGGTAAATGGCAGGATTAGAAACACGATGCTCTACCTCTGCCTTTTTTTTTCCTTGCAAGGGGAGTGGGAAAAGAACAGAAATTGAGAATGCAATGTTACTAAGCATGTTTTCAAAACCGGTTAATTGTAAGTTAAACCTTTTATTTCAAGTTGGCACTTACTGTAAAGTGTTAAATGGATTTTTTCCAACGCTTGTAGTTTCCATATCCCACTTCTGATGCCTTTTTGTACACATGTTAACCTTTTTTTAAAAATTAAAATCTGTTTTCAAAAATCAACATATGAGGTTAAGTGTTATCCATACCTACAGGAATAAGCCACTCAAGTGAAGCATGAGTGGGAACGTGTCTTAGCCCAGCTGTGATGAATCCTTCACTTGGAGGAACAGCCCTTTCAGTTGTTGTGGACTAAGGGCCCTTCCAGACAGGCCCTATATCCAAGGATCTGATCCCATGTTTTCTGTTTATCCCAGATTATCTGGCAGTGTGGACTCATATAATCCAGTTTAACATTTAACATCTATATGCAACCACTTGCCCGACTGGTGCGAAGCTTTGGGCTTGAGTGCCACCAGTACGATGATGACACTCAGCTTATTCTGAGGATGGAGGGCTGGCCGGACTCCATACCTGAAAATTTCCATCAGTGCCTTGAGACCGTTACTGGATGGTTGCATGCCAGCAGGTTGAGGGTGAATCCAGCGAAGACGGAGATCCTTTGGCTGGGCCGTCTGGGTGGGAGAGAGACCCAGCTGCCTATCCTGGATGGCAAGACACTACGTCCGTGACCTTCTGTAAAAAGCCTTGGTGTCTTATTGGACCCTCTGCTCACAATGGAGACCCAGGTCTCTGCTGTGAGCAGATCTGCGTTTTTCCACCTACATCAGGCTAGGCGACTGGCTCCCTTCCTATCTAGGAACGACCTGGCTACGGTGATCCAGGTGACGGTCATCTCGAGGCTTGACTACTGTAACGCCCTCTACATTGGCCTTCTTTTGTCAGTGATCCGGAAACTGAAGCTCGTGCAAAATGCGGCGGCTTGTCTTCTTGCCGGGGTGCTCGCAAGGTGTCGTATCACACCAATTCTCCAACAGCTGCACTGGCTACCGATTGAGTACCAGATCACTTTCAAGGTGCTGGTACTAACCTTTAAGGCCTTATAATGTCGGGCCGGCGTACCTAAGGGCCCACTTATCCCCCTACCAACCCCAGAGATTACTCCGGTCTGAAGACCAAAATCTGCTTGCAGTCCCTAACATTCAGACCTATTATTTGTCATCTACTAGGCATAGAGCCTTCTTGATCTTGGCCCCTTACTTATGGAATGCCTTGCTGGTTGAAACTCGAACCATCCAAGACCTACTTGTTTTTCGGAAATCCTGTAAAACTTTTCTTTTTCGGCAAGCTTTTGATGGGTGAACAATCCGGGCTATGCCTGTTCTCGCTGCCTATTGTTATTGTTATGGTCATTTTAAAGCTAATTGTATTGTTTTAATCTGTTTCTGTAAACCGCTCTGAGCCAAATTGGGAGTAGCAGTATACAAGTTGAATGAATGAATGAATGAATGAATGAATGAATGAATGAATAAATAAATAAAGTGATCTTGGAATATAGGACCTGTCTGGAAGAGCCCTAAGTTATCCCCATGTTCTGTGGGAATGACATATCTGCCATTTTCAGTCTCTCTAAGTTTCACAATCTCACGATTCTTAAGTTAGTAGTGGTTGTTTACATTGCAACTTACACATATGCAGCTATGCATCTTACTACTGTTTTACTGCTACAGTGCATCCATACATCTACAGGGTAAAACTGAAAAGTAACAACAAAGGTTTAATTGATTGTGGTGTAGTAGTTTGAGTGTTTTGCTAAGACTATGAGAAACCAGGGCTTGGATTCCCATCCAGCTATGAAAATCTACTGGCTGACTTTGGTTAAATCATACTCTTTCAAATTCAAAAGAAGGTAATGGAAGTTAAGCATCTCACCTCAGAAATCAGAGACTTCGGATCTGATATGTGCTCTTAATTTTTTTTTCTTAAATAAAAATATGACTTCAAGGAAAAGTCAAAGCAAGACACTAGTTTGGAATGGGGTAGTCATCCCCAATCCCCTGTTTTAGGCCAACTTTCCTGTATATACTTGAGTATAAAAGGTAAAGGTAAAGGTTTTCCCCTGACATTAAGTCCGACTCTGGACATTAAGTCCGACTCTGGGTGTGGTGCTCATCTCCATTTCTAAGCCGAAGAACCGACGTTGTCCGTAGACACCTCCAAGGTCATGTGACCAGCATGACTGCATGGAGTGCCGTTACCTTCCCGCCGGAGCGGTACCTATTGATTTACTCACATTTTTGCATGTTTTCGAAGTGCTAGGTTGCCAGAAGCTGGGGCTGACAGCGGAAGCTCATGCCGCTCCCCGGATTTGAACCTGCGACCTTTCGGTCAACAAGCTCAGCAGCTCAGCGCTTTAACCCACCGGGGGCTCCATATACTTGAGTATAAGCCGACCCAAATATAAGCCAAGGCATCTAATACCACAAAAAACTGGGAAAACATATTAACCTGAGTATAGGCCGAGGGCGGGAAATGCAGCAGCTACTGGTAAATTTCAAAATGAAAATAGATACCAATAAAATTACATTAATTGAGGCATCAGTAGGTTAAATGAAAGACTGTCTTCACTCTGATCAAACCGTTATTCTAACCTTCAATGTAAATGTGCTTACGTATCCTTCCAATAATAGAGTAAAATAATAAATGTAATAATAGTGTGAATTAATGAAAATGTAATAACAGTAATAATAGATTAAAATAATAAATGTAATAATAGCAATAATAGAGTAAAATAAATATAATAATAAATAGAATAAAAGAATAAATCATAATAGAGTAAAATAATAAATGCAATAAAATAATAGAGTAACAATGTAACTGTAATAATAGAGAAATATAATAAATATAAAAATAATAACCCAGTAAAATAATAAATATTTTTTACTCGAGTATAAGCCGAGGAGTGCCTTTTCAGCCTAAAAAAGGGCTGAAAAATTTGGCTTATGCTCAATTATATGCGTTAAGTGTATTATTCCTCAGGAGGATCTCTATCTCTGCTTATTATAAAAGAGAGAAAGTACAGTGGAATCTCGACTTTGGAGCGTCCCAAATTAAGAGCATTTTGAGTTAAGAGCTGTCACTTGACCAGGTTTCACTTTGACATATGAGCAACGTTTTTAGTTACAGGCTAGCCCCAGAGGGAATAATGAGTCCAGTGTGAAGAAAACGATGCTTCTGCCTCTTTGCTTTGTGCCTCTACCATTTTTCTTTGTTTACTGTTCCATGTGAATGTGCATTTATACACTGTTATTTCTAAAGTACATTTTCTTATTTAAAAACAGGTAACAAAATGGGGGGGGGGGGGTTTCGGGGCATTTCAATGCATTTTGCCTTGAGATAAGAGTATTTTGAGTTAAGAGCAACAAATTAAACTTTTAACCCAAGGTATCACTATAGCTGTAATAAAGTATTTATTGCAATTTAATCTTGAATACATCAAAATGCAAGTCTTTGAACCATGATATTGATTTCTCTCTCTCACCCTTAAATTGTATGGAAAATCAGCATAGATTCTGCCCCTCCTCCCTCCCTGCCCCCTCCACTTAAATGGAGAGGAATTTGCATCCCCTTGCTTGCAGATCCTTCAGGTATTCTAAACAAAGGGATTGTCATTGCACTTTGGAGGATTTTGTTCTGAGGGAATAGCTGCTTCTTACTACAAACTCTAGAAATTGGAGAGACTTGTATAGGGAGCAATGGGAACCTATTCTACTGTTAGGCAGACTGAGATAACTACATCAGGCAGCAGATGCTGGGGGACACCATCAAGATTCTCCTGGTTGACTGGTACACTGGTTGACCCTAAAATGCCCCGTTGTCTTGAAGTATGGAAGAAGCAGTTCCATCACTAATACAGAACTAAGTTCAACTAAAAGTGCAACTTGTATATGTGGAACAGGAATATATACCATCTTTCCAGGCTACTTTACCATTGCAGTTTTCGAATAGAGCAGTGCACATGACTTGCTTCATTAGACGTCATGAATAGCTCACTTGTCTGAAGTTCATGAAGATCCTTGCAAGCTTGTGAAAGCTTCTTATCAACAAAATTAGATCAATGTTCTAGAGGAGGTGGTTCCATGTCTTGACTCAACCGGAACACAATAGTTTACTGTATGGGTGTAAAAGAGCAACTTTTCCCTGGAGAAGCAGAGAACAGGACTGGCTTTTGGGGTAGGTGGAAATGACTGCAGCCTTTTGGTAGTAAAAAAAAAACATTACTTGCATCTTCTTTAATAATCATCCCTCACCTTTAAAAAACTATGCTGGAAATAGGAATAAACCCATGGACGGGAAATATTCTGCTCTCGTTCCAGGCCACTGGCTTCCACAAGGGTCTTGTATTGGAACTGCTGTTGCTTCTCCAGCTCTTCTCTTTGTCTGAAAACAAAGACATTGATTGATTCATTGACACTTAAATGAGAAATCTCACCTGCTAAGTCTAAGACTGAACTTTTACCTTGAAAATGAAGGGTCGGGTCATTAAAACCTTTCAATCAAGCAGATAGACCATCTGTAATTATTATTATTATTATTATTATTATTATTATTATTATTATTATTGTTATCTTTATTTGCACCTCGCTAGCATCTCCCGAAGGACTCGATGTGGCTTACAAAGGCCAAGGCCCTCAATAAAACAACAGCATAACAAATATAATTATCTAACTCATAAGCAAACCAAAAAACACTAAAGCAGTAAAAATAAGACAACAAACAATACACCATGACACATTTTAAAAACTAGGGTCGAACCAAATGTAATGGGTACAGTTAAAAGTGCTGGACATGACAAGGTAAAATATAAGGGTTCTAGGGTAGGTGCAATGTGCAGGCAATCTTAAAGTGCGTATGGGACATGATGCTGGGAGTTTCCTATTCTGGAAAGGCACACTGGAACAGCCAAGTCTTCAAGCTCTTCCTAAAGACTGCCAGTGTTGGGGCTTGTCTGATGTCCTTGGGGAGGGTGTTATATATAACAATGTTTTAGCCAAGAATCAGAATGACAAGCTGAGACCCAACTTCATGAGGCAGAGAATCTCATAATTTAGACCACAAATGGGGAATGTATGACTCCAGAGACTGGGTTGTACCTTTTCCCAATTGGCCAATCCGGGTAGAGGTGACTAGAGTTGCAGTCTTAATATCTTGACGGTCAAACATTTCCAATCACTTATTAAGGCAGTGACATATCCGGCCCACCCCGTTTGCGTGTCAGTCAGCATGAAAATGACTTAAATAAAGAAATAGTTTTCTAAGATCTACAGAGACACTCACTGGAACACCTCAGCAAGTGAGAGTCCAAAAGTGGCAGGCTCAAACCCAGAACCTCAATCAATGGCTGATACCAAATGAGAGACCCCCTCCTGGGCACACAGAAATCTGGGCGACTTGGAAGGCGCTGAACAGACTGCGCTCTGGGACCACGAGATGCAGAGCCAACCTGAAGAAATGGGGCTACAAGGTGGAATCCACAACATTCAAGTGTGGAAAAGAGCAAACCACTGACCACTTGCTGCAATGCAACCTGAACCCTGCCACATGCACAATGGAGGACCTTCTTGCAGCAACACCAGAGGCACTCCAAGTGGCCAGCTACTGGTCAAAGGACATTGCATAGAATACAAAGTCTGCAAACTTTGTGCCTTGTTTGTTTGTTTGCTTGTTTTTAATGCAGGCAGGAAGTCAATAAATGGAGGCCCATTTTTGAAGAGTGCCTTGTCACATGTATTAGCCTGATATGTTCGACAAATCACAGGTTTGCGGAGTAGAATTTAAGTTGATGGAGAAGAATTACATAAAAGGAACCTTCGTGGTAAGTACTAGGCCTGTTCAATGCATGGTTCTAAATAAGTACTTTGAGTCATCTGTATGCAGTCATGCTGCAAATCATACCCAGAGCTTCAGATATTGGACAACAAAGAAAAACAAATTCAAGATGGTTCATAATCAAGTAGCAAAGCCTTAAAAAATGGCAAAGGAGCATTTTTCATAAAATGCAATTCTTGCCTACACCAAACCCAAGGGAGATATACCCATTGGAGGGGATGAGAAAGCAAAATACAATAGATTGTTAGGATGTGTTGCTGAGAATGTGGAGCCCATTGCTTATTGGATAATTCCTCCCTGAGACAGGACCTTTATTTCATAAAGGTGTGAAATACCTTGCCAGTAACAGTGCATGCTGCCTTGCTTCTTCTAATGCAATTCTTGCCTCTTCCTCGGCTTTCTTCCTTCTCTCCTCCGCCTCACGCCTCATTTTCTCCTCTTCTTCCTGTTTTTTTTTCATATACTCCAACCTTTCTTCCTCAGCCATCTCTGCTAAGCGTTGGTGTTCTTCCTCTAGTTGGATTTCCTTTTCTTTTTGTCTGCGTTTTTCTGCTTCTAAGGAAGTTTAGAAATTGTTTGAAATATTACAGAGATGATAATAATAGTAATAATAATACTCACGATCGTGTTAAAAAACAAAGTATGGATCGTTGATGTCGCAATCCCAGGTGACAGCAGGATTGCAGAGAAACAACTGGAAAAGCTGACATGATATGAGGATTTAAAAATCGAACTACAAAAACTCTGGCACAAGCCAGTCAAGGTGGTCCCAGTGGTGATCGGCACACTGGGTGCAGTGTCTAAAGACCTTGGCCTGCACTTAAACACAATTGGCGCTGACAAAATTACCATCTGCCAGCTGCAGAAGGCCACCTTACTGGGATCTGCATGCATTATTCGCCAATACATCACACAGTCCTAGACACTTGGGAAGTGTCCAACGTGTGATCCAATTCAACAGCCAGTAGAGTGTCTGCTGTGGACTCACCTTATTGTGTTTCTAATATTATTATTATTATTAATAATAATAATAATAATAATAATAATAAATATACTTTCCAAATGCCAGCATTTGGAAACAATAAACATTGACAAAATCACGATCTGTCAACTGCAAAAGGCCATCTTACTTGGATCTGCGCACATCAGTCGAAAATACATCACACAGTCCTAGATGCTTGGGAAGTGTTCGACTTGCGATTTTGTAATACAAAATCCAGCATATAGATCTCATTTGCTGTGACATACTGTGTTTTTGTATCAGTAAACTAAATATATTTTATTTATATTCTGCTCTACCTTCTCCGAGGAGATTCAGGACGGATTACAGAACACATATATGGCAAACATTCAATGCCGTTATACAATTGACAAGGGCAGAGAATAAATAACCAGAGGTATTGGCTTTTCCCATCTTTTCCCATCTCTGACATCTGGAGGCTATGCTCGACTCTGGCCACAGGGAGGTGCTGACTCTGACTCCACGGCTTGCTATAGAGTACCTGCACGTTCTTCTTCCTCCTCCTGTTTTTTCCTTTGGATTTCCAGAAGTTTCCTACGGTACTCTTCCTGCTGCTGCCGAAGACGTTCTTGAGCAGCCTTTTCAGCTTGTTGCATCTTTTCAGCCTCCTCCTCTTGACGCCGACGCTCTTCTTCTAGCTGTTGCTTTCTTAAACTAAAAGAGAGATGCCTGTCAGGTTTTGATAGATGATTCAGAAGCCAGAAGAAATGAAAAACATTTTAATGTGTAGCCTGCATATCTCCCTCTAATCAGAATATGACTGTAAGAAAATCTAGTAGTAAACGAATACTCATCTGCGTTTAAAACATTGGCGGGGCTAGTCCTACCATTAGATAGCATGAGGTTAAAGGCACATGAGGCAGGAAATTCCCTTCCTTCTGAATGGCACCATGGTTAGCAACCAATAGACCTCTGGAGTGTCACAGCCACCATTTAATCAAACTGTTTTGGCGATGAAGACAAATATGTGGAAGTGTTCCATGGAAGAGACACTTCCATTCCAGTTTTCCCTCTTCATGAACTGGATATGGTTTTGTACATCTACTGACCGTATCTCCTCAATTCTCCTCTGTTTTTCCAGCTGCATTTCTTCCTTCATTCTCTCAATACGTTCCTGTTGCTCTTGTTCCTTCCGCTTCAAGTCCTCCTGCTCTTTTCGTTTTCTCTCTACTGCCAGCCGTCTCTTCTCTGCTCTCTCTGCTATCATCTTTTCCCGTGACAGTTTCTCGTTTTCTTTGTTTCTCAGGAGACGCTGGGAAGTTAAAAGGAAAATAGGATTACTCCCAAACAGAGGAGCACATTCTGATGAGATGGGGGAGTTCCTTGAAATACAGGGCCAGTCGTACCATTGGCAAGTGCCTCGGGGAACTGGGACTCCTTCCCACCAACCATTGCCCTGTAGCCACTAACGTGGCTGAAAGCAGAAGATACCGTATCTGGACAAATGTTAAAAGAAAGTCAAATAACTTGACAAAGTAGTTGGAACTAGTGACTGGGGGGGGGGAGCTGGGGGGGGGCAATAGAAGGATTTGACCTTTGCCTCTCTATTTTGCGGCCCACTCTATTTAAATGATTGGCTTTTTTAGATAGTGAATATAACATGCCCCTCACCTTTGAGTGTCTCCTGTCTAACAGGTTAGAATTATGTGGAAAAATTATAATATACAGAAACCATGTCTGTTAATTCCTAAAGAAAAGTGGTGCGCGGGGGGGAGTCTGCATTGATGGTCAGAGAACCCCACATAGTGTGGGTGGGACTGGTAATTGGCAGGGCTACAAAAAGTGGGGGCATCCTTTTCTCCTATAGGAATTCTTTCTGGCACATGAGAATTAGTAGTCGTAAAATCTCAGCATACAGTGGAACCTCAACTTAAGAGTATCCCAACTTAAGAACATTTTGAGTTAAGAGCAATAGTTCAGCCTGGGTTTTGCTTTGACATACAAGGAGAGTTTTGGTTAAGAGCTAGTGTCAGAGGGAGTGAGAATATAGGGCTTTAGGGTTTCAAGGGAGCAGCCTCCGTACTTCATTCTCTTGTCCATTTCAGGAGATTGCTTTGCTCTTATTTGCTTTTAGGAACTTTGGGTTAGTTGATTTTTTGTGATTTTTATTCCTGGAATGTTTGGCTTCATGAAGAAAGAAAGGGAGAAAGAGCAAGAGAGAGAGGGAGGCTGGAATGAGCCTAGTATGAGGAAAATGATGCTTCTGTCTCTTCACTTTCTGCTTTGTGCTTCCTTGCCTCAACTTTGCTTTTCTACCATTTTAATGTTGATATTTCTTTTCTATCATTCCATTTGAATGTGCATTTATGCATTATTTGTTATTGATAAGGTGCATTTTTATTTAAAAACATGTAACAAAAAAAGAGTGGGGGTGGTGGATGGTACGGATTAATAGCATTTCAATGGGGAAAACTGCTTTGAGATAAGAGCAATTTGAGTTAAGAGCTCAGTCACAGAATGATTCAAACTCTTAATTCAAGGTATCGCTGTATTTTCCTTTTAACTGAGTAACAACTTAAATATGTGGGTTCTTATTAAAATCAACTCAGCAATCTCAATTCACTTAATGATAAGAGATATGCATTGAATAATCCCTGAATTATGACTTTGCCTGAGAATGATCCTTCTTACCTCTGGAAATTCCCTACTGTGGACTTCATCAGTCTGGGAGCCGTTTGCAATAGGAAGGACTGCATGAAAAAGAGCTGCTTTGTTGTTTGGAAGGTTGACCGGAGATGTAGAAGAGTGGATAGTGTCTTCAGGGGAAGGCCATTCTTCCTGCATCACCAAGGGATGCTCCTCCTGAAGAGGAGTGGAAGGAGGGCAACTTTGGTCAGAGACGCCTTCCATACTATTGTCATCCTCACCCTCGGCTTCTTTTTCTCCTCCTCCTCCTCCTCCTCCTCCTCCTCCTCCTCCATCATCAAAAGAATCAGACTGTTCCAAATCAGCATCGCCTCTCCTTTCTTCTTCCTCTTGGTGTGATTCCTCTATAGTTTCTGATTTTCTGACACCTTCTGGTTTTTCTTTGGGAAAAGCAACTGTTTTCCCAGCAGCTTTTTTCTGTTTTGGTTTTCCTGCAGCAAATAAATAAATAAATAAATGATCCCCCATGAATTTTAATAGAAGTTATAGCAGTGATTCCCAAACTCTGGTTCTCCAGGTGTTTTGAACTTCAACTCCAAGCAAACTCAACCACTTTGGCCTGAAGTCCAAAACACCAGAACAACCAGAATTTGGGGATTGCGTAGGCTGGATCAACATTGCCATATAATCCAGATTATCAAAGCAGAGTCTACACTACCGTATAATCCAGATTATCAAATCTGATAATCTGGATTTTATATGGCAGTGTAGACCCAGGCTGAGTTAGAGCATCAAATACTCTCCCATACTGTGCCAATCAGGGCTCCCAGTATTCAATACTGGTCAAGTTTTTTTGGCATTGGAGGATATTTCAATGTGCTTTTCTAAATCTGTGGTATTATGGAATAGACAATATTAAATTGACTAACTTACTCAAACATCCTAAAAGTATGACCTAAAAATATCTAATGATGATGCTGACCCACAAGTGGTCAAATGCTACTTGGAAAAAGTAATTTAGATAATTCCATATTTGCAACACTGTACAAACATAGCAGTGACTAGTCATGCATATGCATGCATATGCATGTGGCAGAAATTGGCAACTTCTTCACTACTGGGGTAGTAATGATTATAGCAACAGCCATTACCTTCATGTACAAAATATTGTTTTTCAGAAAAATGTTCTTTTTTGTGCCCTCAACCAAAATTTTGTACTTTTTTTTAACAAAAAATATCTTGGAAGTCCAAAAATGTATCGAAAATATGTACAAACTGCCATAAACTCACCCATCATTTTGAAATTATTAATTCCTGTAAGCATGGAAGGCATGCACAATTTTTTATACCTCCAATGCACATGAATAATACAACATGCATACATATATACGTACCTACAGCAAATTCTGTCTGTCTTTGGTGTTGATCTTCCTTGACATTCTTTTTCCGTACCTTTAAAACATCTCCTGCTTTCCCCAATTCATATTTCTTCTGTTTTTGTGATGGCTTGCTCTCCAAAACACCTGCTGCCTGGGATTTCTTTTACAAAATGGACAATAAATAAATAAATAGTGTACCTTGTTAAGTGAGACGGATTGGGTAACTAAACATATCCCAGTTTTCTCACAATAGAGGAATCAGCTGGGTTGCTCTTTTCAAGGGGGGGGGGGGTTGAGGGCACCCATTCTTCTGCTGAAAAGAACCAAAGAGGGTCCTTATATCCACAAAAAATCAGAGGTACTCCTGGTCAGTCAGAAGGCAGATCAGGGTGTGGGGTTACAGTCTGTGCTGGACAGAGTCACACTCCCCTTGAAGATACAGGTTCACAGTCTGGGGGTGATCCTGGACTCATCGCTGACCCTGGAGACCCAGGTATCAGTAGTGATCAGAAGAACTTTTGCACAACTAAAACTTGTGTGCCAGCTGCGCCCATACCTTGAGATGTCAGATCTGGTCATGCTACTCCATGTCTTGGCTATTTCCCATTTGGACTATTGCAACACTCTACGTGGGGCTGCCTTTGAAGATAGTTTAGAGATTGTCAGCCAGGTTACTAACTGGTGTTTCGTGAGAGGATGACTGCCATGTTGCGGCAGCTCCACTGGCTGCCGATCTGCTTCCAGGCTAAATACAAAGTGCTAGTCATTACCTATAAAGCCCTAAATGGTTTGGGCCCAGACTATTTGCAGAACCACATCACTGTATACAAACTGGTTTGAGCACCTACAGAGGAGGCCCTGCTCTCAGTACCACCCCTGTTTCAAGCACGGCTGGTGGGAACAAGAGAGAGGGCTCTCTCCGTTGTTGCTCCCTGCCTCTGGAATTCCCTCCCAAAAGAACTAAAAATCTCCCCCTCTCTTCAAAAAGTTGCTAAAAACTCACCTATGCACTCTGGCTTATGGAAAGGAGGAAGACTAACGCGTCTCAACTTACATCCTCGCCTAGATATGTTAAATTTTGTCTAGATACTGGAATTGATTTCAGCCTGTTGGTTGTCAGAAACCATTCCATTTCTCTAAAAGGTTTTAGCTGTTAGTTTTACCCTGTGACAAATTATGTCCATTTGAGTTATTTAAGTTTTATCTTTGGCTAATTTTGCCTGTCATTTAGTCTAAAATTAGGCTGCTTATATTGTTTGATGTGTTCTTTTGATGTAATTTGTTATATGTTTTCTCCTTGTTGGCATTGAATGTTTGCTGTATATGCTGAAAACTGCCCTGAGTCCCTTTGGGGAGATGGGGCGGTCTACGAATAAATTATTATTATTATTATTATTATTATTATTATTATTATTATTATTATTATTAGAAACACAAAAAGATGAGTCCACAGCAGACAAGATCACTCTGCTGGCTGTTGTATTGGATCACACGTTGGACACCTCCCAAGTGTCTAGGACTGTGTGATGTATCGGCGAATATTGTGTGCAGATCCTAGTAGGGTGGCCTTTTGTAGCTGGCAGATGGTAATCTTGTCAGTGCCAATTGTGTTTAAGTGCAGGCCAAGGTCTTTAGGCACTGCACCCAGTGTTCCGATCACCACTGGGACCACCTTTACTGGTTTGTGCCAGAGTCTTTGCAGTTCGATCTTTAAATCCTCATATTGTGTCAGCTTTTCCAGTTATTATTATTTTTATTATTATTTTCCAGTTTATATTATTATTATTATTGTTATTATTATTATTATTATTTTATATATAAACACTAGCATAATCAAAATTTGGAAGCCCCAGATCAGCAGCAACTGCTCTCTATAGTCTGCTGAATGAGCTGCAAGAATTGGGATGTAAGCAACCAGTGGAAAAACGAAAGGATGGGAAAGGGAATGAGGGGAAACTCCACACCAGATTACTAGTATAAGAATCCACCATTCCTAGTGTCCACACTGTACAATATGTTTATCAAGATTCTCTCACAATGCTTTGTGTGTGTGTTTTTTTAGAAACCACCAGATTAGAAGACTTACTGTTTTGAGGCCAGTGTCCTTCACTTGCTTCCTGGTCTTCTTTGGGAAAGCCATGTCATGGACTTCCATTCCAAATTTCTCTTCAGAAGAAGAGAAGTCCATTCTTGTGCTCTCCTGAATTTCCTCACTGTGCTCAAGAAGCCTCTTGACAGCATTACCTGATTTAGGGACACTCTCCCTTGCAGAAAGACATTGTGAAGTCACCAGATCAGAATTTTTTTTTACAAATCTTTAAATTTAATACTTCCTTCCTTCTCTTTCCCCTCTTGCAGATGAAAAAACCTACAGCAACAAGAAAAAGGAAGCTCCCCTCCCCGCCACCCACTGACTGTACTATGTTTGCTTTTGTTTACTTGCAGACGTTGAAACCCCTTGATGTACAACTCATGTAACTGTAATGGCCTCAGCAGGTAACTGCCTTTTTCCTTGTCTCATTATCAAGAAAAGGAGGGAAAAAACCCCAACATCCTCCTTGTAGTATTAATGCCAGTCCCAAGGCTCTTCTCCATGATTAATAATGAAAGCAGGTGGTTGGCACCTTTCATCTTGTGATCTCAAAAGTTTTGCTGTGTGCTGTGCAAAGTTTCAGAGTGGTAAGATTTCCCAGAGGCAGCACAGTTGGCCCTCTCTATCCACAGGTTCTGCCTCCATGGATTCGCATGGATTCCCTTCAACCAAGGATTGAAAATATTCAGAAAAATAAAATCCCAAAAGCAGATAAATCCTTAAATTTGCTGTGCACTGAACACTATGCCAGTATGTAGGAATGCCCTGCTTTATCCTCCTGTCATTTCACACGCATTTGTTTGAGTTGCCATGTTAGATGAGCCATTTTAGTATGCCACTAGCTGTACCCACCACACGTTACTGTTGCCATGCTTTCCTCCCTCTTTCTCTCCTTCTCCCCTTCCTTCCCTTTTTCCCCTTTCCTTCTCTCCTCCCTCCCTCCTTTCTTTTCCTCTTCCCTTCCTTCCCCCCTTCTTTTTCTCTTCCTCTTTCTACCCGTTCTTCCTTCTCTACCTATTCTTGGACTGCAACTCCCAGCAGTCCTCCTGATTGATTTACCTACCTACCTCTATCTAATCTATCTATCTGGAGGATTGCTGGGAATTGCAGTCCAGGAATAGGAAATTGGAAATATGCAGGGATTGGGATGCTCTCAAAGAAATCCAAGGAGAAGAAAGCTTGCATCTTGGAAACAGTGCATTTGGATCACCCTCCTCTCCTAAAGGGGCTGGTCTAGGGGATGCTGGGAGTTGTAGTCCGGAAGAGAGTGTGGATATGCTATTGTGTGTTTTGTTTGCTGGGGAGTTGTTTTTGCGCATGCGCTAAGGAGTCTTTTTGCTTTTTTTTGGCTTTTTAAGTCCCTTCTGCTGTGTTTCTCAGTGTTTTTATGAGTGATGGTCACTCATTGGCCTGATAGGAGTATTGTGTCTAAATTTGGTGTCAATTCGTCTAGTGATTTTTGTGTTAATCCCACAAACTAACATTACATTTTTATTTATATAAATTGCGTATAATGGGATGAGCATCCATGGATTTTGGTATCCATAGGTCTTGGAAGCAAACCACATTTGTGACGGCACGTCTGGCCCCACTTGTATGTGAATGTATAGCTAAATTGTTTGGTTACCTATAGCTGTCAATCAATGTTATTTTGTACTGGTTGAATTGCTCCCCCTGCTCAATTGTTTGGCTCCGTCCTTTCCTGGGGAAGACGGCAGTGCTTTCTTTTCATTCTACCATCAGACAACTCAGCAGATGGACGTGAGAAAGGCTTGGCTCTAAAGCCCTCAGTCAAGTCATCTCTCATCACCAATTCTTAAGTTTGTATTCTTAAGATTCATGCTTCATGTTCAGATCACCCTGGACAACGTTGAGGAATCTTAAGCGCCTTCAAACCAGTCCTTTGACATCAAGAGGAAGACTTTGTGCCTTCAAATATAGGTCATTGGACTGGAGTTGTGAATGCTCAGGTTTTCACAGCCATTGAGAAAGAGGGAACTTGGAAAGCTTCTCAGCTGTAAAACTCCTTGGACCCAAGACTTCAGAGACTGCAATGTATATTTTCTTTACCCCCTTTTGGAACATCAAGTTTATCCCTAAGAAAGATAATTCATTGTGAACAATAAAGCCTATTTCGAGTTATCTATAGTGTATTGATCCTTGAGAGTTCCAGTTCTCTAAAGGAGGGCAAGAAGCAATCCCCTGGGGAAAGGATGCCACGTCCATGTTTCTTTCACTAAGATCTATAGCCCCCAGGCGCGATGGCACAACATTGAATACCAAGGGCTTGCTGTTTTGTTGAGCATGGGTGGGAAAGCACTAGAGATGGCTGGTGTCTTTTTAATATTTGCTTTGTGCAATAATAGATAAACACAGTTGGAGGTAAACAAGACTTTGTGAAGTGTGAATTATTTCACACTCTTCCAATTTCCAAAGGAAGAAAAAGGAACAGAAGCATATGTTATCATCTGCTTTTGTAATTGGAAGCTAGAAAATAAAGCTTCTGGACTGGTCCTGACTAATTAATGATCCGAGCGCTTGACTGCCTGCTTGGTACCTAAACAGAGCCATCTCATATTCATCACCACCCCACCTCAAAACTCACATTGCTGAACACAGCATATAAGGGTATCTGCTGTTGCATATGTGTTCCCTTTCAGAGGCCTGTTGCTGGATGCAGCAGCTTCATATGATTGATTTCACTCATTTCCTTGGACCTGCAAAACATACCAGCCCTTGGAAAAGCCAATGGCTATTCATTTTATATACTTACATCTCCAATGTGGAAACTAGTGAATGGGACAGCTGCGGTTTCAGGTGCGAGAGACTGCCTGACGGAGGCAAGTCTTCCATCTTCCTCTGTGTATCTGAAAAAGGAGTAAAACACAGACATGTATCTCGACAGAAAAAAATATAATTCACTATATATATATATATATATATATATATATATATATAGAGAGAGAGAGAGAGAGAGAGAGAGAGAGAAGACCTTGAGTTAAGAGTTTAATTGGTTCTATGACTTAGCTCTTAACTCAAATCATGCTGACCTCAAAGCGAATTTTCCCATTGAAATGTTATTAATTCTCTCCCCTCTCCCATTTTTGTTATGTGTTTTTCAATAAGAAAATGCACTTTATAAATAACAAATAATGTATAAATGCACATTCACATGAAACAATAAAAAGGAAGATCAATTTTAACATGGTAAAGCACAAAGTTGTGGCAAGGAAGCACAATGCACAAAGGGAAGAGGCAGGAGAATAATTTTCTTCATGTTGTTGTTGTTCATTCGTTCAGTCGTCTCCGACTCTTCGTGACCTCATGGATCAGTCCACGCCAGAGCTCCCTGTCGGCCGTCACTACCCCCAGCTCCTTCAAGGTCAGTCCAGTCACTTCAAGGATGCCATCCATCCATCTTGCCCTTGGTCGGCCCTCTTCCTTTTGCCTTCCACTTTCCCCAGCATAATTGTCTTCTCTAGGCTTTCTGTCTCCTCATGATGTGGCCAAAGTACTTCAACTTTGTCTCTAGTATCTTTCCCTCCAGTGAGCAGTCGGGCTTTATTTCCTGGAGGATGGACAGGTGGGATCTTCTCGCAGTCCAAGGCACTCTCAGCACTTTCCTCCAACACCACAGTTCAAAAGCATCGATCTTCCTTCGCTCAGCCTTCCCTAAGGTCCAGCTCTCACATCCGTAGGTTACTACAGGGAATACCATGGCTTTGACTAGACGGATCTTTGTTGCCAGTGTGATGTCTCTACTCTTTACTATTTTATCGAGATGGACATTGCTCTCCTCCCAAGAAGTAAGCGTCTTCTGATTTCCTGGCCACAGTCTGCATCTGCAGTAATCTTTGCACCTAGAAATACAAAGTCTGTCACGGCCTCCACATTTTCTCCCTCTATTTTCCAGTTGTCAATGATTCTTGTTGCCATAATCTTGGTTTTTTTTATCTTTAGCTGCAACCCAGCTTTTGCGCTTTCTTCTTTCACCTTGATTAGAAGGCTCCTCAGCTCCTCCTCGCTTTCGGCCATCAGAGTGGTGTCATCTGCATATCTGAGGTTGTTAATATTTCTTCCAGCAATTTTCACCCCAGCTTTGCATTCATCCAGCCCCGCACATCGTATGATGTGTTCTGCATACAAGTTAAAAAGGTTGGGTGAGAGTATGCAGCCTTGCCGTACGCCTTTCCCAATCTTGAACCAGTCTGTTGTTCCGTGGTCAGTTCTTACTGTTGCTACTTGGTCCTTGTACAGATTCCTCAGGAGAGAGAGAAGGTGGCTTGGGATGCCCATCCCACCAAGAACTTGCCACAATTTTCTTCATATTGAACTCATTTTAGCCTTCCTCCCATCCTTGCTCAAATAAGACAAAAAAATATATAGCAGATGGGGTGTAGCTCTCACCTGTCCAAGGCTCTAATTCACATCCTTGAAACCCTAGAAATGGAAAAAAGTATTCATTAAACAAGCCAGCAAAACTGAAGCTCATAAAAACATTTAAAAATATTTTTGGTATTATAGGAAATTGACATTCTAAATCCAAAAATGACCACAGAGTTACTTCACCATGTACCATGTTTTCACAACCTGTTTTGACATCCCTATGTAGAGAGATGTGACTGAATTAAATGAAATTGTGGGGGGCACAACGTTTTTTTTCCAATTCAGCAATCAGAAATACATTGAAAGCAGCTGCGGTGTTGAAAAAGGTTTTTTTTTCATTGCAGGCTTGTATTCTCATTGTACAAGCCAGGGCCAAATTTACATGCACTAGGACTATATTTATAATGTCATCCAAGCCAGAACAGATGAGAGTGATTTTATCTGCAAAGTGTCATGTAACCATCTGCATTTCCTCTTCCTAAGCAAAGATATAATAGTCCTCTGCCTATTTTAAATAGCTCTGCAGGATGGCAGATACAATGGCAGAATATGAATATATATATATATATATATATATATATATATATATAGTGAGAGAGAAAGAACGGCACACACTGCCACAGAGAAGGCCTTCAAGTAGGTTCTAATGCATATTTAAAGTTGTTCTCAGTTTTCTGCCAATAATTTCCTAGGTACACATTTCTATCACTGTTCGCTCCCCGGAAAACTAGAGATCTGGTTTGGCTCCCCTCTGTTTGAGAAAATCTTAGGAATGATGGTGTCCACTACCCTGATCATTTCACCATTCACAAAGTCAACACTGGTGTTGTTACAGCTTCCTGCCAGACAGATAGCAGGGACAGTTCCCTGGAGAAGACCTTCTTGTCAGTCGTCCACCTCTGCAGAGGCTCTGAGTAGTGTGATCTGTCAATCTCAGGGCCCTTCCGCGCAGCCATATGCGTACGCCAGAATATCAAGGCAGAAAATCCCACAATATCTGCTTTTAATTGGGTTATCTGAGTCCAAACTGTCACATATCCCAGTTCAAAGCATAACATGTGGGGTTTTATTTAACTGTGTGGAAGGGTCCCTATATCACCCTTGTCCCACCCAAAAACAAGGATAAAAGATAACAAACCTGTCTTGCAAACTGAATAAGGTTGGATACCACTTTGGACATATCTCACAACTGTCATGGAAGACATGACGTCCAATACTTACCAGCTGTGGAAGGGAGACTGCTGTGTAACACCAACAGAACTCCTAAGGTGTGTCTACACTATACAGCTATAGCAGTTTGTTAACTCTCATGACAGGGAATCATGAGATTTGTAGTGTTCTGATGGGTTCATATTTGTTTCCTAGTCCTGGGAGTGGACTAGTGCTCTCTAGCACAGAAACCACTCCCCAAACTACAAATCCCTGGAGTCCATGGATTGAAACTATGGTGGTTAAGGTAAAGGTAAAGGGTTTCCCCTGACATTAAGTCTGGTTGTGTCTGACTCTGGTGCTCATCTCCATTACTAAGCTGAAGAGCTGGTGTTGTCCGTAGACACCTGTAAGGTCATAATAATAATTTATTTATTTATTTATTTATATTCCATTCTATCACCCCAAAGGGACTCAGGGCAGATTCCAAACATAAAAGGCAAACATTCGATGCCCGAATACAACAATACATGCATAATAACAAAATTTATACAACCCAACATATAAATACGAATTATAACTTAACCAACTAAAATTAAAGAAAAAGCAAAACCTGTTATAACAGACATAAGACAAAACATCAAACATCAAATGGAAACAACAATTTCTCATTTCTTTGGGGCAAATCAATTAATCATTGCTCAAGATATCTATTGAGCTGGTGGGGTGAGCAGGGCACAGATACGGATGGCAGCTATTCATCAGAGGTATAATGGTAGTATTACTAACTACTATTCCTCCTCCTCGTAAGCTAGTGAGCAAAGATATGTCTTTATCTGTTTTTTGAAGTGGAGAGGGAGGAGGCCATCTTTAACTCCTTAGGAAGGAAGTTTCAGAGGTGGGGGGCAGCCACGGAGAAGGCCCTTTCTCTTGTTCTCACCAGCCGTGCTTGGGACGGGAATGGAACTGAGAGGAGGACCTCCTCCGATGACCGCAGTGTCTGAGTTAGTCTGTAGAGGGAGATGTGGTTTGTCAAATGGCTGGCATGACTGCATGGAGCACCGTTACCTTCTTGCTGGAACAGTGCCTATTGATCTACTCACATCTGCATGTTTTTGAACTGCTAGGTTGGCAGAGGTTGGGGCTAACAGCAGGAGCTCATTGTGCTCCCTGGATTCGAACCGCCAACCCTTTGGTTAGCAAGTTCAGCAGCTCAGTGGTTTAACCCGCTGCGCCACTAGGGGCTCCTATGGCAGTTAGGTGGCCTTAAACTGCTATAACTCTATAATATGTATATACTCTTCTTCTCTCCTGGACACTCTTAAACTCTTAAAGAGTGACACCTGAACCCAGCAAGCTGTGGGATGGGGCGCTTGGGGAGAAGAATGGACCCACTACCTGCAATCCTGTCCTTGCTTTGGCATCCAACATTTCAAGAATATCTCTGTGAGTGTTGATGGCATTTTGTGTTTATTATTATGACCATATGAAAAATATACAAAAGGGCAATGTGACATTAAAGTTTGCAAAGTCTTCTTGGGATTTTCTGTTTTTAGAATTTCTTTTCTGTCCATGTATTCTGTAATCTTCCTTTCACATTCCAAAAAAGTTGAAATTACATGCGGTTTTAGTTTGAAACACCAGCAATTCCTTACTGTCAATAGAGGGCACTCTTGTTCCAGGAACTATGAAAAGCCAAAACTAGGAGGTCCCTCCTCCCCTCATTGCAAGTCACTGAAAGGGGGAAAGTGCCTCTTGAAAACCAAGAAATATATTTCTAGGCAATGAGTTCTGTACTGCCTTGTTTTTCTCTACTGCCGGGGATCACATATAGAAAAATATTAACACATTTTCAAGCAGGTGCCAAATGCAATCTTAACTCATGGGTTTCCCAACTCTGTGCTGGATTGTCACCACTAACAATGTAATTTTACACGTGTACTTAGGCCCCTTCTACACTGCCATAGAATCCAGATTATCCAGACAAATAATCCATATTATCTGCTTTGAACTGGATTATATGAGTCTACACCGCCATATAAGCCCATTAAAAGCAGATAATCTGGATTTTATAAGGCAGCACAGAAGGGGTCTTAGAGATAAAGCCCACTGATTCAAATGAGGCTTATTCCCCATTTGAATTGAAATTAATGTAGAATTAATGCCTGAATGATACCCACATCGTGCAATCTGATACCTGTCTACTGGGAAGTAAGCCTTACTGAGCTCAATGACATTTCATGATTTATTGTACCGACTCTTTTTTTATTTCAGTCATGGACCATCCTTACACTTTACCCCATAGACATGCAATAGCTCTTAGGAAAAGTCTGCCAAATCATTTATAATTTTTGTTATTATGTGTATATCGGTTGTTGTACTCAGGCATTGTTTGCCTTTTTGTGAGCGTAATCTTCCCTGAGTCCCTTTGTGGAGATAGGGAAGAATACAAATAAAGTTATTATTATTATTATTATTATTATTATTATTATTATTATTATTATTATTAATGATCCGGTTGCCAACCACCTACCCACATATTAAGGGATAGACAAGTGATGGCATCCTTGTAACAATCATTTTACAGTGTATATAAATATAATTTACATCACTGTTTTCCAAACATTTATTTATTTATTTATTTATTTACAGCTTTTATATTCCACCCTTCTCACCCTGCAGGGGACTCAGGGTGGATTAGTGTACACATATATGGCAAACATTCAATGCCAATTTTAACATACAACATATACAGACATAGATAGAGGCTATTTAACTTTTTCTGGCCGCCAGGGGAGATGTCGCTTTCATCGTCCATCTGCGACGCTGATGAAGCACTTCCGCATTCCCCGCATGCTTCCCCGCTGGAATGCTTTGCTGTAGTCTTCTTTATGGCCTCATAAATCAGTTAATTTAGCCTCCCCACAATTTAAGGTGGTACCTTATTTTCCTACTTGACAGATGCAACTGTCTTTTGGGTTGCAAAGGTCGACAACAGGCTACACACAATTGGTTGGAAACCCACTCCAACCTGGGCTGGCTTCGAACTCATGACCTTTTGGTCAGAGTGATCTTAATGCAGCTGACACTCAGCCAGCTGCGCCACAATCCCGGTGCCCTTTTGAATTATCCTTTTGAATCAGAAATGCGTGGTAAAAAAAATTATTTGGATGCAAATAGATTTTCAATCTGCTGAAGAACATGAAAAAGTGTTAATTTCGATATATGAAGAAGGTGGTGAGTTTACACCATATTGTCAATAATCTCAGAAGGATACAAAGGTGACCACCAAAGGTAGAACCATTTTCAAGGAAAAATATACTGAATTTAGAAACTGCAAGAAGAGCATAGGTGCTTTGACACTATTCTGCCCATCATCAGCTGGACCTCTGATATCAAAGGCAACCCCAAAAGATAATCTGCTGAGTGCAATGTTCCAACTAGGAGATGTGAGGATCTTGCAATCTCATAATTACCGGATCAACAGCAGTGACCAGCTATTGTATTTGCCAGTGGATTCTGGGAGTTATAGCAAAATAATCATAATACCATAGACGACCCCTTGTGGCTGAACATGATTATCTTCCAAGGGTAGAGTCTTTTCTGTGGTCCGTAAGTGACTGGGGGGACCTATTCTGGATAAAACAGCAATATCTGTATTGAACCAATAAAAAATGCACACAATCATTTATCACAAAAGGTGTGTTAGCACAGGATCATAAAGGCTTTTGAAGCTCCAACGGCTTCTTCAGCTAATGTGTTTGCCCATTTGAGATAAAACTGGGGGGAGGGAGTCATTCTATTTTAGTCGTGTAGTTTACACCTTCGTGTAGCTACTTTCCTACACCATAGTGATCCAAAAAAGAGAGACTCACATAGGAGGAACACATGACCTTGCCATGAATCACAATGCCATTTGGTATGTGTGAAAAATAACGTATATCCCATGTAATTTGCACAAGGACCCCTTATTTCCTACATTACTGTCACTGCATGAAAAGCTGCCACATGGAAGCTACAATCTCACTGCTATGTTGGGCCAGAGATATCATACATGTTGGAATAGTGGAACAATTGGGAGAAATAACACTGTGTAACAAAATTTGAAAAAAAAAACTGTTCCTGGTTTGAAAGTGTTATTTCCTGCTTAATTGTGCAGTACTTACTTTGAAAGTAGTTGTTTTTGTTTGTTTTTGTGGCTGCCACAAATGATGCTGAATTGGTTGAGATAACCATTGAAAAACTGTAGCAAAATGTGCTGTTGGATGTCCCACAAAAACAAAATTTTTGAAGTTTAATGAACTTTCCCCATGTTTTTCTGATAGGATCAATTAGAAAATGACATTTATAACCCAGGAACAAAAATCATGTTACATAGTGTAAGCACTCTTGGGTATTTTTAATTAAACAAAAGGTCATCATTAGAAGGATCACAGCACTGGCTGTGTAATGTAATTCTATGTAAAACTATGTAATTCACAGCAATCCAGCACCCAATGAAAAGAGTATTCCATCATATGTGTTACATTTATTCACACGCATATTAAAAACATTACTTCTTCTTCTATACTTAGGAATGCTGGAGATGAGACTGCCTTGAATTAAAGCAAGGAAATTGGCCTCTATATAACGTCTTGGCTTTACTTCACACATCTCCTTGCACCTTCTCAGCATGGCGGTTGCACGTTCTGCCCACCCACCAAGTACTAAATCACTGCTAGCTACACTTTTGGGATTGTTTTGGCGACATCAGTCTGATAATCAATTAGCACCCAAATATGACTTAACAGCCACATTGCTTTGAGACAGAATTCCCTGGGAGTTTTGCCCATTTGATTCTAAATGTATCTGTCTTTATCTATCCTAATCTGTGCCCTTTTAACAACATCAAGTCAGCGAGGTGTGGAGATTTCAGTGTTGGACTAGGACCTGGAAGGCCACAGTTCCAATTCCTGCTCGGCTACGGAAATCCCTGGGTGACTTTGCAGAAGTCATTCTCTCTCAGCCTTAGTGGAAAGCAAAGGCAAACCCTCTCGGAGCAAATCTTGCAAAAACAAACAAACAAACAAACCCTTGTGATGGTTCACTTTAGGATTACTATATATCAGAAATGACTTGAAGCACATAAAAACAACAACAATAACAGTGCCAATTCTCATACCCTCCTTGGCTTGAATCCTGTTGATTATTCACAACTAGAGTAGATCTATAGAGTCATTGTTGAGGGGTGAGTCAACAAATAGACAAATGTCCTCTGGATTTACTGAGGCTCACTGCCATACGAAATCCAGTTTATCTGCTTTGAACTGGATGATATGGCAGTGCAGACTCATATAATCAAGCTCAAACCAGATAATGTGGATTATCTACTTCGATAATATGGATTATAGGGCAATGTAGATGGGACCTGAGTCTCTTTTGGCAGAGGTTAGAATTCAGGATACTGTTTCGGAAATGGGCATCAAGGGCCCTTCCACATAACCATATAACCTAGAACAGGGGTCCTCAAACTTTTCAAACCGAGGGCCAGGTCACAATCTCTCAGAGTGTTGGAGGGCTGGATTATAATTTGAAAAACACATGAATGAATTCCTATGCACACTGCACATATCTTATTTGTAGTGCAAAACCACTTAAAAACAATACAATAATTAAAATGAAGAACAATTTAAACAAATATTTGTTTTTAACAAGTATTTCAATGGAAAGTGTGAGCCTGCTTTTGGCTGATGAGATAGAATTGTTGTTGTTGTGTGCTTTCAAGTCATTTCAGACTTAGGTTGACCCTGAGCAAGAGCTGGTTAAATGACCTTGGAGGGCCATATCCAGCCCCCGGGCCTTAGTTTGAGGACCCTTGACCTAGAATATCAAGGCAGAATAACCCACAATACCTGCTTTGAACTAGATTATCTGAGTCCACACTGCCATATATTCCAGTTCAAAGTAGATAATGTGGGTTTTTATTCAACTGTGTGGAAGGGTTTCACTACTTCATCACACTAGAGAATCAATCCACTTAAAATTCAGTTTCTGTCTCCCGCAAAATTCTGGAGTTTGTAGTTTTGGGAGGCCGTTCAAGGTTCCTCTCTAAACTACAAACCCCAGAATTCTGCAGAAAGCAGAAACTGGATTTTAAGTGGATTCATTCTCTAGTGTGATTAGGTCTTTTTAGAAACCACAGAAGAACAAGAAAGCAGTTCTTGCATAGCTTGTATCTGTCTTTAAAATAGCAACAAATAGCAACAAAGACTACAATGTCAAAGAGGTAATGTGTGATAAATAGGGAGCTGATAACATGTGCCTCAACCCTCATGTCCTAAAAACATTGAAGAACTGGTCTTTTGGCCACTTCCAGTGAAGACTTCACATGCTCAGAGTATGTTTGAAAAGAAAGAGAATATTGCCAAAATGGAGGTTTGAGAGGGAGTTGTTCTCTCTCTAACATATGAGAAAATAGGAAGTCTCCTTATTATCAAGCATTGTCCAATTCCATCGTCAAGTCATTCGATTTCCTATATCAGTTACTCTGCATTTGTAAACGCTTGCTCAAACAACCATGTTTTAACTTGTCTCCAAAACGCTAAGAGGGAGGGAGCCGATCTGATTTCCCTATGGAGGCCGTTCCATATCCGAGGGGCCACCGCTGAGAAGGCCCTGTCTCTCGTCCCCACCAGACATACTTGTGACGAAGGCGGGACCAAGAGCAGGGTCTCCCCAGACGATCTTAGAGTTCTCAACTGGAAAGTGCTTATTGTACTTTTAAAGGCTGTATATTTTGTGCCATAGCCTATGGCTAGTACAATAAACAATTCTAGAGTCTAAAATGACTTATACATGATTATATATGGTATATGCAAATACAAGTATTCCGGGATTGTGGCGCAGCTGGCTGAGTGTCAGCTGTATTAAAATCACTTTTGACCAAAAGGTCATGAGTTCGAAGCCAGCCCGGGTCAGAGTGAGCATCAGACCAATTGTGTAGCTTGTTGTCGACCTTTGCAACCTGAAAGACAGTTGCATCTGTGAAGTAGGAAATTTAGGTACCACTTATGTGCGGGGAGACTAATTTAACTAATTTACAAGGCCATAAAAAGACTCCAGCACTGCACTCCAGCAAAAGCATACGGAAGTACTTCATCAGTGTCGCAGATGGACGATGAGAGTGACAGAAAAGTTAAATAGCCTCTGACTGTCCGTCTATATTGTGTGTCTTGGCATTGAATATTTGCCATATATGTGCACATTATAATCAGTCCTGAGTCCCCTGCGGGGTGAGAAGGGTGGAATATAAATACTGTAAATAAGTAACTAAATTTAAAAAATCTAAAATACTTTTGATGCCAAGCATTTTAAGACTCAACCTGTACTTTAAACCCTTCTCCCTCCTAGCAAAGCCATTAAGTATAGAGTTAAAACTACTCCAGCAACCCATTCTACCTAGTTTCAACTATGTTTTCTTTAGACCAAAATAAAATAGACCAAGGTCACCTCCAGCCTTTTAAAAGCATCACAATATTGTGCTATGGGACCTCTGTGAGTTGTTTTTTTTTAAAGCCTCTAGCAAAGCCAGTCCTTGCCTGCACTTCTGTGGCACTAGAAAAAGTCAATTTACAGTGTTAAGATCTTTAGGAGTTTTCCCCATGATCCTTTTGGTGAGCTGTTGTAGGAAGAAGCAAAAGAAAGGGGGGAAATACTAACATGAAACGAACTCTTTGGATACAACTCTGGAGGGAGTTTTCAGAACTGAAATTGCCTACTTGTTACGGGCTTACTCACAAGGATTTCTATGTGTGTGGAGTTCAGAAGGAGGAATCAACTAGAAGATAAAACCCATGCTGTGCGAAAAGGTGTGCTTTAGGAACTTCCCTGGTGTGAGCAATGGGTAGCTGGGGGAGTTAAGCGGTTTAGCTAACAAATGCCAGGGAACCACAGATTAAGAGAATAAAACTCGCCTGCTAATGCACTGCACAGTTCCTTCAGCACTGCCAAAGGGACAAGGAAACTCTCATTGTTTGGCTATACTCTGAGCCACGTACACAGGCCTTAATTTGACAAAATTGGAAATGTAAATCAATGCAATCTGCAGGGTCTTAATACCCTGAAACCTTTAACAGCTGTACTTCTATACTGTAACTTTCATTCTTGTGATAGATGTCACGTTTAGACACAACAGTAAGTCACAGTTCTGAACAATCCTACCTAAATCCCACTCGTCTTCTTCTAACAGCAACTAAACTAACTGGCAATTCAAGATTTACCATGTTGCTCCCAAACAAGTCAAGAATCCTAAAACAAGGGCAAACCCTGGTTTGTAATTGCAGCTTGTTGAGGATACAAGAATACAAGTTTAGGAAACATCGCCCCCTTCCACATCTATATAAATAAAAATGTAATGTTCGTTTGTGGGATTACCAGAACTCAAAAACCAGTGAGCCAACTGACACCAAATTTGGATAGCATAGACCTAACAACCCAATGTATGTCCTTCACTCAAAATTTTTTGCTTTTGTTATTTGGGAGTTGTAGTTGCTGGGATTTATAGTTCACCTACAATCAAAGGGCATTCTGAACTCCACCAATGATGGAATTGAACCAAACGTGGCACACAGGACTCCCATGACCAACAGAAAACACTAGAAGGGTTTGGTGAGCATTGACCTTGAATTTGGGAGTTGTAGTTCACCTACATCCAGAGAGCACTGTGGACTCAAACAAAGATGGATATGGATCAAACTTGGCACAAATATTCCATATGCCCAAATATGAACACAGATGGAGTTTTGGGGGGAAATAGACACTGACATTTGGGAGTTGTAGTTACTGGGATTTATAGTTCACCTACAATCAAAGACAATTCTGAATCCCACAAACGACAGAATTGGACCAAATTTCCCACACTGAACCCCCATGACGAACAGAAAATACTTAAGGCCATCCAGTCCAACTCCATTCACCAGGGCAAGAAAATGTAATCGGAGCCCTCCTGACAAAGAGCCATCCAGCCATAGATTAGATAGATAGATAGATATGATTCACACACAGATATAGTATCATAGATTTGAAAGGGACCCCTAAAGAAGGACAATGATATGTTGCATGTTCCAGAGTAGGCATACCAGACAATCTCCACATCAACACTGATAAAGAAACAGCAAAAAATACTGTTTACCCACAAGCATCAAGAAATTACATATATTAGAAACCAACACTTTCTCATTACTTTATTTTCCAGATCACCAAACTGGGCCACAGCGATGCCTGACAGGGGACAGCTAGTAGCTGAATAAAATCCCACATCATCTGCTTTGAACTGGGATATATGGCAATGTGGACTCAGATATCCTCGTTCAAAACAGATATTGTGGGTTTTTCTGCCTATTGTGGGTTATACAATAGGCCAGGAGTCCTCAAACTTTTTAAACAGAGGGCCAGGTCACAGTCCCTCAAACTGTTGGAGGGCCGGATTATAATTTGAAAAGAAATATGAATGAATTCCTATGCACACTGCACATATCTTATTTGTAGTGCAAAAAACACTTAAAATTCTTCTTTATTTTAATTATTGTATTGCTTTTAACAAATATAAACTTATTAGTTTTTCAATGGGAAGTGTGGACCTGCTTTTGGCTGATGAGATACGATTGCTGCTGTTGTTGTGTGCTTTCAAGTTGTTTCAGACTTAGGTTGACCCTGAGCAAGACCCGGGTAATGACTTTGGAGGGCCGTATCTGGCCCACAGGCCTTAGTTTGAGGACCCCTGCAATAGGCAATTACAGAAGAATTTATTAGAAGAATGGAAACCTTTTTATCAATATATATGCTTATTATTGTTTAAGCACTTTATTGTTCCTCACCTTCTCAGGGCATTGTAGCTGAATCATATTTAAATGAAACTAATAAATAAATGTGCGTGTGCACACATGAATTAGATTTACAGAACAATCTGTGCACACAGCTTTGAATGCTTATTACACTGAACCTAAGGTGCCATTGAGTGTAAAATGCATCCCATTTTTTTGAAGCTTCAAATTTGAAAAAAGGAAAAATTATCTTTTAATATTTTAAAATTTTTCCTCTGCAGGTGGAATGTCTTGGATTTGTTTCAACCTAAAAGTCATCTTGTCTGCATGGACCTATGTTAGTAAATATGTGGAGCCCCCAATGGTGCAGTGGGTTAAAGCACTGAGCTGCTGAACTTGTTGACCGAAAGGTCGCAGGTTCAAATCCAGGGAGCGGTGTGAGCTCCCGCTGTTAGTCCCAGCTTCTGCCAACCCAGCAGTTTGAAAACGTGTAAATGTGAGTAGATCAATAGGTACCACTCTGGCAGGAAGGTAATGGCACTCCATGCAGTCATGCCGACCACATGACCTTGGAGGTGTCTATGGACCTTCGTCTTAGAAATGGAGAAGAGCACCCACCCCCAGAGTCAGACATGACTGGACTGAATGTCAGAGAAAAACCTTTACCTCATTGGAGAGGAAGAGGAAGAGGAAGCAAGTAGTAGTTCTTAGATCAGTCAGACCAGTAAATAGCCATTTGGCTGAGGCTGAGGACAAAATGATGTGGGTTGCAGAGCCATTTGGGCAGGGACTTCTCCTCCTTCTCCTCTTTCCTCTCTCAGAGGTAAGACAAACTTTAAAACAAAGAGAAAAATTGGCAAATCTAAAGTGCATAGATTGTAAGATGCACCCTTTTTTAAGTCTCTAAATTAGGAAAAAGGTATTAGAGTGTTTGATTTTGGAAACTAAACAGATTCAGCCTTGGTTAAGACTTGGAGACTACTAATGGTATCCTGGGGTATATTTTAGAGAAAAGCATGGGCAAAATCACCTATGGGTATTTTTTTTCTTTAACAAGGTGTTGGCAAAATTCAAGAGTTTCCATAAGTCAGCAGGTAACGGGAAGGCACACGCGCGCACACATACACAACATGTTTATTGAACTGCAGCTTGACAGCTGTAAAGCTGTCATAGACTTTCCCCCTAAAGAACTCCTGCAGCTGTCATTCTTTGAGAACATTGGAGTGGCACAGTTACTCTTTATGGCTCTGTAGTGGGGAGAAAAACACTTCATAAGTTTCCTCTTCCCTCTAAGATAAAATTTTCATGAACCAACCGAGAAAGCTGAGCAGCACTGTTAGTCTTGCAAAAATGGGAAACCTTTTAACGACCCTGGTCTCACCTATCTAGGTCTAGCTGATGAGGGTATATCATTGAGCTGTTCGGTTTAGGCAGCAATGCGCCTTTGTTTTCCTTTTCCTATTTCTCCCAACCAGTTTTCTGATCATTTTGTCCTCAGCATCTCCCACTCCTCAAAGTGGAAATCATCAAGGGCTATATTGTGATTGATTTCCCTTTGCTCGGTCTGTTTAAACTTTCAGCAAGTAAATTATGATCAAAGTAATTTCCTAGGGGTACATGCTCATGCCCTTAACTGAGTTATCTTCCTTGAAGCTAAGTGGAGTATCTTTTCATGAAAGCCGAAAAACAAACAAACTCCCCCTGTTTAATTTGGGAGGGATTCGGGGATAAGGCCTCCATGATTACAGTTTAAAACTGAAAATAAATACCGTATTTACTCGTATCTAATGCTTACCTTTTTGGGCTAAATTACCTTCCCGACATGACTAGACTTAATGTCAAAGGGAAACCTTTATCTTGCCTTCCCAAAATTAGGGTGCGCATTATATTCGCGTAATATGGTAATCTTAGTGCTGAGCCAAAGCAAAAAGGGGATGCTACTTTAGGAGTGCCTGGAGCTTCTATTAAAGATGCACCCATAGATGCACACAAGGTTTTCTTTGGTGTTGTAACACTTTTGTTTTTAAAGAAGGAATTATAAGCATGCAGTCACTGTAATTTGCCTCGTTTTTTCCAAATTACAAAGAGTGCATTTTTGGTGCTGCAGATTACATTCACCAGCAAATGCTTTTTGTTTTGTTTTGTTTCAGGGTTTTGAAAAATTGAGGTGTGCATTATTTATTTATTTATTTATTTGGAGTGCTTCTACCCCGCCCTTCTCAACCCCCTAGGGGGGACTCAGGGCGGCTTACAAAAACAGGCACAATTCAATGCCCAACAATTCACAAAGTACAATATACAATTTACAATTTAATATCAGCAATTATCACTAGTTAAAACAATCACATCAATACAATAAGAGTAACAAAATCATCCTGTGGTCAATGTTCGCCGATTTATAATTCCATAATCCATCCAGCATTGTCATTGCCCTTTCCTGCTCTGGTCGTCATTGTCTTTTGTCCATCTGCCAGCTTACCCGAAGACCTGGTCCCAAATCCAGGTTTTTAACTTCCTCCTGAAGGAGAGGAGGGATGTTGATGACCTAATTTCCCCGGGGAGTGCATTCCACAGGCGAGGGGCCACCACTGAGAAGGCCCTGTCCCTCGTCCCCACCAGTCTCATTTGTGATAAAGGTGGGGCTGAGAGCAGGGCCTCCCCAGAAGATCTTAAACTCCGAGGTGGGACGTAGAAGGAGATACGTTTGGACAGGTATGCTGGGCTGGAGCCGTAAAGGGTTTTGTAGGTCAAAACCAGCACTTTGAATTGTGCTCGGAACTGATGGCACATTACATTCGAGTAAATACAGGTAGTAGGCATCATACAAGGAGCCCCCTGGATTTACTAATACAGAGCAAAATAGAATTAAGTCAAGGGAAACAAATTGGGACAAACTAATAAACTATATTGAAAAAGAAAACGAGGAAATAAATATTGTAAGAATGAAACAATATGATTAAGTAAAATTGAAAACAAGCAAGACCAGCGTCCCTTACACATGAAGACAAAAAGACTCACAAACTTGTTAAAAGAAAATCAAAGGGGGTGGGGGGGATAAAAAATGGGATAAATCCTGACCTGGAATCCTGGAAGTGCTTTAACCCGTTAGAGACCAAATCTTCGGTCTCTTGCAGACTCTCTCCTACCCCCCTTCCCTCCCCTCCCACCTACTCCTTTTCTATCTCTCTTTTCTTCTACACTCTTACTGTCTTACTATATATATTGTTCCCTCACTTTCCATGTCAACGACGCTTTCATTTTCTTTTTAAAATATGGAAAAATAATGATTCTAGACTTTACTATCACGTTCTACTCTAAGAGCACGTATTCTAATTTTTTTTTTTTTTTTACAAAAGGAGCCCACGGTGGCACAGTGGGTTAAAGCGCTGAGCTGCTGAGCTTGTTGACCGAAAGGTCGCAGGTTTGAATCCAGGGAGCGGCGTGAGCTTCTGCTGTCAGCCACAGCTTCTGCCAACCTAGCAGTTCGAAAACATGCAAATGTGAGTAGATCAATAGGTACTGCTCCAGCGGGAAGGTAACGGCGCTCCATGCAGTCATGCCGGCCACATGACCTTGGAGGTGTCTACGGACAACGCTGACTCTTCAACTTAGAAATGGAGATGAGCATCACACCCCAGAGTCGGGCATGACTGGACTGAATGTCAGGGGAAAACCTACACCTATACTTTTAGGTATTGTACAATTGGCCTTCCACTTTTGTATGTTTGAGCATTTATGTATTATCCTATGTTATTCCAAGTCACTTGTAGGTCTTCCAGCTTCACTTTGTTTGAAACTGAGCACAGTCACAGTGGAGAACCTAGGGATTTCTAAAGAGCCGTTTTCTCTTTTTGAAAGAATAGCGGTTTGTAATTCACCACTTTCCCACGTTTGTGGGGGTCTTGCACCTTTAATCTCATCAAAATGGGGAGGGTGTTTTGTGCATCTACCAATAAGGTGTATGCAGTTTAAAAACACACTGATTTGTGAACATGTCAGTTCTGTTATCCAGATACCGTATTTACTCGATTCTAATGCTCAGCTTTTATGACTAGATTACCTGCGCAAAATTAGGATGTGTATTAGACTTTATTTTTATTTATTTCAACATACCCCACCCTTCCCTACCCCCGAAGGGGGACTCAGGGTGGCTTGCAGCCGGCAACAATTCAATGCCCTACATAAACAACAGATAAAACCACAGTTACATAATAAGTAAAATATTAAAATTAGATTAAAAATAATTGAAAATGATGCAAATTGAATTAGTTGGCATGTCAAGTCTGAGTTTTACGATCAACAACTTAATCCAAAGCCTGTCCATAGTCCATTTTTCATAGCATTGTTGTCATTTTTATTTTCAGCTTGCTATCCGAATGCCTGGTCCTATAGCCATGTCTTCAACTTTTTCCTGAAGGAAAGGAGGGAAGCTGTTGACCTAATTTCGCTGGAGAGCGGGTTCCACACGCGGGGGCCCACTATCGATAAGGCCCTGTCCTTGTCCCTACCAAGCGCATGAGTCCCCTTTCGGGGGGGGGGGGGGGGGGGGGGGGGGGGGGGGGAGAAGGGCAGGGCATAAATATAGGAAATAAATAAATAAATTTGCAATGAAGGTGGGATCGAGAGCAGGGCCTCCCTGGAAGATTGTAAGTTTCAAGGTTGGACATAGGGGGAGATACTTTCAGACAAGTAAGCTGGGCCAGAACCATATGGGGCTTTATAGGTCATGACCAGCACTTTGAATTGTGCTCGGAACTGGACAGGCAGCCAGTGGAACTGACATAACAGGGGGGTGGTATGCTCCCTGTATGTTGCTCCAGTAAGTAATCTGGCTGCTGCGTAATATGGTAAATACTTTTTTGGGTTTCAGGGTTTGCAAAATTGAGTTGCGCATTAAATTCGATAGCGGATTAGACTTGAGTAATAGGGTAGTTTGCATCTATGTCAAAGTTGTTACATACCCATCACCCCACAGAAGATATTTGCCACTAATGGAGAAAGGAGGAGTGAAGATCCAACAGTAGACAAGATTAAAAAGGTAAAGGTAAAAGTTTCCCCTGACATTAAGTCTAGTCGTGTCCAACTCTGGGCAGTGGTGCTCATCTCCATTTCTAAGCTAAAGAGCCGGCGTTGTTCATAGACACCTCCTAGGTCATATGGCCAGCATGACTGCATGGAGCGCTGTTACCTTCCCGCCGGAGCTGTACCTATTGATCTACTCACATCTGTATGCTTTTGAACTGCTAGGTTGGCAGAAGCTGGGCCTGACAGTAGGAGCTTACCCCGCTCCCCGGATTTGAACCACCAACTTTTCGATCAGCAAGTTCATCAGCTCAGTGGTTTAACCTGCTGTGCCATCGGGAGTCCCAATATACACAAAGTGGGCCTAGTTAAAACCCATTGACTCCCAGCCTGAAATTTTTTCCTGTTTTTGTCAAATGTAAAGCTTCGGAGAGGGAATACGAGAGACAACCAGAGGACACTGCTCTGGAAAGGTCATAAGCAAAAAGAATAAAATTATACGACATTACTACCAAGATCTGAAAACCAGGTGGAGCGGGGAGAGGAGGAGGAAACGATTCAAGCACCGTAGCACTAGTCTCTGCAGACCTTATGCAAGCACCACGAAGGCAAAGGGGAAGAAGCATCACAAGAGCAGAATAACATCTTTCTCCCCATCGGCACAAAGATATCTCTCTCAGCGATTTAAACACTGCATTCATTCTTGCTCGTCGCTGACCCTCTGCTCTATATAAAGAACATCCCTCCATTTTTAGAATTCTTGCTGGAATATGATTATGGATGGCCAGACTTCAAATATCCTGTTAGAAGCCAGAAAGGGAAAAATCATCCACGACATCCAGCACAGTATTTACAACAGGAAAGGGATGCATGTATATAGCAGGAATATGTAGCATAGAAGAATAAAGGATTTCAAACCTATATTTTCCTACTGAGTGATATTACAAGAATTTGTGGCCGTTTTTCAAGTTTTATTTGAATTTGGGGAATTTCATTTTGCAAACAAAATACTTTTTTTGTGCAAAACTTGGGATTTGGGAGTAAAGCAATGTTTTGTGCAAAAAGTAACCTCCTAAAAAGTAATGAGATGTAAAAGATCAGCTTAGGGCAGTGGTTCTCAACCTGGGAGTCAGGACCCCGAGGGGGGTCACAAGGGGGTGTCAGAGGGGTCGCCAAAGACCATCAGAAAGCACATTATTTTCTGTTGGTCATGGGGGTTCTGTGTGGGAAGTCTGGCCCAATTCTATCGTTGGTGAGGTTCAGAATATTCTTTGATTGTAGGTGAACTATACATCCCAGCAACTACAACTCCCAAATGTCAAGGTCTGTTTTCCCCAAACTCTACTAGTGTTCACATTTGGGCATATTGAGGATTCGTGCCAAGTTTGGTCCAGATACATCATTGTTTGAGTCCACAGTGCTCTCTGGATGTAGGTGAACTACAACTCCAAAACTCAAGGTTAATGCCCATCAAACCCTTCCAGTATTTTCTGTTGCTCATTTCTATTGCTCAATTCCATCATTGGTGGTGTCCAGAATGCTCTTTGATTGTAGGTGAACTATAAACCCCAGCAACTACAACTCCCAAATGACAAAATCAATCCCCCCAAAGTATGCAAATTTGGGCATATCAGGTATGTGTGCCAAATTTGGTCCAGTGAATGAAAATATATACTGCATATCAGATATTCATATAATGATACTGTAACAAAATTACAGTTATGAAGTAGCAATGGAAATAATTTTATGGTTGGGGGTCATCACAACATGAGAAACTGTATTAAGAGATCGCAGCATTAGGAAGGTTGAGAACCACTGGCTTAGGGTCACCATTAAGTAAGACCTTACTTGAAGGCACATAACATTTTTTTTCAACAATTCTGTCCTTTGTCAGTGCGGACTTTTTTTTGTGTCAGGAGTGACTTCAGAAACTGCAAGTTGCTTCTGGTGTGAGAAAATTGGCTATCTGCAAGGATGTTGCCTAGGGGATGCCAGGATGTTTTACCATCCTATGGGAGGCTTCTCTTATGTCCCCGCATGAGAAGCTGGAGCTGATAGATCGGAGCTCACCCTGCTTCCTGGATTCGAACTGCTGACCAGTCAGCAGTCCTGCCAGGACAAGAGTTTAACCCAGCATTTCTCAACCTGGGGTTCACGAGGGGGTGTCAGAAGGGTCGCCAAACGCCATCAGGAAACACATATTTCGGATAGTCTTAGGAATCCCTTTAGCAGAGGAGGCTGAAGATCTCTCTGCCTGTCCTTCTCTTCCTTTTTGGAAGCATTTTCTGTTGGTCACAGGGGTTCTGTGTGGGAATTTTGGCCAATTCTATCATTGGAGGGGTTCAGAATGCTTGTAGGCGAACTATAAATCCCAGAAACTACAACTCCCCAATGTCAAGGTCTATTTTCCCCCAAACTCCACCAGTGCTCCCATTTGAGCATACGGAGTATTCGTGCCAAGTTTGGTCCAGATCCATCATTGTTTGAGTCCACCGTGTTCTCTGGATGTAGGTGAACTACAACTCCAAAACTCAAAGTCAATGCCCACCAAATCCTTCCAGTATTTTTTGTTGGTTATGGTTCTGTATGCCAAGTTTGGTTCAATTCCATTGTTGGTGGAGTTCAGAATGCTCTGATTGTAGGTGAACTATAAATCCCAGCAACTACAATTCCCAAATGACAAAATCAATCCCAGCCCTAACTCCACCAATACTCAAATTTGGGCGTATCGGATATGTGTGCCAAATTTAGTCCAGTGAATGAAGATACATCCTGTATATCAGATATTTACATTACCATTCATAACCGTAGCAAAATTAGTTCTGAAGTAACAACGAAAATAATGTTATGGTTGGGGGTCACAACAACATGAGGAACTCTATTAAGGGGTCGTAGCATTAAGAAGTTTGAGAACCACTTTGCCACCGGGGGCTTCAGTACTGACTGAAGGTTGCCAGTTAGGGAAGGTTAGAAAAACAGAATATGAGACTGAAGTGTGCCCATTGTAATGCACCTTGTCCACACAGTTGCACAAAGGGGTGTTTCTAATGGCAATGCTTGGGGAATCTGTTGAGATTATATCTGGCACCAGGACTTGGAGAGCCCTTCAACACACGGCACACTCAAGACAAGGGTGGAAATTTAACCTTGAAGAAACAAGACCTGAATATTGGCAATTTTACTGAACTGCTCAGGGCCCAACCAAATGACCAATCAAGCCACTTTCTGGAGCAACCTTGAAGAAGAGAAATAATCACACAAAACAGCTGGTGAAGATTTAATCTTAGTCTCAAAGTAGGTAAGACTCCACCCTAATACCTTGCTTAAGGTCATCCTTGTTCTGCTGTTTGAGCTTCTGTGTCTGTGGCAAGGTGAAATGTTCCCTTTCCTCCTCATTTTGCAGCTGGTTGTTGTTTGCATAGACACCACCTTGGCTTTGCTGATTCCTTTTTCTGAATTCAACAGAAATGCTCCCATTTCCTGGTGAACAAAACATGAAATGTGAATGAGTCATAGCTGCTGTACTTAGAGGAGGCATTAACACTAGAAGATAAAATCTGTGAAAAGTTACCTGTAGTATTTTGTTCGGTTTTGAAGCCATTCTTGTTCCCATTTTGTTGAGTTCGGAGGAGTTCCTTTACAAAAAGAAAAAAGAAGAAGCAACTCTATAAATCTTTATAGCAACATCCGATTCCTTTCATTGCAGTTATGTTGGACAAAAAAACTACACAGCCTTGTATCCAACAACTCCTAGAAATGAAAACTGGACACATAAAGCAGCAGCAAGCATCTGTGGTCCTCTGAGGCCCTTTCTATACTACCCTACATTCCAGGATCTGATCCCAGATCGTCTGCTTTGAACTGGATTATATGAGTCTCCACTACCAGATAATCTGGGATAAACAGATAATCTAGGATCATATCCTGGGATATAGGGTAGTGTAGAAGGGGCCCATGAGAAGACAGGAAAGCTTAGACAATGATGCTGGGGAAATGGAAGGATAAAATAGTGAAGAGTAGAGACATCACATTGGCAATGAAGATTCGCATAGTTAAAGCAATGGTATTCCCCGTAGTCACCTACGGATGTGAGAGCTGGACCATAGGGAAGGCTGAACAAAGGAAGAGAGATGCTTTTGAACTGTGGTGCTGGAGGAAAGTTCTGAGAGTGCCTTGGACAGCGAGAAGATCCAACCAGTCCAAACTTCAAGAAATAAAGCCCGACTGCTCACTGGAGGGAAGGATAGTAGAGGCCAAGATGAAGTACTTTGGCCACATCATGAGGAGACAGGAAAGCTTAGAGAAGACAATTATGCTGGGGGAAATGGAAGGAAAAAGGAAGAGGGGCCGACCAAGGGCAAGATGGATGGATGGTATCCTTGAAGTGACTGGCTTGACTCTGAAGGAGCTGGGGGTGGTGATGGCTGACAGGGAGCTTTGGCGTGGGCTGGTCCATGAGGTCACAAAGAGTCGGAAGCAATTGAACAAATAAACAACAAAGAAGGAGCCCAAGTGTTGTTAAATGCAGCTCCCATCACCCCCTCAACTGTTGGCTAGGTCTTCTGGGAGTCAAAGTCCATACCTGTAGTGGTGTGAATTGCCCGCCCTGACATAAAGAATGGGTAATAATTGAAAAAGCCATCCTATGTCTTTACACTGGAGAGCAGAACCACAAGGTGTTTGCATCAACACACTGATATTTTCATTCATAGAATCATAGAATCAAAGAGTTGGAAGAGACCTCATGGGCCATCCAGTCCAACCCCCTGCCAAGAAGCAGGAATATTGCATTCAAATCACCCCTGACAGATGGCCATCCAGCCTCTGTTAAAAGCTTCCAAAGAAGGAGCCTCCACCACACTCCGGGGCAGAGAGCTCCACTGCTGAACGGCTCTCACAGTCAGGAAGTTCTTCCTCATGTTCAGATGGAATCTCCTCTCTTGTAGTTTGAAGCCATTGTTCCGCGTCCTAGTCTCCAGGGAAGCAGAAAACAAGCTTGCTCCCTCCTTCCTCTGGCTTCCTCTCACATATTTATACATGGCTATCATATCCCCTCAGCCTTCTCTTCTTCAGGCTAAACATGCCCAGCTCCTTAAGCCGCTCCTCATAGGGCTTATTCTCCAGACCCTTGATCATTTTAGTCGCCCTCCTCTGGACACATTCCAGCTTGTCAATATCTCTCTTGAATTGTGGTGCCCAGAATTGGACACAATATTCCAGGTGTGGTCTAACCAAAGCAGAATAGAGGGGTAGCATGACTTCCCTAGATCTAGACAATATGCTCCTGTTGATGCAGGCCAAAATCCCATTGGCTTTTTTTTTGCGGCCACATCACATTGTTGGCTCATGTTTAACTTGTTGTCCATGAGGACTCCAAGATCTTTTTCACACGTACTGCTCTCGAGCCAGGTATCCCCCATTCTGCATCTTTGCATTTCATTACCTTTTGTGAATGAAAATATCAATATCTTGTGAAATAGAGGTCCATAGCAAATATTTTGTTTTTATTCTGCGACATGTTCAACTTCACCACATGCTGTTTCATCCCACTGTCACCCTGCATGTTTGCTTTGGTGAGACCCCCACGAAAGTGGAATAAATGCCAATCTCTAGGTCAGTAGCTCCCAACCTATTTTTGACCAGGGACCATTTGATCAGGGAGAACTTTGACCAGGGACCACTCTTGAACATTAGTACCAAAAAGGTTACGAATAAATTTTTGGTCAACTTTAAATCTGGTTTGGTTATTTGGGGTGCTGATTCAGAAAATTGCATTTGATAGCCTTATCAGCTCTGGTTTCTGATACAGAACATATGCCATCTAGTAGTCACCATCTGCTCGCCCACAGAAAACCATATTTTATAATCTAGAGCTGATATGATAGTAGTAAGCTTTTATGGGTAGTCAGCCTCTCCCCTCCCGACATCCCCATTGCCTCGGCACTATAAGATGGTTTCGCGAGACCAGTTGCTCTCCTTGCCGCGTGGTTTCGAGGCAACAGTGTAGTAATGGTGACCATGCACCATATTTTCATACTTGTGGACCACTGGTCATCCATGGACCACAGGTTGGGAACTGCTCTAGGTCCTCCAACACAACTTCTGCTGGAGTCACACTGGAGGATCTAGAGCAGTGGTTCTCAACCTGGGGTCCCCAGAAGTTTTTGGCCTTCAACTCCCAGAAACCCTAACAGCTGGTGAACTGACTGGGATTTCTGGGAGTTGTAGGCCAAAAACATCTGGGGACCCCAGGTTGAGAACTACTGATCTAGAGATTCCTCAAGAAAAGCATTTAAATTAAATCCATGAATAATCAAATCCACAAATGTGGAGAGGTGACTACATTACCATACAAATAGCTATTCCTTTTTCACTTTCCTCATCACCTTGCACCTTATGCATATAAATTAGGCTGACGCTCAGATAGAGAAACATTAATTCTAACTCAGTATGGTTTATGTATAGGAAACTCACATCCCAGCTCCCATTTTAATTGCCCTAGTAGAGTAAGTGCTTGTTTAGGGAGAAACTACCCTGTCTAAAACTTTCTGTTGAACCAGCTGATCTAGTAAGCGCATTGCATGGAGAGAAGGCATGGCTCCGAGGGAGATCTACATCTGATTAAATCTTAGGACTTGCCAGCTCCCGATCCTAAATATAAGGGCCGCTAGACTGTCTCCTCCTCTCTCTACTCCGGCTGTCTCATTATTGCATAACACTTTCTCCCTCTGGTAATAAGCTGTAGTGAAAGGAAAATGAGCAAATGAGGCACTGACAGACGAAGGAGGGAAAGACATAATTGAAAACTGATGACAGAAACATCTGTGGGCAGAGGCTTCCAAATTCACCGCTTTGTAGCAGCATTCTGCTAAAAGGAAGCCTGAAGAGGGAGCGGGGAACACAATGGTTGCCAAGGGGGAGCTGTTTTTGGAGGCTGGGCTTCCTCCAGTCTTTGAAACTCTAAAACTCTTTGCTGGTGGGACCTTAGGAAGAAATGTGATAGTAAGGAGAAGGCTTCATAGTGGAGTACATGGGTGTGCCATATCCCAGGTTCAGTCCTATAAACACTTTCTGATAAACAGATCACGGTCTACTCATTAAACCAGGGGTCCTCAAACTTTTTAAACAGAGGTCCAGGTCACAGTCCCTCCAACTGTTGGAGGGCCGGATTATAATGTGAAAACAACATGAATGAATTCTTATGCACACTGCACACATCTTATTTGTAGTGCAAAAAACACTTTAAAACATACAATAATTATAATGAAGAACAACTTAAACAAATATAAACATTAATATTTTAGTGGGAAGAGTGGGCCTGTTTTTGGCTGATGAGATAGGATTGTTGTTGTTGTTGTTGTTGTTGTTGTGTGCCTTCAAGACGTTTCAGACTTAGGTTGACCCTGAGCGAGGGCCGGGTAAATGACCTTGGGGGGCCGTACCTGGCCCCCATGCCTTAGTTTGAGGATCCCTGCATTAAACATTCTCCATATACACAAGGATTTGTCCCCAGTGGAGTAGATTGTTTCCCCCTGCAAAACCATCCAAACAAAATGTAAGGATTTCTTTTGCTTCTCTCGGTATTTGAAGATGAAAATCACAATCTTTTGTCACTATTCCTTGCATAATAAGCAGAACAGAAATAGCTAAAAACTGGAAGTATTGGAAAATCTTTCTCTTAGATTCTGATTCTGGCTGTTTCAGAGTGTTGGGTTTCATCCCCAGACTGATCAAGTTTCTTGTGTCATCAAGTTTCCAGACCTCAATGAGTAGCTAGGCTAGGGACAGAGGCAAGCCGAGGGATTCCTCCCCTCACATTCCTATGCATGTTTTCCCAGAAAACATGCATAGGAATTTTTACTCTTCCTCTCTCCTCCCCCTTTGATGATGTAGCAATGGAAATCTGTGAGGGAACTTCTTTAAGTTTTATTGCCTTGGGTTGATTATGCGGTCTCCACAGTTTTTGTCTCTTCTGTTTTTTCTTCCTTCCAGTAAGGACACATTTTGCCTCTCTCTAGGCAAAATGTAGCTGCATGGATTTCTTTTAACCTTTTACCCCCTTTTGGAAAATGAGGCTTAGCAAGCTAGTTAGCTCCAAGGCCTTTTCTATCAAGAATGTATTTTTTTTTACCCCTATAAATATTTTGAACCTAAAGTTCTGACTCTGCAATCCTGAGCCATCCTATCCCAGCTCACCACACATGAGTTTCTGCTGGTTATGAGGTTTACTTCTGATACTCTGCTATATTTATGGTGGAATCATCCCAACTGAGGGTTATTTTTTGAGCTCAGGGTCCTTCCTTCCACACAGCCCTATATCCCAGAATATCAAGGCACAAAATCCCACATTATCTGAGTGTGGACTCAAATAACCCAGTTCAAAGCAGAGATTGTGGGATTTTCTGGCTTGATATTCTGGGATATAGAAGGACCCTGTGCAGGCCCGTAGCCAGGATTTTGTTTCAGGGGGGGGGGGGGGCTGAGTTTGGTTTGGGGAGGGGGCTGAGTCTGAGTGAAAGAGGACCACCATCAGAATTTCGGGGTGGGGGGGAATGAAGCTGTCAAGACCCCCCCCCCCCGGCTACATGCCTGACCCTGTGGAAGGACCCTCAGATTCCACAACGCAGAGAAACTGACTCATTGGTTGAAGATAGGGGTCCCTTTCACTCAACACAATTGTAGCATTAGGATCTTTCATTTTTCCAATATTTGGAATGATGGGATTGGCCACTGTTATCACTGAGCAAACTACAAATTCCAGAATTCTATAGCACGCAGCCATGGAAGTTAAAATGGGATCACACTGCTCCCTCTGTGTTGTGTGGAAAGGAAAGACAGAAGTAAAGGAGATACTTTTGAGGCTACATGGTCTCCTTTCATCACATTTACTTGCAAAGAAACGTGATCCTCAAGATGAATGTATGAAATACCAGAAGAACCTGTTTCTATGAAGGAAAAAAATGTTCCTGGCAATTATAAAGTATGATCTTGGCGAATTGTTTGTCCGCAAGCCTTATCTGTTGAAATGAAAACACACTCATTAATCACTTGAATATTTTATATGTTATATCTACTTCAATTAAGTTTTCCTTTGATTTTTTTCTTTTCTTCTATTTATAATTGTAATAAAATTGCATGGAAGTGGGGGAGGGAAGAGTCTGAATGCATATGATGGGGAAGATTCTTCTTTACTTAAGATGTCAGACAGCTATTGCCAGTTAGAAATGATTGCACCAGTGAAGGAAGAGTCCAGCCTGGCATGAAGCAGTTCTCTAAGGCCCCTTGCACACTGCCATATAATACAGATTGCCAAAGCAGATAATCCACATTCTCTGATTTGCACTGGATTATATGAGTCTACCCTGCCATTAAATCCAGTTCAAAGCAGATAAGGGTAAAGGTTTCCCCTCGACATTAAGTCTAATTGTGTCCAACTCTGGGGGGTGATGCTCATACCTATTTGTAATCTGAACAGCTGGCATTGTCCACAGACGCCTCCTAGGTCATGTTGCCATCATGACTGCATGGAACACCGTTACCTTCCTGCTGAAGCGGTGCCTATTGATCTACTCACATTTACATGTTTTCGAACTGTTTAAGAACTTCTTGGGAGGCCCTGCTCTTGGCCCCGCCTCTGTCGCAAATGCGCATGGTGGGGACGAGGGACAGGGCCTTCTGGGTGGTGACCCCCCAACTGTGGAATTCACTCCCCGGTGAAATTAGATTGACGTCCCTCCTTTTCTTTAGAAAGAAGTTAAAAATGTGGATGTGGGACCAGGCCCTCGGGTAATTTTGCTGACAATGACAGTGACAATGATGACAATTGCAATGGAAATGGACTATTGACATGCTTGATGCAGTCTCTAACTACAGAATTTGGTTCAGATAAGGCCACCAGGCTGTTACTGAAACAGAAACAGATGTTAATTAATTAATGTGATTTAATGTTTTAAATGTATGTAATTACAGGATTTTTTTATGTATTTCATTATCTGTACATTGGAGGCATTGAATTGTTGCTGCCCTGAGTCCCCCCCCCCCCTCGGTGGGGTACAAATATCTGAAATAAATAAATAAATAAATAAACAAACTGCTAGGTTGGCAGAAGCTGGTGCTAACAGCGGGAGCTCACCCCATCCCGTGGATTCGAACCGCCAACCTTCCGGTCAGCAAGTTCTCCAGTTTAGGGATTAACCTGCTCTGCCACTGTGGCCCCTATCAAAGCACATATTCTGTATTTTATATAGCAGCGTAGAAAGGGACTAAGTTACTAAAAGGATAATCGAGTTTAGGACTCCTGCTCTAAGTATCCTGGCGTTTGCACAGCTGGCTAGAGGATTCTTGAAGTTGTAATCAAAAACAACAACATTTCTATAAGTTAAAGTCTACCTGAAGACACATAACAACAAAAAAGGGGACACCCGTGACATGAATATTAAGTGCACGAAATTACATTTCCTGTTCCAGAGAGCCCGATTCTCATCCTGAACCACACATGTACATATACTTTTTAAAAAATAGCAAAATGATGAGAGACAAATCTCTCAAATGTGTCACCACAAACAGCATTCACGGTAGTTGTAAGAATACAAGGCCATACATGTTCAAATGAGATAAAGCGGAACAACAGGACAAAACAAGGAGATGGAAAGTCATCGGTTTGTCATCGCTTTCCCCTGGAGGCCTCTGGAACGCTGGTTTTTGTGGTGCCAGGCACACACAGCCTCCTGGCTTACAAACCCCTCTGGCTCCTAAGCATTTACGGATAATTGAGTGTTGGCTCCCACACAAAAGGGTAGTTTTGTGCATCTCTTGGTTAGGCTCCATTTTCATCAAAAAAGCATGAAGCTGCTTAATTTGTGTCTAAATTTTACAGCAGATCCACCCGACTTTTTATTTACAAAGTTGCCCGCATTTTAGAAGAGTGCTCTCCTAAAATGCAGACCTGACTTCAGGCCACAGTGAAGAAACTTCTGTATACTAGTTAAGATCTTCAGCTCTCCCATCAGGTGAAATGACTTTTCTCACTCTTGTTCCCCTCCTTCCGGGTTCCTTCACAAAGGAAAACCAACAAGGAGCTGGAAGAAAGAGTGTGAGACCTTTCTTTGGTGATGCTGAGTTATTCCATAGGCAGCATGCAACCCAGTCTTGTGGCCAAGGTGGAATAGATAGGCATCCTTCTTCTTTGCCTTCCTAGGTTCAGAGAAGTTTTGTGTGTGTGTGTGTGATGACACACACTGACAACCTTAATCTAATGCAGAGCTGGCACTCACACAGCCCTCTAGCATTCCTCATCATTGGCTATGTTGGACATTATGGTTCAGTAACATCTGGAGGGCTCCATGATTCCCATCTCTGATTTAAAGAGTGCAAATCTATTTTAAAAACAAAAGCGCTTTAGAAATGGAACCTCTCAAAAATTCAAGGAGTCGGGCAAAGAAAAGAATCACAAAGGCCACAAAAGAGATCTCCAAAGTCGATTCAGTCTAAACTTTCCTGGAAGGACTTTTAATTATCACAACCATCCTTTGCTATTTAAGTAAACCTTAAACAAATAGCTGCCATAATAATATAACCCCTGAAAAACCACCTCCACCAGGAAGGTAATTTATCCTAATTTATTTTATTGTCCATGTTTTTATTTTAATTGCTTGTATTGTTGTATTTGGGCTCGGCCTCATGTAAGCCGCACCGAGTCCCTTGGGGAGGTGGTAGCGGGGTACAAATAAAGTATTATTATTATTATTATTATTATTATTATTATTATTATTATTATTATTATCCCCTTCCTCTGTTGAGAGAAACTATGGAACTCTGGCTGTGCTTTCAGCTCTTGAGAAAGGAGTCCATCTCCTTTCTCAATGGAGAGACGCAACTGAAGCAGGGCTCTGTTTCTTGATCCAGAGCTGTGCTTTAGTCTGCAGAGAAAGCAGTCAGACTCATTTCTTCTCACAGAGGAAGCCGATAAGCTCCTTTCTCAGCAGAGAGAAGTCTATGGCTCCACACAGCTGGGTTTTGGCACCCAGAGAAGGTGTGACTTTTGGGAGCCTAAAAAGGGCAGACTGTGCCCCGACATGCGAGTCTTCTCTTCAGCTACTCTCTCATCCACAGGACAGCAGGTGAATATGGGGAGGAAATATTTTGACTGTATACTAAATAGCATTTTCAGTACTCAAAGGTATCCTGACTGCAGGGAAGTCCTCCAGATATTCTGTGAAAATTGTACTACACTAAAATTCCTGGAACCAATTTCATCATATAATACATACCCTTACTATATTAGAACATTATATTACAAATAAGTAGTAGACTCCACTTCTTGAACATTACTTTGCCTGTCATGTTCTCTACACCACTAACCATAAAGAAGCACGTTTCTTGGTCTGCAGTAAAATGAAATCATTACTCTATTCTGTACTTATTATGAAAGCAAAGCAGGATTGGGTGATCATTCCTAAAGGATGAAATGAAATAATGTAAAGTCATCTGCTATTAAAATCGCTGCCCAAAGTTATCCTTTACTTTATAGCATCTTAACTACTTCCTCAGTCTGTGTGTCTATTTTTAATTCTTTTTTTCCTAGTATTTAATGGAAAAGAATGACATAGTCCTTGAAGAACAGCAACACTGCTGCACACTCTATCATTACTTGACTGGTTGAAAATTAGACAACGCAGGCCTAACTCTTGATTTTCCCTATGCATCTAAGTCCTTTTAGGAGTTTCTAGGCAGGGGAGCCCCCGGTGGCTCAGTAGGTTAAACCACTGAGCTGCTAAGCTTGTTGACTGAAAGGTTGCAGGTTTCGAATCTGGGGAGTGGTGTGAGCTTCTGCTGTCAGCCCCAGCTTCTGCCAATCTAGCAGTTCAAAAACATGCAAATGTGAGTAGATCAATAGGTACCGCTCCAGTGGGAAGGTAATGGCGCTCGATGCAGTCATGCTGACCACATGACCTTGGAGGTGTCTACAGACAACACCAGCTCTTTGACATAGAAATGGAGATGAGCACTACACCCCAGAGTCAGACATGACTGGACTTAATGTCAGGGGAAAACCTTTACCTTAGGCAGGAAAAACCCTAGCAATCAGCATCTGGGAATGGGAGACAGAGCCTTCTCCATGGTGCCCCCCCCCCCCCCCGCTACGGAACTCTCTCCTGAATGAAGTCAGGTCTGCGCCCTCCCTCCTGACCTTTAGAAGCAAGTGAAATCCTGGCTGTGGAATCAGACATTTGCAGAGTGGCAACGGAGACCAGTAAATACTAAAGTTATTGGCCACAATGTGTGGACTGAGTTGGACAATGTTTCTAACTTGGCAAATGGTTTTATATGTATTGTAATTTTTATGCATTTTAACCTATTGTTTTATGGATGTTGTTTAAATGTTATTTATTGTTGCATTGAATTCTTGCTGTTAGCCATTCTGAGTTCCTCCACAGAGGTGAGAAGAACGGGATATAAAACTTCTAAATAAATAAATAAATAAATAGGTAGCATTCAGAAAACATTTCCTGTTGCCAATTTTGGGGGCAATCCACGATTGAGGTAAGGAGACCTCATTTTGGGCCAGGACTCACAGTTTAAGAAGCAGTGATATAGACTGCATCTTTTTCAAATGCTTTTGGCAAGATGCCTATCTTGGCATATATTTATTTTTGCACTTATACTTATTCCTTAAGCATCTCATTTCTTTTACCTCCATTTAAATAAAAAGAAACACCACAATAGCGAAACTGTTCCAGGAATTGAGGCAGGAGGCATATTGATGATAATGTGGGGTCTAATAGGGCCAATGCATTCACTGTAGGTATGTTTGCATGCATTGTTTTTTGCAGGCTTGAACACAGAGAGGAACAGACGCATCATTGGACTGAATGCAACAAGGAAACTTCCTGAGCCCTCTTGCAATCTAAAATGTTCCTGTGGTCTTTGCGGTGGAAGCAGTGTGGTTTCCCTTTCCACAGCCCATGATGTAATGAACAGCCACAAGGGAAGGGTATGATATTAACATGCCTACATCACGGCTGACTACAGCATGCTGCTTGAGTGTCTCTCTACATCTCTGGCAGCAGGAGCTAACAAAAAGTGCTCTCCCTCATACCGGGATGAAAAAGCAGTGCTCAGAGGGAAGCTCCAGCACAGCTGCAGAGATACATCAAATTTATACAAGGAAGCACTTTAACATCTGTAGATATGAAAAGTAGGCATTTGTTCCTCTGCAGGCATATGATGGTGGGGGGGACGGGGATTGGGGGGGGGGGGACAACTGAACTGTAGAGGAAAAAAATGTACTTTTTTCTTCTTTCTCTCTTTCTCTATCTTCCATCTCCATGATTAACTAACTAAGATGCTAGGTTGCTTGAATGGAAAGATAAGACGGCATTCTCTTCTTTTCCTTGTACACAAGCAGACTGGGGTGGCAATTATGTTTAACACTGGCAGTGGGATAGCCTCCCCTCCTCCCCCATTACACTTGAAAATAGCAGATGGGCTTGGAAGGAAAAAGGAAAACATATCTTTTCCCCAACACAATGCTTGCTGTCTCCTTGCAGCTGCTACCTGAGTGGCTAGCATTGCTTCTCCCAGTTAAGTGCCCAAAGGGCATTCAAGGAATGAGCTTGTACGCATAGCCATTTCATAGAATCATAGAGCTGGAAGAGACCACTAGGACCATCCAGTCCAACCCCCTGCCTTGTAGGACAATCACAATCAAAGCACCTCCGACAGCCTCTGCTTAAAAGCCTCCAAAGAAGGAGCTTCCATCACACTCCAAGGCAAAGAGTTCCACTGTTGAACAACTCTTACAGTCAGGAAGTTCTTCCTAATGTTTAGGTTGAATCTCCTTTCCTGTCATTTGAACCCATTGCTCCATTGAGTTCTAGTCTCCAGGGCAGTGGAAAACAAGCCTTCTCCCTCTTCCTTATCCTTTCAAGTGCTGGTGTTAACCTATAAAGCCCTAAACGACTCCGGCCCTGTTTACCTCTCCGAACGTATTCTCCCTTACGAACCATCAAGATTATTAAGATTGTCTGGAGAGGCCCTGCTCTCGGTCCCACCGGCCGCACAGGCGCGCCTGGTGGGGACGAGGGACAGGGCCTTCTTGGTGGTGGCCCTGTGACTCTGGAACTCTCTCCCACCGGAGGTCAGAACCACCCCGTCTATCCTGACATTTAGGAAATGGGTAAAGACGTGGTTGTGGAGACAGGCTTTCGATGAATGAGACAACACCCTAGGATTTTGGATGGAAGATGATGTATATTTGATTTTAATATGACGACTGACCACCGTAGTTTTAAATATATTGTTATTTTAAATGTGTTACTCTAATTGTGAACTATGATATTTTACTGATTGTATGTGTTTTTATGGTTGGAAACCGGGCTGAGTCCCTCAATGAGGTGAGAAGGTCGGTATAGAAAACTTTGAAATAAATAAAATAAATAAGTATTTAAACATGGCTATCATGTCTCCTGCAAGAGCTGGGCCATAAGGAAGGCTGAGCGAAGGAAGATAGACGCTTTTGAACTGTAGTGATGGAGGAAACTTCTGAGAGTGCCTTGGACCACAAGAAGATCAAACCAATCCATACTCCAGGAAATAAAGCCCGGTTGCTCATTGAAGGGAAGGATATTAGAGGCAAAGATGAAGTACTTTGGACACATAATGAGAAGACGGGAACGTTTGGAGAAGACAGTAATGCTGGGGAAAATGGAAGGGAAAAGGAAGAGGGGTCGACCAAGGGCAAGATGGATGGATGGTATCCTTGAAGTGACTGGCCTGACTCTGAAGGAGCTGGGGGTGGCCACGGTCAACAGGAAGCTCTGGTGTGGGCTGGTCCATGAAGTCACGGAAAGGACAGAATGAATAAACAACAAATCATGTCTCCTCTCCACCTTCTCTTCTGCAGGCTAAGCACACCCAACTCTTTAAGATGCTCCTCGTAGGGGATGTTCTCCAGACTTTTGATCATTATGGTCGCCTCCTCTGGACATATTCCAGCTTAGAGTCAAAATCTCTCTTTAATTAGGGCAATTCTGTGCCCAGAATTGGATACAGTGTTATTTCAGGTGAGGTCTGACTAAAGCAGAAAAGAGGGGCACAATGATTTCTCTTGATCTAGAACAGTGGTTCTCAACATTCCTAATGCCACGACCCCTTAATACAGTTCCTCATGTTGTGGCAACCCCCAGCCATTAAATTATTTTTATTGCTACTTCATAATTGTAATTTTGCTCCTGTTATGAATCGTTATGTAAATATCTGTTATGTAGGATGTATTCTCATTCACTGGTCCAAATTTGGCACAAATACCCGATACGCCCACATCTGAATACTAGTGGGGTTGGGATGGGAGGATTGGATTTTGTCATTTGGGAGTTGTAGTTGCTGGGATTTATAGTTCACCTACAATCAAAGAGCATTCTGAACTCTACCAATGATGGAATTGAACCAAACTTGGCACACAGATCTCCCATGACCAACAGAAAATACTGGAAGGGTTTGGTGGGCATTGACCTTGAGTTTTGGAGTTGTAGTTCACCTACATCCAGAGAGCATTCTGAACTCCACCAATGATGGAATTGAACCAAACCTGGCACTCCAATGACAAACAGAGAATATTGGAAGGTTTTGATGGTCACAGACCTTGAGTTTGGGAGTTGTAGTTCACCTACATCCAGAGAGCACTGTGGACTCTAACAATGATGGATCTGAACCAAACTTGGCACAAATACCCCATATGCCCAAATATGAACACGGATGGAGTTTGGAGGAAATAGACCTTGACATTTGGAAGTTGCAGTTACTGGGATTTATAGTTCACCTACAACCAAAGAGCATTCTGAAACCCACCAACGATAGAATTAAGGCAAACTTCCCACATAGAACTCCCATGACCAACAGAAAATACTGTGTGTAATGGTTTTTGGCGATCCCTCTGACATCCCCTCATGACCCTTCTAGAGGTCCCGACCCCCAGGTTGAGAACCACTGATCTAGACACTATATTCCTTTTGATGCAGCCCAAAATCCCATTGGCTTTTTAGCTGCTGCGTCATATTGTTGGCTCATGGTCAACTTGTTGTCTACTAAGACTCCAAGATATTTATCACATGGACTCTGGTTGAGCCAGGCGTCACCTGTCTTGTATCTGTGCATTTCATTTTTACTCACTATATATATATTTTCTACCCCATATTTCACACTCCTTCGTGCCACCGGAAAAAGGCAAGCTAATACAAATAAACAACGTCAACATAGAAGACTGTGTTCATTTCCAAGAGCCCAAGGTCACCCTCTGTCAGGACTGGAATTCTTGACTGGGTGCTGTTCAGTGTAATTCTGTGTTTACCCAGAAGTGACTCCCACTTAGCTTTACCTAGGGAAAGTAGATTAGGAGTAAAGCCGCACCAATTCTATGGGAATTAACTTCATGCATAAAAATGCAAAAAGTTAATATCAGCATGAGTATTTTGCATTCAATTTTATATACAGCATTAAGCAATGTCATTGGTGGCACCTTCTCATCCTGTTCTTGAACTTCAGAAGAGGCCTCGGGTAGACTTCTGGAAACTATTCCAACTCCAGCTGGTACTTCAGCCTCCCTTGCTATAAGAATCAAAATATTAAAATAATTAGGACTACAAAATTCATAACTCTAATCTGTTGCTTAATTTCAGAAATCCCACAGCTCTCTGTTTAATTACACTCCAGAACAAGGAAATCCCCAGCTTCACACTTTAAACTGGAAAGTCTTTTTCTAATTCTGAAAACTGACAAGAGCTAAATCATCAAATAAGCAAAGCCTTTAATGTGTTGGATAGAGACATTCAATCATTGCTAATTTTCACTTATTTGGCAGAGACATCGTTGACTTCATAGAGTGACATAGTTCTTGTTTCATGAGTTAATCCAATGTACAGATTTTGTTTTACTATTTGAAGATTTTTTTCTTGATCAATGCATCAAACTTAAAATGTTATAGTTATAAAATCTTTTACTTTTTTCCATACTTTGTTTCCTTATACAACCTGTCATATAGATAGAAATCCTTGAAACATTCCTTCATGCTATATTTCATTAAACACACATTCATAATATGCTACGAGGGTTGAATGAAAAGTAATGCCTCCACCTTCGTTACTTGGGTTTGGATGGAAATATTTTAAAAAATCAAACGCATAAATAATCCTTAGAATGTGCTCTTTAACTACCACTATTCATAATCACCAGACAATTGGATACATTTCTGCCAACGATGAACAAGTTTTCTGAACATATCATGGAAGAAGTCGACACTCTGTTTCCACAACCCATCGTGCGTTGATCTTCCGATAGAAAGCAAAGCAATAATGTGACTCACACGTTCTTGTGAAATGCTGATTATGCTTGAAATTTCTCTCTGAGTGATACGACGATTGTCCTGAATCAATCTGTCAACATTTTGCTTGTGAAACTCGGTGGTTGCTGTCACAGGACATCCAACACTTTGTCATGCAAGTCAGATGTTCCCACATCGACATCTTTAAACTTACTCACTCAATGACGCACAGTTCACACATCAACACAATCACCATAAGTGGTTTGCATTCTCTGGTGAATCTCCTTTGAGGTGACACCTTCTGCTGTCAAGAATTCAATGACTGCATGTTGCTTAAGTTGCATTCACTGACCGTCTGCGCAGGGTTCCATACTTCACATTTTAACAACACAACCGTTCAATGCTAAGGCTTCCCACCAAAATGGAACTGTAGAGGAGAGTCTACTGAACAAGCCAGTACTTGCCACATACCAGTACTGCCATCTGTTGAGGAGTTACAAAGGTGGAGGCATTACTTTTCATTCAACCCTCATAATATCAAGCATCAGAACAAAGTTCATTATTTGATATTCAGAGTATCTAAACTAATCACTTCAATTCAGTTGTCTTTATTCCAATAATTAATAAAAGATTGAACTTTGTCAGAGATTAGATGGAACGTCAACCTTCTAATCCCCAAGAGTTCATATCAACGAGATCTATTCATGAGTATGACTGTTGGGATCTGAAGTATGACTGTTGGGATTCTTCAGTGAGCCACCGATGGGATCTGGGCTGTCCATCAAAGAACATTTATGCTAAAGACTAACTGGTGTGAATGTGACAGCACAGGCCTTTCTTCTCACTTAAAAGGAGAAGAGTTGTGTTCATGGGCTTGAGAAAAGAAGAACCCCAATTGGAGAAGTATTGGAGAAAGAGAACAATGTGTGTGTGTGTGTTTAACTCATGTATCTGCTACTAACATTTATCTATCTACAGGCAGTCCCTGAGCTACAAACAAGATAGGTTCTGTAAGTTTGTTCTTAAGTTGAATTTGTATGTCAGTTGAAACAAGTGTAACTCCAGCCATTTAAAAACCTTTCAATAACATCCCCCATAATGCTTGTTTTGCTGTCTGTGCCCCTGTTCAGAAGATTTCACCACACTTTTCTGTCTCTGTGACAGCTGGATTTTGAAATTTTGGATTGTCTGGGATTAGTGATTAAGCTTCAGTGGAGACGCTTCACCCCCATGATAATTCTTACAGAAGTGGATTTCATGTCTGAGGGGTACATTTCCTCACACTTACTGTTATCTCACTCCTGTTTGTAATTAGGAGTCATATGTAAGTTGGATGTTTGTAACTCAGGAAGAGCCTGTATAGATATAGATAGATAGCACAATCATTCAGTCATATAGCTCAAAGCCAGTGAAGTTAGAAGAAGTAACCAATAAGCGTCAACATTGGAGGGCTCAACATGGATCCTTTATCCGGGGGCCAATACGGAGAGGTGAATGACTGTTTGGCCCCGGGGTTAGTTTGTATTGCCAGACCCCAATTGCTGGCGAGAGGGAGTCTTGAATGGCATGAGGGAGAGGGAGAGGGAGTGGCATGCCAGATGGCCACCCTTGCTGTCACCCTCCTCCTCTCATCATTGCAGTGGCCAATGGACACAACGTAGTGTCTGTCACTGTCACTTGAAACAACCTCAGCCGGGCCATTCCGGGCAATGAACAACAGCATGAGTCATGTCACACCCACTGGCCACTGTGACAAGAACAGGAGGGGAGCAGAAAATGTCATCTTATGTCCCTGAGACACCCAAATCTGGGGAATACAAGATGGCTGTGTAAACAGTTGTGGTCATTATTGTCTTAGAACTGGCCCACTTGCTTGCACACCCAAAGTCAGGATTTGCTCCAAATTCTTGGGGAGAATTAAGAGCAACCTGCAATTTAAGTTAACATGGTTCAAGGCTGCCTTGACGCGAATCAGCTCTGAATGTCAGTGTAGATGTGCCCATAGTCAATGGTTATAAACTGGGACTGTGGCGCAGCTGGCTGGGAGTCAGCTGCATTAAGATCACTACTGACCGAAAGGTCATGAGTTCGAAGCCAGCCCGGGTCGGAGTGTAGCTTGTTGTCGACCTTTGCAACCCGAACAACAGTTGCATCTGTCAAGTAGGAAATTTAGGTACCACTTATGTGGGGAGGCAAATTTAACTAATTTACGAGGCCATAAAAAATCTCCAGGAAGTATGCAAAGAATGAGGAAAGTACTTCATCAGTGTCACAAACGGACAGTGAAGCGACAGCTCTCCTGGTGGCCAAAAGCTGGAATGTTAAATAGCCTCTGAGTGTCAGGAACCGGTTTCCAGGCCTTGAATCTTGGCGCAAAAAACCAGGATCCTGACATGGGATGCTGATAAGGATGTGCAGCTGGTGGCCTTGGGGGGAAGCAGTTGGCATTTGGCGGGGAACATTGCGCGGGATTCTCGGTTGGCGGGAAGGAGGAATTCAATTGTGAGGGAGGGTATATAAGGGTTGAACCGCGGCTGCCGGCCAATCCTGGCTTTCTTCATGTATGAATGTCCAGCAGTAAAAGTTCCTGATTGATTACGGATTGGCGTCCTGTGTCGTTATTGGGAGCGGCTGCTGTGAGCTTACATCTGAGTGTCATGAATTCGATGCCAGCTTGGGTCGGAGTGAGTGTCCAACCAATTAGTGTTGCTTGCTGTCGACCTTTGCAGCCCGAAAGACAGTTGCATCTGTCAAGTAGGAAATTTAGGTACCGCCTACGTGGGCAGGCTAATTTAACTAATTTACGATGCCATAAAAATCTTCAGCAAGCCTGGAAAGAATGAGGAAGTACTTCATTAATGTCACAAATGGACGGTGAAGCGACAGCTCCCCTGGTGGCCAGAATACCCTCATGAAAAATTAAATTGCCTCTGTGTCTGTCTATATATGTTGTGTGTCTATGGCATTGAATGTTTGCCATGTATATGTACATTATTATCCACCCTGAGTCCCCTGTGGGGTGAGAAGGGAGGAATATAAATACTGTAAACAAACAAATAAATAAATAAACAGGCATGGTAAGTGCAGAGAGTTGGAAAAACATTGCATTTTCTCAGATGCATAATAATAATAATAATAATAATAATAATAATAATAATAATAATAATGCTTTATTTATATCCCGTCCTAACTCCTTGTAGGGACTCAGGGTGGTTTACAACACTTGGCAAACATTCAGAACCAGGCATGTAGCAAATTCTGATGGTGCTCCGCGAGAAGGCCTCACTGGTGCATTATTTAAACTGTTATGTTTATTCATATCATGATCTGATCACCATGCTCAATATATCTCATATGCATGGGGGTATTGGGGTAACAATACAAAAGGTTTGCTAGGGTAGACCCTCTTTCACTCAGACTCATCCGCCCCCCCCCGCCCCCCCGGAATCAAAATCCTGGCTACGGGCCTGTTCAGAGCCATAAGGTGCTGGACAAAGATCAAAATAACCAAATAATCACCACCATAACCAAATTATCTTTATCCACTGGGAAGTGCATTTCCCCATAAGAGGCACATGTGATACATGGATTCTACTGAACAATTACACTACATAATATGATTTTTGTTCTTGAGTTATAAATGTCATTTCCTAATTGTTCCTAGCATAAAAACATGGTAAACGTTTACCAATCTGCAAACACTTTGTTTTTGTGGACACCCTGCAGCACATTTTACTCTAGTTTTTCAATTGAATCTCAACCAATTCAACATAGTTTGTGGCAGCCACAAAAACAAAGTTTCTAGAGTGTAACAACTATTTTCGAAGTCAGTAACACACAATTAAACAGAAAATAACACTTTCAAACCAGGAACAGATTTTTTCCTCAAAATTTTAATGTTTCTTGAGGACTCCCACTAGTACTAAAAGATGGTATGCAGCCATTTCATCTTTATTTCCTGATTTTTTTGGTGCTAAGAAACAACATGGAAGGAATTGTGGGAAGAGATGGGGGAGGGTTACAAATGGAAGGTGATGTTATGTGAACCTTCCTAAAATTATGTGAAGGAGACAGGGTGTCTCCATGACAAAAGCCTTGTCTGGAAGTGATCCAAGCAACAGCTGTATGTTTAACATGGGGGTGGTGCTGAAGGATTGTCTGGGAAATACCTTTTCTTCACTTCGCTGCAGTGCTTTAAACAAGATTAACAGAGAGTCAGGATTAATCTGACTCCAAAGCACTCCAAAGATAGTGGATTCCACTTTTAAGTCGTGAAAGAATGGCACAGATTTAGGATTGTGTGTTTTAAGTCCTGAGCTTGTTCTGTTAAAAAGGGTTACAAGAATGAGAAAAATTTCAGGAGGGCTTTTCAGAGACAATACTCACTAGATTCTCCCCCTCTATCCCATGTCTTTATAGCAAATGAAAGACCTCACACACATTCAAATAAAAGCAAGAGATAACATTTTTTTAAATCAAAGAGGACAATAATTCCAATTAAAAACCATTTATGACAGTATCACCCAAGCATGGGAAGGAACAGATTCCCAGTGTACGAAACCACTACATGGTGTAACTGTAACTGAAGTAATAGTACAGGTTGAATATCCTTTTTTCCTAAATGCTTGGGACTAGAAATGTTTTGGATTTCAGATTATTATTTTTTTGGAATTTCTATATTTGTATACACATATATAATGAAATATCATGGAGATGGGACTGAAGTTATACACAAAATCAGTTTACGTTTATACACATTGTTATATTTCTGCAGAAAAAGTAGCTATTGATCTACTCACACTTGCATATTTTTGAACTGCTAGGTGGACAGAATCTGGGGCTAACAATGGAAACTCACCCCGTCCCACAGATTCGAACAGCCAACACTCCGGTCAACAAGTTCTGCAGCTTAGCGGTTTAACCCGCTGCACCACCACAACCACCACAACAAGTACTTATAATACTAACTTAATAACAAATAGGTTTAAGTAAGAGTTTTCTAAGAACAGTTTGACAATAAAAAGAAACAACTAAACAGAAACAACCGAGAAGAATATTCAAGCAGAAAAGGAAAGAAGATAACCAACTGGAATCCAAGATTCAGCATAAGAAGAGATGGTTAATTGGTTTAAAGGACATAGAAGAAACATAGACTTCCCAATTTTTTAGTAGTGCAAACAATGAATGTTAGGGTAACAGAGACCGAAAACTGAATGTAATGCAATATAATGTTTTAAAAGGTTCCTTACCTGCCCTCCTCACCACCCTCCAGAAATGTGTTTAAATCTATGAAACCAATCTATTAATAACATGAATACATCCTACCTTTCTTCTCCTACCTCCCTACTCTATATTGTGAAAAAAATTAACACTTAAGAAAAATCAATGGGCAGGGTTTCTGAAGCACTCCATACTTTAAATCAGGGGTCCTCAAACTAAGGCCCGGGGATGCTGGATGCGACCCTCCAAGGTCATTTACCCAACCCTCGCTCAGGGTCAACCTAAGTCTGAAATGACTTGAAAGCACACAACAACAACAACAACAATCCTATCTCATCAGCCAAAAGCAGGCCCACACCCCATTGAAATACTATTTATTTATTTACAACATTTATATGTCGCCCTTCTCACCCCGAAGGGGACTCAGAGCGGCTTACAAGATATATATACATACAATAAATTATATTATTAGCATAGTATAATATCAGTATTATATAATACTATATTGTACTATACCATTATATTGTAAAATAAAATATATAATTATAATATATTAGTATTATTAGTAGTATTATATTGTATTACATTATAATATTATAAATATTATATGCATATACAATATATTATATTATATTATTAGGATAGCACAGGAGACAAGGTGGAACTTGTCTTTTAAGTTTATATTTGTTAAAACTGTTCATTTTAATTATTGTGTTGTTTTAAAGTGGTTTTTTTGCACTACAAATAAGATATGTGCAGTGTTCATAGGAATTCATTCATTTTTTTTCAAATTATAATCCGGCCCTCCAAAAGTTTGAGGGACTGTGACCTGGCCCTTTGTTTAAAAAGTTTGAGAACACCTGCTTTAAATAGTTTATATTTTTTTCTGTGAAAATTGATCCCTTAAGGGAGTCTAGGAAGAATTTCATCACAACTTCACCCTCCCTGTGGTTTTAAGCCCAGGAGAACCTGTAAAAAAAACAAAACCTAGGGGCCTTAAAACCAGCTGTAGGGGCTGCATGCAGTTCTGAGACCGTACGTTTTCTAACTCTTCCTATTCAGGTCCACAAATGACACCCTGTTGATGTTCTTTGCTTTCTGACATTTGTTGACCTAAGAGGGGATAGCTGAAATGCAAACTGGGCCCTCAAAATAGCCTCAATGCCATGTTTTCCTTCAACTGGCCTTTTGCAGGAGCAGAAGAGTGTGATATGTACTCCTAGGAATGTTGATACACCTCTCAAAAGACCTTAGGGCTTAGTGCACTGGTTAAAATCACAAATGCCTCCAACCCATCCCAAAAGTTGGGTTGCTCTCACTTCCCATGGAAATGGGATGTTTGGTTTGGCTTGTGTGCTGGAACACTGACCCTTTAACCCATTAAAGTTTCCCACTGGGTCTCCTAAGGGCTCAGCATGGTTTGTATGTAGAATAGAAAGTATCATTTGTAATTCCTGGCCTCTCCATTGGAAAGGATTTTTAGATAACTAAATTGGAGGAAAAACCTTACTGCAGCTATTCTTACTTACTTAGGCGATCCCTTGTAGTCCGAGGATGATGGTCCTCCAGGTTTGGTGTTCTGGCAGTGGGTCCGTAGGTGACTGTGGAGCCCTATTCTTGGTCTGCATCTTCTCTCAAAGTGAGGGCATTGGTTTCCAGGTGGAAGGCAGTCTCAATCGGGGTTGGCTTGACACGCCTTAATCTTGGAACGTTTCTCTCCTTTGCCCTCCATTCGTGCCTCTTCAAATTCTACAGCACTGCTGGTCACAGCTGACCTCCAACTGGAGCGCTCAACAGCCAGGGCTTCCCAGTTCTCGGTGTCTATGCCAGAGTTTTTAAGGTTGGCTTTGAGCCCATCTTTAAATCTCTTTTCCTGCCCACCAACATTCCGTTTTCCGTTCTTGAGTTCGGAGTAGAGCAACTGCTTTGGGAGGCGGGTCGGGCACACAGGCCGGTCCAGTGGAGTTGATGGCGGAGGACCATCACTTCAGTGCTAGTGGTCTTTGTTTCTTCCAGCATGCTGACATTTGTCCACTTGTCTTCCCAAGAGATTTGCAGGATATTCTGGAGGCAGCGCTGATAATCGTTCCAGGAGTTGCATGTGACATCTGTAGACAGTCTACGTTTTGCAGGCGTATAGCAGGGTTGGGAGGACAATAGCTTTATAAACAAGCACCTTGGTATCCCTACGGATGTCCCGGTCCTCAAACACTCTCTGCTTCATTCGGAAAAAAACTGCACTCACAGAGCTCAGGAGGTGTTGTATTTCAGTGTCAATGTTTTGTGGAGAGGTGGCTGCCAAGGTAGCGGAAATGATCAACATTTTGTAATGTTACACCATTAAGCTGTATTTCTGGCATTGGAGATGCATTGGAGGTGCAGCTATTCACAACAGAGGGAATTGCTGGGGTCAAGGATAGCCCTGACCATACGGAAATGTAAAACATCTCTCCACTTCGTTCTTCTTGGAGCAAGGGACTCTACTTGGCCCCGTGGTCAGTGCTGCCATGAAGCAAACGAGGGGATAGTGTTTTAGATCTCAAAAATAATTTGAGTCATCCAGCTGTGACCTTCCAATATGGAATAGAGAACACGTCAAGGCTATGAACACATTGTTGCAAAAAAAAAAAAATCCAGGAAAGATAGCCTATCTAAAATCTCATTATGACTAAAGTGACATACAAATGGTCTGTAAATAACCGCCATTGTTTCCAATTTTGGTAAATAAGATATGTGAAAAACAAAGGTCTTTAACTACTCACAGTGTCTGCTTTTATCAGGCTGAGGATTATATTGTTTCGCCAGAGCCTGTTTATCTTAGTGAAAATATTTGCAACCCAGAAGGAGTGTAGATAAAGGTAACCATGATTAAATAGAAAGCAGCAGAGAAGGAAGGATTTTGTGTAAACATGCTACCACTGGATTTTAGAGGAATGAACACCCTGCTGTGAAGACTTAATTAAATGTTAATTGTTTGCCATGAGTTCAAGGGTAGATGCTCTAGAGCATGAAAAATCAGAAGACATTCATTAATGAATATTGAGCTTGAAGTATATTCTGGCTGAAAAAATGGAGAAGGGGGAAAAGCATAATAAATGTTATTTTTAGTTTGACTGACTGCAGAGCAACCCTCACAAGAAATTGTGGTAATGTGAAGGGGGAGGGATTTGTCCTTAAAATATAACATTTTACAAATGATTTCATGGAATTGATTCGATTAAGGTTATAGATACACAAATAAAACGTGGGAGAGGTAGAGATGCTTGAAAAATATGGAGGCAGCATTCCCAATCAACTCTACCAGAACCTCAGCTCCTGAATTCAACTGCAGATGCACAAATCCAGAATGGCATGAGGTGACCCAAAGCCTGCCCACCTACCCCCTATCAATACAGGTTGAGTATCCCTTATCCATAAATCTGACATCCAAAATTGTTCGGATGGATTGTTCACACCTTTTCTTTCTGATTCCACGACACTTTGATTCATGCTCAAAATTGTTTAAAGTATTGTGTATAAAATTACCTTCAGGCACTTAAGGTGCATATGAAATAGAAAATAAATGTTGTGTTAGATTTGTGTCCTGTTTCTAAGATATTACATTAATTATATGCAAATTTTCCAAAATCCAAATAAATAAAAATAAATCTAAAATCCAAAACACTTCAGATCCCAAGCATTTCAGACAAGAGATACTTGAACTGTGTCAGTTTCTAGCTGCATCAAGGTCTACAAGTATCCTAGACATTGTGAGATGGCATGTGATCCAGCATTCTCTTCAGAGCATTAGCTTTTATATTTTTTGAAAACAGAAAAATGTAAAGGAAAGCCAATGTCAGCAAATAGGGGGGGGGGGGGGGTTCTGTGGGACTCATGGGCTCTGGCGTTTGTCCTTCATTCCTGAGTGCTAATGTTGGCCCTGTGGGGTTCTTCCCAACTTCCTCTGTGGATGATTCTCCACTTCCTCTTGGTAAAAGCCTGAACAGCCAACTCCCAAAACTAAAAGATGGCTGATGAAGGAAGGAAGAGAAGGAAAGGAATGGGAAAGAGAAAGGCAAAGGGAAGGGAAAGGATAAGGAAGGGGAAAGAGTTGGATGAGACGGGGGAATGGATAAGAGTCTGAAGTGGGGTGTGGTATAGACGCACCCGAAGTTTGCTTCATCAGATGTAAAACGTAGTCTAAAAAACTTATGTTACCAAACTTCCTCAATTAAAAAGATGAAGCGAAAACAGGAATGTTTTGGACAGGAGTGTTATGTGATAAGCAGAGTTAACAATTCTTGTTAATCTTCTGCTAATGCATGGCCCAATCCTCATACAATAACTTCCTTAGCGCCCTTCTATAAAGGCCCTAAAATGTGAATGGAACCGGGATAAAAGGGGTGTGTGTGACTAAATGACATTTGTTGAAATGTGAGCATGTTTAAATATTGCTCTTAAACCCTGATTTTGGCCAAAAAAAATATGCATATTCGCATCACTCAAGGAAAACACATGACTTCATTCTTATATGCTGGTGTGGACTGCTCCAGTGCATGTCCACATTTTAAAATGTCCTCATCCATATTGTGGCTTTCTAAAATCCGTTACAAGATCCTCTTGCTTACTGAAATGGCTATATCTTTGAACTGAACACAGTTTATGTTCTCTCTTATTTATCCTGACAATTACAACTCTGGACTGGATGTGGGTTAAGGTCCAGACTGGATATGATAGAAGTCTTGTTGATTATGGTAATAGAAAAGCAATGTTGGGATTACAGTCTGTTCTGAATTGGACTGAAACATCAGGCTTGGAGTTTGGGATTGCTTTTGGAGTCAGCACTGCTCCTGGAAGGATTGGAAGTCTTTTTTCTTCTTCTCTACTATTTTTCTCTTCTCTATCCCCCCTTTAGGCTAAACCCTTCCCTACCCCAATTCCCTAGATAATAGTAATACAATTGTGTAGTACTGTTTTTTTTCTTCATTTTTTCTTTAGTATTTTTTTGTAGTATTAATATTATTGTTAGTGCACCTAGGTGAGAAACCCTATATCTACAGTATATACCCTAGTATGTTTTTCCTTTCGTTTTTCTTTTTGGCTTTTTAAGATATTGCAGTTTGTAATAAATATTTTTTTTAAAAAAAACAATCAGATTTGGAATTTCAGATTGCTTTTGGAGTCAGCACTTATCATAGAATCATAGAGTTGGAAGAGACCTCATGGGCCATCCAGTCCAACCCCCTGCCAAGAAGCAGGAATATTGCATTCAAATCACCCCTGACAGATGGCCATCCAGCCTCTGTTTAAAAGCTTCCAAAGAAGGAGCCTCCACCACACTCCAGGGCAGAGAGTTCCGCTGCTGAATGGCTCTCACAGTCAGGAAGTTCTTCCTCATGTTCAGATGGAATCTCCTTTCTTGTAGTTTGAAGCCATTGTTTCGCGTCCTAGTCTCCAGGGAAGCAGAAAACAAGCTTGCTCCCTCCTCCCTGTGACTTCCTCTCACATATTTATACATGGCTATCATATCTCCTCTCAGCCTTCTCTTCTTCAGGCTAAACATGCCCAGCTCCTTAAGCCGCTCCTCATAGGGCTTGTTCTCCAGACCCTTGATCATTTTAGTCGCCCTCCTCTGGACACATTCCAGCTTGTCAATATCTCTCTTGAATTGTGTTGCCCAGAATTGGACACAATATTCCAGGTGTGGTCTAACCAAAGCGGAATAGAGGGGTAGCATTACTTCCCTGGATCTAGACACCATGCTCCTATTGATGCAGGCCAAAATCCCATTGGCTTTTTTTGCCGCCACATCACATTGTTGGCTCATGTTTAACTTGTTGTCCATGAGGACTCCAAGATCTTTTTCACACGTACTGCTCTCGAGCCAGGCATTGTCCCCCAATCTGTATCTTTGCATCCTGGAAGGCCCAGTTTTGGCTAGTGCATCGGTTGCATCCTTTCCTTGGGAAGACAGATCTGGCCATTGGGATTCACACCTTAATTACCTCCTCTTCAAGATGACTTTAATGTGTTCTACACGGGACTACCCTTGAAAAATGTTCAAAGCTGGAACTAGTGAAATTGTGACAGCCAGATTATTGACTGGCGCACATTAGAGACACCATTGTTGGTCTTGCTCAACTGTATTGACTTCCAATTTGCTGTTTCTTCCATCTGGCAAGATTGCGTTAAGGGCTGTGTGACCACCCGGCACGTGGTAGTGACTCATGTTTAACTCAGACTACAATTTGCCCATGACTAAGCTTCTGTAAAAATGACAAAAAAGAAATAATGCTTGGAATTGAGTGGAGAAAATGGGGACAATTTAAAACTAGTTGAAAAACCAGGATGTCAGATAAAATGTGGCAGGGTATGCATGAGACTTCCTGGAATACAATAGCTTTTGGAGAATATCTTCTGTTTTGGTCAGGCCCTCAAGCAAGACTACTTCTGGGGACTGGGAGCTGCATATCTCCATGGCCACTTTTTTCCTAGGAAGAGCAGTACAAAGGCAAGCCCGAGCATTAATGAACCAAGCCATTACTATAATCCATCAAACATAGCCAAAGAATTGAGAATTTAATTGCTCAAGCTGTGCAATCTCACTGCTTGAGCCAGGAAACATAACGGATTCAGGGCTGCAGCATTATGGGCAATGATCAAAGCCCCAGGCCTCTCCATTCTCTAATGACTATGGCTAAGTATTCCCTGAGCAGGATCTTAACAAATCAAGCTAAAGATTTGGAGAAGGGAAACTGCATTTTAAAAACACTGTTCCATGATCCCACTCAAATCAGACCCAAATGAAGTTTTTTTCAAAGAAAAAGCTTCCTTTTCTCTTCACTATTCTTAACACCTTTCCTCTGGACCAGAAGTGTGCAAAATGTTTGTATGCGTATCTTTAAAGTGCATGTAATATCATGAACGTCATAGGGTTTTCTTAGCCCAGGAATACTTGCAAGTGGTTTGGCATTTCTTTTCTCTGAATACAGCCTACAGCATCTAGTATTCCTTGGTGGTCTCTCGTCCGACTACTAACTATGGCTGAGCTGCTTACCTTCTAAGATCAAACGGGATCTGGTACCTTTGGAGTATGTAGGCCCTATATTCCTGCTGTGCGAGGGCTAAAAAGGGGGAGTCGGGAAACCAGTTTCTTATCTTAAAAGGTATGCTACTATCAGGGATCTACAATACAAATAGTGAAGAGGAACAATGTTGTTTTGACAGCAGATCAGAAGGAACTGGATGGAAACTTGTCCTTACCCCAAAGATTCCTGGGGCAAAAATAATATTTGTTTGTATGTGTGGTTTCTAGCCCTCTTAGGCAGTGGTTCTCAACCTGTGGGTCCCCAGATATTTTGGCCTTCAACTCCCAGAAATCCTAACAGCTGGTAAACTGGGTGGGATTTCTTGGAGTTGTAGCCCAAAACACCTGTGGACCCAAAGGTTGAGAACCACTGCTCTAAGGTGTTCTGGGAGCCAACAAGGCTTCCTAACTCCAACATTTGCCCAACCAAGATGGGCAGCTGTAGGTCTCTGAGGCGCCTTCCACACAGCTGAATAAAATCCCACATTATCTCCGTTAAACTGGAAAATATGGCAGTGTGGACTCCGATAACCCAATTCAAAGCAGATATTGTGGGATTTTCTGCCTTGATATTCTGGGATATAGGGCTGTGTGGAAGGGCCCTGAGTGTTGTTCTGCAACTACCAAACTTCCTTTTCATTGGTCATGCTCACCAGAGTTGATGAGAACTGTGGTCCAACAACATCTGAAAGGCTACACTTTGGATGAGATCCCCTGATTTTGGAATTGAAGAAGTACTAGTTGGCTAGTACTTGGATGAGAAACCACCAATGAATACCCAGGCTATATTTCAGAGCAAGAAACTAGCACAACTATCTCTTTGCCTAAGAACATTCATTAAATCACCATAAAGTCAACTGGGAACTTGAAAGAATATGAACACATACAAAGAGTGGGCTAATTCAGGGAGTGAAATGCTTAGAAAAGAAAGATTTCAGGCCTCCATAATCTATGTACGGTGACTCCAATGTAAATGAGGCTGCATATTTTTACTTCAATAAAGTAAGAAAATGAAGCTTAGACAAATACTATGTATTTAACTGAGTGCATAGTTTTGCCCAGATATTAATACATGTCTGTGTTGCCTGTGTGACTGTCCCTAAATAGGACCATCAGATAATATAGGGTATAGGGCTCCTGTGCCTTTAATATAGTCGGGGGGAAAAGATTCTTGGTGTCTTGGATTACAGACCTGTTCCTGGCTCTGATTCAGAAAACTGAATTGGATGGACTGCATCAGCTCTACTTTCTTAGACATCGTTATCATGACATACGGCAACTGGTAGATGGCATGCGTACTGCAACTAAAACTGATAGGGGAAAACTGGCACCATTTTTGGAATCAGCAGGTAACATAAACCCAGAAACAGGTCTAACATTTGAGGCACCAAAATGTGTGTTGGCTGGTGTAATAGCTGCATAATGGGGTGGTGTCATTGCACAACAAATAAGGCCAATTGAAATTCCCTCTTCTACACAACTCTTAATGCTACAGGAGGCTTGTGCCTTATTATGACTGGCAACCCTAGTTCTTATCTGTAACTGGCAACCCTAGTTCTGTAAACCTCCTTGAGCCACGAGGAGTAGTGGGTAAAATAAAATAATAATAATAATAATAATAATAATAATAATAATAATAATAACAACAACAATAAAAGTGGCCCCAATGGTGATCGCACACTGGGTGCAGTACCTAAAGACCTTGGCCTGCACTTAAACACAATCGGCGCTGACAAAATTACAATCTGTCAGCTGCAAAAGGCCACCCTACCGGGATCTGCATGCATTATTTGCTGATACTTCACACAGTTCTAGTCACTTGGCAAGTGTTCGATGTGTGATCCAATACAACAGTGCTGTGTACTAATCTTGTTATGGTTCAAATAATAATAATAATAATAATAATAATAATAATAATAATAATAATGTTCTTGTTTGCTGTGTACTAATCTTTTTGTATTTCAAATAATAATAATAATAATAATAATAATAATAATAATATGCAAAGGTTCTGGCATAAACCTGTACAGGTAGTCCCAGTGGTCATTGGCACACTGGGTGCCGTGCCAAAAGATCTCAGCCAGCATTTAGAAACAATACACATCTACAAAATCATGATAGGTCAACTGCAAAAGGCCACCTTACTTGGATCTGCACGCATCATTTGAAAATACATCACACAGTCCTTGACGCTTGGGAAGTGTTCGACTTGTGATTTTGTGATATGAAATCCAGCATATAGATCTTGTTTGCTGTGACATACTGTGCTTTTGTGTCAATAATAATAATATGCAAGTAATCCAAACATGCCTTATTGGATGCCTCCAGTCTAACACCATTGTGGATCTGGCTGGAAGCAACAGAGTTTGGAAAACTTGCTTTTTGGACTACAAGTTCAAGAGTCCCATGAGACAGTTTGGAGAACTACATTTTGAAAATAACTCTCCCAAGATCTGGGAGCACTGATGGGAATGTCCAGCTTTATAGAATGTTTGCAATGTTTGCGTGCTTTGACTGTGCTGCGACCTGCCTTGAGTCATAAGGAGAGGTGGGTAAGAAATAAATGTATTATTATTATTATTATTATTATTATTATTATTATTATTATTCTCTGTGTGGCTTATTGGTTTCTCAATTAAGAGGGCAGTTATTGATGGCTCTGCTGCTTGTACCACAAGAAGACTTCATCACTTGAGTTCCAGAAGCCTGGAGCATCAGTGTGCTGTCGCACGCTGGGCCTGTGCATAAAACTGTAGACAGGACATAAATTTTGTGTGCCCAACGGGACGCCGGGGCTGCCTCAGATTAAAGGCCTGTGGATTTTCTTAAAACAGAGTCTCTAGATTGCTTAAAAGTTCAACAAAGTTCTTTATTAATGAAAACAAACAGGTACTTCAAGGCTTTCTTAATAGTCTATTGGCTCTCTCAATCTTGTTCACTGGGAACAGGCACTATCTTCATAAACTGTAATTTAATTAATGGGGAAATCCTTAACCTCTAATCCTGGCAGTCTGTCTTTGCCTCTGTTGGCGTGGAGCCCCTACACCCAGTACCAACTGCATCTGGCTTCTGCGAGTGACCCTTACCAAGCAGAGCTTTGTAGACTTCCAAGGGAAAAAGAGTTCAGGTTTCAGGGATGGCCGGCTGAAGTCCCTCAGCAAAGGAGCTGTAAGGCTGTATAATCCTCGGCCAAGCTACGGGACCTTTCTCCCCAGCCAAGCTATAGGGCCAAGCCGTAGAAGACGAAGCTTTCTACAGGAGCTCTTGGTATTATGTCCTGTGCGAAAGGCTTCTCTGTGTGGACTGAACTCAAAATGGCTCCTATTCCCTCTAAAACTAAAAAAGGAGGCGGGACCAGGGAACCTAACTATAATTGACAGGTGGCTTGCCCTATGATTGCAGCCAAAAAGAAGCCACCTATCTGCAGAGTCCCTGAAACTTAGGACTACAACAAACATTCAATGCAAAGCAAACAAACTTGGAGCTCCTGGTACAGTTGTACCTGCACAATCAGATATAACCATAGAATCATTGAGTTGGAAGAGACCTCGTGGGCCATCTAGTTCAACCCCCTGCCAAGAATCAGGAAAATCACATTCAAAGCACCCCTGACAGGTGCTAAAATTTTGTCTCTTTGTTGTGTTTGCATCTGCACAGGTAAGCATACTCATATTTTGATGCCTTCATATCTACCAGCTGGTGTTCTGCCTGTGTGGTAGGTAAAATGACTCTACAGGAAACTTTACAGTGATTCTACATCATGTAGCTATTTCTGCACATTGACCAGTTGGAGATGATTCTCAGCATGCAATGCCATGATTAGTACTGATCATGTATCCAGGGAGGGAATCTGTAATTATTGGCATAGGTTCTGCCATTCAGTTTAATCCTGCAGGACAATGTTGGTGCCTGGCATTGTCAGCAAAGGCACATAAATGCTCTGCCCATTGTGGGTGTATACGCGTGTGTTTGTGAAGAAGGTGATGGGGCAAAAAGCCATTCAACAATATGTTCCCTTCTTCTTGATAAACCAAAAACATGTCAGTCAGATTCGGGGGATTGCATCAAAGTGCCTCTCCGAAGCTTGAGTGACTCATATTGGCCGGCTGAAACTCAGAAGAAAGACCTGACCAGATTATAAATGAGCTGCCTTCTTCTTTAAAGAATTGCTAACATGAAGATAAAAATACACTTGCATTGGGCACGTGCCAAAAAAACATACACACACACACACATGCATATCCTTGTAGTTGTTCTGTACTAACACAAGTAGTATTGTCTAAGCAAAACAATTTGATTGGCCAACCTACTTATTTTGTCTGACATTTAAGTTATACGTGTGATCTGTTCCTTTTGGATAAGAGACTACAGTACATTTTCTGTCCTTACCTTCTTCATCTGGAATTAAGCCAAATTGCCGAGGATCATCAGTAGTTTGGATGGATCCCAAGAGTGACGGACAGATGATTTCTCTATCAGGACACTTGATGGGGCTGCTGAGTGAAGTGTCTTTATGGTATTCTTTAGAAGGAGAGAGGAAAGGGAAGGGGGCCCCAGAGAATAATGTTATCAAAATGTACCGCCTGAACACCAAATTCCCTGCTCTTTTGAAGGCCTAGGAAACAACCTTAGATCTCACCAATGGACTGGGAATTGAAGTTTTGCTAGACTCCAACATGGATCTGTACTTCTCACGGCTTCTTTCTGATACATTCCATTATTTCACTTTCATTTAATATTTATGTACACAGTAAAACTGTAAAATGTTGTTTCTTTGGACTACAACTCCCATATCTATGCTGGTTGTGAGATTATGGCAAAAAATCTAAAAAATAATAATGTATTGTCGAAGGCTTTCATGGCCCGAATCACTGGGTTGTTGTAGGTTTTTTGGACTATATGGCCATGTTCTAGAGGCATTCTCTCCTGACGTTTCGCCTGCATCTATGGCAAGCATCCTTTGAGGTAGTGAGGATATCTCTGAGGATGCTTGCCATAGATGCAGGTGAAACGTCAGGAGAGAATGCCTCTAGAGCAGTGGTTCTGAACCTGGGGTCCCCAGATGTTTTTGGCCTTCAACTCCCAGAAATCCTAACAGCTGGTAAACTGGCTGGGATTTCTGGGAGTTGTAGGCCAAATACATCTGGGGACCCCAGGTTCAGAACCACTGCTCTACAACATGACCATATAGCCCGAAAAAAACCCACAACAACCCAAAATAATAATGACTTGCCTAAGCTTTGCTTCTTCACATTCATAGTCTTGTTTTTTTTTTATAAAAATGGGATAGAAATATAATAAGTAAACATTGTTTTTGCGCAAATATTGTTTTTGAGCAATCCGAATGAGAACCAATTGAGGGAGTTTGCCGTTGTCTTCCACTGAGGCTGAGGTTTTCCAAGGTTTCTGTGGTTGAATGGGAAACTGAACTCTGGTCTCCCAGAATTTTAGTTCAATACCCAAACCGCTATACGAAACTGGCTCTTAAATAAATAAGTAAACAACTAAATTTCAACAGTTATGACTTTTTCTGGGAAATTCTGAAATGGTAAAGGAGTGGGATTAAATGGTAGAAGCCTCACTTAGAATATGAAAATTAGCAGAATTAATGCCCACATTCTCCAGTTTGTGCTTTTGAGCCAACATGGTATTGTATTTTGAGTGCTGGGCTACAGCTCTGAAGACTAGGGTTTAAATCAGTGTTTCTCAACCTGGGGGTCGTGAGGGGGTGTCAGAAGTGTCACCAAAGAACATCAGAAAACACAGTATTTTCTATTCGTAATGGGGGTTTCGTTGTGGGAAGTTTGGTCCAATTCTATCATTGGTGGGGTGCAGAATGCTCTTTGTAGGTGAACTATAAATCCCAGCAACTACAACTCTCAAATGTCAAGTCTATTTTCCCCAAACTCCACCAATGTTCACATTTGGGCATATTGAGTATTTGTGCCAAATTTGGTCCAGTGAATGAAAATACATCCTGCATATCAGATATTTACATTACGATTCGTAAAAGTAGCAAAAGTACAGTTACCAAGTAGCAACAAAAAAAATAATTTTATGGTTGAGGGTCACCACAACATGACAAACTGTACTAAGGGGTTGCGGCATTAAGAAGTCTGATAAACACTGGTTTAAATATCCTTTCATGCATGGATACAGATTGGGTGACCCTGGACAAATCACAATCTCTCAGAGGAAGGCAAACCCAACCCACCTCTGAAAATACCTTGCCAATAAAACCTTGTGATAAGGTCCCTTAATGCTGCTGTAAATTGGAAATAGCTTGAAAGCACTCAACAACAAGTGTTTTTAGTTTGTTGACACTGGACAGTCTCAAACTGACAAAATTATACTTCCTATGGATTGTAGGGGAGAAGGAAACAACAATAATTAAACCAAGTTTAGGTTTATGGCACAATTGCATTGTGGCAAATACACCTGTGTACTTGTAGAAAACATTTGATGGTTTTAAATTGTTCATAATGTTGTAAAGGGCCATTAAATACACCCACATTATGAACCCTAGCTAATTGTTTTTTTCTTCAATTGGTAGTAAAACTTACAACTTCTGCTTAGTTCCTAAAGTGTTTATGTGTATTCAGTTTTAAATTACACATTGTATTGCTTTTAGTCTTCTTGGCCACTTTTTAGAGAGAAAAAGCAGGATATAAATAAATATCACCATCAGGCAAGTCAATGATGCTACTTTCCCAATATTTAAAGTAGACAGAGGAGCCACAGTGTCAACAAACTAAAAACACTTGTTTTAGTTTTTAGTCCAGCCCTTTTGATGGCTGGACTGCTGACCTGAAGGTTGGGTTGCTAACCTAAAGGTTGCCAGTTTGAATCCGCAAAATGGGGCAGACTCCCATCTGTTACCTCTAGCTTGCAAGGACATGAGAGAAGCCTCCCAGCAGGATGGTAACACATCCGGGCATCGCCTAGGCAACGTCTCTGTACATGGTCAATTCTCTCACACCAGAAGCAACTTGCAGTATGTTCTCAAGTCGCTTCTGACATGATAAAACAAATGTAGACAGGAATTGTTTCCTCCTCCCTCTCAATTTAGAGTGGTCTGTATACTAAACCTGCCGTTTGTAAGCCATCTTAAATCTGTTCTTTCCAGCCCTACATCCTTCCCATCCTTGTGATACTGGAGAAGACTATACCTGAAGTCCCACAAATTACACTTTTTGACTATAGTTCCCATAAAGTTCCAGCCAAAATAGCCAATGGTCATGCAATCTGGGAGTTGGAGTGCCAAGAAACAACTTGTCCAGCTACGATTAACTAACTGACCTATTGTCCTCGGTCAAAACAAGGTTTTGTCTATCTGGAGTAACTCACCTCTTTCATACTTGTGGTTATTTTCAGAACACACCTCTGTCTTCCTTATCTTCTTTGTACCGAGAGCATAATCTTTGTTATTTATGGGAGGTAAGGTGAAACTGACTTGGGAAGTATCTGTAATCTGACTGCTCATCATCTGCTCTTGCTCCCTTTTATGGTCTGACTCCAAAATGAGATCATTTTGCAAAAGGGTCAAGTGCTTATTACAGCTATCAGTCATAGACTGTAGTTCATTACTGCATGTTCCTGAAATGTAAGAAAGAAAAATAATAGAAGTTAACTAATGAACATTTCATCCATCTGAAAAGTATTTTCTCTCACACAATGGCTAGAGGACTTTTCAGGAACTTATGATTGAACCCTTATCAAACAAGAAAAGACTGCCGTACTTCATATGCGAGCGTGGAGACGACATGCGAGTGTGGAGAAGAGCAAACTACAGACCACCTGCTGCAATGCAATCTGAGCCCTGCTACATGCACAATATGAACAACAATTCATAGATTAGTACCAATAAAATCAAATCTGAATAGCAACCTCCCTCAACCCGATGCCTCCTGATTTGTTAGAGCAATGCTTCTCACGACATCTGAAGTGGGGGATTGAAAGTTATCCCCCCACCCTCCATTGGTGCCACGTACTCAAATTATGGACCTCATCACATGAGGTACTTTTAGTGAATGTGCCGGTTCACCTATACTTTTATGATGGAGCTTGACAGCTTCCATCCCATGACATAGATCAACTTCCAGCGGGGATCCATTATAATAGTATAGCTGAATTGGTACATTCAATGTTCAATAGATGTCAATGGGGATAAGCCAGGTGGACAATGCTTCCCCTGATGGGATGGGGCAATGGGTGATTTGGGCAAAGTGGGATATGGAAAAATGGGTTCCCCATGTCCGCCCCCCCCCCCAAGGGGCACCATCAGATTTGCCACAATGTGCGGTGATTCTGGCGGCCCATTTGTTTCCATTGGGTAATATATCTCATTTCTTTTTTGGAATCTCTCTAGGGCAGAGGTTCTCAACCTGGGGTCCCCAGATGTTTTTGGTCTTCAACTCCCAGAAATCCTAACAGCTGGTAAACTAGCTGGGTTTTCTCGGAGTTGTAGGCCAAAAACATCTGGGGACCCCAGGTTGAGAACCACTGCCTAGGGACTGGCAGTCAATGAAGTACTGCTTTGAGAAGCATTGCATGGAACTATGGCTTCCATTGTCCCTAGCCAACACAAACCAGGAGTACACAAAGAACAGTGACAAGTGGGACTAGCAACAAAATCTTGCAGTGTAGACCTCTCTAGTTTACTCTTCCATTCCATCACACATGGTTTTCTCCATGATCTTCAACCCCTCTCCACTTACATTATGTCTTCCATTTTTAACCCCAGCAGTTAGTCACAGCTGCTAGACCATTTTCAGTTTTTGTTGTATGTTTTTCCTCTGTTGGGCTGCTTTAGATCTTCCCCACAAGGGAGATTTAAATTTAATTTATTACTCTGGGATTCCCCATACTTTCCTTTCATGTGAGTAGGTGAAGCTCTTTTGGCTTTTGGCTATAAAACTGATGGCATTTGGCCCTACATGTATTCCATTTATTTATTTATTTATTTATTTATTTATTTATTTATTTATTTATGGTATTTCTACCCCATCACTTCTTTACCCCCAAAGGGGGACTCAGGATGGCTTACAATGAGCCACTACATAACAATTACAATAATAAAACCACAATTGAACATAAATCATAATTAAAACAATACATCAGCAAACATCAAAACAGTAAAACAGTCTTGCAGGGAAACGGCCATGTCAAACCCCAAAAAGATAAAGCCATAGATAGGGCATGGTGGGAGACCGAGGGCAACTGTCTTCTCGTTCTATTGAGCCTGCTTGTGTTTTACACCAAGGAGAACATGGTTTCTAGTTTGACAAGACGGGGGCAGAACCCTTTGAAGTGAACGCAGAGACTGCCTTTGATGCATGTACATTTTCTAACTTAGCTGGGTGTAGGCCAATTAAAACAAGCCTATTCAATGAAAGTTGTTTAAAGCACACAACAGGAGCTGATGGTGAACAGAATGGAAGAATTTTCTTTGACTGAATCGCCGTGATACACCTGTACCAGTCGTCCATGGCGCAGTTGTACCTTTAAGCCTTTTCACTTTGTCCTGAGTCTCCCTTCCCACATGAACCAGCAATGGAAGGACCACAAGTTCCTTTGAGAGTTCACGGGCCGCACATTGTTTCCAAGGAGCTCTGGGCGAGTCTTCAGGTATCTGAGGTAACCTGAAAATCTCTGGCACCTAGGAGAAAAACAAAACTTCAAGACATTTCATTTGACATACTTGAAACCACCCATCTTTGACATTTTTGACACCACCCATTTCAAATGACTTCAGATGGATTAAAGAGCCCTTTATACTCCATACAGTCTTATTCTGGCTCTGTAAAGGATTGGCGCTCCAGGTGGGCAGAGTTCCCAACAAAATTCTGATTCCAAAACTGTGAGGCTTTTGTTCAGTTGATGAGCTACACCCACTTTGAAATAATGTACAGGAGAATCCGTGCTTGTGTTTGTAGCAGAGTGAGAACAGCCAGGGTGCAATATAGTGCCCAATTAGTCACACTTACGCCCCTTTGATTTCAGTATAATCTGATCCATTGCGTAATTACTCAGAGGTGAGCCTCACAGGCATGGGATGGCAGCAGCCTTAAGCAATCCTTAACAGGATTGACTCCACAATTAGCCAGAATGAGAGGGATGCTTCAGATGGCAGATGGTGGGGGGAAAGCACAGGAGAAGCCCCTTTCTCTTTCCCTCTCAGAACTTGGTATGCTAGACAACCTCTCCCAGGGTAAGGCATTTTCAAAGGAATTGATTCTGGGTGTCCGGTTTTTCATTTATATAGCTCACTAGCTGTCCCCTGCCACGCGTTGCTGTGGCCCAGACTGTTGATCTGGAAAATAATAAGAAAATGTTGGTTTCTAATATAAGTAATGTCTTTCTGCTTGTGGGTAAACAGTATTTCTTGTTGTTTCTTTGCCAGTGTTGATGTGGACAGTGTCTGGTTTGCCCACTCTGGAATATGCAATGTATAATTGTCCTTCTTTAAGGGTCTCTTTCAAATCTATGATGCTATATCTGTGTGTGTGTGAATCATATCTATCTATATCTATAGCTGGATGGCTCTTTGTCAGGAGGGCTTTGATTACGTTTTCTTGCCCTGGTGAAGGGAGTTGGACTGGATGGCCTTGAGTATTTTATTATTATTATTATTATTATTATTATTATTATTATTATTAGCTTTATTTGTACCCCGCTAGCATCTCCCGAAGGATTCGATGCGGCTTACAAAGGCCAAGGCCTCAATAAAACAATAACATAACAAATACACAACTTAAAGCAAATAAAAAACAATTAAAGCAATATCAGAACAACAAAAACAGTACACCAAAACACGATAAAACTAGGGCCGGGCCAAATGTAATGGGTACAGATTAAAAAGTGCTGAGTGTGACAGGTGGTAGGGTAAGTGCAGTGTGCAGGCAATCTTAAACTCTAATAAAGTGCTTCTTTGACGTGTTGCTGGAGTTTTCCTATTCTGGAAAGGCACATCTGAACAGCCAGGTCTTCAAATTCTTCCTAAAGACTGCCAACGTAGGGGCCTGTCTGATTTTTTGTTGGTCAAGGGGGTTCTGTGTGGGAAGTTTGGCCCAATTCTGTCGTTGGTAGGGTTCAGAATGCTCTTTGATTGTAGGTGAACTATAACTCCCAGTAACTACAACTCCCAAATGTCAAGGTCTATTTTCCCCAAACTCCATCTGTGTTCATATTTGGGTGTATTGAATTCTTGTGGCAGGTTTGGTCCAGATCCATCATTGTTTGAGTCCACAGTGCTCTCTGGATGTAGGTGAACTACAACTCCCAAACTCAAGGTCAGTGCTCACCAAACCCTTCTAGTGTTTTCTGTTGGTCATGGGAGTCCTGTATGCCCCAGTTGGTTCAATTCTATGATGCTATTTGATTGTTGGTGAACTATAAATCCCAGCAACTACAACTCCCTATCTCTATCTATCTATCTATTTATGGCTGGATGGCTCTTTGTCAGGAGGACTCTGATTACGTTTTCTTGCCCTGATGCCTTGGATCAGATGGCCTTAAGTTTTTTCTGTTGGTCAAGGGGGTTCTGTGTGGGAAGTTTGTCCCGATTCTGTCGTTTGTGGGGTTCAGAATGCTTTTTGATTGTAGGTGAACTGTGAATTCCAGTGACTACAACTCCCAAATGTCAAGGTCCCAAATGTCAAGGTCTATTTTCCCCAAACTCCATCTGTGTTCATATTTGGGCGTATTGAGTGCTTGTGCCAAGTTTGGTCCAGATCCATCATTGTTTGAGTCCACAGTGCTCTCTGGATGTAGGTGAACTACTACTCCCAAACTCAAGGACAATGGCCACCAAACCCTTCTAGTGTTTTCTGTTGGTCATGGGAGACCTGTGCCATGTTTGGTTCAATTCCATCATTGGCGGAGTTCAGAATTCTCTTTGATTGCAGGTGTACTATAAATCCCAGCAACTACAATTCCCAAATGACAAAATCATAATTTTTTGAGTGATGGTCACTTGTGTTGTGAGATATTTTGTTGCCAAATTTTGTGTGATTTCATTCATTGGTTCTTTTGTTTTTAATGTACTCATTATGCACAGAGCATTTTTATATATATAGATGAGTAAAAAAAAAGTCAGTTGCATACATTCCCAACATTCAGATTGAAGTAACATAGTTTTAAAAAAGAGGAAAAAACATAAGGTTTAAAGTATAAACACATTCTGTCTTATGTTAATCACCGATTACTGAATCTGTCTTTTGTAGGGAGGTGGTCACTGAGTCAAGTGCATGTGTTCATTCGTCTCCAAGATGTCCATTTGGACAAACAATTGTTATGCTTGAAAATGCCTTGTCCTGGGGCCATAAAATCTGCATGCCATTCCAGAAATTCCATTGCAAACCAGTTTTTTTTGTTGTTTATTTGTTCAGTCATTTCCAACTCTTCGTGACCTTATGGACCAGCCCATGCCACAGCTCCCTGTCGGCTGTGGCCACCCCCAGCTCCTTGACCTTGAAGGAGTCACTTCAATGATAACATCTATCCATCTTGCCATTAGTCACCCCCTTTTCCTTTTTCCTTCCATTTTCCCCAGCATAATTCTCTTCTTCAAGCTTTCCTGTCTTCTCATTATGTGGCCAGAGGATTTCATCTTTGCCTCTACTATCCTTCCCTCCAATGAGCAGTCGGGCTTTATTTCTTGGAGTATGGTTTGGTTCGGATCTTCTCGCAGTCCAAGGCACTCTCAGAACTTTCCTCCAACACCACAGTTAAAAAGCATCTATCTTCCTTCGCTCAGTCTTCCCTATGGTCCAGCTCTCATATCCATAGGTTACTACGGGGAATACCACTGCTTTAACTATGCGGATCTTCGTTGCCCATGTGAAGTCTCTACTCTTCACTATTTTATCAAGATTGGTCATTGCTCTCTTCCCAAGAAGTAAACGTCTTCTGATTTCCTATGTCTGCAGTAATCTTTGCACCTAGGAATACAAAGCCTTTCAGTGCCTCTACGTTTTCTCCCTCTATTTGCCAGTTATCAAATAGTCTGGTTGCCATCATCTTGGTTTTTTTATGTTGAACTGCAACCCAGCTTTTGCACTTTCTTCTTTCACCTTAGTTATAAGGCTCCGCAGCTCCTCCTCGCTTTCAGTCATCAAAGTGGTATCATCCGCATATCATATCATCCAGCAATTTTAACTCCAGCCTTGGATTTTTCAAGCCCCACACATAGCATGATGTGTTCTGCATACAAGTTGCATAGGTTGGGTGAGAGTATACAGCCTCGCTATACTCCTTTCCCAATCTGGAACCAGTCTGTTGTTCTGTGGTCTGTTCTTACTGTTGCTCCCTGGTCGTTATTCAGATTCCTCAGGAGACAGACAAGATGACTCAGTATTCATATACCACCAAGTATTTGCCACTAGTTTGTTACATGTGTTGAACTAATTTTCAATGTCTTGAAAATTCCTAACTCCATATGTTATAATCAAATATGTGTTTCCCACCATTTCATTTTTTATCAATATGTATTGTTTGTGGATGACTAGCTGCATGTGTCTCTTAGAAAAAAACTGGAAGAAAAGTCACGAAGCTTACTAGTTTACTCCTCTATAACTACCATGAAGTTCAGCCCAAATGCTAAATGGTGCTAAATGTGAAACTTTCCTTCTTCGCTTGTTTTACATTGTGTCCAGATAATTTTGTCCCCAGACTATTTAGGTATTTTTGTCATAGTCTGGGAGGAAAATTACTGTTCTGGAGTGAAACTTTCTAGTCGGTATATGATTTTGAGATTGGTCATGTCCCCCATAATTTTTTCAAAGGTCTGTTTGTTGTATCTCTCTTTCCTTTCATCATGGGATTCAAAGAAATACACATGGGATTTCAAGACTAGTTGCCCATCCATGCTGTCTAGCTTCAGAAGCAGGGTGTCTACTTCATGTTTCTTCAGATCGTGCATCTATTTTTGTGTGGGAATTAACATGACAGAAGCTCCTACAGCCAATTGGTTTAATCATTTTATTGTTAGAAGCCCATTTATGTTCTCCAGGAAAAAGGAAAAGGCTGACTTGATTCAACCTACAGGTGCTCTTAAGGCTTCTTTAAGAAGCCACCTATCCCTGATCAGAGGTAGTCCTTTAAAATAGGCCTAAAAACAGTGGTTTCAACCAGGATTCCCTGAAAACCTTGGATTCTGTGAGAGGTTGCTGTAGGAGATCATGAATGAAAAAGCAAAACATTACTTTTTGAGAGGTAGGTTTAATAACACTATGTAACACAACTTTTGTTCCTGGGTTGTTTTGTTGTTCATTCGTTCAGTCGCTTCCTCTTCGTGACCTCATGGACCAGCCCACGCCAGAAATCTTTGTCTGCCGTCACCACCCCCAGCTCCTTCAAGGTCAATCCAGTCACTTCAAGGATGCCATCCATCCATCTTGCCCTTGGTTGGCCCCTCTTCCTTTTTCCTTCCATTTTCCCCAGCATCGTTGTCTTCTCTAAGCTTTCCTGTCTTCTCATGATGTGGCCAAAGTATCTTGGCCTCTAATATCCTTCTCTCCAATGAGCAGTCGGGTTTTATTTCCTGGAGTATGGATTTGTTCCTGGGTAATAGATGTAATTTCCTAATTGGTTCTATCATAAAAACACAGGAAAGGTTTATTAAATGGCAAAAACTGTTTCTGTGGGACATCCTGCAGCATATTTTGCTATAGTTTTTCAGTGAATATCTCATAGCACCTCAACCAATTCAACATAGTTTGTGGCAGCCACAAAAACCAAGTTTATGGAATATAACAACTACTTTCAAAGTAAGTGCTGCACAATTAAACAGGAAATAACACTTTCAAACCAGGAACAGCATTTCTTTTCAAATGTTGTTATATAGTGCAATTTTATGCATAGTTTCCCTGGGACCTGAAAATTATTTGAAAGGTTCCTCCAGAGCAGTGGTTCTCAACATGTGGGTCCCCAGGTGTTTTGGCCTACAACTCCCAGAAATCCCAGCCAGTTTACCAGCTGGTAGGATTTCTGGGAGTTGAAGGCCAAAACATCTGGGGACCCACAGGCTGAGAACCACCACTCCAGAGTAAAACGATTGAGAAAGGTTGACTTAAGAGCACTCATAGACCGATGGTGAACTGAAATGTTTTGGTTTTTTTCAATCAACAAACTAAGCAATTGTTCAGTATCTTGAGTGATGTCCCTTGTGTCTTCTACAAATTCCACTGGATGCTCCCCAGTTTTTGTTTCTTTTTTTGCTGTTGCTTATTTTCTGATAGTTGCAATTCTATTAGGTAGAAGCACACCTACCTGCTTTTTATGCTCCTTTGTAGCTCCACCTTGCTCTGATCTTGCTTCTGGGTGAATAGGCGGGAATAAAACTGTATCCATTGAGGGTCTATTTCCATCAACATTTTTCAAATGTCTTTGGTTACCTGTCAAAAGTTCAGAAAGAAGATTAAATAATTGCCACACAGATCAAATTAGATGCATCCAAAGGCTCACTTAACCCAAGGATGACAAAGTTGGTGTTAAAAATATTACTTAGCTGAAGGTTAACATAACCTTCAAGGATTTCCTACTTGTCCTTCTAGAGTCTCCAAATACAAAGGTAGTAAAATCCTTATCTTCTGAAACTGTTGGAAACCACATATTGAATGTTACTATATTATAGGCACATACTATTGTGTTCATTAGAATGTATTAACCTGCACCAGGACTGTGGCGCAGGTGGCTGGGAATCAGCTGCTGTGCTGGTACGGCTGTATCAAGAGCTCCAACTTTATTTGCTTTGTATTAAATGTTTGCTTGCAGTCAAAGGTTCCTGGGTTTCTGCAGAAAGGTGGCTTCCTTTGGTTGCAGTCGTAGGGCAAGTCACCTGTCCATCATTGTTAAGTTTTGGTTCCGCCCCTTGCTCAGGGCAATTGGGAAGGGAAGGGAGGCATTTTTAGTTAGTCTCAGTAAGGAAAGCTTATCTACAGGACGTGTTCAAGCTTCTCCTGTACAAAAGCTTCAACCCTTAAGACTTTCCAGGGGACAACAGTCTTAAGAGCATCCAAAGATTCTAAAGATTTCCAGGGAAACAGCCCTAAAGCTTTGAAGAATTTCGGAGTGTAAACAGTTTGGAAGACCAAAGAACTCCAGCTGGAGAATATCTAAGCCTTTACTGGTAGGTCCACTCGGTGCTTCGAGACGCAGTTCGACCCAGTAGCGGAGCCCATATCAGTAAGGATTAGATTACAGTCAGCCTGGGAGAAGTTAAAAAGGGGATTTTCTTTTAAAGTAAAGAATCAGTTATTGAAGACAATAAGATCAGGAAGCCACCAGTTGCATGAAAGCCTGGAATCATTTGTTTAACTTTACTGAAGACAAGAGAAGTTTCTGTTTGATTGTTCATTAAAACTTTGTTATACTTCACAAGCCATCTAAAGATCATTTGTGGTGGAAAACCTCTGAGAATTTCTCTTTGGGCCCCCTGGCTTCCCGCTGGGCAAAGGTTGCACGTCCTGTTCTAAAGGAAATTCTTTACAGGCCCAGTGCGCGACAGAACAGCTGCATTAAGATCACTACTGACCAAAAGGTCATGAGTTCGAAGCCAGCCTGGGTGAGCTTCTGACCAATTTGTGTAGTTTGCTGTCAACCTTTGCAGCCCAAAAGACAGTTGCATCTGTCAAGTAGGAAATTTAGGTACCGCTTATGCAGGGAGGCTAATTTATGACGCCATAAAAATCTCCAGCAAGCATGCAGAGAATGAGGAAGTACTTCATCAGTGTCACAAATGGACGTTGAAGCAACAGCTCCCCTGGTGGCCCTCATGAAAAAGCTGGAATGTTAAATAGCCTCTGTGTGTCTGTCTATATATGTTGTGTGTCTATGGCATTGAATGTTTGCCATGTATATGTGCACTATAATCCGCCCTGAGTCCCCTGTGGGGTGCGAAGGGCGGAATATAAATACTGTAAATAAATAAACCTACTATTAAATATTACAATAATTAAATGACAAAGTGGCATGCGTCTTACCACTATATGAGATCTTTCTTCCAGGGAGAAAACCTCCATAGAAAGTCACATGAGATTGCTCACACCATAGATCAGAAGTGTCAATGATGGTATTCGCCAGAGTTGGATAATTGACAGAATTATTTGGCCTTTCAGTGTGGCCCAGCTCATCTTTATTGGCCTCTCTGTCTTGTTGAACTCCTGTCCAGCTCTCCTAGAAGAGGTCAGAACAGAATATTTCAAACATTGTATTTGAGTAACTCTTCTCACTTCCAGCGAAGACCCGCTTTCCTTTTTCCAGCCCCTTTCTATGTCACCTAGAATCAGACCAAGAACTTCATCCCAAGCAATAAGTAAAGTGTTGAAGAATCATTGTTTTCCCCTTAAGCTCCACAATGCCCTGTTTGGAAATTAAACCAATGATTTTTCTACCCTCACCACACGTTTTCCTTCATTCAGCTTTCTTTTCAAATTATCCATTTGCCTTCCCATCACACGGAGACACATTTCTCCTCCCACTGTCTCTTCCCCCATTTTCTTTTACTTGGAAGAAATTCTCTGTTCTGCTTGTTCTCGTGGAAGTACTTTTTAACATGAGATCATTAAACGGAATTTCTTCTATTCTTTATTATAGTTTAAAAGTACAGATATTTCTCAATTCAAAAGTTAACTCTATTGAATTTTACATGGTTAAAAAAGATATAAATTATCGTTCCATCCTCCTCGGTTCTAAAGATTATGGTGGAAGAAAAGAATCAGTGTTGCCCATCTCACTGCCTCCCGCCCAGAATGAGATCATTGTTATCTTTACAAGCGGACAATGGGGAATTCCCATCACATGTTAAATTTGATGTTTTTACCCATCTCTACATGGGGAATTAAAAAAGTAACCCATTGTCAATCACCTTAGGAAGTGCAGAAAAAAAAAACCACACTTTAGAAATGGCAAAATACATGGAACCCACCACAGGAGCTTGCGTCATGTGATGGGCTCTGTTGGTGGCTGTTTTTTAAATGTGTAGAAATGCTGATTTTATTGCGTGTAATGAAGTCCCAAGGCAATTTTTGCTTAATGCAGAGCAGCATATGAAGTTCCTAAACCACACTAGTCAGGTACAGTATCCCAAACCAAGTTACTTTGGTGCAAGAGGCCAAAAACATCCAACAAGTCCCACTATTCCTATCTCTGGAAGTAAACATGTATGAATGACAAATTAAATGTATTGTCGAAGGCTTTCATGGCCGGAATCACTGGGTTGTTGTAGGTTTTTTCGGGCTATATGGCCATGTTCTGGAGGCATTCTCTCCTGATGTTTTGCCTGCATTTATATATATTTGTGGAATGACCAGAGTGGGACAAAGAACTCTTGTCTGTTGGAGCTAGGTGTGAATGTTTCAACTGACCACCTTGATTAGCATTTGATGGCCTGGAAGTGCCTGGGGCAATCTTTTGTTGGGAGGTGATTAGATGTTGGGAGGTGATTAGATGTTCTGTCGCGCACTGGGCATGTAAAGAATTTTCTTTAGAACAAGACGTGCAACCTTTGCCCAGCGGGAAGCCAGGGGGCCCAAAGAGAAGTTCTCAGAGGTTTCCACCACAGTCTTTAGATGGCTTGAGAAGTACAACAAAGCCTTTTATTAATGAACAAGCAAACAGAAACTTCTCTTGTCTTCAATAAAGCTAAACAAATGCTTCCAAGCTTTATGCAACTGGTGACTTCCTAATCTTGCCCACGAATGACAGGCTTCAATAACTTCTTCTTTACTTTAAATGGAAAATCCCCTTTTTAACTTCTCCCAGGCTGATTGTAATCTAACCCTTACAGATGTGGGCTCCGCTACCGGGTCGAACTGCTTCTCGAACGCCGAGTGGACCTACCAGTAAAGGCTTAGATGTTCTCCAGCTGGAGTTCTTTGGTCTTTAGGGTTGTTTCCCTGGAAATCTTTGGAGACTCTTAAGACTGTTCTCCCCTGGAAGGTCTTAAGGGTTAAAGCATTTGTACAGGGGAAGCTTGCACACGTCCTGTACATTAGCTTTCCTTGCTGAGACTAACTAAAAAATGGCTCCCTTCCCTTCCCAATTGCCCTGAGCAAGGGGCGGGACCAAAATTTAACAATGATGGACAGGTGACTTGCCCTATGACTGCAACCGAAGGAAGCCATCTATCTGCAGAGTCCCTGAAACCTAGGACTGCAAACAAACGTTTAATACAAAGCAAATAAAGTTGGAGCTCCTGGTACAGCCGTACCAGCACAGAGGTGATTAGAGGAAACAATCAAGAACATCTAATCATCTCCCAACAAAAGATTGCCCCAGGCACTGCCAGGCCATCAAATGCTAATCAAGGTGGTCAGTTGAAACATTCACACCTAGTTCCAATGGACAAGCGTTCTTTGTCCCACCCTGGTCATTCCACAAATACATAAACCCATTTTCCTAATTCCAACAGACCTCACTACCTCTGAGGATGCTTGTCAAAGATGCAGGCGAAACGTCAGGAGAGAATGCCTCTAGAACATGGCCATATAGCCCGAAAAACCTACAACAACCCAACAAATTAAATATCTAACTATTTGCTGCGTTTGCACAACAATCAAACCTGCTCCCTGAGGGAGTTGCATTGTTTTCTCTAATAGTAGAAGAAGCAAGTCCTCAAGGCAACTGAGGCTTATGATGAGACCAACATGATCAAACCTGCCATTAGGGAAAACAAGGAAAGTCGCATTATGCTTCCAGCTCTGGTCACAGTTAAAGGGCAACACATTGTTAGAAGTTAATTCTAGTAGCCTCTTAGTATCCGCTAGGGTTTGGGTGTCACTATTTGACTAGTCCATCTTTACCTGAAACCAATGTGGGTGATGCTTACTGTAAGACTGTAAGGCAAAAAGGAGGTTGAGAGATAGCCTGGTGTAATGTTTGCATCTCGGACCAAGACTCTGGAGACCAAGGTTCAAATCAGCTTTACAGTGTTGGATACTCACTGGTTGACCTTGGATAAGTCAGACTCTCTCAGATGAAGACAAAGGCAAACTCTCCCTGAAGAAATCTTGCCAAAATAAACCCAAGAGAGGTTCGCCATAAGGTTGCCATACATTGGAAATAGCAACGAAGTCGGAAAGCGAGCTATGCTTGCCAACACTTCAGTTTTATGCCAGTAGATGGAACCAAGTAGGTTATCAAAGGATATCACATTTTGCTGATTACAGAGACACTGGGGGATAAAAAAAGTCCCTTCTACACTACCGTATAAAATCCAGATTATCTGCTTTCAACTGAATTATATGGCAGTGCAGAGTCATATAGTCCAGTTCAAAGCACATAATGTGGATTATCTGCTTTGATAATTTATTTATTTATTTATGCCTCTAGAACATGGCCATATAGCCCGAAAAAAACCCACAAGAACTGAGTATTTATTTATTTATTTGCAACATTTATATGCCGCCCTTCTCACCCCGAAGGGGAATCAGAGCAGCCTACAAGATATATATACATACAATTGATTGTGTTGATGTGAATACTGTGTGTCGTTGGGCGAGTAAGTTTAAAGATGTTGGGGTGGGAAGATCTGACTTGCATGACAAACAAAGAGTTGGACGTCCTGTGATAGTAACCACCGCGTTTCACAAGCAAAAGATTGAGAAATTGATTCAGGACAATTGTCATATCACTCAGAGAGAAATTTCAAGCATAATCGGCATTTCACAAGAATGTGTGATTCACATTATTGCTTTGCTTGGCTATTTATTGCTTTGCTTGGCTAAGATCTATGCACGATGGGTACCCAGGATGAGAGAACTGTGAGATGCTGGTTGTGGAAACAGACTTCTTCCATGACGGCTTCAGAAAACTTGCTCATCGTTGGCAGAAATGTATCCAAGTCAATAGTGGTAGTTAAAGAGCACATTCTAAGGATTATTTCTGCGTTTGATTTATTAAAATATTATTTATTTAATATTTATTTAAAACTTTTATGTCCCAATCTTCTCAACCTTCGCAGAGGGACTCAAACCGGCAATATTCTCAGAAATATTCCCATCTAAACCCAAGTAACGAAGATGGAGGCATTACTTCTCATTCAAGCCTCATATATCACACTGTATATAAATATATACCATAAACACAATTAAAACATCAGACTGAACTAGAGGGTGTATGGAGTTGTTAGCCTTCAGCCCACTTTCTCACTCCTTTTTCTGCCTCATCTCAATAAAAATAATCAGGTCTGCACTTAATGTCGGTCCGAATCATAACAACGCGACATAAATTTAGATCTCTTCCGCCCACTCTTCAAGGTACAGGAGCCATAGCCTCTACAGCACCTGGTTTTCAAACTACAAAGCCAGCCCTGTCTGAATTATTGAATACATCCATCCCTCATGCTCAACTTCAAAATGCTCTCACATTTAAGTTGAATGAGCTCCTCTTAATGATACTGAAATAACGATGGTGAAGTCCCCTTCCATGTGAAGTGTGAAGGAAGTTTCAAAGCTTGCAAATCTAACTCATTTAAGCCCAGCTCATCATAGATAAGATTTCAAACCCTGAGGGTGACCCCAGTCATTAGAGAAAAAGGAGGTGATTTGAGAGCAGCACAATGACAACCTTATGGCTGTTGCTCTTCAACTCCCTGATGCCTTCCTTCTGCTGGAGGTCACAGCTATAGATGCCACTCCTAGCTAAGGCCCCTTAACCAGCCCCAATGGAAGTCCAAGGTCCCTTCTACACTGCCATATAAAATCCAGATTATCTGCTTTCAACTGGATTATATGACAGTCTAGAAGGGGCCCAAAGGTGAGCTTCAGCTCCCAGTCTGCTGAGCTTCTGTAAACTTTCTTGGGTCTGACCCACAGAATGGATAGCAGTACTACACCATATATACTCAGATATAAGTGGACCTCATTATGGGTGGATTCAGTGGCTAAAATTATGGATTTTGATGTGGCCCATAAAAAGTCAAAGGTAATTACATAGAGATGGGGATACAAGATGCAGAAAGGCACTTATTTTCACATCTGGTGGACTTATAGGATGGCCCAACATTTTTGGAAAAATGTGATTAAGGAAATAAACAAAATGATTACTAATAAGGTTAAGAAAACCCCCAGACATGTGTCTATTAGGACTTTTTAGGGAGATAATTAGTAAAGGGGATGAAGACATTTGTCAATATAGACATTTGAAACAGCAACATCTTGGAAAGATGAAAAAGAACTATCTAAAAAGAATTGGAGAGAAAAGTTATTAGAATATATTCAAATGGCCAAACTATCTAATGGAGGAATGGGGAGGAAATAATGAAGAGTTCGCAAAAAAAATTGGAGTCTGACATTTGGATATCTGGAAAGAAAGACCAATGTAGTTTTTAAAGTAGCCACAAGGAGAATCTACTAAAGTAGTTATAAGGGTTGGTTTCATTAGATCTAAGATTCACAGTGAGTAGTGACGGAAGTCATCGCTGGTGAATTTACAGATGAGAGTAAGGAGGGAAACAGTTTCTAAGGGTGTTGTAATGTATCAGTTTTGCTAGTTATTGTAATTATTGTTTCTGCTTGCCATTTGCATACAATAAAATTAAAAACCTGAACACAAAAAAGTAATTACACAGAGGAAGAGTCAGATGTCTTTGGCAACCGCTTCTCAGACATTTAAAAAGCCTTCCAGATTAACTGCTTTGAATTGGATTGTACTGTGGTGCTGGAGGAAAGTTTTGAGAGTGCCTTGGACCACTAGAAGATCCAACCAGTCCATACTTCAGGAAATAAAGCCCGACTGCTCATTGGAGGGAAAGATAGTAGAGGCAAATATGAAGTATTTTGGCCACATCATGAGAAGAAAGGAAAGCTTAGAGAAGACAATGATGCTGGGGGAAATGGAAGGAAAAAGGAAGAGGGGCCGACCAAGGGCAAGATGGATGGATGGCATCCTTGAAGTGACTGGATTGACCTTGAAGGAGCTGGGGGTGGTGACGGCCGACAGGGAGCCCTGGTGTGGGCTGGTCCATGAGGTCACGAAGAGTCGGAAACGACTGAATGAATGAACAACACAACATTGCCATATATTCCAGTTCAAAGCAGATAATCTGGATTTTATATGGCAGTGTAGATTGGGCCTTAAAAGAACACTGATTTATATGAAAGTTCGTATGAAAATGTGACTTTTATTTCTTGTGATGGTCTATGACCGAAATAAATTATTTGATTTGATTTGAAATACTGACCCCCTCTATATTCTCCACTGCTCCACTGCCTCTGGCTTTTTTGAATGACTAGGTGGGAAAATTGTGTCTTTGGTGATACTTTTAGGTTTTCTGGGGACAGATTAAACTATCCCAGAAAGGAGAATATTCCATTTTTAATAATAGGAAATATTGTACCTTAAATTTAATTCAAAAAGGAACCAACCCCTTCTTTGAGGCCCCATCTACACTGTCATATAAAATCCAGATTATCTGCATTGAACTGGAATAAACATAATAAACATAATAATAAACATAAACATAATAATAATAATAATAATAATAATAATAATAATAACTTTATTTATACCCCGCCACCATCTCCCCAAGGGGACACGGGGCAGCTTACATGAGGCCACGCCCAGCAATACAATATACACAATATAACACAAAAACACAACAGAAAATAAAAAAACCTAAAATACAAAACCAATGTATATAAGTGACGCAACAATAAAAAGTCAAAAACATTACGACATTTCATTACGACATTAAAATTATTTATTTATCGTGTCAGGAGCAACCAGATATTTGTATTACATTTTTAACAAAATAAACAAACAAACAAACAGACAAAACACAAAGTTTGCAAGCTCGGTAGTTAATTAAATGTCCTTTGACCAGTATCTGGCCACTTGGAGTGCCTCTGATGTTGTCGCAAGGAGGTCCTCCATGGTGCATGTGGCAGGGCTCAGGTTGCATTGCAGCAGGTGGTCAGTGGTTTGCTCTTCTCCACACTCGCATGTCGTGGATTCCACTTTGTAGCCCCATTTCTTAAGGTTGGCTCTGCATCTTGTGGTGCCAGAGCGCAGTCTGTTCAGCGCCTTCCAAGTCGCCCAGTTTTCTGTGTGCCCAGGGGGGAGTCTCTCATCTGGTATCAGCCATTGGTTGAGGTTCTGGGAATGATCACCATATATATGGCAGTGTAGACTAATATAATCCAGTTCAAAGCAAATAATCTGGATTTTATATGGCAGTGCAGATGGGGCCACTGACTCTTTCAGGATGGACTAAGCTCTCTCCTTTTGCCATTCTATTCAGAGAAGGAACTGGCTCCTTTGTAGATAAGTATGTTTGCCGTTTATATGTTGTGCTCCGCCCTGAGTCCCCTTCGGGGTGAGAAGGGCGGAATATAAATGCTTTAAATAATATATAAATAAATAAGTATTTGAACTGAGTCGCTAATAAGTCAAGCCATGTTTTCAGGGTGATTTTTAGTTAAAAGTTCGTACACAGAAATATAATTCTTATCCTTACGGCTTCACATTTCCCAGATATGAAATTTAGTACCTTTGAGCCAAACTTCAAATATATTACTTTACAAAATGACACTGACAACAACTGCAGAAAAGTTCATCTCTCCACTGCCCCTTCCTCTTGTATGAAAGCACAATCTTGGTAGTGCTGCTGACACTCGGATCCATTCAAGTCATTCTCAACAAATGCTACGAGAATATTCTGAATGGAAGGAAACCAGAAAATCTCCCAGTTGGCTGAAGCCCGAGGAAATCTCGCTTGTAAGAATGAAACTTGTAATACCTCTGGGATCTCTCTGTACGCTGTATCCTGGCTCCAGGTGGTCTCCTTTGTTTGCTGCCGTCTCAGGTGAAGGCTCAGTTTTCTGACGGAAATTCTTAAAGGAATTCGAACTCTTTCTCTGATGCTTTTTTCTTCTTCAGAGTTTTGCACCAATCTGACTTTATTCTCAGACTGCTTCTGAAACGAAGGGCCAAGGCCTGTTGGATGTGAAAAATGTCTTTGCTTAGGGAAAAATGATAATATAATCCTACATATGTGTGTACAGACTGAATATTACTGTTTTAATTGAGGGTTACTTCAAACCCCAGATTGAAAATGTTATGGACTCTCTCTGCAGAGTTTCTGTAATTCACAGAATCTGGGAGCTGCAGTCCAAGAAAGTAAATATCCCAAACAAGCTGGAAAGTGTCCAGAGGAGGGCAACTAAAATGATCAAGGGTCTGGAGAACAAGCCCTATGAGGAGCGGCTTAAAGAGCTGGGCATGTTTAGCCTGGAGAAGAGAAGGCTAAAAGGGGACATGATAACCATTCATAAATATGTAAGAGGAAGTAATAGGGAGGAGGGAGCAAACTTGTTTTCTGCTGCCCTGTGAGGTCGAACCCAGAACTCCCTGCTTTCAAGCTGATCCAACTTGCAGCAGGGAGTTCCTCAGTTCTCTATTGCCCCACTTGGGCCAACCTACATGAACGTGGCCACAGCAGCTGCTGCAACCCAGAAGCCTTCTTATTACTTCGCTTTCTTCCCCTTCCTAACATTGTAACTAATCTCCCCAATAAAGTAACAATTAATTGTAACTTTTTCTTTTCGATAGTGTTACTTTGTGTCTTTTACTGCCTCCAAACTCTTCTCTACATAAACCTTTCCTCTCCCAGGCTGCAGATGGCTGCCGGCCTGCACGGGATGCGATTTTCGCATCCCAGGGAGGCCGAAACTGTGCTCCTCTGAACCGCGGATACGGAAACCCATTGGGCCCCTCGTATCCGCGAGTCAACTGATTGTTTCAAAATTGGTGAAATTCTTCTCCAGGGAGAATTCTAAGACTAATGGCTATCTCAGTTTAACTCCGCTAACCCCTCCACCCCGGGAATAATCATTTATGCTTCCAAAACCTCAACCTGGAGCCCAGCTGTTCTCCTGAAGATACTGCCTTGTTGCCACCATTTTGTGGATGCCTAGGGAGTCTGCCGATCCTGGGAATCTGTCGCGGTCACCCCATAGGACCCCCAAGATGTTGGCGGGCCGCCTTGGTCCTTGGTGAGGAGGGATATGTAGTTCTCTCCGTGGATCTTGATCTCCAGCGCTGGCAGTCATCTCACAAGAACTCTATGGATTCTGGGACACCTTTTCCAACTTGCCTCCCATGGATTTTACAACTTTTATCAACTTTTGCCAACTTTTTTTGCCTCCTAGCAAAGACCCCTAAATTCTTGTTTGATATCACCTGGAGACTAGGACACAATGGAACAATGGCTTCAAACTACAAGAAAGGAAATTCCATCTGAACATTTCCTGACTGTGAGAGCTATTCAGCAGTGGAACTCTCTGCTCTGGAGTGTGGTAGAGGCTCTCTTCTTTGGAAACTTTTAAACAAAGACTGGATGGCCATCCGTTGGGGGTGCTTTGAATTCAATTTTCCTGCTTCTTGACATGGGGTTGGACTGGATGGCCCATCTGTTCCAACACTATGATTCTAAACTCTGCACCTAAATTTGTACAGATTTTGGCAAATCATATTTAAATTCTGATAATTTCCTCTGGGAGGCAAACACGTGTAATTTAAAGTGGGCCTTTCCCCACTTTGCTCAGCTAGAACAACATCCATGCATGCACGCACAGAGGTGGAGAATGGCTCACAGATAAACTGAATGCAAAAATAGAATGTACAAATGCCTGAGGCAGAAAATCTTAATACCTTCCTTCTATTACTAATTAATATTCCACACAATCTTCTGGGAAATTGTCCCGGACTGCGTCCCTTTGAAATGAAGGGAAACAGTGAGAAAGAGATGTTTCAGTTGTTGGCAGAGCAAAGGCAGCGAGAAAGATCAACCTCTTGGGAGAGTGAATTTGACATGCAAGGTATCACAGCCTCAGAGAAGGCACCTTTGGGTGTTATTTCTGACCACGATTCAGGAGGCAGTGGCACAAGCAAGAAGGGCACAGCAATCGACCTTAACAGACAGAAGGTGTTGCATAGGGAAAGGCAGTCCTTTGCAAAGCCCAGTCCCAAGCCTGCCTCCTCCTCAATGTGACAGCCTTTCAAATAATTAAACATGGCTATCATGTCCCTTCTCAACCTCCTTTTCTCCAACATGAATACATAGCCTGAAGGTAATCATATATACATAAAATATTTCTAATAATTTTGTGCATGAAACATCAGAAGGCAAAGGTGTCACAGCTGAATAAAATCCCACATTATCTGCTTTGAACTGGAATATATGCAGTGTGGACTCAGACAGTCCAGTTCAAAGCAGATAGGGTGGGATTTTCTGCATTATAATTCTGGGTTATATGGCTGTGTGGAAGGACCCACTGTCTCAGCCATCGATGTTGACAATTTTGGATTTGGGAGTATTCTGAATTTTGGAATTTGAAATCAGCCTATATCTACTAGAGCCACAGCATTCAACAGTACATGTCCAGGTACATTACATTGCCTTCTCACCCAGTGTTTTAAACTTTTAATCTTTGTTACTAGCCCTGCCGACTGTGATTTATTTTCTGTGTTTAATTGTGATTTTACATTGTTTGATGTGCTTTTAATATTGTTTTTTGTATTTTATTATGTATTTTTATTTTATTGTCATTGTATGTTGTTATTAGCATTGTTGTACTGTATTGTAGGGCTTGGCCTCATGTAAGCCGCCCCGAGTTTCCTTGGGGAGATGATGGCAGGGTACAAATAAAGTACACCGGGACTGTGGCGCAGCTGGCTGGGAGTCAGCTGCATTAAGATCACTACTGACCGAAAGGTCATGAGTTCGAAGCCAGCCCGGGTCGGAGTGAGCTCCCAACCAAAATTGTGTAGCTTGTTGTCGACCTTTGCAACCCAAAAGACAGTTGCATCTGTCAAGTAGGAAAATTAGATACCACTTTGTGGGGAGGCTAAATTAACTGATTTACGAGGCCATAAAAAATCTCCAGGAAGTATGCAAGTATGCAAAGAATGAGGAAGCGACAGCTCCCCTGGTGGCCAGAAGCTGGAAAGTTAATAGCTTCTGTGTGTCTGTCTATATATGTTGTCTGTCTATGGCATTGAATGTTTGCCATGTATATGTACATTGTAATCCGTCCTGAGTCCCCTGTGGGGTGAGAAAGGCGGAATATATTATTATTATTATTATTATTATTATTATTATTATTATTATTATCTTTATCTTTATTTGTACCCCGCTAGCATCTCCCGAAGGATTCGATGCGGCTTACAAAGGCCAAAGCCTCAAAACACAACATAACAATACACAACCTAAAGCAAATTAAAAACAGTTAAAGCAATATTAAACAACAAGCAATAAAACAATACACCAGGACACAATAAAACCGGGCCAGAGTAATGGGTACAGGATTAAAAGTGCTGATGTGACAGGTGATATATAGGGATTATAGGGTAAGTGCAGTGTGCCAACAATCTTAATTTCTACTAAAGTGCTTCTGGGACTTGTTGTTGGAGTTTTCCTATTCTGGAAAGGCACATCGGAACAGCCAGGTCTTCAAGTTCTTTCTAAAGACTGCCAACGTAGGGACCTGTCTAAGATCTTTGGGGAGGGTGTTCCAGAGTCAGGGGGCCACCACAGGAAAAGGCCCTGTCTCGCTCGCAGGCGGAATCGCGAGCAGGGCCTCTCCGGATGACCGAAGTGAGTGTGTGGGTTCGTAAATGGAGATGCGGTCACGCAGGTAGGATGGTCCCAAACCGTTTAGGGCTTGGTAGGTAAGCACCTGCACCTTAAATTGGGCTCGGAAAATAAACGGCAGCCAGTGGAGGGAGGGTTGACCTCTCTCTGTAAGGAGCACCAGTTAACATCCTGGCTGCTGCCCATTGGACCAGTTGGAATTTCTGAGCCGTTTTCAAGGGCAGCCCCACGTAGAGCGCATTACAGTAGTCCAATCTAGATGTGACCAAGGCATGGACCACCCCGGCCAGATCAGCCTTCGCGAGGTACGGTCGCAGTTGGCGCACGAGTCTCAATTGTGCAAAAGCCCTCCCGGACACCGCCGACGCCTGAGCCTCAAGCGTAAGCGATGAATCCAAGAGGACTCCCAAACTGCGGACCTGTGGCTTCAGGGGGAGTGTAACCCCGTCCAACACAGGTTGCCACCCTATACCCCGATCAGGTTTGCGATCGACCAGGAGGACCTCTGTCTTGTTGGGATTGATCTTCAGCTTGTTCCTCCTCATCCAGATAGACACAGCGGCCAGGCACTCATCCAGCACCCGAGAGGCCTCCTTGGAGTTGGGTGGAAATGAGTAATAGAGTTGTGTGTCATCTGCATAGAGGTGGCACCTAACTCCAAAACTCTGGATGACCTCTCCCAGCGGTTTCATGTAGATGTTAAAGAGCATGGGAGACAAGATAGAGCCTTGCGGGACCCCACAGGTCAAAGGCCAGGGGTCCGAGCAGGCATATAAATGCTGTAAATAAATACTGTTAATAATAATAATAATAATAATAATAATAATAATAATAATAATACATTAAACTTCCCAGTGGCTTTCAATGGCAGACCCATACTGAACCCATTATGGTAGTCTAAGGACCTCATCGGACGGAGACCCATAAGCAGGGGGACAGCGTGGGAATCCGTGAGGAAGCAGGGGAAACCTTTAGGCAGAGCCCCACATCACCCCCTTACCATCACATGGCATAGCCCAGCTGCCCATGGCTTCTTGAATCAGAAGATAGGTAAGTCATCCATGTTCTCAGGACAGCCTCTCAATATGCCTCTGAGAAGCAGCCGGGATGGAGCTGAGACAGAGCTCTGCTGGAAGCAGGCCCGTAGCCAGGATTTCGTTTGGGGGGGGGGGCCGAATTTTTTTCAGGGGGTTTGGGGGGGCTGAGTTTTGGTGGGGGGGTGAGTCTGAGTGAAAGAGGGTCTACCCAGCAAACCTTTTGTATCATTACCCCAATTCCCTCATGCATATGGGATATATTGAGTATGGTGATCAGATCATGATATGAATAAACATAACGAACCGCGAACCACCATGAAAATTTCGGGGGGGGGGGGCTGAAGCCCTCAACCCCCCCCCCCCCCCCCCCCAGCTACATGCCTGGCTGGAAGTAACCCTATGTCATGTGATGGGCTCTAGCAGGCTCCATCCTGGCTGCATCTCGGCAGTGTCTTAGGATGGGGAAAAAGCCCCATGTGATGGAACCAATCCATTCAAGACATGACTGTATCAGAAATAGGCATGACTGGCACCCCAGTGAAAGGTGAAGAAAAGTCCTCTCAGCTCCAACCAGCTTCTGAGCACACACTAAAATCTGATCATACATATCTTATTTAAGTTTATTATCTACAGTACCTGAATAAATGTGTGGTTCTTCTAACTCCGTCTGTAAATATGGGCATGGTGAATAGAAGATATGAAGAAGATTATATTTTGGTGGAACAGCAGACAGATCCTGTTGTTTCTTCCTGTCATCTCGTAAATTTTCCTCAAGCAACAATGGATCTCTAATATATCCTGGAATGTACAAAACATGTATAAGTCACTTGTAAAAAAAAGAAGTAGCAAGTGCAAACACCAGCCCACATAATTTGGCACTGTCTATAGTAGGGATTCCTTTCTATTGGTCCTCCACTTGTTTTAGACTTAGAACCTCTGACCATTGACCATGTTCAGGAGGAAGTGGAGTTAAATTATTTATTTATCGTGTCAGGAGCGAACCAAAACAGTTGTATTGCATTAAAAAACAAACAAACAAACAAAACACAAAGTTTGCAGACTTGGCAGTTGATTCAATGTCCTTTGACCAGATTCTGGCCACTTGGAGTGCCTCTGGTGTTGCTGCAAGAAGGTCCTCCATTGTGCATGTGGCAGGGCTCAGGTTGCATTGCAGTGGTGGTCAGTGGTTTGCTCTTCTCCACACTCGCATGTCATGGATTCCACTTTGTAGCCCCATTTCTCATGGTGCCAGAGCTCAGTCTGTTCAGCACCTTACAAGTCGCCCAGTCTTCTGTGCCCAGGAGGGAGTCCCTAATTTGGTATCAGCCATTGATTGAGGTTCTGGGTTTGAGTCTGCCACTTTTGGACTCTCGCTTGCTGAGGTGTTCCAGCGAGTGTCTCTGTAGATCTTAGAAAACTATTTCTTGATTTAATACAGTTGAATACATGTGGAGGACCAAAATGTTAAACCCAATAGTCTAAAATACAATGACAGCAGGTCTAAAGGGTTTCAGTGTAGGCATTTTGAAATCCTAGCAGAATATGGCCAAGATTGAATTTGGGACAGTTTGCATTTAGTTCTGCCATTTTGAAGGAATAAACATAGCACATTGGAAAAGAGTAAAACAGATTATGAATATAGCAAATTTAGGACTGCAGCGGTGTGTGCTATCAATGCACCCCAGAATATCATTCTATCACTGCTCAGTTATGGATGATATCAGGGTGCCAATATATTATTTTATTTCTTGAAATAAACTTATGAGCTCCAAAATGTCATTGGAGGAAATTTGGAAGCAATAACAAACTCAAACTTTAATCCATATAACAAATGTCTTTTCCATCCAGAAACAAGAATTTTCTAAATATTCTTCAAACAATATTTTAGCTGCTTTGAGTCTCCTTTGTGGAGATAAGAAGCGAGGCATAAATAATAGTAGTAGCAATGATGATGATGATGATGATGATTATTATTATTATTATTTACAGCAATTTGTTTCAGCATGTTCCAAACTGAGCCGGCATGGTTTGAGTGCTGAACCAGCACGCTGCATAAGCAGGGTCTGAATTTCCACTTGGCCTTGTAAACCTTTGGGTGACCTTAGGAAACTCTTATTACTGTATATACTCGAGTATAAGCCTAGTTTTTCCGTCCTTTTTTTAGGCTGAAAAAGTCTCCCCCAGCTTATACTCGAGTCAATGTTATTTATTATTTTACTTTGTTGTTGTTGTTGTTGTTGTTACATTTATTATTTTATTATTGTTATTATTACATTTATTATTTTACTCTATTTATTATTGTTATTGTTACATTTATTATTTTACTATATTATTATTATTATTTTACTCTATTTATTATTATTGGAGGACATGTAAGCATATTTACATTGAAGAAGGTTAGAATAATGGTTTAATCAGAGTTGGACAGTCTTATCTTGAATTACAGTTTTATGTAAATATTCAAAAACATTTAACCTACTGATGCCTAAATTAATATAGTTTTATTGGTATCTATTTTTATTTTGAAATTTACCAGTAGCTGCTGCATTTCCACCCTCGGCTTATACTCGTATATACGGTATCTCTGTGTCAAAGGGAAAAATGGCAAAGGTCAGGAAATTTGATTACAAGACACACAACAAAAGCAACTATCCCAAAGTGTCCCCTTTAGAAATATCTGTACTATTATTTTCCTGCTTTCTTGCAACACTGACCTGCACTCTGAAGCTTTTGCAATATGCTCGGGTCCCAGGTCTGAGAGAGTTTAAGGAGATACCTCTTGGCTGAATAGCCTGGTCTCATCTGTCTGTCAGTCCGGAAGTACGGCTCACTTAAGAAGTGAAGACATGGTTGCCAAGCAATCCCTTTCTTATTTGCCTGTGGCCAGAATGAGAACAAAATGTTAAAAGCTTAAAACTTATAATTCAATAAAACTGGCAACTGACAAATTTGATCTGAAAAGGCAGGCTTAGATCATCCAGCTAGCTAAACTCAAGAGGGGGTAAATGTACTGGTTAGTTGCCTAAGAAAACCCATTGAAATTCATGGGGTCACCATAAGTTGAGAGGCGACTTGAAGGCACATCCAAATACATAGGTATTGTATTTCTTTTTTCTTGCTTTTCCTGAACAATGTTTGTTCTGTTGTGAATTATTTTATACTAACTTGGGGACATGGTGACGCCTGGGTTATTTGAAAAGGGCATCAGGATAAGGGTGAACTACAACGCCGAGATCCAAGGTCATTCACCCCCAAACCCTGCCTGTATGCACAGTTGGCCATGTTGGGTCTGTGTGCCAAGTTTGGTCCAGATCTGACATTGGCTGGGTTCAGGGCTTTCTGCAAAAAGGTGAACGACAATTCCCATGTGCTAATGGCAATCACCCTCCAAACCAGGCCTGTTTGCAGTGGGCCATGTTGGTTCTCTGTGCCAAGTTTGATCCAGAGCTGGCGTCGGCTGGGTTCAGGGCTCTCTGCATAACTACAACTCCCAGATCCAAGGGCAATCACTCCCAAACCCCGCCTGTATGCCCAGTTGGCCATGTTAGGACTGTGTGCCAAGTTTGTCCAGATCTGACGTCAGTTGGGTTCAGTGGTTTCTGATAAGGGTGAGCTTTGTTGTTGTTCATTCGTTCAGTTGTTTCTGACTCTTTGTGACCTCATGTACCAGCCCACGCCAGAGCTCCCTGTTGGCTGTCACCACCCCCAGCTCCTTCAAGGTCAATCCAGTCACTTCAACGATGCCATCCATCCATCCATCTTGCCCTTGGAACTACCACTCCCAAAATCAAGGCCAATTACCACAAACCCCTGCGTATGTTCTGTTTGTCATGAGGAGTCTGCGTGCCAAGTTTGGTCCAGATCTGTCATTCATGTGGGTTGCAGTGATCTGTGGGAACTGAATCGGGTGAAAGTACTGCAAATCCCATTGTCCGTGGTCCATCCCCCCCCCCCAAACAGCACCAGGAAGTATGCTGGGTCATGGGGGGGGGGGGGTGGCGGTCTATGTGCCAAGTTTGTCTGTCCTTTATTCGTGGGGGTTGCAGTGGTCCTTGAAACTCAGTGAAGGTACTGCATGTCACATCATCCATGGCAAGTGTGGTCCAGATCCATAGTTGGTTGGGTTCACAGTACTCTCTGGATATAGGTAAACTACAACTCCTATAAATCAAGATCAGTTCCCCCCAAACCTGTTCATGAGGGTTCTGTGTGCCAAATGTAGTCTAAGTCTATTGTCGGTGGATGTCACAATGCTGTGTCTTCATGCAGGGTGAACTACAACTTCCATCCTGTTGAGTCAGTTCCCCAATCCCCTCCACTATGTTTGGTTGCTGATCAGTTCCTCTGTTTGCTGTGTACCATAGGAAAGGGTTAAGGGAGAGGCAGTTGGTGGGGTCATGCAAATTCCACACCAATGGAGAGAGAAAGGAACACTGGGATGTGTCGCTCACTATAACCTGCAATGTCCTTGGAGGGAGTGGTTTTGGTGGCTCCTTAGCACTATGGGTTATAGCTGTTTGTGGAGGCGGGAGGTTGTCTGTGTGTGGAGACCCCTGCTACATACACATACAGATTTTCACTTTTATTATATGTATAGATAGATATAGATGTGTTGAAACTAATGTAAATTTTGTTTAAAAAAACTTTATAGGAGCACTGATGCATTCAGAAATCCATATCGTTCAGTGCAACACATCAGCTTGGAAACATCACGTGTGGACTAAGACTTTTAGTATCTCACAGCTAACGTGACCAATGAGGAGTAGTTATCCCATCAATGATAGTTCTAAAATGCTACTTTCCCAACACTTGCAACATGTGTTTTACTGCCTCCAGGCAAGCTCTAAAAATTGTGAATGCTTTCAGTATATTGTAGATAATTTTCAACTCAACTGAAGCTCCATTGTGAAAAGTACTTATTGCCTAATTTGTGCCATAAGTTATACTCCTCCCCCAAAATCCTTTGTAACACTTTTTAAAGATTTCAATTTTTGAACTGAAGTAGCAGTATGTGTACATAGGAACATTTATCAGCGGCTTTACAATCATTTTCAAGTGTATTCATTGCATGAAGAATGCCAGTGTTTAAGCATTGTTTGAATCGATTACATTATGTTACAAGATTCTTGTTCCTGGGTTATAAATGTCATTTCCTAATTGGAAAAAAAGTTTATTAAACTGTAAAAACTTTGTTCTGGCAGGACATCCTGCAGCACATTTTGCTCTAATTCTTCAATGAATATCTCACAAGAGTCACAACCAATACAACATAGTTTGGGGAAGCCACAAAAACTAAGTATAACAGCTACTTTCAAAGTAAGGACCGGACAATCAAACAGGAAATAACACTTTCAAAACAGGAATAGAACATTTTCCAATTTTTGATACAAAGTGTTATATTACTGTTCCTGGCCAAGTCCTACTTAAGCATTAAAATGAGTTTTGTGTGTGTGTGTGTGTGTGTGTGTGTCAGGAACCGCAAGTTGCTTCTGGTGTGAAAGAATTGGCCGTCTGCAAGGACATTGCCCAGGGGACGCCCAGATGTTTTTTTGATGTTTTACCATCCTTGTGGGAGGCTTCTCTCATGTCCCCGCGTGGGGAGCTGGAGCTGACAGTGGGAGCTCACTTGCACTCTCCTGGATTCGAACCTGTGACCTGTCGGTTTCAGTCCTGTCGGCGCAATGGTCTAACCAATGCGCAACTGGGGGTTCCATTGAGTGAAACCGTGTGACTAATTGAAAGAGAAAGCAGTTGGGGATGTCTGTTTACACACCAGAGTCTGGTTTACTGCAGATAGACCGCACGCTCATTTGGATATATATATCTTATTGTGTATATAATTTTATATGTAAACAAGCCAATTTATGCTCACAATAAACTCCTTAGTTGGAATGAAACGGTGCACAACTAAGTACACCTTTTTTTGTTGCTATAAACCACAAAAAAAAAAAAAAGTAAAATCTGTATACAATCCATAAATAGGCAAAGGCTAGGACATGGATTGTGATGACAAAAACAATGACGTGGAGAACAAGCCCTATGAGGAGCGACTTAAAGAGTTGGGCATGTTTAGCCTGCAGAAGAGAAGGCTGAGAGGAGACATAGCCATGTATAAATATGTGATGGGAAGTCATAGATAGGAGGGAGCAGGCTTGTTTTCTGCTGCTCTGGAGACTAGGACGTGGAACAATGGCTTCAAAGGTGATTCCACCTGAACATGAGGAAGAACTTTCTAGCTGTGAGAGCTGTTCAGCTGTGGAACCCTCTGCCTCGGAGTGTGGCGGAGGCTCCTTCTTTGGAGGCTTTTAAACAGAGTCTGGATGGCCATCTGTTGGGGGTGCTTTGAATGTGATTTTCCTACTTCTTGGCAGGGGATTGGACTGGATGGCCCATGAGGTCTCTTCCAATTGATTCTAGGTTAAAGGTTTTCAACATATATATCCTTAACCTGTACAGCAATCACATATGCAGAAAACAGAAAATATCTCCTTCAGCTGGACTGGAATGCATATGCACAATTGCACTAAAATTGCACGACTACTCTAAAAATAAAATTACAAAAATCAGTGCAAGAATGTAAGGTACAAGGGTGTGTATACAAGTGCAGGATCATGAATTGCAGAACCGGTGCAATTATACTAATGAAAAGAGATGAGATATCAAGGATATTCAACACGGCATGTATCCAGTATCAATGATAAAATGATTGTAGTAGAATATTGGGTTCATGTGACAAAGTACTTGTCAAACACGTGAATGAATATGAGACATTTCCTCACAAAGCAAATACTATGATGCAGAACTAAGACTTAAATCTTCCTTATTCTGAAGATGATGACTATCTTAAAAACGTGTTGATGGTAAAGGAGATTCTAGTTAATTAAAAAAAAGTTCAAACCAGACTTCTTGAATAACTTCTGAAGGTATTTTGTGAATTATTCTACTTAACTGTTTTCAAACATGTTTTATCATTTGGGTTTTATCTGGGAGTGAGAAAGTGCCAACGGCCTTAGTAATGCAGAATAAACAAACCTTGTAGACAAAATGTCTCCTGTCATTCTGAGCAAAAACAAAACCTGTTGTCACTTGATCCTTAGCAAGCTTGTATGTGTGAGATTGCTTAGCAGTATGAAGAACAGCTATGGAATGGCAACAGCATATTATTACATGAACTAATGTGCTAGCTTAATAATAATAATAATAATAATAATAATAATAATAATAATAATAATAACAACAACAACAATAATAACAATAATAACAATAATAACAATAATAATTTAATTATTATATATAAATATAATATTTTGCTTCAAGTGCAAAAGACAAAGAGGGAATACCGTAAAAACACAATCCAGAGCAGAAGAGAAAACTGGCAAAAGAAGTCTCTCCATGGACAGTTCCTGGGAAAAATTGAGAGCCAAATTAACAAAGAAAAAACATGGCTGTGGCTCACAAATGGAACTTAGAAAAAGGAGACAAAGGAGGGCCTAATTCTGGCAGCCCAAGAACAAGCCATTTGAATCAATGCCACCAAAGCCAGAACTGAAAAGTCAACGACAGATCCCAAATGTAGACTCTGCAAGGAAGCAGATGAAACAATAGATCACATCCTCAGCTGCTGCAAGAAGATCGCACAGACAGACTACAAGCAGAGGCATAACACCGTTGCTCAGATGATTAATTGGAACTTGTGCCACAAATACCATCTGCCTGCAACAAAGAACTGATGGGATCACAAGCCTGAAAAGGTCACAGAAAATGAACACGTTAAGCTACTCTGGAATTTCCAAATTCAGACAGAAAGAGTTTTGGAGCACAATACTCCTGACCTTACGATCATATTAAAAAACTAAGTATTGATTGTTGATATTGCAATCACAGGCGACAGAAAAATTGAAGAGAAACAACTGGAAAAGATGACATGATATGAGGATTTAAAGATCGAACTGCAAAGTCTCTGGCACAAGTCAGTCAAGGTGGGCTCAGTGGTGATCGGCACATTGGGTGCAGTGTCTAAAGACCTTGGCCTGCATATACATCAGCGCTGACAAAATTGCCATCTGCCAGCTGCAAAAGACCACCCTACTGGGATCTGCATACATTATTTGCCAATACATCACAGTCCTAGACACTTGGGAAGTGTCCGACATGTGATCCAATACAACAATTAGCATAGTGATCCTGTTTGCTGTGTACTAATCTTGTTGTGTTTCAAATAATAATGATGAAAATAATAACAATAATACATCTTATGGATGAGAATTTAATTCCCATGGACCTTTACCGTCCCTTTGGTTTATAATGTTGAGATCTCATCATGTACCAACAAGGCAAGAACCCCTTGGAGATTCATTTATTTTCAGACGAATCAACCTTGTTTTGGCTCAGTTTGACCCCAGCAAAAACACTAAAATTGGCACAAAAAGTCATAAATATTTTTGAACTTTCTTTAAAAATAAATAAATAAATAATTGAGTGGCATTCATCTTATGACTTATGGAATATAATAAATCCTGTTGTTGTCATATGCCTTCACGTCAGTCCTAAGGTCAACCTATCATGGGGTTTTCTTGGCAATATTTGTTCCTTTGTCTTTCTCTCAGGGTCCTTCCACACAGCCATATAACCCAGAATATCAAGGCAGATAATCCATAAAACTTGCTTTGAACAGTATTATCTGAGTCCACACTACCATATAATCCACAATACCTGCTTTGAACTGAATTATCTGAGTCCACACTGCCATATAATCCAGTTCAAGGTGGAATTTATGCAGCTGTGTGGAAGGGGCCCAAGGCTGATGGAGTGTGACTTGCTCAAGGTCAAAAGTGAGTTTCTATGGCCAAAGAGAGATTCACACCTGGTTTCCAAAGTTATAGGATGCATCTACACCTTAGAATTATTGCAATTTAACACTATTTTTTTCTGCCATGGTTCTTTGCTATGGAATCCTGGGACTTACAGTTTGGTGAGACACCAGGAGAGAAGGCTGAAAACCTTGTAAAAATACAACTCCCATGTCCCTGATAAATCCATGACAGCTGTAGAATATGATAAAGTCACAATATGGGATTGTCAATTTGAAAGAACCAGGGCACTTTCTTCAACACTGAACCAATCCAATCCATTATTGGGATATTAGAGGAAGGGAAAACACCCCACAGGATACACCTGTCCCGTTGTGGACTTGAATTCACTCTGTCTATAGTTGTTCAACAGACTAGAGCAGGCATGGGCAAACTTGGGCCCTCCAGGTGTTTTGGACTTCAACTCCCACAATTCCTAACAGCCTACCTTTAAATCTCTTTAAATCTCTTTTCCTGTCCTCCAACATTTAAATCTCTTTAAATCTTTAAATCTCTTTTCCTGTCCTCCAACATTTAAATCTCTTTAAATGTTTTTAAATCTTTAAATCTCGTTTCCTGCCCACCAACATTCCGTTTTCTGTTCTTGAATTCGGAGTAGAGCAACTGTTTGGGAGACGGTTGGGCATCCGGACAACGTGGCCGGTCCAGCGGAGTTGATGGTGGAGGTCCATCGCTTCAGTGCTGGTGGTCTTTGCTTCTTCCAGCAAGCTGACATTTGTCTGCTTGTCCTCCCAAGAGATTTGCAGGATTTTTCGGAGGCAGCGCTGATGGAATCGTTCTATGAGTTGCATGTGACGTCTGTAGACAGTCCACGTCTCACAGGTATGTAGCAGGGTTGGGAGGACAATAGCTTTATAAACAAGCACCTTGGTATCCCTACGGATGTCCTGGTCCTCAAATACTCTCTGCTTCATTTGGAAAAATGCTGCACTCGCAGAGCTCAGGTGGTATATTTCAGTGTCAATGTTGACTTTTGTGGAGAGGTGGCTGCCAAGGTAGCAGAAATTGTCAACATTTTCAAATGTTACACCATTAAGCTGTATTTCTGGCATTGGAGAGGGATTGGCTGGTGACTGCTGGAAGAGCACTTTGGTTTTCTTGATGTTAAATGACAGGCTGAGCTTCTCGTATACTTCCACGAAGGTGTTTAGAGTGGCTTATAGGTCTTCTTCTGAATGTGCACAGATGATGTTGTCATCAGCATATTGGAGTTCTCCTACCCAAGTACTAAAGCAGTACTGGCCCTGCTTAGCTTCCAAGATCAGATGGGAGCCGGTGCCTTTTGGATAGTGCTGCACCCCGTGAGTCACAATGTAAGTGGAAGGGAGCAAATGAGAGTCTTGCTATATCCTTTGAGCACTGATTAAAATAAAGAAGGAACAGGGAAGCGACTAAATAAGCTGCTTTGTACCGATTTCACCCCCTGAGTACAGATGCACACACAGGCTATAATGACACATTAGAGTGTGACATTGCAGCCAAATCTCCTGAATTCTGTGAAATAGTTTCATCAACTCCGTAGCTTTTGAGAAATGAGCCAGTGGTTGAAATTTGCTACATGCCATGATTTGTTTTGTTTGATTAAAAATATTTCTGCTGCCACGAGTCTCCTGTGTGCAGCTTAAGGTACAAACTGAATCCATAAATAGCTTGAAAACATGGCTGGGAAGGTGAAAGATGCTTTATGAAGTTGCTGATTCACGCGCCTCATTAGTGACTTTACTGGTGGCAGGGATGTTTTCTTTTCCCCCCTTTTGAACCGTTTTGTCGTCGTTCTCCCCCTCCCCACTCCCCTTGTTGCCCTTTCCGCTGAAGCAAGATGTGAAATTTAGAGAAAATGACAAAACCTAAATTGGTCTTGGTTTCTAGCTGAGCTGAACGCCATTGTATTTTATTATTAGCATGTACCGCAGCCTTGTTATAAAAACGATTCAAGTGCTTTGAGTAATAGCAGGCATGCTGAGACCTGTCCATTTTCTTCGGTTGCCACAGGAGTTTCTCTCTGTATTCGCTCTGTTCCCAGGTTCCAGTTGACATGTTTCAGCTCAAGGATATATTTGTGTAGGCATTTCTGGTTTCAATCTTTTGAAAAACTTCTTTCTAGCAGCAAATATTCAATAAACACATTCAGAATTGGTCTGTGTAAAGGAAACATTAGCTCCAGATACCTATTCATTCCTCTAACAGGTAAAGGTTTTCCTCTGACATTAAGTCCAGTTGTGTCCAACTCTGGGGGTTGGTGCTCATCTCAATTTCTAAGCCGAAGAGCCAGCATTGTCCATAGACACCTCCAAGTTCATGTGGCCAGCATGACTTCATGGAGCGCTATTACCTTCCTGCTGGAGCGGTACCTAATTATCTACTCACATTTGCATTTTTTCAAACTGCTAGGTTGGCAGAAGCTGGGGCTAACAGTAGGAGCTCACACCGTTCCCCGGATTCGAAGCTGTGACCTTTCGGTCAGCACGTTCTGACTGAAAGTTCTGACATTCCTCTACCCGTTGTGAAAGGATAGTCACCTGGGATATACTGGCAGGGGGAAAATTAGGGGATTACCCCATAAATATGAATTCAGTTCACCTCTGTGAAATTTCCCTTCAATCCCCAAATTCCTAACAGTGCAAGTCAGAACAGTGGGCCTTTGGCATCCGCTGGGGTTTGGCTCCCAAAGGCTGCTTTCACACAGCTGTATGAAATCCACATTGAAATTGATAATATGTGAGTGTGGATTCAGATAATCCAGTTCAAAGCAGGTATTGTGGATCATCTACCTTGAGATTCTAGATTATATGGCTGTGTGGAAGGGCCCAAAGATGTAAAAATCTGTGGATGCTCATGTCCCATTAGAATCACAGAATTTAGAGTTGGAAGAGATCACATGGGCCATCTAGTCCAACCCCCTGCCATGCAGGAAAAGCACAATCAAAGTACTCCCAACAGATCGTCATTCGGTCTCTGTTTAAACACCTCCAAAGAAGAAGCTTCCACCATACTCCGAGGCAGAGTGTTCTGGTCAGGAAGTTCTTCCTAATGAGTTGCTGTGAGTTTTCCAGGCTGTATGGCCATGTTGCAGAAGCATTTTCTCCTGATGTTTCGCCCACATCTATGGCAAGCATCCTCTCCTGATATGGACAATGTTTCTTCCCATCCCTAGTTTCTTCCCATTCCCATACTCTGTGTGCAAGGACACTGTCAATGGTGATGATGATGCTAATGATGCTGATGATTGTGATTATCCTGCTTTTATCTCGGTTTGAGACATAAAGCGGTTCAAAATAATTTTTTAAAAAATAAAAGACTGACTAGGTTTCTTTGTGCAAACTTATTAAAACTAGTGGCCAGGATAAAAAGGACTGAACCCAACAGCTGGAGTTATAAAGTTTTTCATATGATGTATTTTTAAAGCTTTTCTTTGTTTTAACTTTATAGATCTCATGCTTATCTTAGCCTGTATTACACTGAGCGCTCTAACTGGAGGTCATCTGTGACCAGCAGTGCTGCAGAATTTGAAGAGGCACGAATGGAAGGCGAAAGGGAGAAACATGCCAAGAGGAAGGTGTATCAAGCTAACCCTGACTGGGATCGCCTTCCACTTGGAAACCGATGTCCTCACTGCGGGAGAACATGCGGATCAAGAATAGGGCTCCACAGCCATCTACGGACCCACGCCAAGACACTACACCTGGAGGACCATCATGCTCGAGCTACGAGGGATCGCCTAAGAAGAGATTACACTATGTAACAAAATTTGAAAAAAAGTTCTGTTCCTGGCTTGAAACTATTAGTTCCTGTTTAATTGTGCAGTCCTTACTTTGAAAGTAGTTGTTATGCTCCAGGAACTTCATTTTTGTGGCTGCCACAAACTGTGTTGAATTGGTTGAGACTCTAGGGATCTAATAATAATAATAATAATAATAATAATAATAATAATAATAATAATAATGCAGTGCCTAAAGACCTTGACCTGCACTTAAACACAACTGGCACTGACAAAATTACCATCTGCCTGTTGCAGAAGGTCACCTCCCTGGGGTCTGCACGCATTATTCGCCAATACATCACACAGTCCTAGACACTTGGGAAGTGTCCAACGTGTGATCCAATACAACAGCCAGCAGAGTGTCTGCAGTGGACTCATCTTGTTGTGTTTCTAATAATAATAATAATAATAATAATAATAATAATAATAATAACAACTTTATCTCATTGGGATATAATCTGTTTATATCACTGTGTGTATCCCATATTTTTTAGGACTGGATGTAATCTAAACTGAAATTTGAGGGACTTCAGCCCCCCCCCCCCCGAAATTCTCATGGTGGTCCACAAGAAGGCCTTACTGGTACATTATTTAAACTGTTATGTTTATTCATATCATGATCTGATCACCATGCTCAATATATCCCATATGCATGGGGGTATTGGGGTAACGATACAAAAGGTTTGCTAGGGTAGACCCTCTTTCACTCAGACTCCCCCCGAACCAAACTCAGCCCCCCCCCGAAACAAAATCCTGGCTACGGGCCTGACTGGATGCATTCTGTAATGAGATGGGATGCATACTTTCCTCATCACACCTGATTATTACGATTCTTATGATTTGAAAATACTGTGCTTTGACACATCACACCACAGAAAGCTGTCTTCTCCCAATCCGTTCAAAAACACCCCTACATCACTCTGTGACCTTTTAAAAAGTATTGTTGCTTATGGGATGCATACAGCTTTTCCTATCACACACAGCAATGGAAGAATATATGGTATTTCAAAAAACACTATTAGAATTCCATCTGCAAATAATCTGTTTCTGCCATGCTTTGCCCCTGGATTCCGACAGAATACTGATGGGATGTGGCAAATGTCATGTGATCAGACCTGTTCAAAATCATTCTCAAGTTTCTTATATCAGAAACAGAGTATTTCCTAATGTGATAAGGTCCTAGTGAAGTCGAACATGCCCCCCCCCCTCCACAAGAGATAGTAACTTATAGTTTTGCTAAGGGCAAGGACGCCAGGCTGGATAATAAGGATTAAGCCTTGGTCAGTTTGGTGTGTATCATTTAATCAAGGCTTTATGCTCTATTTTCATATGTTTACAGCAGAAGGTAACCAATTTATTACTGAAAATCATGCCACAAAAGTATTTGAATTTTTCCATCTGAGGCACACCTGGGCTCCTGATGGTCCCCCATCTCACAAACAAGGGACTCTCTTCCCCCCTCATGGATATGTTTTACAACAAACAAACAAACAGACCAGCTGTTTAGTAGCTTCCCATATCTGCCCTTAAAAGGGAAAACAAATATGTGATCTTAAAACTTGAAGATTTGAGAAAAAGAAAAGCACATTTAAACGATGTCTTACTCATCCAGTAAGAGGACATTGGTGTGCCTGATGCAGTGGTGTAATGGGTTAATTCTGTCCTCGTCCCCTGGCCTCTCTCAAGGCAGCAGCAGCAGTGTGATTTGCAAGTGCCTGGGAATATCCCTGCTGGATTCTAATTGTCTGTGGCAGTCCGCACATGATTTCATGTGTTTGGTCACAGCAGTCCCCCTTTCCTGCTCCTTTAATCTTTGATGGAGACACTGATGTGGCTCATACCACAGGCAGTGAATTTAGAAGAGCAGTTTGTCTTTCCTCCTGATTGGGTCAGACAGCATTTATTAATGGAACCCCTTCCCAGGAATGCGAAAACAGGGAATGCTGCTGTTGACGGGAATGACAAATTGAATCTGTTTAAATATGCCAGATGTTCCTAGCTTCACATATATGGCACTCTCAATCTGGATGTCGGTTGCATTTCTTTTAAATGGGGAAGCCCATATTATAGGCCTAAATTAGTTTCACTGTCATCCCCTCTTCCCTGCAAGACCCTGGAAAGTGTAAATCTGTGTCACAGAACTAAAGATCTCCAACTTCCGATTCTCAAAGCACCTCACCAAACTCTGAAACCCCAAGGGAGCCTTTTAAAGCTTTATATCACAGCCAAAGTGACATAAAACTGAGAACTAAACGTGTGGCAGAGACAAAGCTGAATTACCTATGGTTTACTGTGAAAATTGGTCTTTGCTCAGTCAAAAATTGGTCTTTGCTCAGATCTGCCCCTTCCCTCCTGACTTTCAGAAAGCTGGTAAAATCTTGGCTCTGGAACTTAGCATTCTCAGAATGATGATCGTGTCAATAACTACTGACCACACTGACGGATGGTGATGGATTTGTGATTTACCTGGATGACTTGGCTTTATGTAATTATTTAATCTGTATTTTAATGTATTTTAATGTATTAATGTATTATGATATTAATATGCTTTAGCTTATTTGTGTATGAATTTCCTGTTGTTAGCCGGCCTGAATCCCTCTTCAGAGGTCGAGAAGACCGGGTTATAAAAGCTCTAAATAAATAAATAAATAAATACATAAATAATAAAACCACGTGCTATGTTAATTGTGTAGAGTACAGAAAAGTCTCAGATTCTCTCTTATTTCTAAATAGATACATGCAAACGAGGAGAGGTGGGTAAGAAATAATAATAATAATAATAATAATAATAATAATAATAATAATTTTTTGTGTCAGGAGCATCTTGCGAAACTGCAAGTCACTTCCAGTGTGAGAGAATTGGCCATCTGCAAGGAGGTTGCTCAGGGGACACATGGATGATTTGATGTTTTACCATCCTTGTGGGAGGCTTCTCTCATGTCCCCGCATGGGGAGCTGGAGCTGACAGAGGGAGCTCATCAGTGGTCTCCCTGGATTCGAACCTCCAACCTGTTGGTCATCAGTCCTGCTGGCATAAGGGTCTAACCCAGTGGTTCTCAACTTGTGGGTCCTCAAGTGTTTTGGCCTACAACTCCAGCCAGTTTACCAGCTGTTAGGATTTCTGGGAGTTGAAGGCCAAAACATCTGGGGACCCACAGGTTGAGAACCACTGGTCTAACCAATTGTGCCACTGGGGGCTCCTAATAATAATAATAATACAAAATCCAGAATATAGATCTCATTTGCTGTGGCATACTGTGTTTTTGTGTCAGTAAAATAATAATAATAATAATAATAATAATAATAATAATAATAATAATACTTTATTTATTTATTTATTTATTTATAGGCTACTCTATCTCCCTGAAGGGACTCAATTATTATTATTATTATTAAATTATAATTATAATTATTATCTTGATTAAGGCCCTTTCTACACTGCCATATAATCCAGATTATCAATGCAGATTATCCAGAATATCTTCTTTCAACTGGATTATATGAGTCTACACTGCCATATAATTTAGTTCAAAGGAAATAATCTAGATTTTATATGAGAGTGTGGAAGGGGCCTAAGACTATGGCTGGATCTTGTTGTTGTTGTTCATTCGTTCAGTCGTCTCCGACTCTTCGTGACCTCATGGACCAGCCCACGCCAGAGCTCCCTGTCGGCCGTCACCACCCCCAGCTCCTTCAAGGTCAGTCCAGTCACTTCAAGGATGCCATCCATCCATCTTGACCTTGGTCGGATCTACACTGTCCTATATCCCAGGTTCTGATTCCAGATTATCTGCTTTGAATTGGATTATATGAGTCTACACTGCCAGATAACCTGGGATAAGCAGATAATTTGGGATCAGATCCTAGGATATAGGGTAGTGTAGATCCAGCGTATGGTATGTGCAAAAGGGATTTTCAGCTTTCTTCCTACACTTATTTTCCCTTTAAATTTGCCCCCTCCTCTTGAGATGATTTTTAAAAAAGACCTCATAGTTACTAATGGATGATGTTTTTATATGGAGAGATGAAGAATCTAAAAGGAAATTGTTGGTAATTAAAGTCAAGCATTTCTCTGGCAGGTTGCGGCATCCGTACTGCCCGCATTGTGCTGCCCGTGGACTCCTCTGCTTCCTGGGGTTCCCCATGGGGTTCCCATAAGTGCACATTGGTGAGCAAGGAACAGAGCGAAGATGGAGCACAAGGAAGCTCTCCCAGTGCCTTGGCCTGGCTTCCAGTGCCCCCCTCTGAATCGGGATCCTAACCCCTTCGTTTCCGAGTGGGGATTTGAGCCCGAGCGCAGCAGAGAGCCCCGCCTTCACGCTGGTGTGAACCGCAGCGGAGAGTTCCGCAGTTCCTGGTTGTCACAATTGGAAGAAACTGATGAAATGTGCCCCAGCAGGCAGCTCAATAATAAGAATGCCTGCAGCCTTTCTTTACTTTCCCCTCTCCCTACATTGTAACAAACCCTAATAAAAGTACTTGAAACTTGCAACATTTAGTCTTTCCGCTTGATACTTTTGTATCTTTCCTTGCCTCAGACTAATTCAACATTAAAATAAACCTTTTTCCAGGCTCCGGAGAGCCGTGAGCCTGCTGGGGGGGCGCCTACTGGCCCCCCCGGACCCCGGATCTGCATTCGAAAAAATCGCGGATACCGAAACCGCCATTTTGGACCCCAGTAACCACTAAAACAGTAATATGGCGGATCGACGCCGTTCTAATTTTGTATTTTTCTGCTATTAATTCTAAGACTAACTGCCATCTCGCTTTCCTCATTTTGGACTCCTGCTTTTGTTGTTTAAAGTATTATTATTAGACAGCAAACAGCTGATTGTCAAAACTTTGCCGGCTCGGTGAAAGCAGCCTGTTTTTCCCTTGCTACCGCTCGTTCCTGCTCGGTCCCGCCATCAGAGGCTTGCTGTGGACACCCATGGGAGGTCCCGGAGAAGTGGCCAGGCGGGAACCCCGGCCCCAGCTCGGAAGATCTAGTTTGCCAAGGGCCGGGCAATGGACTCTGTTACTACCCAACCCAGCGCCCATCACTGGGCTTCTGCCTTCTCTTATTGACTCTCTGCTTCATGAACTGAACTATTTATCATATCCATGACCACGAACTCTCTATTGGTGCCTGACTTGAGAGGCTGACAGCCTCCGCTTCCGCGGATCCTTTTCAAAGTTTATGAAGCCTCCAGTTTGTGCCATAATAAAGATCAAATATTGTAATAAATTTTCCTGGGATGGGGATGGGGTTTTCCCCTTATGAAATGTGTGTAAGGAGATATTGTATGAAATGTAAATGTTCCCAACCCTGCCTTTCCTGCCGACCTTTGCCCCACAAAAGATGTGACCTGAAGATTACTGTCTTGCCTTGGGGAGGAAGCTCCTTTGTTCTCCCCAAGACCCTTCCTGATTGTTTCACTTGCACGGACCATACTGTTGATCCCCCAACCCTGGCCCTCAGAGCAGACCAGCGAGAGGAGGGGGGTCAACAGAAACTCGGAAAGAAAAGATTGATTTAATCACCCAGGTATCGTTGATCCCCCTTTGAGGTCCGATATCGAAAAAAGCCTTTTCATATTTCCCCCAAATCCCATCACAGACCAGGAAACTCATTGTTCCCCTATCTGGCACCCCGCCAGTGAGGACAAAAGCCTCACATTCCAGCTGGCGGATGCCCTTAAGCTTATCATTTCCTCAGCCTTTGTCAGGCTTCGTCCCGCCTCCTAGCTGCCAATTGGTCCATCTTCAGAGGTGCTAGGAAGGCACTGATTGGCCTCCCAGAGGCAGCGGAGCCCGCTGATTGGTCCGGAGGCGAGGCGTGCTGCCAAGCCTCCTCCCAGCTGTTCCGCGGCCAGCCAACCAGCACGAAGCCGGCCGACAGAGGGCGGGCGGGAGTTTTGAAACTGTTTTCCTTTGTCTGTGTACTATAAAAATGCTTGGAAATTCTGTAAAATTATGCTTGTGGTGGAATGATCCCTGCAATGCATCTGATTTCAGCTGAATCACAAATAAACTTCGGTTGCTGGAAACTTCTTCCACTTTGATGAGGCATTAATTGTAATATTTTGGGATTGGCTTCGCTGGCCTCACCAAAGGTTCAAGGGCCCTTTTGAGTGGTCCTCGGGGGACTCCTTCGCTGGGGAAACCCCCTCCAAAAGAGCTCGATATCATTTCCAATCTGTGCAAAGCGGTTCTGATCCAATTCAGTCAGAACTAAAATGTGATTCATCTTTGTGCTATTTAATTAATGCGGTGTGTAGTTCAGCTCTAGTATTTTTAAAAGCAAATAGATATTGCTTCTTATTGTTTTTCCCCTCAAAATCATATAGCCAAGTAGGTCCAGAACCAAAAAAAGGTAAAGAACAGCTTTTAATTCATAGGAAAATATGCATAGTATTAATTCCTGAACTGGAAACCTGTTGATCTCTTACCTCTTTACTGCCGTATGCCAAAATGGCTCGAACTAAATCTTGGAGGGTCTGTAGTTCAACATGCAGGGCCCGGCTTTTGTTTCCTGCTCTTCTTCGGGACTTTCTACATTCTTTCCATCTCCTTGATGGTTTAGCTAGATCTTCAGAGTAGAGAATTAGGGCACCTGTTCTGGTGCTGTACGTCTTAGGAAGACATAGTTTATAGTATCCCTCCAGAACCTGGCTGTTACCTAGTAGTTGACTGATAGGAGAATGGGTTTCAGGAGATGTCCAGTTCAAGTAATCCTAAAATGGAAAGGAAGAGGAGGTCAATAAAGCAATCACAAGGAGGGTGTTAGGAAGCCTGACAAATTTACTCACTTGCATATACATCTCGGGCCCTTCCACACAGCCATATAACCCATAATATCAAGGCATATAATACACAATAACTGCTTCGGTTATTGTGGATTATCAGATAACCCTAAGTGGGTTATCTGAGTTTGCGCTGCCGTATAATCCAGTTCAATGCAGAATTTCTACCACTGTGTAGAAAGGACTTGAAAGTACCAATCACAGAGTTGGAAGAGACCTCATGGGCCATCCAGTCCAACCCCCTGCCAAGAAGCAGGAAAATCGCATTCAAAGCACTCCCGACAGATGGTCATCCAGCCTCTGTTTAAAAGCCTCCAAAGAAGGAGCCTCCACCACACTATGAGGCAGAGAGTTCCACTGCTGAACGGCTCTCACAGTCAGGAATATCTTCCTAATGTTCAGGTGGAATATCCTTTCCTGTAATTTGATAGGTGGAATATCCTTTCCTGTAATCATTGTTCTGCGTCCTAGTCTCCAGGGCAGCAGAAAGCAAGTTTGCTCCTTCTTCCCTATGACTTCCTCTCACGTATTTATACATGGCTATCATGTCTCCTCTCTGCCTTCTCTTCTTCAGACTAAACATGACCAGCTCTTTAAGCCGCTCCTCATAGGGCTTGTTCTCCAGACCCTTGATCATTTTAGTTGCCCTCCTCTGGACACATTCTAGCTTGTCAACATCTCTCTTCAATTGTGGTGCCCAGAATTGGACACAGTATTCCAGATGGAAGAGGTGGCAAGGCTCCTGCTCCTGCCAATGCTGCTGACCTTGCTACCCTCGCTCGCTCACTCACCCACCCTCCCTTGCTTGCTTACTCACTGGGCCGGGTCCTGGAAAACTGTGAAACAGTGAGTCCACAAAAAGAAAACAGCGAAGTAGCGAGGGAACACTGTACTTCAGTGTAGATGGGGCCCCATAGGCATGTTGACTACAAATCTCCAATATAAATAAATTCAATTTCCAAGGTAAACAGACTCCCAGCAGCTTCCAGTCTGCAGTGGTGGTTTCATATGCCCCACAAACATTTGGTGTGATCTTTTAGCAATCTATTATATGACAATGATTACAAAAGGATGTATGTACATGGTTGCCTCTGCATTCCTGGGATCAGCTGGAAGCCAGCAAAGGCTGTTCCCTGTGATTTGCACATGATGAGCCTGTCACAAGATCAGGGCCCCAAAAACATGAATTGGATTTCCGTCTCCACAGTGGACCACTGTAGTCCTCCAGTGCAAACCTATCTGGGTGGTAGATCAAGTCTTGAGGCACAACCATGTGACAAGTTGCCACAGAAGCCAATGGCTAAGGAAGACCTTTCCAGAAAATGTACCATATGTGCATGTTATGAATATGCCTTTGTTACAGACGAGATTCTAGTTATTTTCCATCTGTGGGTACTGGACTATTTTCTTTCCTGGGCACTCAAGATACAGCATTTTCTGCACAGTTCTAATATGATCTTTCTCCTCCCTACTATGTATGTGCACAGTTATTAATATTAGTTTAGCCATTGTTTCGATTTGTTATATGTTGTTTTCGGCATTGATTGTTTGCCACTGTGTTATTTTTGCTGGAAACCGCCCTGAGTCCCCTCGGTCATAAATAAATTATTATTATTATTTTACTGACACACAAAAAAACAGTATGTCACAGCAAATGAGAGATATATGCTGGATTTTGTATTATTATTATTATTATTATTATTATTATTATTATTATTATTAGAAACAGAACAAGATGAGTCCACAGCAAACAAGGTCACTCTGCTGGCTGTTGTATTGGTTCACACGTCAGACACTTCCCAATTGTCTAGGACTGTGTGATGTATTGGCTAACAATGTGGGCAGATCCCAGTAAGGTGGTCTTTTGCAGCTGGCAGATGGAAATTTTGTCAGCGCCAATTGTATTTAAGTGCAGGCCAAGGTCTTTAGGCACTGCACCCAGTGTGCCGATCACCAGTGGGACCACCTTGACTGGCTTGTGCCAGAGTCTTTGCGCAATTATTATTATTATTATTATTATTATTATTATTATTATTATTATTATTTGAAACGCAACAAGATGAGTCCACAGCAGAGATGGGGCAGTCTACAAATAAATTATTATTATTATTATTATTATTATTATTATTATTATTATTATTATTATTAACACAACAAGATGAGTCCACAGCAGACAAAATTACTCTGCTGGTTGTTGTATTGGATCACACGTCAGACACTTTCCAAGTGTCTAGGACTATGTGATGTATCAGCGAAAACTGTGTGTAGATACCAGTAAGGTGGCCTTCTGCAGCTGGCAAATGGTAATTTTGTCAGCACTGATAGTGTTGTTGTTCCGTCTTCCAGGAGCTTGGTTTGCATTGCCCCTTAGTAGCTTGAAATAGCATCCCTTTGCATTTCCCCCAGGGTTGCTATAGTCTTAGCAGCACCCTAATAGTCAAACATTAACAGAAGTTGGAAGCCAGCCTGCAAGCCTTTTGCAGCTATTGGCTTAAAAAAGTATCTCTTTGGTCCAGAGACCGCCCTTTTTCCTGGGGATGAGATCTCCATTTTGAAGAAGCTCTCCTGCCTTCTTCAGTTTAGAAAAAGCCTCAGATGTCCTGGTGGCCAAGCTAGGCAGCTCGGACAGGCCATCGTGAGTACGGTTACCCTCTTGCCTTGGAAACTGGTGCTGAGCTCAGATAGGGGAAGAGCTGCTCTTTCTGAAAGACAGCAGCTCAGCGCTGGGGCTGAGAATATCTCAGGATTTCTCTGCCATTGGGAGAGGCTCCATTACTTCATCCCCAAACTAACCTTGAGCTTGGTTAGGGGAAGACCTGCTCTTTCTAAAAGATAGCAGCTCAGGGTTAGGGTAAAAGGTCCCAGGATTTTTCTACCGTTGGGGAAAGTTAACTCAGCAACTGAAGGAAAAGGGAAGGAAAGAACATCTATATGGTTTCACAAGTTGACTGTTTGTGTTGTAACTTCATCAAGCTGTGCCAAGTCTGTCAAGGACTTTGAGAAATAAATGTTCTGTTTGATGTCCAAACCTGGACTGGCCTCAGTTGCTGAAAATCCTGAGCTTCTAAGTAAGGCACTCGCAGTTAAAGAGAGAAGCACATCTAAGTTTTAACTTTATAGTGTCTGGGTGTGACGGCACAGTTGTTGTTGTTGCTGTTGTTGTTGTTGTTGTTGTTGTTGTTATTATTATTATTATTATTATTATTATTATTATTATTATTATTCCAGGCTGGACTATGTGATGTGAATCAATTTCCAATGCAATGAAACAGACTACAAACATTATGCGTGCACATAGATATTTTGCTTTGGAAACTGTAAACCAATGGGAACAAAAGCACTGGCAAAAGTCACAAACTGCTTCCGCATTGGCTAGGACTTATGAGACAGAAAAATAATTGTACCGTGATTTCTACATTAGTAACTTTGCTGCCACATGATAACTTTTAAAACTAGAACTCACCTCAGGGTGAAAATGCACCTCCAGCTTCTCTTGTTTGTTTCTGATCACTTCTCCAGCCCCACGACTTAACAAAGATAGACTGGACATTATTCACAAATCTATTGACTTTCCCATCTGCTTTTGAAAATGTAACTTTGCTCCTTTGTAAGGGTTCCTCATTTGCGTTCTGCCGATAGAGCTAGACGATCGTGTTAAGAGTGGCTCTTTAGACTGGAGACATCAGTCCATTATTCTGTCCTGTATTAAAAGTACAAACAGAACTATCAAAACAACCGTATACTGTAGAATCACAGTCCTCGGCTTTGTTTTCCCTCTCTAGGTTATTATTTTTCTTATCATCTCTCTTCCTTCCGTTCTGGTTGGCCCAAGAATCCGCGAAACGCCACTGCCATCCTTATTGTGCTCTGAGGTTGTTTCTGCGTTGCCATGGCACCAAAAGGAAATTAAGTTGTTTAAACCAGCAAGAGGGAAGGGCGGGAAGGGAGAGAAAGAGAGCAGATTTCGGAAGGCCCAGGATCAGATTCCAAGAATGCATTGTCCTGCAAAACCCCCCACTGAAAGAGCAATATTATCCTTCTTGCACCCGGCAACATCCAAAAGTCTGCTTCCCCCCTTCTCCCTATTAAAAGCTGGACTGCAGCTGATGTACGCTTCCTTTTTTTGTCACAGATTGCACCCTTTCTTGTACTTCACTCTCTAGTTGTGGAAGGAGGGAAGTGATGATGGTGCCGCCACTAAACATTGCTTCATGAAAGAGCCAGCAGCCTTTTGTGATCTGTCCAAAATCTTTTGCTTGCCTTACTCCTGATCTTTATCCTGTCATTGATCCTCGTTGCTCTCTCCTTCCCCCTCAGACTCACATCCATTTTGGAGAATTGCAAGATGGAAGAGAAGCCTTTCCGATGAACATTTGAAGGATTAGATGCCCCTTGCTTGTCCACTATTATCTTCTTATCTCCGCAAGTATTACTACTCCCCTGGTAGTAGATTCCTCTAATTTTTCATCAAGAAGTATAGGATCTCTTACTACAGCTCTCTGGGTTTTGCCACGGTTTGCAAATAGGGCACTTACAAAGGTATTTTTTTTAAAAGATGAAGTCCACTGAGGTGGACCTATGGTCTGAAAGCGAAGTTTTCATCCATTTCTTTAAGAGTAATCTATAGGTTTGTGTAGGGGCCATGGTTAAACCACTAAGCTTCAGAAGTTGCTGACTGGAGGTTCGGTGGATCGAATCCATGGGATGGGGTGAGCTCCCACTGCTAGCCCCAGCTTCTGCCAACGTAGCAGTTTGAAAACATGCAAATGTGAGTAGATCGATAGGCTTGGTTGGAAAAAAAATGGTTCAAAACTTGTTTCAGAGGTAGGGGGCGTTGGTGGTTCGATTCGGAATTGAATTCCAATTTTTTCCTAAAAAAATTCGGAACTTTCTGAAATTTCCGAAATTTCTGAATCGCTTCGTTAATGGCAGAGAGAGACCTTAAAGCCCTGTACTCTCACGCTCAGAGGCGGCCCTAGGTAATTTTCAACGGTAAGCAAACAGTATTTTGGCGCCCCCCCCCAACCAATCATTGATATGGAGCAGGAACGAGAGGGGCTAGGTGAGGCTCAAGGGCCCGACCCCTTCGGGAAGAGGATCGCCCAGCAGTGAGGCAAGGAAGCTGAGGCTCCCCCCGGACTGCTAGGGATGTTGTGAGCCAAGGGGGCGCTCCTCAAGTGGTGGTTGAGGGGCATTTACATAGGCGCCTCTGCGCCCCTGGCAAAAAAAGTGTACTGCGACCGCTTACTTTGTGTAATGGATGAACTGCCCCTGCTCACGCTAGTGCCCCTTTTGGTGCTAGCGCTAGCTGTCCCCTCTCTGACTAGCTCTTAACTGATAATGCTACTTATATGTCAAAGCGAAACCTGGGCCAAACAATGGCTCTGAACTCAAAACGCTCTTAAGGTGGGTTGCTCCTAAGTCAAGGTTCTACTCAGTTCAGTTATGAACCAGACTTCTGTACTGCAATAAGCCAGGACAATTTCAGCTGACCATTGCTCCTTGGAACCTGGAAACTGTAGTCGCTCAACTTGGAATAAGCCAGGATCTTACACTAATGGTTTGCATGTTACAGGAAGCTATAGTTAATTACAGACTCCTTCAGTTAGTTGAATGTATACTGAAAAAGAAAGTGGCTACATGCCAGAATAGAAGGCTTGTTCATATCTCAATAAGATTTTATCATCCAAAACGAATCTTAACATCCTTTTAACATGAAGACCAGTTACTAGAATGTTGATACTTCTGTCAAAGCACTAGATATTGAATAGCATGCAATGATTGGTGCTTGGCCACGGTGGTCCACGCTCTGGTTACATCCCGTATTGACTACTGCAATGCTCTCTACGTGGGGTTGCCTCTGAAGACTGCCCGGAAGCTGCAATTAGTCCAACGATCGACAACCAGATTACTAACGGGAGCGGGGTACAGGGAGCGCGCAACTCCTTTGTTGCACCAGCTCCACTGGCCGCCAATTAGCTTCTGAGCACAATTCGAAGTGCTAGTTTTAACCTACAAAACCCTATATGGTTCCGGCCCGGTTTACTTGTCTGAATGTATTCTCCCCTATGAACCACCAAGACAATTAAGATCTTCTGGTGGGGCCCTGCTCTCGGTCCCACCACTTTCACAATCGCAACTGGCGGGAATGAGAGACAGGGCCTTTTCTGTGATGGCCCCTTGGCTATGGAACTCTCTCCTGATTGAGATAAGATCTACCCCCTCCCTCCTGTCCTTCAGGAGGCTGGTATTTATTTATCGTGTCATCAGCAACCAGACATTTGTATTACATTTTTAACAAAAAGAAACAAACAAACAAACAGACAAAACACAGAATTTGCAAGCTTGGTAGTTGATTAAATGTCCTTTGACCAGTATCGGGCCACTTGGGGTGCCTCTGGTGTTGCCGCAAGGAGGTCCTCCATTGTGCATGTGGCAGGGCTCAGGTTGCATTGCAGCAGGTGGTCAATGGTTTGCTCTTTTCCACACTTGCATGAGGAGGCTGGTGAAATCCTGGCTATGGAAGGAGGCATTCCCAGAGTAATGGTTGAAACCGGCTACAGAACAAAGTTATCGACCACACATACAGACTGAGCTGGACATGATTTTATCTTGGCGATTTGGCTTATTTGTAATTTTAATCGATATGTATTTTAACTCGTTATTATTTGATGATTTTAGATTGTACTGTTAGCATTGAATCCTTGCTGTAAGCCGGTCTGTGTCCCTTTATGGAGGTTGAGAAGATCGGGATATAAAAGTTTTAAATAAATAAATAAATAAATAAATAAATAATAAAATAAGGGATGGCTTTTAAAACTGGCACATAGGAGGGGGGTTGTCTATTGTGCAAATGGCGCTCACGAGTGTGCAAGGACATGGAAACTGTCGGCCACTAAAATGTCATTCTTCTTGGAAATACCATCTGCAGTGTGCTTTCTAAACAGGACAATCAGTAAATTTTGAATGAAACAGGGGTGTTGTTTTCCTTTTGTATTGCTGTCATTTTTCACTCCGCAGAAGCAAAATCTTCATTTTACGGCAGGATCAGAGAAAACCTTTTCTTTCCAAACTTGCTTTTAAAGCTAAAGCTAATTTGTCTTAGGAATTCAATTGAACTGGCAGGGAGAGAGGGTATTAATCTGGCTTTAGAAGAGGAAAGCATGCCATTGATACCGTGAGGGCGTTGTATTCACTGCAGAAACTGGTACAGTCTGTCAAGTGCACTTGAGCGTCAATCTTCTCAAAGTGCCCCCCTGCTGCCACGTACAAAGTTATACAGCAGGCTACCTTCAGTTGGATTTTGTAGACTGCCTTTCACGCAACGTGTTCTCAAAGTGCTTTACAAAATACAAACGTCAACAGAAAATGTACAAAAACAAACACACCTTCAAGTACAAGATAAGAGTTTCCCAAGGAGATAGAAGCAGCTTTTATACACTGGGCATTAGAAGAGAAGTAGACATCTGCTGATTTATATGTTCAAAGGGGGAGAACATTTGGATATTTATCCACACTGGTTTCTTATATAGAGAGACTGAAAGCCGAAAGCCACTGATTATCACTCAGGGACACTTCTGTGCAGTCTCTGAACACATTAGTCCATCTGAATCATGCATGTGCCGTGTGTATCTTTATAGATGACTCTCCTCTATTTTAATGGCTGTCCAGTGCAAGTCCAGTTTGGAGAGGTGGCTTTGTATTTCTACATGAAATCTTTAAAGTTTTTATTCTAAACTTTAAATGACCATGATATTTATGGGCTGAATAACAACACATTATTATAATTAATTTTGTAGGGTTGCATCAGTTTCTGGTGATTTTAATTGCTTCTTTAATAGAAATGAAATAATGCACTGGCATATTATTAACAATTATAATAAAGGATTACTTTTATAATTTCCATTAAAATGATTAACATTAGCTAGTGGCATGTCAAATTAATATTGAAACATGCTAATTTTGTGACGCTGCATCGCCAGACTGAATGCCTAAGAGAGAATCCTTGATTTTCATCTAACCAGCTGCAGTGACCAGGAAAAGAAACTTTTCATTTGAAGCATCCTATTCATGGACCACTTTTATGAAATCTTTCTAGACATAAAATTACATTTGGTCCAGCTGATGATGTTCGATCTGTACAAGATAACATTATACTTTTAAGAAAGAAACTGTCTACTTTGACTAAATGTTGGTAATGTAATACAGTTTGAGGCAGCATAGTATAGTGGTTCTTAATCTGTGGGCTGCAGACCACCAGTGGGCCGCAAGGATGAAAATCTGGTCTCCGGGTCTCCTTCCTCTTTATTTTATTTTATTTTATTTCCACTCCATTCATGCTACCTGCCAGTCCTGCCCTGTTTCTAGGTGGCTGGTTGCTTCTTAATCACAAAAACATCTTTGAAAACTCAGCTTACACATCAAATATCAATACGCCTAATAGCTAAAACTTTATGTTAATTTACTTTCTCATGAGCAGGTCCTCCAATGAGAGCGGTCATTATTATCCAATTGCACTGATACGTTGAATCCTCTGGTGTCCTTTGCTTGTTCTACAAGTATGCCTTGTTTTTGCTGCTCCTCTTCATTTTATTGTTATTGTTCTGGGCATTTTGGGGGGCATTTTAACCACAATATTGTGGCCTGGACTGATATGGGAGGTGGTCTATGGAAGTGATACCACGAGTTACTGTGCTGGTACGGCTGTACCAGGAGCTCCAATTTTATTTGCTTTGTATTAAATGTTTGCTTGCAGTCCATGGTTCCTGGGTTTCTGCAGATAGGTGGCTTCCTTTGGTTGCAGTCGTAGGGCAAGTCATCTGTCCATCATCGTTAAGTTTTGGTTCTGCCCCTTGCTCAGGGCAATTGGGAAGGGAAGGGAGCCATTTTTAGTTAGTCTCAGTAAGGAAAGCTAATGTACAGGACGTGTACAAGCTTCTCCTGTACAAAAGCTTCAACCCTTAAGATTTTCTAGGGGAGAACAGTCTTAAGAGTCTTGAAAGATTTCTAGGGAAACAGCCCTAAAGACCAAAGAACTCCAGCTGGAGAATCTTCTAGCCTTACTGGTAGGTCCAGTCGGCGTTCAAGACGCAATTCGACCCAGTAGCGGAGCCCACATCAGTAAGAATTAGATTACAGTCAGCCTGGGAGAAGTTAAAAAGGGGGATTTTCCTTTAAAGCAAAGAATTAGTTATTGAAGACAATTTCCTGTGCTTCGTGGACAAGATTAGGAAGCCACCAGTTGCATAAAAGCCTGGAATCATTTGTTTAACTTTCTGAAGACAAGAGAAGTTTCTGTTTGATTGTTCATTAATAAAGGACTTTGTTATACTTCACAAGCCATCTAAAGACCATTTGTGGTGGAAAACCTCTGAGAACTTCTCTTCGGGGGGGGGGGGGGCTTGGCTTCCCGATGGGCTCAAGTCACACGTCCTGTTTAAAGGCAATTATTTACAGGCCCAGTGCGCAACAGCACAATTACTGCTCCGGATGACTATTGCTCCAATCAAGGTTGTTTGATTACTCATGATAGAAGAAGTATTATGAACACACCTAATACATTTTTAAAACAGTGTTTGCATTGTGTATTAACAGTGAATACTCTGAGAAGATAGGCAACAGTTTGTCTTGGCAATGGATGCAGCACACACAATAGGGTCTATCTGTATCTGTCTCTACATAAGTAAATAATAAAGGTGAGAAACCCAATACAACAAAAACCTACACCTTTCTACCTCACCCCTGAATGTCTCCACTTGGCACCTTAAGACATCACAAGTGTAAATTGCTTCTCTTGCAACAGTTTTCCCCTTTCTTTCAAGTGAATATTAGTTCTTCTTGTGAAAGTTGCTGAGTTGATATCCTTGGAGGCGATGGCTCCAGCTCTGTACACAAATTAGGTTTAGCAAAACACAGTCACAGAGCAGCGTTTCCAGCCAACATGTCTGAGCTACGTTTGTCAAGAGGACGAGGGAAGGAGTTATAGTAGATTAATCGCTCTGCTCGCGTCAAAGCATTTCTTCGGAAGCTGTCAACATGGGAGCCAATTAGCGCCAGAAATGGCAGGATAGGGTTAGGGGGTTGTTTTCAATACTATGGACACATGGGATCCGATATTGTATTCCCACTTACCAGGTTAAGTAGGCCTTCATGATGAAGATCTCACATATTTGTGCAACCCACTGGCTTGTCTGCAATTACCCTACCCCTATCCAATTTCTGACACATTTTAGAGCAAAACGAAAAACTAATAAAGCTTAGATTTTCCAAAATGAGCTGCTCGTGTTTTTAGATCTTCAAAGGCAATGCTTCTTTCTGTTCTGTCACCATCAGGAACATCTGGGGCCATAAGGGAGGGCCTTTTGCTGGCCACTTTCAGAATTTGGACAACCTTACAAAAAGAGCCAACATAAGCCTTTGACATTCATATAAGTTAACCTGCAGCTATAAGGAGATCTAACCAGATGAATACAAGCTTGTGTCTTTTTTACTACTGCATTTTTTATTGTGTTTGTAGTTTTCGATTAAGAGTCAATTGATATCGAGCTCTTTTAGGGGGCCTCTCCAGGGAGGAGAGCCCAAGGACCGCATCAATGAGTCCTGGATACCTTGGTGAGCTTTCTGGAAGCCAATCCAAGAGCGCAGAAATATTTAAAAGAATTAATAAGCTCATCAGAGGCGGAAGAAGTCCAGCGATCAAGGTTTATTTGCGATTCAGCTGAAAAGGATGCATTACAGGAATCATTCCACTGTAAGCATGCAGCACAAGAATTTACAGGCACTTTTATACAGTGAAGAACAAAGAAAAGCAGTTTGAAAATCCCGCCCGCCCCTCTGTCAGCCGGCTTCCTGCTGATTGGCTGAGGCTGGAACAGCTGGGAGGAGGTAATCCCGCCCTCCTCCGTCAGGAGCCAATGGGAGCGGTTCTTCGCCTGGGGAGGGCCAATGGGCGCCCTCTTCTCGCTTCCCGGGTTCTGGCCAATCAGGAGCGAGGAGGCGTGACAGCCGTGGACAATGGGGGAAAGATGATGGGATTTGGGATTTCCTGCCCGCTGGAATGCGGGCCATTGTCCCAGGTGATGTTTGTCAAACAAAGGCTTTCCTGTCCTTAATGGGTCTGGCAAGTGATATGAATAGCTGGGTCGAAATCGGACCGCCCGGAGGATCAACAATTTCTGAGTGAATCAATCAGTCTTTTATTCCGAGGCTCTGCTGACCCTGCCCTCCTTCGTTGGCCTTGCTCCGAAGACGAAATTGGGGGGCCAGCAGCATTGTCCATGCAAAATGAGTCAATCAAGGGTGATTTAGGGGAAAAAGGCTTGGGCTTTTCCCCCAGGCAGTTCCTGGTCACGCTGGTCTTCTTTGTGGGGCAAGAGGACAAAGAGGGAAAAGATACAGTGGAGTTCATAGGGGTACATATTTCATATTCATAAGGTACAGGCATCACTAATATACAGGCATTTCATACACCACAACCCACCACCCATCCTAATCCCCATCCATAGGAAAGTATTTTATTTTTATTTTATTTCATAAAAAAGGTAAAGAAAGTCTAGAAATCCCAAAAGCCTAGACGGAGGGGTTTCTGGAGGCAGGGGCCAGCCTATGGCTTAGGCTGGCCATCAGAAGATCAGTTCATTATTGAAACAGGAGCTGGAGCTAAGGGGGGAGCTACGTTCCGCTGTCCTGTCCTTGGTGGAACTAGCGCTCCCAACCGGGGATCGGGCCTTCCCTGCCCGGTCCCCACTTCCAAGGCTTCCTCTTGGGCAGTCGGGGTTGATTGCAGGCGGCGAGAGCCATGCTGGAGCGAGCAGCGACGAAGGGAGTGAAGCAAGCGGCCAAAGCCGGCGAATTTTGACAATCAGCTGGTGGCTCGGCCGAATTTTAATGATTAAACAAAAACAATTATTTCACGAGTGCAGGAGTCCAAAATGAGAAAACCAAGATAGCAGTTAGTCTTAGAATTTAGTGTGGAAAAATATAAAATTTGAACGGGCCCGATCCGCCATGCCGTTGTTTTGGCGGATAAGGGGGGCCAATAGGAAAATCTCCGTATCCACGATTTGAACTAACGCAAATTCGGAGGCCTGGGGAGGCCAGGAAGGCGTCCCCAGTGAGCTCACGGTTCCCCGGAGCTCAGAAAAAGGTTTGGGATGAGTTAGAAGGGCTGCAGTCAGTAAAGGACACAAAGTATCAAGCAGAAAGGATTCTAAGTTTCAAAACTTAAGTGTTTTATTGAGGGATTAGTTACAAAGATAGGGAGAGGGGAAAGTGAAAGAAAGCTTCATCATGCAGTCCTTTGCTTTGAGCTGCTGGCTGGGGCACATTTCATCCGTTTTCTCCCTTGGTGACCACTGGGAACTGCGGAACTCCCTGCCGCAGTGCAGACCAATTACATGGCGGGGGCTCTCGCCATCACAATTACAAATTTGTTTTTACTATGCATTTCGCCATTGTTAGCCTCCTTATTATTAGTGATTTTGGAAAAAAGACAAGATACAATCAGATCCATTGGGCATAATATTGTCAGCACTAATTGGCATCAGTTCTTCAAAGTTTCAGTGGGCAGGCTTTTTCCCTGCTGTGCCTGGAAATTTGAGGGCCAAGCTTGGGGTATTCTGCAGGTAAGACGCATGATTGGTCATGAAACGAAGGCCCCACTACACTGCCATATAAAATCCAGATTATGTGCATTGAACTGGATTATTTGGCAGAATATACTGATATAATTCAGTTCAAAGCAGATAATGTAGATTATCTGTTTGGATGATCTGGATTATTGAGCAGTGTAGATCAATAATCTCACCACCACCTCCAACTTAATCTTGGCAACATTTCCTTGAGAGCAAAACATGTTCTCTATGTAGTACTAGGTAAATATCAATTAAATTCATCTAATTTGGAAAATTAGTTAAATTATAACTGAAGTTATAAGTGAAGCATTCCAAGAGTTTGTTGTCCATTTGCCAGAGAAGGCAATTTAAATTTAGGTTCAAAACAACTAATGACTGCTAGATCAAAATGCCAAATATTCTTGTCAAAATGCCAAATATTTTATGGGTTCATATTATCTGTTTTGAACTGGATTATCTGGCAGTGTAGACTCATATAATCCAGTTCAAAGCAGATAACGTGGATTATCTGCTTTGATAATCCAGATTATATAGTATTGTAGAAGAGTTTGCAGCAGTTGAAGGAGGTTAAGGCTGGATCCACACTGCCATATAATCCAGTTTATTAAAACAAATCATCCAGATTATTTGCTTTAAACTGGATTATATGAGTCCACACTGCCATATAGCCCAGTTCAAAACAGATAATCTGAATTTTATATGGCAGTGTAGATGGGATCTCGGAGCAAAAGGTGGAAGTACATGTGTTGCTGAAAACACTGGCTTTATTTAGATATTAAAACGTTGTAAAGCAATGGTTTTGGGTTGGAAAGATTAGCCGTTTACAAGAAACATTGCCCAGGGAACACCTAGCTGTATTTACTCGGTCTTCGAGGAGGCTCTTTCCGTGTGCCCCGTCTTCCTCCAGGGGCAAACCAAGAATGGGTAACTTGGAAGTCCCAGAACAGACTCAGAAGTGGAGTGGGCAGGTCAAAAGACAACCTGGTAAAATGGCACTACCTAGAAGAATCCTCCACCTTGTGTTACTGTGGAGCAGAACAAGCAACTCCGCATCTGTATGCTTGTTCGCAGTGTCCTGCCTCATGCACAAAGGAAGAACTGTTTAATGCTATAAATGTGGCCACCTTGGCCCGTTTTTGGTCTAAAATTATTTAGCTACTTGTGCTCCCTTTATTTTATCCATTTTATACTTATTTATTTATGCAATGCTTTTGACACTAAATAAATAAATTTATATAATATATTACCCTGATGGCTTTGTCCAAAGAGAAGCAAAAACTACAAACCAGCATTGTAAAAGCATAATTTTACCAGGAATGCAATAAAGGATCATAAAGCATTTTGAATAGTAAACTAGTGCTGTATAGATGACAAATTGTAAGATTCACATTTTGAAGACAGCAGCCAAAAAGTTACAGACATCAGCTGTATAGCCTAAGCCAATTATTCTTGAGTCTTTGTCTGCATTGGAAATTACTTAAAAGTAAGCATGTTTATGATTCATGGATTTGCATGTTAAATTGCAGGAGATACAGAACTTTATTAAATACACTCTCAGGAAAATTATTTCAAGAGGGGTTGTTAAAAGAGAGTTAATTATATCAGTTACAAATGTGAGAAGCTTATAAAGCATGCTGAGTACTAAATTGGTATCATGTATACATATGTAAAATATGAGTGAGTGAATAGATGTTTGGGTTGAGAATCAATTTTAGAATTATACGTAAAGCATGTGTGTGTGGTGGAAGAGCATTTAAGAAGTTGTATGAGACTTTTGTGAAATTCATCATCGCCAATGTACCACAGGAGTGAGGAACATGTTTTCAGCTCTGATGCAGTGTGTATGGCTATTGTGTAGTATTCAATATTGAACATTAACATGTGAATTGATGTCATAATGCCCACTTGCAAACACTTAACTGTTGTAGTTCAGCGTGATGGTAACATTACTACTACTGGTAGAAGGGAGAAGAGGTCTGCGCAGGAGTTGGAGGAGGAACAACAGCGAAAGCGCATTAGGGAGATAATTATGGCCCCAAGTGATTCGGAGACGTTTGAGGGCTTCTCCGATTGCGAAACGGGGGATGGGGAGGAGAGCAGGGGAGTAAAGAGGGCTACTTGCGATCCAGAGTCCGATGAGGAGCTTCAGAGGAAGCGCATCCGGGAAATACTTACTGCTCCGACAGAGGAAGATGATTTCATGGGGTTTGAAAGGAGTGATGGGTCTGAGAGTGATATGGGAGAGGAGGATGGGCTGGATTGAACCCGTGTTCAACAGATTAGAGACATTTGTAACCAACCCACCTCCAGTGATGAATTTGAGGGGTTCACAGGGGATTGGCAACTGGGGAGCACTTGGCAAGATCTAAGTTGGCAGACGCTGGCAGAGGTGGAGAGATGGGCGCTCGGGTTCAGCTGCGGGGATGGAGGCAGCTGAGAGCGATGAGGAAAGGGAGGGGAGCTCATCATCCTCTAATGAGGAGCTGTAGGATAAAAGTGGGTTCTAAGTGTATGGCTCTTTGCAGAAGGCAAGGTGTCTTTATGGGACATAAATCTTTGTTACTGCCAACTCTTGAGCTTGGGTCCTTGGACTACAGATTCCTGTTTCCTGTGTTCCTGTGATTCCTGCATTCCAGTGTTTACATTACTTGGCTTGACCACGGACCGGTTTGACCAACGTTTTTGGCCTTTGGACTTTAAACATTGCTAACTTCTTGTGTGAACTTTGCATCATCTTGGGACTCCGTTTTCCTTTTTCTGTGACTGCATTTTTGAACGGTGTGTATTTTGAAGCAGATTGCTGAACTTTGTGTTTAACCCGGATTAAACAGCGTTATAATCCGGGTTATATTTTTGTTGCTGGTATCGCTTTGTTTTTGATGCCAAATTGCTGCTCTGACTCTCTGTATTGAAGTTAAGTGCTTTAAAAGACTATTTTTGTATAATAAAGCTGTGTTTGAACTCTTTATCTTGTGTTTGGCTCTACTTAAGGCTTCTGGGTCACGACACTTAACACTATTGAAAGATTAGAACAACTTCAGATGTCTGGGAACCTATACTGTTCTATCTATGTGTATGTATGTGCCTTGAAGTCACTTGCCAACATTGCTTTGTCTCTACTCAGAAATAAACTCAAGTAGGACTCATTCCCAGTTAAGCAAGTATCAGATTGTAACCATAATGAGTATAACATACTATCTTACAAAACTAACTTGAGGATTTCATTTTACCTTTGTAGATCAGAGTAAAATGAGGCAAACGGATTCAACCTGATGTCTCATGCGAAAACTCGAATGGTATCAGGAATATTTGCAAGATATTTGGAACTTAATAGCTGTTTCGAAGCAAAGGGTTGTTGCATTCTGAACACACTGACTACGGAATAAACAACATTCTAATCATTATCTGCATTAAACTGGATTATATGTGTCTGCACTGCCAGATAATCTGCAATAAGCAGATAATCTGGGATCAGATCTTGGGATATAGGGCAGTGTAGATCCAGGAAGGCCCATCACACTCACTGGGAGTTTCTCCCAGAGTACGGGACATAAGATCCATTGGCGCTGGGACTAAGTAGCCTTGAAATACACACCCTCAGCCCAGGGTGTACAACAAGCTAAAGTGGCATCAATGAAGAGGTACAAACCAGTAAGAGTGACATCTAACTCATGGTTTAGAACATGTTTGTGTGGTCTTTCAGCAGTGAGTCATATCTTATTTTTAAAAAAACTGTAAGTTAGCCCCCAAACATTTTGTAAGCCCCTTAAATGTACTGTACCAGCCATGGTAGTTAAAATGGGGTAAAACTGCATTGGTTCTACAAGGCAATTAAGGGCCCATCCAGACAGCCCCTTTAATGTGGGAGTTCCCATAATTAAAAGGGGGATGTACAGATGACGTCCCCGAGACACACAAATTAATTCACCACAAACCAGGAATACCCTTGGAAGGTGCAGGATAAACCCACTACTTCTGCTGTCTAAACTGCTCCCTCAAAAGTTCTGGCCTTTTGAAAGCCCAGACAGTAGACCTATGGTTTTCTGGGCTAAATCAGCCCAGAAAACCATGAAAACACAACCCCTCTTTCCAAAAGCCCATTTAAAAATAAAAGGACTTACCCGGTCTCCTTTCTAGTGGTGGCGGTAGGAGAGCTCCAATATTATGTGAATGGAGGCCAGGTGAGTTCTTTTATTTTTTTAAAGGGCTTTTGGGAAGGGGATTAGAGTGTCTGGGTGTTCTCCTAGAAAGTTCTAGCACTCTTGAGCAGAGAAACTACAACTCCCATGAAGCCATGGCAACTAAAGTGCAATCAAGCTGCATTCATTCTACAGTATAGAATCCCCAAACTAAAGCCTATGAGCTGAATGTGGCCCTCAGAGATCATTTACCAGGAACCCACCCTATACCGTAGACTTAGGGTCACCCTAAGTCTGAAATGACTTGAAGGCACACAACTACAACAACTATCCTAATTAACTTGACTATCTCATCAGCCAAAAGCAGGTCCACACTTCCCATTGCAATACTGGTACATTTCCTTTGGTTAAAATTGTTCTTCGTTTTAAATATTATGTTGTTCTTTCGTGTCTTTTGGCACTACAAATGAGATGTGTGAAGAAGTGTTCATAGGAGTTTCAAATGATAGTCTGGCCCCGCAACAATCTGAGGGACTGTGAACCAACTTAAAAAGTTTGAGGACCCCTGATGTAAATGCACCCTGAAAGGCACAAATAAAAGTGCTGCCCAAGCTTCCCCAGTTGATTTCTCCTCAGAGTCACCTCCTCCCCAAGAAAACATGTGGGTGGCTTTGCATCTTTGCAGGAGGAGTAGAACGGCTTTAAAAGCCGGAGAGGGCTGCCTGCTTTCAGGCTGGGGGCTAGCATACAATGCAAGGGGCCTTGGGCCTGGCCTGACTCATTCCTCCTCCTCCTTGCTGGCCCTGCTTGCATGGCAGCCGTTCATGGCCCCTGGTTCCTTGGCAACTGCCTCTGTGGGCTCCTTCTTTGGGGCCTTTTCTTCTTCGGGAGGCCCCTGCGGTGACACCCTGCTACCACGACTAATCACCATCTGAACAGAGTGTTTAAAAGGCAGCCGGTGCAAGGAGGGGGACAGCATGGAGTCACAAGGAACTCGGATGGGGGGGGGGGCAGCCTTGTAAAACTACAACTCCCAGGATTGCACAGCATTGAGCCACTGCTGTGAAAGTGGGACCAAGCTGCATTCATACAGATGCACCTCTAGAGATCTCATCGCACTAGAGAATGAATCTACTTTAAATCCAGTTGCTGTCTCTTGCAGAATTCTGGGGTTTGTAGTTTAGGCAGAAGCCTTTAACAGTCTCCCTAAACTACAAACCCCAGAATTTTGCAGGAGGTAGAAACCGGATTTGAAGTAGATTCATTCTCTAGTGTGATTTTTTTTTTGGTCATGTCAGGAGCGACCTGAGAAACTGCAAGTTGCTTCTGGTGTGAGAGAATTGGCCGTCTGCAAGGACATTGCCCAGGGGACGCCCGGATGATTTGATGTTTTATCATCCTTGTGGGAGGCATGAGGAGCTGGAGCTGATAGAGGGAGCTCATCCACCTCTCCCCGAATTCGAACCTGCAACCTGTCGGTCTTCAGTCCTGCCGGCACAGGGGTTTAACCCACTGCGCCACCGGGGGCTCTAGTGTGATGAAGTAGTAGGTTTATATGTTCCACCAAAGGAAAGCTCTTAAGCTTGGCCAAGGGTCCATCCCTGTATAATGAATGCCGTTTGACACCAATGTAAACCTGGGGGTGCATCTGAAGGAATGTAGCTTGGCCCCACTTGAACTGCCATGGCTCAATGCTGTGCGATCCTGAGAGTAGAGATTTATATTTTCAGAGGCCCCTTCCACACAGATGCATAAAATCCCACATTATCTGCTTTGAACTGGAATATATGACAGTGTGGACTCAGATAACCCAGTTCAAAGGAGATGTTGTGGGATTTTCTGCCATGATAAAAGGTAAAGGTTGTCCCCTGACATTAAGTCCAGTCATGTCTGACTCTGGGGTGTGGTGCTCATCTCCATTTCTAAGCCGAAGAGCCAGCGTTGTCCATAGACACCTCCAAGGTCATGTGGCCAGCATGACCGCATGGAGCGCCGTTACCTTCCTGCCGGAGCGGTACCTATTGATCTACTCACATTTGCATGTTTTCGAACTGTTAGGTTGGCAGAAGCTAGGCCTGAAAGCGGAAACTCTCGCCGCTCCCTGGAATCGAACCTGCGACCTTTTGGTCAACAAGCTCAGCAGCTCAGTGCTTTAACCCACTGCGCCACCGGGGGGGGGGGGGCAATATCTGCCATGATATTCTGGGTTATATGGCCATGTGGAAGGCCCAGAGAAGGCCATGTAAAGCTACAATCCCATTATCCCATTGCATTGAGTTATGACAGTTCAAGTGATGCCAAATGACATTCAACATACAGTGTGGATAGAGCCATAGTCCAGTGCTCAAACCACTACACCACTCCCAGCGTGATTTCCTCCCAAAAGCCAAAACTGAGGGAGAGAAGCCATGATTCGTTTGGCTGACAGGTCTCTTAAGCCCCATCTGCACTGACCATTTTAATGCAGTTTCAAACTGGTATTAAAGAAAGTGGTTTAACTGTGGAGATAATTACAAGGGAACCAGTTTAAATCCAGGATGGTGATCACACAAACCACAGGGCTTTCTTTCGCATGCTCTCACTGAAGTTTGTTGCCTGGCTGCTGCAGCGGGGAGCTAGCTTGGAGCTGCTTTAAATGGTCAGTGTGGATGGGAAGAGGGCAATGAAGGAGAGATGTGCCTACAAGACTCTTGTATAAGGAGTCAGTGCGCTTTCCAGGAGCCAACTGGGGAGAAAGATCCTGGCTGGGGATGGAGGGGCCCCCTGAGACGTTTGGCTGATGAAACACCACAGGATGTGACTCCTCTAATTTGATCCCATTTGAGCAATGAAGTGCCTTGCCGTCTTTCACAACAGGGTGCCACGGGGAAGGGAAATGCAAGACTTTCCAGGCAAAGCTGTGGGAAGTCACATTTGGCTCTTCCAGTGTCGAGAAGGCCGTGTTTGTGCAACAGAGGGAATGGAGACTCAACCCACAGAAACTTCACGTGCTGTCTGTACAGTCCTTTCCACTGTCTGCAAAGATCAAAACTGAGGACAGAGTATTGGCAGAACTTATTCCGACTAGGGGTGCATGTACGTCATAGAATTAATGCAGTTTGACACCACTTTAATGCCCAAATCTCAATGCTATGGAGTGCTGGGAGCTGTAATTTTACAGTATCTTTAGTCCTCTCTGCCATGTAGGGCTGGTGCCTCAACAAACTATAACTCCCAGCAGGCCCGTAGCCAGGATTTTGATTCAGGATCTACCCTAGCAAACCTTTTGTATCATTATCCCAATACCCCCAGACAAGAGTTCTTTCTCCCTCCCTGGACATTCCACAAATATACTTACTTACATAGGCGATCCCTCGTTTTCCGAGGATGATTGTCTTCCAGTGTTCTTGTGGGTCCGTATGTGGCTGTGGAGCCCTATTCTTGCTCTGCATCTTCTTCCGCAGTGAGTGCATTGGTTTCCAGGTGGAAGGCGGTCTCGGTCGGGGTTGGCTTGACGCGCTTTCCTCTTGGCACACCTCTCCCTTTCGCCCTCCATTCGTGCCTCTTCAAATTCTGCAGCACTGCTGGTCACAGCTGACCTCCAGCTGGAGCGGTCAAGAGCCAGGGCTTCTCAGTTCTCAGTGTCTATGCCAGAGTTTTTAAGGTTGTCTTTGAGCCCATCTTTAAATCTCTTTTCCTGTCCTCCAACATTCCGCTTTCCGTTCTTAAGTTCGGAGTAGAGCAACTGCTTTGGGAGACGGTGGTCGGGCATCCGGACAACGTGGCCGGTCCAGCGGAGTTGATGGCGGAGGACCATCGCTTCAATGCTGGTGGTCTTTGCTTCTTCCAGCACGCTGAGGTTTGTCCGCCTGTCTTCCCAAGAGATTTGCAGGATTTTATGGAGGCAGCGCTGATGGAATCGTTCCAGGAGTTGCATGTGGCGTCTGTAGACGCCACAAATATATAAACTCCACTTGCCTTGTTTCCAACAGACCTCACAACCTCTGAGGATGCCTGTCACAGATGTGAGTGAAACATCAGGAGAAAATGCTTCTGGAACATCAGGAGAAAATGGTCATACAATCCAGGAAACTCACAGCAACCCAGTGATTCTAGCCACGAAAGCCTTTGACAATGTTTATGCATTTTCACACATGTTCTGTGACCCGCATGCTACAGAATCTCTGGCGGTAGGTACTCTGATTTGAACGAGGCGTGTTTCTTGTTTTCGTGAGGAACAATATTCAGAAATAAGATTCCCCGTTGTTCCCTCTAGTGCTCATTATCTCCCACTTACGAGAGCTTGCGTTTTGTTTTTGCTGAATCAGTTTGGTAAGGCGTCAAGTATTGCACCAATTAGCAACCAGTAGGAGTGTGGAGTCTCTCCCCATCTCTCCATTTTTGCATGGTCCTTGTGGAGGGGGAGGAGGGGGGAAATTAATTTCCATACCTTTCCCAGGGCAAATAATCATAATCATTTCTGATGTTTTAAAGGTTGACTTTTTCCCTCTCCCCCAAAGGTTTTGAGCAGTGCGAGATCTCCCATCTCCAGAGAAAATGCAGTTGCCTTTCTTGTTTAAAAATACCTCCAATTTGTTCAGTCTCGCTGTACTGTGGAATAACATGAAATATATTTCAAAAATCTCTCCCGCATAATTTATGAGAAAACCATCAGTGCTGTACTGGAATATTTCTTAAAAGCCTTTGGCAGTAAAATAAAAATAACGGAGTCCTTGTGCCGGCATCGCTGCACATCCACACACGTTCCTCCTCCGCATCCATGCCCACACACACATCCTCACATGTGGCACACACACAAATCAGTCCGTGGAAGGGGCCACAAATCTGGTATCAGAGACATGCAATGAGTGTGGGACTGGTCCTTTTGTTTGAATGGTCTCTCTGGAACTTTTCCATCCTGCCTTTGAGAAACCAGCAGGAACCGTTTCTTTCTCTCCCTAGGAGTCAATTAGAGAAACCCAAATTATTACCATTTGAATAAACAATAATTTCTTTGCCTCCACTCCCTGAAGCTCATTACTAGTAACTAAAAGCCAGAACTAATTAAGTGATCTGATAGTGTAAATCCTGTTAAGAATGTTTTTTTTATCAGACTTAATTAATTCTCTCCTGAAATCTAAGCTACTTTTAGGACATGCCAAGTTATTTCTTTATTTTGAAAATCTTTCAATCTTTCTCTCTCCCCAAGTCTACAGTAAAGTTTGTAGCAAAGATAGAGATTATGGCCTTTGGGATGTGGTTGGACTCTAAAACCCATCAGCCTTAGATAGCACAGCAAATAAGGAGCAACCCAAGCACCAGAGCAGCGTTTCTCAACCTTACTTAATGCCGCGACCCCTTAATACAGTTTCTCATGTTGTGGTGACCCCCATTCATTAACTTATTTTCGTTGCTACTTCATAACTGGAATTTTGCTACTGCTATGAATCATAATGTAAATATCTGATATGCGGATGTATTTTCATTAATTGGACCAAATTGGGCACAAATACCCGATACGCCCAAATTTCAATACTGGTGGGGTTGTAATTTTGTTATTTGGGAGTTGTGGTTGCTGGGATTGATAGTTCATTTACAATCAAAGAGCATTCTGAACTCCACCAATGATGGAATTGCATCAAACTTGACACACAGAACTCCCATGACCAACAGAAAATCCTGATATGCAGGATGTATTTTCATTCATTGGACTAAATTGGGCACAAATACCTGATATGCCCAAATTTGAATACTGGTGGGGTTGGAAGGGGGGATTGATTTTGTCATTTGGGAGTTGTGGTTGCTGGGATTGATAGTTCACCTACAATCAAAGAGCATTCTGAACTCCACCAATGATGGAATTGCATCAAACTTGACACACAGAACTCCCATGACCAACAGAAAATCCTGATATGCAGGATGTATTTTCATTCATTGGACCAAATTGGGCGCAAATACCCGATACGCTCAAATTTCAATACTGGTGGGGTTGTAGGGGGATTGATTTTGTCATTTGGGAGTTGTGGTTGCTGGGATTTATAGTTCACCTATAATCAAAGAGCATTCTGAACTTCACCAATGATGGAATTGAAACAAACTTAGCACACAGAACTCCCATGACTAACAGAAAATACTGGATGGGTTTGGTGGGCATTGACCGTGAGTTTTGGAGTTGTAGTTCACCTACATCCAGAGAGCACTGTGGACTCAAACAATGATGGATCGGGACCAAAGTTGGCACAAATCCTCAATGTGCCCAAATGTGAACACTGGTGGGGTTTGGGGGAAATAGACCTTGACATTTGGGAGTTGTAGTTGCCGGGATTTATAGTTCACCTACAATCAAAGAGCATTCTGAACCCCACCAATGATAGAATTGGGCCAAACTTCCCACACAGAACCCGCATGACCAATAAAAATACTGTTTTCTGATGGTCTTTGGCGACCCCTCTGACACCCCCCCCCCCCAGGGATCCCAACCTCCAGGTTGAGAAACGCTGCACTTAAGCAACACCTTTCTCATTCATTTTTGCTTACTGGGGTGCTAGCTAATTTAGGCCTCTTCTACACTGCCATATAATTCAGATTATCAAAACAAATAATCCAGATTATTTGCTTTGAACTGGATTATATGAGTTTACACTGCCATATAACCCAGTTCAAAGCAAATAATCTGTATTTTATATGGCAGTGTAGAGGGGGCCTAACAGTTGTAATCTACCCTATAGTTTTTCACCTGTAATTACAAAGTGTCTCCTATTCTTTGGGACTGACTTTCTACAAGGTTGTAAAACTGATAGGCATGACTTTCACCTTAAAATATAACATACCTCCCTTATCCAGGCATTCGATATTCACAATTTCACCCCCAAAAATATTATCTCCATTCCCCAGAAGTGTTTGTGGCTCTCCCTAAGTCCTCCAGTGTAATTCTATGGCCCTAGTATAATCAAAATATAGGGTTCTTGTAATGCAGCTGCAATTCTTACCAACGCAAAAAAGAATAAACTTAGGTCCCTTCTTCCACAGAGCCATATAACTCAGAATATCAAGGCAAAAATCCCACAATATCTGCTTTTAACTTGATTATCTGAGTCCACACTGCCATATAGTCAAGTTCAAAGCAGAAAATGTGGAATTTTGTTCATCTTTGTAGAAGGGGCCTTGGTTGATCATCTTTGACTCATAATCAGGACTTGCTGACAGATATTTCAGAATTTCAGATTTCGCTCAGATATAGGCCAAGCGCCTTTGGTGCCTGTCTTCTGGAAGTTATAATTTAAGGTGTGTCTCTGTACCAGTCGGCTTATCAGTTTCACACCATTTTAATGATCGTGACTTCATCCCAAGGAATTTGGCATTTGGCAGAATATTAAGGATTCTCCACAGTAAAGTTCAAGCTCATCTTGTATTTTATTTTATTTATTAATCAATTTTATATACCGCCACTCCCCAAAGGTTCGGGGCGGTTCACAATATATACATGTAATACATAACATTAAAATCAAGAAAAATTTCGATCAGCAAGGTTCAAATGCCAGCCTAAATAAATAAGTTTTACAAGCTCTACGAAAGGATAGTAAATCTCGGAGAGCTCGTGTCCCCGCTGGCAAGGCATTCCACAGGTAGGGAGCCACCACCGTAAATGCTCTACGCCTAGTAGACATCAGGTGAAAGGTCCTAAAATTGGGAACTTCAAGTAAATTCTCGTCGTCTGAACAGAGTGATCTCTGGGGTTTGCAGTACCCAAGAGAAACTCACTGCCTAGCTGCATTAAATTGGTTCCTCTCTGGGTTCCTTAGAACCCTTTTACACCTCCCTATATCCCAGGATCTGATTCCAGATTATCTGCTTATCCCAGGTTATCTGGCAGTGGAGACTCATATAATCCAAAACAGATGATCTGGAATCAGATCCTGGGATATAGGGCTGAATGGAACGGGCCGTGGTATCTTCCAAACACTTCAACAAGCTATATATAGAATGAAGCAATGGTATGAGTAATTAGTTATGTGCATCTTTTTAGTGCTAGTCATTGTAACTGGTTATTTCCATTATCTGGGAAAAGGGTTATTCACTAATAGTAGTTTAAAAATATGTCTGCCTAAAAGAAATGACTAAGAGCCCCCGGTGGCGCAGTGAGTTAAACTGCTGAGCTGCTAAACTTGTTGATCGAAAGGTCGCAGGTTCGAATCCAGGGAGCAGTGTGAGCTCCCGCTGTTAGCCCTAGCATCTGCTAACGTAGCAGTTCGAAAACATGCAAATGTGAATAGATCAATAGGTACCAGAGGGAAGGTAATGGTGCTCCATGCAGTCATGCCAGCCACATGATCTTGGAGGTGTCTATGGACAATGCCAGCTCTTTGGCTTAGAAATGGAGATGAGCATCAACCCCCAGAGTTGGACATGACTAGACTTAATGTAAAAAGGAAAAACCTTTACCTTTACCTAAAAGAAATGACTATGCTGATTTAGCCATTTCAAATCTGTTGGCAAGATTATTGTGCCTCACAATGCAAAATATTTAGGTAATACTTCTGTCTGTTGATAAAGATGACCTTTCAGCTTTACAACAAAAGGCAATAATAATAATAATAATCATCATTATTTGTAGACCGCCCTATCTCCCTGAGGGGAGGGGACTTAGGGTGGTTTCCAAAAGATATGGCAAGCATTCAATACCAAAAGGGAAAAAACAATTCAAACAGATTACATCAGAACAAACCATATTAAACCATATAAAAGTAGCTTAACTCTACTTAAAAAAAAGTTTGCAGCATAAATTTTTGTAGGCTGGGTCTAACTCATTCATACAACTACAATAATAGACCCAGTCAATGAAAGGTTATGTGATAAACTTCTTTCCCTCATTCCCAGGTAGAACATTCTCAGGTACATCTTTTCCACCTTGGTTGTTCGAGCTTCCTTTTTGTTCTAAAGCAGGTTCAAAGGTGGCAGCTTCCCTGCTCCCCTTTTTAAAAAGGATACCTCCAGACTGAGATGCCTCATAACGTTAAAAAATGTCTTTCTGAGGACCCTTCTATGCTGCCATATAATCCAGAATATCAAAGCAAATAATCCATAACTGAATTGGGTTATATGAGTCTACACTGCCATATAATCCAGTTCAAAGCAGATAATCTGGATTTTATATGGCAGTGTAGAAGGGGCCTTTGTTTCTTGTGTTCTCCATCCTTTCTATTTCAGATTAGGATAGGAACCATGTGGCACTCTTCAGAGGTTGGAAGTCCCAGCAGCACTTTCTAGCACGGCCAATGGTGAAGGATGCTGGGATTTGCAGTCTAACAACATCTGGCAGGCACCTGTTTGACCCCTGTTTAGACTATAAGCCTGAGGGAAGAAGTGTTCCTGTCTGTTTTAAAATGAACTTTGCACAACCTATCTAGCTGCAGGATAGGGGATAGATGCCCATCATCATCTTTATCACCATTGAAGAGAGATCTGAGATATGGCATGTTGTCAGAAAATAATATTTCACAATTAGATAGTATCAAGGGAAGACAGAAAAACACAGAAAAGAAAAAAAAAACCCCAAGGTGGAATGAATGAACAGTTTGCTGTTGAAATACAATGCTATCCTATGTATGTCGAGTCAGTCCTACTGATTTAAAGGGATTTACTTCTAGATAATTGGATTATCTAGAAATTAAATGCTTTTTTTAAAGTACAATCAGACCTTCACATTTATGGATTTAGCTTTTCAGATTTGATTATCCAGAAATTTGATTAATAAGGTTTCTCTAGAAATCTACAAATCTTTCAGTATGAGCAGAGATTATGGCAGTCACTTGACCACGGAATAGAATAGAATAGCTTTATTGTTATTGTACCCAATACAAAGAAATTAAATGCTTTCCCCAGCACACATCACAAAAACAACACATCCATCCCTCCACACTGTAAATATCACTGCACAGCCCAATGCCACATCAATGCGAAACCATGGTGTTCAATATAGCTACTGATCTAGGATAGAGTATTGCTGGATGGCTTAGACCAGGGGTCCTCAAACTTTTTGGATTACTGTAATGCACTCTACATGGGGCTACACTTGAAAACGGCTGGAAATTCCAACTGGTTTAACGAGTGGCGACCAGGTTGCTAACTGGAGCTCCTTACAGGGAGCAGTCAACCCTCCTGTTTAAGGAGCTCCATTGGTTGCCGTTCATTTACCAGTCCCAATTCAAGGTGTAGGTGCTTACCTACGAAGCCCTAAACGGTTTGGGACCCGCCTACCTGCGTGACCGCATCTCTGTGTACGAACCCACACGATCTCTTCGATCATCTGGAGAGGCCCTGCTCACACTCCCACCACCATCGCAAGTGCGATTGGTGGGGACGAGGGAGAGGGCCTTCTCGGTGGTGGCCCCTCGACTCTGGAACTCACTCCTCAGGGACATTAGGCAGGTCCCAACTCTGGCAGTCTTTAGGAGGAGCCTGAAAACGTGGCTGTTTCAGTGTGCCTTCCCAGAATAAGGAAACTCCCTGCAAGATGTCCTTAAACGCACTTTAATCATGACTTTAGATTGTCTGCACATTTCTTCCCTCTCCGAAACCTCTATCCCAATTACATGTTACCTGTTTATGCCCAGCATTATTTTTTAAATTTTTAATTATTACATTTGGCCCAGCCATAGGTTTTTAAATGCGTCGTGTTATTGTTATTGTTTTTTGCTTATTTTGCTTATGAGTTTATGTATTGTTTTTGTATTATTGCTGTTATTGTTTATTGTTGTGTTGTGGGCTCGGCCTCATGTAAGCCGCACCGAGTCCCTCGAGAGATGGTAGCGGGGTACAAATAAAGTTTTTTATTATTATTATTATTATTATTATTATTATTATTATTATTATTATTATTATTATTAAACAGAGGGCCAGGTCACAGTCCCTCAAACTGTTGGAGGGCCGGATTATAATTTGGGAAAAAAAACAAACCATGAATGAATTCCTATGCACACTGCACATATCTTGTTTGTAGTGCAAAAAACACTTTAAAACAATACAATAATTAAAATGAAAAACAAATTAAACAAATTAAAACTTATTAGTATTTCAATGGGAAGTGTGGACCTCCTTTTGGCTGATGAGATAGGATTGTTGTTGTGTTGTTGTGTGCTTTCAAGTCATTTCAGGATATCAAGGCAGAAAACCTGCTCTGTTTTTTTTTATATATCTTTATTAAGATTTTCTTATTACATATTAAAAACCAATAGAATAGATAAAGGAAGAAGAAAGAGAGAAATAGGAAAATTAGAAGAAAGGTTAGGATGAATAGAGTGGGTCGGTGGAAGGGAGGGGGAAAGGGAATTTGGGATGCAGGTTAAGGGATTGCGAGGGAGGGGAAGAAACAAAGATTAGGGTGGGGATAGAGTGTGAAAATATAAAGACTTAAAAGCACGGGTGTGAAGCTTTCGGGTGTCCCCTTCGTTCGGTCCGACTTCCTGGTGTTGTTGAAGAAGTTTCCTTTTCTTTCTTGTACGTCAAGTGTCTTTTTCTTTTTGTCACTATCGGTTTCTTTTGGCAGGTATCTCTCTTTTTCTATCTATCCCTTCCAGCCAAAATAATCATTTATTGGAGTCCAATCCGTTTCCTTTTCTGTAAGACCTTTGCTTTTCTGTATTAAAAAACTTAATCTGTCCATATTTCTTATGTCTACCAGCTTGGTTTCCCATTCTTCTGTATCTGGTATCTCCTTCTTCCTCCATTTTTTGGCGAAGCAAATTCTAGCCGCTGTCGTTGCTAGGGAGAGAAGTTTGTCCTTATCTTTGTTTAGTTCCATTTTTTCATCTAAGAGTCCCAGCAGAAAAATCTCTGGTTTCAATGGTATGGTTATTTTCAATATTTTCTGTAATTTTTTCTGTATGTTTTTCCAATATGTTTTTGCTTTGCTGCAGCGCCACCACATATGGTAGTATGATCCCTCGACTTCTCCACATTTCCAACATTTATTATTAAGTTTTTTATAGTATATTCCTAGTTTCTTCAGCGTCATATGCCATCTATAGATCATTTTTAAGTAATTTTCTTTCAAATTATATGCCTTTGTATACTTCATTTTTCTGGTCCAGATGTTCTCCCATTCTGTTAGAGATATTGTTCTTCCTATATCTCTTGCCCATCTTACCATTCCTTCTTTAATCCTCTCCTCCTCAGTACTCCATTCTAAGAGTTTTTTATATATTGCTGAGATAGTTTTCTTCTGCATCTTCATTATTTTGTCCCAGGTGTTCTCTTCTGACATAAATCCCAGCACCTTATCTTTGTTGTAATATTCCTGTATTTGTCTGTATTGAAGCCAAGTCAGGTTCCTGTAATCTTGTTTTATTTTTTCATATGTCTTTAGTTGGTATTCTCGTCCTGCTTTTTCTAGTATTTCCTTGTATTTAGGCCAATTCCTCCATCCTGTTTCTCTCCTTTGACAGGATTCCATAGATGAAACCCATAATGGGGTTTTGGTATAGATTCTATCTCTGTATTTTTCCCACGGTTTAATGATGGCCGCCCTAATAAAATGATTACCAAAATTTTTCTCTATCTTTTTTTTCCCATACCAAATGTAGGCGTGCCATCCCCTTCTCAAATCGAATCCTTCTAATTCTAATAATTTTTCATTTTTTAGTTTAATCCAATCAAAGAACCAAATTAATGCGCAAGCTTCCGCGTATAAACCTAAATCTGGCATAGCCAATCCGCCTCTTTTTGTTTCATCTGTCATGTTTTTGAAGTTTATTCTGGGTTTTTTGTTTTGCCAAATAAATTTCCTAATATCTTTGTTCCATTCCTTTATTCCTTTCTGGTTTCCCATTATTGGAAGATTTTGGTATAAAAACAACATTTTGGGGAGAACATTCATTTTAACACTTGCTATTCTGCCCAATAGCGATAATTTCAGATGTTTCCACTTCTCTAAGTCATTCTTTATTTCCTTCCATTTTGTTATATAGTTATTTTGCAGGAGTTGCGCATTTTTCGGTGTGATGATAATTCCTAAGTACTTTAGTTTTGATACAATCTTTATGTTCCATTTTTCTTTAATTCTTTCTATGTTTTTCCTTGATATATTTTTTGTTATTGCCTCTGTTTTGTCCAAATTTATCTTAAAGCCTGCTAAGTTGCCAAATTCGTTAATTTTTTCCAACCAATAGCCTAAGTTCTTATTCGGCTCTTCTATAATGCAAATAATGTCATCAGCAAATGCTCGACATTTATATGTATTATTTCTGATTTTTGCCCCTTTTAGTTCATCCGTTTCTTGAATTGTTTCTAGCAATACTTCCAATGTTAGTATGAAAATTAGTGGGGAAAGGGGACATCCTTGCCTTGTCCCTTTTTTTATTTCCACTGTTTTACTTTCGTTTCCATTAATTACAATTTTTGCTTGTTGGTTCTTGTAAATTGCTTCGATTGAGTTCTGAAAGTAAAAGCCCATGTCCATTTCCCTAATTAATAATTTTAAAAAATTCCAATTGATGTTGTCGAATGCCTTTTCGGCATCTAAAGCCAGGAACATGACTTCTTTCTGTATATTTCTTTTATAATATTCTATCAGATTGATGATGGTTCTTACATTTTCTCTTTGGTGTCGGTTGGGGAGAAATCCCGATTGTTCTTCTTTTATCCTCTTTGTCAATACCTTTTTGAGTCTCTCGGCTAATATGGAAGTGAATATTTTATAATCTGTGTTTAGTAACGAAATTGGCCTGTAGTTTTTAATTTGTTCTGGGTCTTTGTTCTCTTTTGGAATTACACAAATTATCGCCTGTTTCCAGGTGTCTGGGATCCTCTGAATTTCTCTAATTTCGTTCATCACTTTCCGCAAAATTGGGATTAATATTTCTTGTAGAGTCTTGTAGTATGTTGCTGTTAACCCGTCCGGGCCAGGGGCCTTATTCCCCTTCAGATTTTTGATTGCCGTTATTATCTCTTTTTCTGATATTTCTTTGTTTAGAATTTCTCTGTCTTCTTCTGATATTCTTTGTATTTTCTTTCTTCCTAAATATTGTAGGATGTCTTCCTTCTTAATTTGTTCATCTTGATATAATTTTTTGTAAATTTTTTCAAATTGGTTCCTGATATCAGTTTCCTGTGTATACACTCTCTCTTTCTCTTTTATTTTTGTGATAAAACTTTTCTCTTTCTTCTTTATTAATTTCAGCGCTAGCCACCTCCCTGGCTTATTTGCGTGTTGAAAATGGTCCGCTCTAATGAAATTCAATTGCTTTGCTTTTTCTTCTAGATCTAAATATTCTCTTCTCTTCTGTAATAGCTTTATTTTTCTCATTGTTTCCTTGTTCTTTGGGTCTCTTTTTAGTTCTTTCTCTTCTTTCTCTATTTCATCCATGATTTCTTTTATTTTCCTTGTTTTCTCCTTCTTCTTCTGCGATTTCTGTTGTATAAGGTGCCCTCTCAGGACCGCCTTGCTTGCTTCCCACACTGTAAATATGTCCACATCCGGTGTTTCATTAATATTAAAGTACTCTTTCAATATCTCTTTGTTTCTTTCTATATCTTCTGGTTTCCTTACCAAATTCTCGTCTAGTTTCCATCTCCAATTTCTTTCTTCCTTTTTGATTTCCATTTCTATAAGGCAGTGGTCTGATGTTGTTCTTGCTATTATTTTTATCTTGGTCGTCCATGAGGTTATTGATTGTGAGGCCCAGATCATATCAATCCTCGACCAGGTTTTGTGTCTGGCCGAGAAAAATGTGTAATCCTTAACATGTTCATTTTTGTTTCTCCATACATCCTCCATTTTTAATTCTCTTTTTATATTTGTCAAGGATTTTGGGAGTACCCCCTCAGTTTTGTCTTTTGTGTGTGTGTGTGTGGTTCTATCTAAATCCTTGTCCAACACCCCGTTGAAATCACCTAGTATCATAATTTTATCAAAAGTTTGGTTTAATATTTGTGTTTCCAGATTTTTGGCAAATGCAGATTTTGTATTGTTGGGGGCGTATATGTTACAAATTAGTACTTTTAAGTTGTTCCAAATTATCAGTACTCCTACCATCCTCCCTTCTTGATCTTTGAAAGCCAATTTTGATTCAATTTCCTCGCTGATATAGGTGACTACGCCTCTCTTTTTTTCTATTCCCGATGAGTAGTAGGCTTTGCCCAATTTTTTATTCTCTAAATGTGCGACATGCCTACTAGCTATATGAGTTTCTTGTAAAGTAATTATTTGAAACCTTTTTTTCTTTAAATCATTGAATACTTTATTTCTTTTATTGGGTGAATTAAAACCGTTAATATTGTTACAGTATATTCTTAGGTTAGCCATGTTTTAGTCCGTAGTTTCCGGATCCTCCTCTTGTCTTTCTTCTTCTTCTTGTCCTTCCTGTGTTTCTTCTTCCCTTTCCTCCCCTTCTTCATCTTCTTCATTTGTTGCCATCTCTTCTTGAGTTGTTTGAGAGTCTATGACTTTCCTTGCTGTTAGCTTCGTTATTCTCTGGTCCATATTATATTTGCAATTTTCCAGCTCCTCCTTTCTTGGGGATACAAATCTTTGTCTCTTGCTCTGTTTTCTTCTGATATCATACTCTTGTTCGTCTTCGTCTGTGTCTTCTAATTTTATTCCTTCGTAAAATTGTCTGGCTTTCTCTACTGATTTCACCCAGTATCTCTGTCCTTTATATGTCGTCATCAGCCCCTCATCCTTCTCCCATCTGAACCTCATGTTCTGTCTTTTCAGTTCATCTGTCAGGAATGCGTATTTTCTTTTGTTGTTTATAATGGAGGTCGGGTATTCTTTTAAAATCACAATTCTTTTTTCCTTACAAAATGCTGATTTCTTACTCCCAATTCTCAAAATCTCATCCCTCATCACTTTTCTTGTAAATTGTATTATTACGTCCCTATTTGTCTTGTGTTTCCTTGCGTAGTTAGTATTAATTCTGTAGGTCCTGTCGATTTGTTCTTCCATGTATTCTTTCGTTCTCTGTAGGAGTTCCGCCAAAATCTCTGTTACTTTTTTTCTTATGTTTTCTTCTTTCTCTTCATGGATGTTTCTCAGTCTTAGCTGATATTCCGTCTCTCTTCTTTCTAAGTATTCTTGTCTTTGTGTGACTCTTTGATTTAGTATTTCCAAGTTTTTCATTCTTTCTTGTGTCTTGTCTTGGGTCTCTTCCTGTATCTGTTTTCCTTTCTTCAAACATTCTATATCTTCCTTCATTGCTTCAGTCTCTTTCTTCATTCCCGTTATCTCCTTTTTTAATTCCTCTTTTATTTCTGCCATCTGTTCCTGTGATACTTTTTGAAAAGCCTCTTTCATTCATTGATTTCAATTCTTTCCCGATGTTTTTCATTTCTTTCAAGAGTTCCTTTAGTCTTCCATCCTCTCCTATTGAGAATCTTCTTCCTGTTTGAAATAATTCTTTATTTGCCTCTTTATTTCCTTCTTTGTTCATTTCTTTTGGGATTTCTTTGACTTCCTTTATTTCTTTGGGCTCTTTTACATCTTTTCCTTCTTTGAGATCTTTAGCATTCTTGCCTTTGTTGGAGGCCATTTCTTCTTCCTGATTATGTTGTCTTTTCTGAAATAGATTCAAATTCTTTAGGTCTGCCCACATCTATTTTATTCACTCTTTTCCTTGCTTATAATGTAAAACTTCAAGCTTTTTCTTGCTTTATATTTATTTATTTATTTATCTCCTTGTCTGGTTTTTAATAAGTCCCTTGGATAAATCTTGAGAAATTCTATAATTTTGTCTCTTTATATTTCTATAGTTTTGTTTGTAGTTTTAACTCTTTGTATTTATTTATTTATTATTTATTTATTTTCTGTGTATATATATATATATATATATATATGATTTTATTTAATTTTTTAAAATTTATATATTATTTATCTTTCCAATTTCTCTAATTTTTCTACTCACGTTTTCCTTTTTGATATGGCTTGCCTTCTTATCTCTATATCCTTGTTCCTTCTGTCTCTCTCTTGCGTTGTTTGCCGCCTGCTTCTCTCTTTGTTTTGACTTCTTTTAGGCTTTATTTCCTTCTCTTGGCTTTGGGCTCTCTAGTCCTTTATCGCTATGCCTTTCCCCACTTAACTTTTGCTGCTTCTATGTTGCCCTCTCCTTCTCCTCTGGTCAGTTTACTACCCTTCCATGTTTATGCTCTTTGTTTCCGCCCTTCTTGAGGGACTTCCGCCCTTCTCTAGGCTCTTCTTCCGTTTTCCGTCTTCCCGTTTCAACTCTCGCGTTGCTTCGTCCCCTCTCGCGATGTTTCACCCCCTCGCTTTCTCTCGCGCTATTTCGTGCCTCCCGCTTCTCGCGCCGCTTTTCCGTCTGATCCCTCCTGCTTCTCCCCCCTCTCTCGGCGCGTCACTCCCTCTCTCTCACTCGAAGATGGGCGAGGCCTTGAGGGGCTGGCAGCGAGCCAGAGTCTTCTCTTCCTTCCCCAACTGAGGGTAGACACAACAATGGAGCAACTCAAGGTCGTCAGTGGTCGCTTTCTTCGGGGAATCTGGCCTTTGGGTATTTATTTATTTATTTGAGTTAGACTGGGAATAACTTGGGCCTTTGTACCGAATAAAAGGCAAAATACATTAACAGAAATCTGAAGAGAGCTAAAAGAGAGCTAAAAGAGCTTCCAGTATTTTTTCTGCTGTTGTTTTTCCTATGTACTCACAATTGCTTTATTTACTTAATTTTTGCTCTTTATGGTGGGGATTTGCCGCCGATTTATTTATTTATTTATTTTACTTATTTGTTTTCCCAGATATGACTTTTATTGCTGGAAAGTCTCCAATTTGTAGTTTATAGTTTGTAATATTTGTCTTTATATCTTTTCTTTATTATTTGTTATTATTCTCCTTCAGTCTCCTTTACTCCTTTTCCATTCTTCTATCCTTCAGCGCTTTCTATCTTTCCCCTTATAGCCAGATCTTTTGTTCTCCTCCTCCCGTTTATGAGAGGGATCTTCTACTTCTTCCCCAAACACCCTTTTTCACTTACTTCAGGTTCTTTGTCTTCTTTTCTTAAGTTAAAATGCACGTGGTCGGAGATAGTTCAGGAGTGTCCTGAGCACCCTGTCACGACTCGCCGTACCTTGGGCCCCTTGCCGGACCTATCTGGCGACCCCCTCTTGAGGAGAGAGCCTTTTAGGTCGTCGGCGGGACCCCCGGTTTCGCTGTTCCCCCCTCTTCTATCCGTGGGTGGGAAGGGAGCTGTAGCTCTACCCAGTCGTTCGATAGGGCTGGCACTTTCAGCAGAGCTCTAAGGTGCCTGTCTCTCCGCCATGCTTGTGCACCGGAAAATCTGCTCTGAATTGGGTTATCTGAATCCACACTGCCATATATTTCAGTTTAAAGCAGAAAATGTGGGAAGGGGCCCTAGAGAGGTGTTATTTCATGGTTTCTCTACTGCAGCAGCCCTATGCCCCTAACCCCATGAAAATAAAAGGCTTACTGTATAAGACTGCACCCTACAAACATAACAACAGAGACTTGTCAAAATAGTAGGATGGCATGATGCAGTCATATACTATGATAGCTTGGAATTTTATGTTGCAGAGCTTGCATTCCAGACAACGTCAAGAAACATTGCATTCCAAACGTGCAATGTGTTCTTGATTATTAAGAGACCCTTTTCAGTTTGTTTTGTTTTCTACTGCATACGACTGGCTTTGCATACACTATCTTGGTTTCCGGATGAGTATCTTGTTCCCTCGAGTACCTTCCACAATCAGAAGCCTTGGGGGAAAGTCATCCCTTAAGCAGGAGAGCTGGGAAGTGATTTGCATCACCACCTCCTCACAGTGAGCGGTAACACTTCTGTAGCAAGGAAAACAAATAGTCAAGAGAAATTATTTGAATAGTCAAAAGAAGCTTCTTTGGGTTTTGGTCTAAACCTTAAAGGAGCTGTCCAAGGTACTTAAACATCTCTGGAAACCATTTTCAGCATCTTGGGCAGCTTCTTTAAAGTATAGGAAATCTAAATCAAGAGCGGGGATGCTATATACCCAGCCGGGAAAGATATTACACGAGTAAATCAAAATGGAAAGACAATGGAAATAATACAATGAAGAAATGTATTGAAGAGATGACAAAATGACGCTCCTTAAAAAAAAGAACCATGTGAAGATGATCCTACAATTTTAGAAAGTAAAAACTGAACAGATAACCTAGTTGCGTTTCTTGCATGAATTGTCTAACACACACACTTACTACAGAAAGTGTGGTAGAAGCTGTACATAGAGCATTTGAGAGAAATAAATTGCCAGGAACAGATGACATACCAAAAGAGATGCTTCAAGCTTCAGAGACAGACTCCAGTCCTAACTAAAATCTGTCAACAAACATGGAAACCAAAACAATGCCCCATGTTTTGGAAATGCTCAATATCTATTCCAGACCATAGAAGAGTATATCAAGAATAGCAATAACTACAAGTCTGTTGCATTTATTTCTTGGGCTAGCAAAGCAATGCTCAATGTGTACAAAGCGATGCTCAAAAACGTATATTGTATATAGAATTAGAAATGCCAGATGTCCAAACTGGGTTCAGGAAAGGAAGACACACAAGGGATCATATTGCAAACATACACTTGATCATGGAGTACACTGAAGGATTTTAGAAGATTATAGCAAAGACTTCGACTGTGTAGATCAGGGGTAGGGAACCTTTGGCCCTCCAGCTGTGGTGGACTTCAACTCCCACAATTCCTTGAGGCTCGGCATTCGCCCCAAAGGCTTACCTTGGCCCAATGCCGAGCCTCAAGGAATTGTGGGAGTTGAAGTCCACCACAGCTGGAGGGCCAAAGGTTCCCTACCCCTGGTGTAGATCATGAAAAATGTTTTTTCACTCTCAAAGAAATGGCTATGTCACAATAGTTAACTGTTGTGATGCATAACCTGTACTCAGGACAAGAAGCTATTACCAGGACAAAATGCAGAGAAACAGAATGGTTTTCAATTGGCAAGTGGACCTAGCAAGGCTGCATTTTATCATCCTACCTGTTTAACCTGTACACCAGACATGTCATCTGTAAAGCAAGATTAGACTAAGTGGAAAGAGGTGTGATAATCGAAGGAAGGACCATCAACAATTTAAGATGTGCAGAGGGCACCATACTACCAGGAAAAATGGCAAGGACTTGGAACTATTGCAGAAGAAAGTCAAAAGGGAAACCATGAAGGCAGGTTTACAATTGTTTTTGATGTTGTTTATTCGTTCAGTGGCTTCCGACTCTTCATGACTTCATGGACCAGCCCACGCCAGAGCCGTGGCCACCCCCAGCTCCTTCAAGGTCAAGCCAGTCACTTCAAGGATACCATCCATCCACCTTGCCCTTGACTCTCTTCCTTTTTCCTTCAATTTTCCCCAGCGTCATTATTTTCTCCAAAATTGAAATGAGTTGATAAAGACACTGAAGTAGTTCAAGATTTACTATATCAGGCATTAATCGTAAGGGGACTCTAGCGAAGGCCCCTTCTATAGTGCCATAAAAATACAGATTATCTGCTTTGAACTGGATTATATGGCAGTTTAGACTCAACTAATCCAGTTCAAAGCAGATAATCTGGATTATATGACAGCCTAAGACTTTGAAGGGTGACGATACAGGAACTAGACAAAACATGGAAGTGTAAAGATATGTTATTGAATGCTAAAGTTAGGACTTTCAGTGCTGTCATATTTCCAATTTCTATGAATGGTTGTGAAAGCTGGACAGTGAAGAAGACTGATACGAGGAAAATCAACTTATTTGAAATGTGGTGCATGGCAAACAGAGATTTTTAAGTTACATTCATAGATTTCCATCAATATGATCGTTGAGGGTTTATGGGAGCTGTAGTCTAAACCAGTAATTTCTCAATTGTGTAGGGTTGTCAGACTGAACACTGAAGCAAGCTCATGTATTTTTTTCTGGTTGTGTAAAGATGGGAATTTCAGTAGATGCTTATTGTTACCTGGTTGCATGACAAGCAACACTTGCTGAAATCCATTCTTCTACAGTAGAGGAATCTTCTCCAATTTTCATGCTGACAGCCATATCCTTCTCTGCTGTGGCCCCCGACTTGGAACTCACTACCTGGTGAGATTAGGCAAGCCCCCACCTTAGTAGCCTTTTAAAAAAATCTAAAAACGTGGCTCTTCCTATGTGCTTTTGGAGAGTGACCATTTGTCCCAGTGTTGCCCCTATGATGCACTCCCCCCCCCCCCCCCGTCCTAAACTGAAAGTCTAACTCCACTGTTCATCCTTTTTGGGCTTCCCTCAATTACACTTTTTCTATTCCTACCTCAACCAGGGTTTTATCATTTTATTGTCCATTTAGCCTGCCCATTGTGTTTGATTTTATATATGTCAATCTCCTTTGTTTATATTATTTTGTTACTTTATGTATTTTATGTATTTTATTCTGATGAAATTTTGTCGTCTGCATTTTGTATTTTATCTTGCTGTATTGTATCTTTGGGCTTGGTCTCATGTTAGCCGCCCCGAGTCCCCTTCGGGGAGATGGTGGCGGGGTACAAATAAAGATGACGATGATGATGGTGATCCCAAGCAGCATTCATAACTGAAATAATGGCCTTCTAGGGCCCATAAGTCATTAACATTGAAACCACAGTGGCAACTGCAGATATCCTCCTTAGTGGTTTCCTCCTAATGTGGCGTTCACAATCCTGAGATATGTCAACTGGTCCTCACACTTCACCTAATGTTAAAAGCTAGTCTTGCCTGCCCTCTTGCCCTTCCATCTGCTCCCTTGCTCTGATCCTCAACCCATCACTCACTCTTTTCCACTCTGTTTCCCCAGATATTTATGCCTGAGGTCAAACTGCCTTTCCTCATCCCCAGCCACCCATTCTGCTCTTGTCTGTTCTGTTAATGATGACATGTGTCTAGGAAGGGACATTCCACCTTTGTTTTACAAAGGAAGATTGCTAAAAGAAATAAAGTGACTACCAGTGAGTCTCCTTGGAGCAGGGCCTTTCCTGGCCATGCAGGTGCCTTCATGTTTTGCCACTGAAGGCGAATGCATCTTCTTTTGTAATGATTTGGGGTCCTTTCCACTACAAAAACATAGCACGATATTTCTGCTTTAATTGCCATGGCAGCATTCTATAAAGTCCTGGGATTTGCAGTTGTGAGGTTTGCTTTTGAACTCCTCAGCCACAGAATTCTTCCCTGGTGTCTATGAACAAATTGCTAACCCCCCACCCCCCAAATATTGCTATAATATTAAAACTGGAATCATACTGCCTCCATCATATCTTTAACCTGGCTTGATTACACTATGTAACAAAATTTGAAAAAAAAATCTGTTCCTGGTTGGAGAGTTTATTTCTGTTTAATTGTGCAGTATGTGCTTTGAAAGTAATTGTTATACTCCATTATTTCGTTTTTGTGGCTGCCACAAACTATATTGCATTGGTTGAGACTCAAAGAGATTGTCATGTATTTATCGTGTCATCAGCAACCAGACAATTGTATTACATTTCTAACAGAACAAAACAAACAAACAGATTTTTTTTTTTAAAAAACACATTTTGCAAACTTGGTAGTTGATTAAATGTCCTTTGACCAGTATCTGGCCACTTGGAGTGCCTCTGGTGTTGCTGCAAGAAGGTCCTCCATTGTGCATGTGGCAGGGCTCAGGTTGCATTGCAGCAGGTGCTCAGTGGTTTGCTCTTCTCCACACTCACATGTTGTGGATCCCACTTTGTAGCCCCATTTCTGAAGGTTGGCTCTGCTTCTCGTGGTGCCAGAGCGCAGTCTGTTCAGCGCCTTCCAAGTCGCCCAGTCCTCTGTGTGCCCAGGGGGAGTCTCTCATTTGGTATCAGCCATTGATTGAGGTGCTGGGTTTGAGCCTGCCACTTTTGGACTCTCGCTTGCTGAGGTGTTCCAGCGAGTGTCTCTGTAGATCTAAGAAAACTATTTCTTGATTTAAGTCATTGACATGCTGGCTGATACCCAAACAAGGGATGACCTGGAGATGTCCTGCCTTGGTCCTTTCACTATTGGCTGCTACTTCCCGGCAGATGTCAGGTGGTACAATACCGGCTAAGCAGTATAATTTTTCCAGTGGTGTAGGGCGCAGACACCCCATGATAATGCGGCATGTCTCATTAAGAGCCACATCCACTGTTTTAGTGTGGTGAGATGTGTTCCACACTGGGCATGCGTACTCAGCAGCAAAGTAGCATAGCACAAGGGCAGGTGTCTTCACTGTGTCTGGTTGTGATACCCAGGTTGTGCCAGTCAGCTTTCGTATGATATTGTTTCTAGTGCCCACTTTTTGCTTGAGGTTTAGGCAGTGCTTCTTGTAGGTAAGAGCATGGTCCAGAGTGACTCCCAGGTATTTGGGTGTGCTGCAATGCTCCAGTGGGATTCCTTCCCAGGTGATCCTCAGAGCTCGGGATGCTTGTTTGTTCTTAAGGTGAAAGGCACATGTCTGTGTTTTGGATAGATTAGGGATCAGTTGGTTTTCCCTGTAATAGGCAGTAAGAGCACCTAGAGCTTCGGAGAGCTTCTGTTCTACCATTGTCATTGAAAAACTATAGCAAAATGTGCTATAGCAAAACATACTTTCCCCTTTTTTTGATGGAGTCAATTAGGAAATGACATTTATATCCTAGGAACAAATATTATGTTACATATATTTGGTTCATTCACCATAGTTTTTGTTTCTTCTCTCAAGGTGCATCTACACCGTCAAATTAACGCAATATGACATCATGTGGCTCAATATTATGGGATCAGTTGTACTCAGGAAAATTCAAATATTAATTAAATAAGTGAATGATCTTAAAATGGATTAGGAGGAATTATTATTATTATTATTATTATTATTATTATTATTATTATTATTTGAAACGCAACAAGATGAGTCCACGGCACTTCCCAAATGACTAGGACTCTGTGATGTATCGGTGAATAATGTGTGCAGATCCCAGTAAGGTAGCCTTCTGCAGCTAGCAGATGGTAATCTTGTTCAGCGCTGATTGTGTTTAAGTGCAGGCCAAGGTCTTTAGGTCTTTAGGCACTGCACCCAGTGTGCCGATCACCACTGGAACCACCTTGACTGGCTTGTGCCAGAGTCTTTGCAGTTCGATTTTTAAATCCTCATATCATGTCAGCTTTTCCAGTTGTTTCTCTTCAATCCTGCTGTCACCTGGGATTGCGACATTGATGATCCACAATTGTTTATTATTATTATTATTATTATTATTATTATTATTATTTCATTTTTATCCTGCTTTTCTCCCATGGATGGGATTCAAAGTGGTGTGCTGTGGTTAAAAAACCAGGAATTATATAAAACACACATTCAACAAAAATCATATCATCATAAGCCAACTAAAGCAAATAACCCAATTATTTAAACCATATTCAGCAAATTAATAAATTTCAACATATACCACTAAAACATGATGAGAGAAACTGGCCATTTACACCCGTAGATTGGCCATTTGGGGCAGAAAATTGGTCATGAACACCACAGGTTTGTCCACCCATAATTAAATTAAATAATAGAATCTAAATTGACACCCTTATCAAAATTCATTTGAGATGTAATGCCAGAAAAGAGTTCTGATGATACCATGGATTGCTAAAAAGACCAGTAATGGATCATAGAGCAAATCAGGCCTGAACTCTACTTAGAAGCCCAGAGGATTGAACCAAGACCCCTTCTACATTTCTATATAAAATCCCAGTGATCTACATTGAACTGGATTATACAGCAGTGTAGACGCATATAATCAAGTTTAAATCAGATACTGTGGATTATCTGCTTTGATAATCTGAATTATATCACAGTGTAGATCCAGCCTGAGGTTGTCATACTTTTGCCATATCATGAGAAGACATGGCAAGAAAAAGACAATAATGCTTGGTAAGGTAGAAGGTGATAGGAAAAGAGAAACCCTGCATTCAGAGATTGAGAGACTCAATCAAGGAAGCCATGATTGCAAGATAGGGTGACTGGGTGGGAGGAAGGGTCTCTCATTCATAGGGTTCCCATAAGTCGAAGTCAACTCGATGGAAATTAACAACAAACAGAAACCCCCAATGTATTTCCTCAGGGACACAGTTCAAGAATTGCATAAGGATGAGAACTAGGGAGGATGGTCCATTCACATGACACTAGAAGGCAACATTTGGCACAGTGCCTAGATAGAAAGAGGACACTGCTAGTGCTTCCCAACTCAAAGGACCTCCTATTACCCCTGTGTTCAGAGAAAGAGAGAGAGAGAGAGGACAGAGATGAATCTTTAACTGCTGCAAGAGTCTCACTGCTCACTTCACCTATTTCTGACAGTGTTGTCAATTGTGTACTGATCAAACTGCCTTGCAAGAGTGGAGAATCTTTGGGTTTTCAGATGTCCTGGATCTCATCTTGCAGAAGCCCTAGTCAGCATGGTCAATTGTAACAGAGGAGTTATATTCTAAAATTGCTGGACAGCTAAAGGTCGTAATCCCTGTTGTTTGGGCTAACCAAACATTTTACCACAACATCAGCTAACATTGTGAGCCCTTCCACACAACCATATAACCAGAAGCAGCAAAATTCAACAATATTTGCTTTGAACTGTGTTATCTGAGTCCACACTGCCGTATATCCCAGTTCAAAACAGATAATGAGGGATTTTATTCAGCTGTGTGGAAGGGCACTGTCTTCTATGCAGTAGCGACAAAGGTAGGGAATAATGTACTATATACAGAAAGGCTGGGACCAGAAAGCACTAACCGAATGGTGATTGTCAAACACTCTTAGGATTTCCAGATCTCAGCGCCTGACTTTTCAGCACCAGGGCTCAGGGCAAAGGGAAGGAATCTCATACTGAGAATACTGCTTTGAAGACTGTATGGATATTTTCCTCCTTTGTTAGACCTGGTGTTTTTGTTTGTTGCCAGCCCCACTAGATTAAATTAGTTATATAATTTACATAATGTTGACTTATCATTCAGTTGTTGATGTGCTAAGTCTCCTGTAGCTGAGGATTAGAAACTGAATGTAGGCCTATGGTTTCTAAGCCTTGGGTACTAAAACAACTTCGTGAAATAAATAACATGTTTCTGCCAGATCCCTGGCAGCAATTTTCATGCAGTTCTTGGGTCTAAAGTTATTGATTAATGACTTTGTATCTGCTGTTTCTCTCTCTCTTTTTTTTTGTCATGTCAGGAGCGACTTGAGAAACTGCAAGTCGCTTCTGGTGTGAGAGAATTGGCTGTCTGCAAGGACGTTGCCCAGGGGACGCCCGGATTATTTTTGATGTTTTTATAATCCTTGTGGGAGGCTTCTCTCATGTCCCCGCATGAGGAGCTGGAGTTGATAGAGGGAGCTCCTCCGCCTCTCCCCGGATTCAAACCTGCGACCTGTCGGTCTTCAGTCCTGTCGACACAGGGTTTTAACCCACTGCGCCACCGGGGGCTCCCTGCCATAACACAACACTCTCCATAGGCCATAGCACCAGGTTTGAGGGAGGTAAAAAATTGCTATTAATTAATTAATTTATTTATTTATCATATTTATATACCGCCTTTCTCAGCCGTAAGGCAACTCAGGGCGGTTTACATTTGGCACAATTCAATGCCCCCAACAACATAAAAACAGTTAAAAACATTAACATATAAAATAAAAATTCATATAAAGTCAATAAAAACAATAAAAAACATATATCCTCAGCATCTTCTTGCTGAAATCATTATTCAATCACATCGTCCAGTCGTTCTGTGGGTCTGTCTCTGCCTGTTACATTGCATTTGCAAATGCTTGCTCGAAAAGCTAGGTTTTAACTTTTTTTGCAAAATGTTAAGAGGGAGGGGGGCGATCTAATATCCCTGGGAAGGGCGTTCCAATGTTCCCAGATTGTACATGAAGCTTCCGGCAAGATCAGTGCATACTAGACAGCATCACTACTTTCCTAAGTTTGGTAACTTTCTTATGTCTCTACCTCTGCAAGCTGCTTGATATGTATCAAGGAAGATCCGCTTTGTTTGGTCAGGGTGGGGAGGCCCATTGCTCTCCAGATGTTGCTGGACTCCCAAGCACTATTTTAGCTCTCTCCAGTGATCGAGGATAATGGGAGTTGTTGGTCAAGCAATTGGAGTGCCACTCATTCCCCATTCTTCTTTCGACCTCATCAGATAGGTCTTACTTCGGTGGCATACACCAGTTCAGCCATAGTTTACCCACAGAGCCTGCTGGCTCCCATCCTGTGATACAGAGGAACTTCTGGTGGGGCTCTGTTGGTAAACTATAGCAGAACCGGCGTATGCCATAGAAGCCTCCTGGGTTGCACCAGAAGCAATGGGGGGAAGCAGCGCAGTCAGTGCTTCTCCCAGTAGGGTCAGCATGCCAGTAAGCCGCGCAATGCAGGATATGGGGCGATACGTTCCTCACGCCCCGCAATGGGCTGCATCAGATTCGTAACGACCCATGGCGATTCCAGTGGCCTTTATGATAAGGTCCCTACTCTTTCCTCCTCTGCTTCATCCTTCTCCCCCTTCCTTCTAATCCCCCGTTCTTCCAAAATTGGGATTCAAATGCAGGTCTTGTTTCTGTTGATGAGCCATGTTTTCGGCTACTAGTTCAATGTTCCAAACCCATCTGATAATGCTACATTTCATTTATGGACCATGTTCAGGAGGTGACATGATAGGCTGACACCTGTTGAGATACAAGGTGGTGACAGTCTGGATTTTTTCCCCTAGAGATAAAGCTCTTTTCTCATTCACGCCAACCCACCTGGCCACTCTAATATCATTGGTCATCCAATACCAATGTAACCTCTTCACTTTTCCCAGGAGTGGGAATCATGTGGCCCTTCAGATGTTGTTGGATAGCAGCTCCCAGTTTTCGTCCTCACCATTGGTGATACTTCTTTATGACTCTCATCCCTGCTTTATCAGGAAACATGTTAATTACCAAAGTCCTCAGTGATCTGCCAATTCATCATGATTGCATTTCATTCCAAAAAGTTTCCTTCTAAGAAAAGGGCTCTCCAAATGCTCCTATACCACATGGCAGTCAATCTATTCTGATTTTTATTATAGTTCTCCAAGATGTGGGATGTCTTTGGTTCAGCACTTTGGATAACTCCTTGAATGTTCAGACTTAAACCTGGAGTAGAATTACCACCCCACTGATGCTGGGCATGTAATAGATTTAGAGCTTAAGCCACTTTGATTCCAGTTTTAGGGGCAAGTTTATGAATATGATCATCACCGTCACCCATTAACCATAATGGTTGCCCTCTGTGGAATCCTGCTGTTTGTAGTTTTTGGCTGCAGATTTCAAAGGCCCCTTCCTCAGCTACCAATACTACAGGATGTTGCAATGGAGTTAAAATGCAATCGTAGTGCCATAAATGTGTAGTGTATAAAAGCTGGGCTCGGCTGTCAAACAACATCTGGAAGTCTGCATATTCCAGTTTTCAGAAGACCGTAGAATCTATAGGCATTCCAGTTGGTGGCCCTGAAAACCAAGCAAGGTTTTGATGAGGCAAATTCTTTACCTGTGAAGTAAATCCTTTATTGCTGTGCTCCTGAGTTGCAATAAAAGGATGAAAAAGTAACAGTTGAATCTAGATTGGTTGAAATCCACAAGCATGTGGACAATTTCAACAGAAAGGAGGAAACCATGAAAATGAACAAAATCTGGCTACCAGTATTAAAAAACTCTAAAATTACAACAGCACAACAACAGAGAGGAAACAAACAAGTGCATCTAATTAGCTCTCAACAAAAGTTTGCTCTAGGCACCGTCAGGCCATTATATGCTAATCAAGGTGATCAGTTGAAACACTCACACCTAGCTCCAGCAGACAAGAGTCCTTTGTCTCACCCTGATCATTCCACAGATATATAAACCCTTTTTCCTAGTTCCAAAACACCTCACTACCTCTGAGGATGCTTGCCATAGATGCAGGTGAAACGTCAGGAGAGAATGCCTCTAGACATGGCCATATAGCCCGAAAAAACCTACAACAACCTAGATTGGTTTCCTTGCATTAGCTGCACCATTGCTGAGCCTGTGCTCACATTCCCTGCTTCTGAGTATGTTCACTTTATGGACGTGGAAGGATTCATTTTATAGTGTTAACCTTAGGGAGAAATCCAGGTGAAATGAGAAGAAAGATGAAGGGAGAAAAAAAAAAACACGAACCCTGATTCCAAAGTGTTTTTCCCTATCCACCCCCACAATCCTATTCAGTTCCAGACTGCTACGTGTACATGCAGAAGGGTGTCGAATGACATCCATTTTACTGGCTGCTGTTCCCAATGGAATGCTGCTATGCACAGCTCATAAAACAAGGACAGGAAACTCTGGCTGAAGTGTCTATGGGTTGTTGCCTAGAAAGAAAGAAAGAAAGAAAGAAAGAAAGAAAGAAAGAAAGAAAGAAAGAAAGAAAGATAGAAAGAGAAAGAGAGAGAGAAAAGGAAAGAAAGAAAGAAAGAAAGAAAGAAAGAAAGAAAGAAAGAAAGAAAGAAAGAAAGAAGAGAGGAAGTTAGAGGAGAGGAAGAGATTGAGAGAGAGAGACAAATGTTAAAGTATAGCGTTACCAAACCTGTTTGAAAATTAAAACTTTACAAATCACTTTTTATAATGGGTATAATTTGGAAAAAAACTGTCTTTGCAGTCTGACTGTTCCTTGAGATAATCAAAGGTTGCTTTGAATGTGTGTATGTGTGCATGCATACAAACATATTTTTTTCTTTTAACAACAAACTCCACGCACGCACACACATACATCATCATCTTTCATTTCTTTCAGAGTCAGTGTCTTTTATTTTTCTTTTGAGAGAGAACATTTAAAAGTTCTAAAGAAAGCAACACGCTCAAAAGCAGGCTCGAAACAGAGAGATGCAAACAACTGGTGGCAATTAGCGCCAGTGTTTAATTAGTGGCCAGCTACACTGCGCAAGGGGCATTTTCAATCTTTGCCTTAGTGATCTTGTTTTTCTTTACCAACCTGTGTGCCGGAGCACCGCCATGCTTGTGGGTGGGAGGGGAAGGCGGGTGTTCAAGGCATTCTTGGAAAGAGGCCACCGAAGACACTCGATCTGGTTCATAGTTTAGATAAACATTTGGGAAGCTGTTCAGTTTGACTGTCTCCAGCACAGACTCTATTAAAAACAAGAAGATGATTTTGGGCCAGGAACATGCTTTGATGTGCATGGAAAAAAGAAAAAAAGGAGGGGAGACTATTGACAGTTAGACGTTTAGAGAAGTGTGGGTGGCATAAACTTCAAAAAGAGAGTGCACATTTTTTTTCCACCATGGACAACTTAGTCATATTTGTTTTATTATTATGTCGCAAGCTTCGTGTTCCTTGGGCTCATCCTAAAAGAGCCAGATACACTCACAGGATAACCTCAGAGTGTAAGAATGTGTTAAGGAAGTGCTCTCATGGTTGGCTCCCTGCGCGAAAAAGAAAACTGGCTGGACCTCCACAGAAACAACAAGAGGAGTGGTAGCATAGCCATGCTGATTTGGGGGGTGTCCAAAGAGCAATGGTTTCAATCTTGGGTTCAAATCTATGCTGTTTGATGTGACCTACAGTTCATTGTGGAAAATGTGAATTTCCATAACTATTTGGGAAATGGGATTCATAACCTTTTGGAAAACCACTGGTCACAAACAGAGGCGGCCCTAGGTAATTTTCAATGGTAAGCAAGCAGTATTTTGGTGCCCCCCCCCCCAACCAATCACTGATATATATTTTCCATTCGTCATGGGAGTTCTGTGTGCCATATTTGGTTCAATTCCATCACTGGTGGAGTTCAGAATGCTCTTTTATTGTGGGTGAACTATACATCCCAGTAACTACAACTCGCATATGTCAAGGTCTATTTTCCCCCAAGATTTGGCCCCTTGTGATTTTTTTCTATGGGGTTTTTTGAAATCCCGTATTTATGTGAACCATCCAAGGACCCTACAAGATTTGAAAACCAGTATCCAGGAAGAAATTACCAACATAATGCCTGCTATGCTGACAAGAGTCATGACAAACGCCAGAAATCGGTTTACTCAGTGTATGGAGAATGGAGAATGGGGGACTGAGTAAACTGATTTCTGGCGTTTGTCATGACTCTTGCCAGCATAGCAGGCGTTATGTTGGTAATTTCTTCCTGGATTACCAACAAAACTTTAGGTAAACAAAACTTTAAGTATGTGCCTACATTATAAAAAAAATAAAAATTTCGGATTCATACAATGGGTTTTATTAAGTTTTGAAAAAAGGAAGTTATGCTGCCTCACCCTGTACAATACAGTAAGCAATTATATACATAGTAAATATCTAGTGGAGACTTGAGAAGGTTGCTGTTTCCAACTATTCATGATAAGAGTTGGTCCCACATATCCGGGATTCAACCATCCACAGCTTGAATATTTTAATACCTCATTCTATTTTGACTTTACATAGAAAGGACACAATTTTACTATGCTATTCTATGTAATGGGACTTGAGCATCCATCCATACTAGATCTTAGAACCAAACCCTGGCAGATACAAAGGACCTACTGTATTACTACTACAGATAAAATTTGTATTCAAACTTGTGTCGTACTGAGAGAAGTGATCTACTGAAATAAATGAAACTGAAGCCAGTTATGACCAACACAATACTTGTGTACACTCAACCCACAGTGTTGGACCTGGTGCAGCACTGGCTCAAATTTGTCTGCTTTGATTGGAAATGCATTTTCTTTTGCCAGCCTAGAAGGAAATGTAAACAAAGGCCTTCTGCTGCCTATTAGATCGGGTCCATCACCAAGAATGCCTTTTGTGTCTTTTTTGTCCTCTCTGCAAATGACACAATGGACAAGACAATATATTAAATCCATTGAAGGAGAAATCTGATGGATGTGCAGAGGATAGCGTTCCTGATATCCTCTCCGAAGGAAATACTTGCCTCACACAAGACCAGCATGATGCAGTCATGCCGACCTGCATGACCGCATCACTGTGTATGAACCCACACAATCTCTTCGATCATCTGGAGAGGCCCTGCTCGCGCTCCCACCTCCATCGCAAGCGTGACTGGTGGGGACGAGGGACAGAGCCTTTTCGGTGGTGGCCCCTCGACTCTGGAACTCACTCCCCAGGGACATCAGACATGCCCCAACGCTGGCAGTCTTTAGGAGGAGCCTGAAAACGTGTTTGTTCCAGTGTGCCTTCCCAGAATAAGGAAACTCCCAGCAATATGCCCCTAAATGCACTTTTTAATGATCTAGGATTGTCTACATGCTCTATCCCTCTCCAAAATTTCTATCCTGTTATATGTCACCTGGTCACGCCCAACATTATTTTTAAATTTTTAATTAGTACATTGGCCTTGCCATAGGTTTTTAAACGTTGCTGTGTTATTGTTAATGTTTATTGCTATTTTCCGTTTATGAGTTTATTTATTGTTTGTATTATTATTGCTATTGTTTTCGTTGTTGTATTGTGGGCTCGGCCTCATGTAAGCCGCACCGAGTCCCTTGGGGAGATGGTAGTGGGGTACAAATAAAGTATTATTATTATTATTATTATTATTATTATTATATTAAGCCTTGTGGAACTGAAAAAGATATTTTAAAATATCTGAACATAGAATAAGTTATTTTTTCTGGATGATAGGTCTCAGGATTGTGAGGCTGGAGGGGTCACAGAGATTTTCAGAGAGGGAAACCCTATCTTTTAAGGATAGCTATATGTGTGGTCTTGCATTTCATGAGCAAACATCTAGTGCGGGTGGCACAATTTGCTCTCTAGCCACGTAGCAATTTGTGGCCATGAACCACTGTACCCACAACACATTTGTACATATTATCCAGTCGTCTGTATCACCTTCAGGAGGAGCCATAAATCATGGCGCAAGAGTCCATATCCTGACATATCATATCACTAGGTGTGGCTCTCTACTAAAGTACTGTGGATGAAGCACAATTCTACTGAATACTTTATAAGGATGCAACCTGCCTGCTATTAATTCAATCCAGATCATTGTGATAGCTGGTGAATTCTTCAAGTTGCTTCTTGTCTCCCACTTTTTTTCCCAATGTGATGGGAATATTTTCATGCATGGGAATCTACTTCACCAAGAACCATAATACATTTATTAGCCTTGAAAGCAGCTCAGGTCTTTTTTGCTTTGAGTTTTTAGAGACCAAACTAGTAAAGTCACTTTTTAAAAAGGGTATTATGATGAATACTGGCAGGGCCTATCCTTACGCAAACTTAGACAACTACTTTGGGCAGCGGAAAGAGGAGGGCAGTAGTCCCTTAGCATTATCTTTTGGTTTTCCTGCTTCTTCCCTTCTCTTGATGGATAGAGCTGTGTGGGACACCTCACCTGTCCTGATCCCACAACCTGGCCAGCTGCCTCAGATGTGGTGAAGGATGATCTCCTATCATCATGTGTACTGAAGGGACGTTTATCTGGGTCAAGGGCTCTAAATTGATATTGGGTTACAAGTTCCATCAGCTTTAGATGATGTGGGCTGGATGGCCATCTGTCAGGGGTGATTTGAATGCAATATTCCTGCTTCTTGGCAGGGCGTTGGACTGGATGGCCCATGAGGTCTTTTCCAACTCTTTGATTCTATGATTCTATGGGCTGCTGTCCAGCATGGATTTCTCACTTTTCTCATTCCCTAGGTAGTGTTTCTCAACCTGTGGGTCTCCAGATGTTTTGGCCTTCAACTCCCAGAAATCCTACCAGCTGGTAAACTGACTGGGATTTCTGGGAGTTGTAGGCCAAAACATCTGGGGACCTACACGTTAAGAACCACTGCTCTAGGAAATACTAATGTGATTCCTCTTATAACCATCCAAACGACATGGGACTGAATCATCTGGGAATTTTCCCTGTCCACATTTTATAAGAAGTAGTAAGGCTTCTGAAAGATGTTCAATGTATTGTCGAAGGCTTTCATGGCTGGAATCACTGGGTTGCTGTAAGATTTTTTGGCTGTATGGCGATGTTTCGGAAGCATTCTCTTCTGACATTTCGCCTGCATCTATGGCAGGCATCCTCAGAGGTTATGAGGTCCTCACAACCTCTGAGCATGCCTGCCATAAATGCAAGGGAAACGTCAGGAGAGAATGCTTCTGAAACATCGCCATACAGCCCGAAAAACTTACAGCAACCCAGCTTCTGAAAGAACTGAATAGAGTTCTAAACACATTCAGTTCAATGCAGCTTACAGAGAAAAGGTTTCACTGTTTGCAGCTCAATGGGTTTAATATAAATCCTAAATCACTACAGTTGTAATTTTCAAAATATTATGGTCCATAGTTTTAAAAAAAGTCCCTTATTTTATATATATGTAAGGCAATTTGCTGTCTTTTGCAGGGAGAATTAAGTACCCATTTCTGCCTGAAAACTTTTGTGCTACTCAGGAAGCCAAAGTCTCTATTGCTTATTTTTCATGTCACTGGTATATTCATTTTCACTTATATATTCATAGTCACTTTATTTATTCATATGTTTTATATTTTTTCTCTCTTTCTCTTTCTATATTCTTTAAAACACATATCGACAGTTTATGGATTTATCGCTCACTTTAATACAAATTTTGTTTTAATTATATATTCTAATAAAGATTATTTATCAAAAAAACCTTTTGTGCCAATCGGAAGGCTGTCTACTTTCATAACAGCTGTAGATGGCCAATTCTCTCATACCAGAAGTGACTTGCAGTTTCTCAAGTCGCTCCTGACATGACAAAAAAAAAAAAAAGCTGTAAGAGGTCCAACACAAGTATTATTGTCAGTGTTAGTGTTGCTGTGTGCCTTCAAGTCCTTTTGACGTATGGAGCCCATTCATTGGATTTTCCGGGGCTGAGAATGTGACTCTCCTCAAGTAACCCAGGGCCCTTACACCCAGTCCTATATTCCATAATATCAAGGCAGAAAATCACACAATATCTGCTTTGAACTAGGTTATCTGAGTCCACACTGCCATATATTCCAGTTCAAAGCAGATAATGTAGGATTTTCTGCCTTGATATTCTGAGATATAGGGTGTGTGGAAGGGCCCCCAGTGGGTTTCCAATCACCAAACATGGAATTGAACCGCGGTCTCCAGATTTGTAATCCAATACGCAAACTAATACACCAAACTGGCTGTCTACAATATATTACTTTGCTTATTTGTCAGCATGTGGTTTTGGGTCTGCGGAAGAACAACTGGTTGCAACCAGTCCGTAGAATGAGGTGGGACACAGTATTGTCTCTACATAAATATGCTCAGGGAAGATTTATTTTGGCAAGTTGTACTTTCCCACTCAGCAACAAGTGTCATGTGTTCCAAGGTTTTTATTTTTTTTCTTTCCTAACCATGCCTATACAAAATAAAAAAGCTTACTTCTAATCAACCCAAGTTGTGACATGGCTTTGGCACCCTGTGCGAACAAGCTGTTGCAAGTCAAGATTTCCTAACACTGAAAGGGGTTGGCTTACACTCCTCAAAGGCCAAACTCTAGGCCCTCCCCGCTTCTGATTTCTTTCTAAAATTATATGAACAGAATCACTTGTTTGATAGAGGAAAAGGAACACGCTGCCCATAAAATTGCCTTTTCCAAGATGAATTAGGCCCCTTCCACACAGATGAACAAAATCTCACATTATCTGCTTTGAATTGGGATATAGGGCAGCGTGGACTCAGATAACCCACTTCAAAGCAGATATTGTGGGTTATTCTGCCTTTATATACTGAGATATAGGGTTAGGTGGAAGGGCACTTAGTTAGGGAAATGAGTATGTATCTCAGAAATTTGAGAGTTGCCATCTAAAAAGTTACTTTTCCAAATTCTGATCGTGGAGATAGTAGACTTCAGCAATGAAAAGTCACATTGACACTTGGCAGTCAAGTTTATCTGGTTTTAGGGAAGTGGAGCATTATTTGGGCTCCATATCAGAAGGGTGGTACTCCAGTGCTTATTCTGAAAATTTTTAAAGGAGTCTTCTAATGCCTTGGATGTTGTCCTAAAAAGCGACTGGCTCTTTTAAAATTCACACTAAAATAGAAGTTGATTCACTGATATGGAAGCTACTGTTCCCCACTGCAGGTTGTCAGGAAATGTTTAGAATTGTGCTGCTGTATGGCTGTCAATCTACCTGGCAGGGATTTCTTCCATGCATCACAACCCATAATCCAGGCCACACTGCACCCAGTAACAACGGAAAACTGCATTTAATAAAATGTACAGCCCAGGCCTAAGTATGTATTACACTATGTAACAAAATTTGAAATATTTTCTGTTCCTGCTTTGAAAATGGCTGAGCGTGGATTTGAACTTTAGTCTCCAGAATTAAAATCTAGTGCTTAAACTACTTCACCAGCTCTCTATTAGGATGTAGTGCTCATCCAGCAGTTACCAGGCAATCCCTCTCCAATGCCAGAAATACAGCTTAATGGTGTAACATTAGAAAATGTTGACCATTTCCGCTACCTTGGCAGCCACCTCTCCACAAAAGTCAGCATTGACACTGAAATACAATACCACATGAGCTCTGCGAGTGCAGCCTTTTTCCGAATGAAGCAGAGAGTGTTTGAGGACTGGGACATCCATAGGGATACCAAGGTGCTTGTTTATAAATGTACTGTCCTCCCAACCCTGCTATATGCTTGTGAGACGTGGACAGTCTATAGACATCACATGCAACTCCTGGAACAATTCCATCAGCGCTGCCTCCGGAATATCCTGCAAATCTCTTGGGAAGACAAGCGGTCAACATGCTGGAAGAAGCAAAGACCACCAGCATTGAAGTGATGGTCCTCCGCCATCAACTCCACTGGACCAGCCATGTTGTCCGGATGCCCGACCATCGTCTCCCAAAGCAGTTGCTCTACTCCAAACTCAAGAATGGAAAACAGAATGTTGGTGGACAGGAAAAGAGATTTAAAGATGGGATTAAAGCCAACCTTAAAAACTCTGGCTGGGAGAACTGGGAAGCCCTGGCCCTTGAGTGCTCCAGCTGGAGGTCAGCTATGACCAGCAGTGCTATAGAATTTGAAGAGGCATGAATGGAGGGCAAAAGAGAGAAACATACCAAGAGGAAGGCACATCAAGCCAACCCCAACCGGAACTGCCTTCCACCTGGAAACCAATGCCCTCACTGCGGGAGAAGATGAAGATCAAGAATAGGGTTCCACAGTCACTTACAGACCCACCGACAGAACACCGACCTTGGAGGACCATCATCCTTGGACAACGAGGGATCACCTAAGTAAGTAAGTAAATAAGTAAGTAGGTAAAGGTAAAGGTTTCCCCCTGACATTAAGTCCAGTTGTGCCCGACTCTGGGGGTTGGTGCTCATCTCCATTTCTAAGCTGAAGAGCCGGCTTTGTCCGTAGACACCTCCAAGATCATGTGGCCAGCATAAGTGCGTGGAGTGCCATTACCTTCCCACAAAGTGGTACTTATTGATCTACTCACATTTGCATGTTTTTGAACTGCTAGGTTGGCAGAAGCTGGAGCTAACAGCGGGAGCTCACCCTACTCCCCGGATTCTGGAGACTAAGGTTCAAACCTAAAGACTGGGATTGTGGTGCAGCTGGCTGAGTGTCAGCTGCATTAAGATCACTCTGACCAAAAGGTCATGAGTTCGAAGCCAGCCCGGGTTGGAGTGGGTTTCCAACCAATTGTGTAGCTTGTTGTCAACCTTTGCAACCCGAAAGACAGTTGCATCTGTCAAGTAGGAAAATTAGGTACCACCTTAAAGTGTGGGGAGGCTAAATTAACTAATTTATGAGGCCATAAAAAAGACTCCAGCAAAGCACTCCAGCAAAAAAGAATGCGGGGAATGCGGTGTCGCAGATGGACGATGAAAGCGACAGCTCCCCTAGCAGCCAGAAAAGTTAAATAGCCTCTGTGTATGTCTGTATATGTTGTATGTCAAAATTGGCATTGAATGTTTCCCATATATGTGTACACTGTAATCCGCCCTGAGTCCCATGCGGGGTGAGAAGGGCGGAATATACATGCTGCAAATAAATAAATAAATAAATAAAAATAAACCTATGCTCAGCCGGGGAAACCTCCCTGGGATGAGTCACACTTTCTCAGCCGCAGATGAAGTCACAATTCATGCCAAGAATACCCTATGATGAACACATTGTGCCAAGAAAACTCTGTGATGCGATGACCTTACCTCAGAAATTACTTGAGTGCACCCCAACACAACATCAATAGCCCCTGGTGATGCATTTGCAAAGGGGTGCAAAAGCTAATCATGATATAATCTCCCTTCCCCACTGTACGATTACCTAAACTCATTTAAAGAAGAATACAGATGAAACATAGAGAGACATTTGAGAGGAGAAAACTGTTGGCATATTGAATTACTTGATGAAAGCTATATTTATTCACCTATCTAGATCAGATGTTCTGGGGCTCTCAGCCCATGCTAACAGTCATTAGGAAGGGTTGGTGAGTGTCTAGCAACTTCTGGAAAGTCACACTTTCCCTTCTAAGCTTGAATATGAAACAAGGATAGGGGACATGTGGCTCTCCAGATGTTGACTTAGGCACCTTCTACAATGTCATATAATCCAATTATCAGATAATCCAGATAGTATTCTTTGAACTGGATTATATGAGTCTACACTGCCATATAATCCAATTCAAAGTAAATAATCTGGATTTTATATGGCAGTGTAAAAGGCGTCTAGGAGCCCCCGGTGGCGCAGTGGGTTAAATCACTGAGCTGCTAAACTTGTTGACCAAAAGGTTGCAGGTTCGAATCCGGAGAGCGGCATAAGCTTCCACTGTCAGCCCCAGCTTCTGCCAACCTAGCAGTTTGAAAACATGCAAATGTGAGTAGATCAATAGGTAAAGCTCTGGCGGGAAGATAATGGTGTTCCATGCAGTCATGCCGGCCACATGACCTTGGAGGTGTCTACGGACAATGGCGGCTCTTCGGCTTAGAAATGGAGATGATTACCATCCCGCAGAGTCGGACACAACTAGACTTAATGTCAGGGGAAAACTTTTATCTTTACTAAAAGGCGTCTTTGAGTCTCCTTGTGGAGAAAAAAAGCAGGACATAAAGCAACACAACAACAACAACAACAACAATAGCAAAAGACCACCCTATTTGGATCTGCACACATTATTCACCAATACATCACACAGTCCTTGATACTTGGGAAGTGTCTGACATGTGATCCAATACAACAGCCAGCAGAGTGATCTTGTTTGCTGTGTACTCATATTGTTGTGTAAATAATAATAATAATAATAATAATAATAATAATAATAATAATAATAATAATAATGACTCCTAACTGTCATTACAGATGGGAGCCAAAGGTGAGGGATAGGAGTTGCCGTACACAAATATTTGGGAATGCATAGGCTACTCACCTCTGGTTTAATGGTTAACGTTATTCTGCCATCAAAACCATGTTTGAATTTAACAATTCTGTCCACAGTGTTTCAAAGTAATTCAGAACCACTGTCAACAGACCCATTGTCACCAGTATTTGAAATGTCAGCTTTAATAAAGGGGTGCTGTTCAAATTAAGACCTGTTTACTCAAAACTCCATCCTTGTGTTGTTCAGTGAGATTAAGAATCCAATCTGGTGTGTCCACACAGAAGTTAAATCCCACACGTAATCCTACACACTAACAATACAACTAGCAAACAAAGTCAGGATGTAATGAATTGGCCACCAATGCCTTTCATCTTTTGGAAAGACAAGGGGGTGGGAAAACCCTGAATGGAGAAACTTCCTGAAAGAAAGTGAAACATAGAAAAAAGTTTTGAAACGCAGAATAGCAATAGCCTCACAAGTATTTCTTGGAAATCAAATTCCTTTTGTAAGGATACCCAGAAATGTGAGGCAACCTTTTTTTGAAAGGCTCACTTCTCATCAAAATTCCCAAATTATGCTTTTGTGGGATGAGGATGCATTTCCAGTTTAGAGCAGAATAGAAAAGGTGCTTCTTTAGACTGCAGTTCCAATGGTCATGCTGCCTGGGGGATTCTGGGAGTTGTAACCTAAAAGCCATCTTCTCCAGTCTATGGCTCAGGCTCCTTCTACACCAGTGTTTCTCAACCTTCCTAATACTGCGACCCCTTAACACAGTTCCTTATGTTGTGGTGACCCCCAACCAGCAAATTATTTTCATGACAACTTCACAACTGTAATTTTGCTACTGTTTTGAAGCATAATGTAAATATCTGATATGCAGGATGCAGGCATGTAGCCGGGGGGGGGGGGGGCTTGAGGGGCTTCAGCCCCCCTCGAAATTCTCATGGTGGTTCGCGAAAAGGCCTTACTGGTGCATTATTTAAACTGTTATGTTTATTCATATCATGATCTGATCACCATACTCAATATATCCCATATGCATGTGGGTATTGGGGTAATGATACAAAAGGTTTGCTAGGCTAGACCCTCTTTCACTCAGACTCAGCCCCCCCCGAAACTCAGCCCCCCCCGAAACCTCCCCTGAAAAAAAATTCAGCCCCCCCCCCCCCCGAAACGAATCCTGTAACTATCTGATAGGCAGGATGTATTTTCATTCACTGGACCAAATTTGGCACAAATACCCGATACACCCAAATTTGAATACTGGTGTTGGGGGTGGATTGATTTTGTCTTTTGGGAGTTGTAGTTGCTGGGATTTATAGTTCACCTACAATCAAAGAGCATTCTGAACTCCACCAATGATAGAATTGAACCAAATTTGGCACACAGACTCCCATGACCTACAGAAAATACTGGAAGGGTTTGTGGGCATTGACCTTGAGTTTTGGAGTTGTAGTTCACCTACATCCCAAGAGCACTGTGGACTCAAACAATATGGATCTGGACCAAATTTGGCATGACAGTCAATATGCCCAAATGTGAACTCTGCTGGAGTTTGGGGAGAATAGACCTTGACATTGGGAGTTGTAGTTACTGGGATTTATAGTTCACCTACAATCAAAGAGCATCCTGAACCCCACAAACGACAGAATTGGGGCAAACTTCCCACACAGAACCCCCATGACTAACAGAAAATACTGTGTCTTTGGCGACCCCTCTGACACCCCCTCACGACCCCTCCAGGTTGAGAAACACTGGTCTACCATATAAAATCCAGATAATCTGCTTTGAACTGGATTATATGGCAGTGAAGACTCATATAATCCAATTCAAAGCAAATAATGTGGATTATTTGATACTCTGGATTATATGACAATGTAGAAGGGGCCCTAGTCAACATCTGGAGGGCCACATGTCCCCCATCCTTGTTTCCTATACAAACCAAGGAGGGAAGGTGTCACTTTCCAGAGGTTGCTAGACACTCACCAACCCTTCCTAATGACTGTTAGCATGGCCTGAGAGCCCCAGAACATCTGATCTAGATAGGTGAAGGTCATTGTACAGAGAGGAAGGGAGATTATGTCATGAGATTATGCATCGCCAGGAGCTACTGTTGTGGTGTTGGGGTGCACTCATGTTATTTCTGAGTTAAGGTGAACCCATCGCAGAGTGTTCTTGGCATGATGTGTTCATCAGAAGGTATTCTTGGCATGAATTGTGACTTCATCTGAGGCTGAGAAAGTGTGACTCACCCAAGGGAGGTTTCCCCGGCTGAGCGTGGGTTTGAACTTTAGTCTCCAGAATCGAAGTCTACGAAACCACGGCACTGGATCTCTATTAGGATGTATCAGATAATATTTATATTGCCAGAAGTAAAACTTAAAAAGTAGAGTTGGGAAGCTAAAGTGCCAAGGTAGTTTGGTATAACTTTAGAAGCCTGGAAAAATCTGAAGAAGGATTTTTGCCTACTTTGAGAAAGACAGTTAGAGCTGGCATCAGGTGAGTGTCTCTGGAGTGAATATTGCTCTGTAAAGGCTCTCTTCTAATAAGCTTGTTCCACATCTCAGAAGGCATGGGAGCTTGGAGAACTGGAAAATTAATATCTACTAGGGCTTGAAAATCAGTTATTTGAGCTAATAAAGCCAAGTATCTTGTCACATGGTTTGTATAGGGTGAGTGCATTTTAAAGGATGCAGGCCCCTTCCACACAGCTGTATAATATCCATATTGAACTGGATCATATGGCAGCATGGACTCAGATAACCCAGTTCAAAGCGGATATTGTGGATGATCTGCCTTGATATTCTGGGTTATATGGCTGTGTGGAAGGGCCCATAGCTGCTCAGTGAAAATCCTATGTGTTCATCATCACCATATATGGTTTCTGCTGTGGAGATAAAAAGACTGCAGACTTGCATGATGAATGTGCTTTAGATCACTGGGCTGGATACAAAATTGGCATGCTTGGACAACACTTTGGAGCCATCCACACAGTCATATAACCCAGGTATAGGTAAGTCTGTATCCATCCCTTATCTACAGTGGACCTAGACTTTAGATATGGTATAGCGGTGAGAAACTTGGGAAGTCCCAGTTGTAGCTCCTGCTGAGCCACCAACCTCAATGTGTAACCTTGGGTCAGTTGTCTCTCTCCACCTTTTCTGCTTCACAGGGCTGTTGTGTAGCTGAAGTTGGTGATGGGGGTGAAATCCATGCTTTGGGCTCACTGGTTAAAAATATAACAGAGAAAACAGAATTCACTGCCTGCAATGTCCTATTGACCTCATTAGGACCGCAAGACAAATAACACTATAGGAAAAGGTAAAGATTTTCCCCTGACGTTAAGTCCAATCATGTCCGACTCTGGGGATTGGTGCTCATCTCCATCTTTCAAGCCGAAGAGCCGGCGTTGTCTGTAGACACCTCCAAGGTCATGTGGCCAGCATGACTGCATGGAGCACCATTGCTTTCCCGCCAAAGCAGTACCTATTGATCTACTAACATTTACATGTTTTTGAATTGCTAGGTTTGCAGAAGTTGGGGCTAACAGCGGGAGCTCACGCCGTTCTCCAGATTCAAACCTGCAACCTTCCGATTAGCAAGTTCAGCAGCTCAGCGGTTTAACCCACTTTGCCACCAGGGGCTCCTGAATAATACTATGTAACACGTTTTTTGTCCCTAGGTTGTAAATGTCATTTCTCAATTGGTCCTAGCATTAAAAACATGGGAAAATTTTATTAAATCTTTGATAATTTGCATTATACAGCAGTGTAGAAAGGGTCTATAACATCCTTTGGTCTAATGCAGATGTAAATACGGACCTCAACAGAGGCCAGCGTGCAATCCTGTGTGTATTTGCATGAAAGGATGTCTGCTGGTTTCAGCTAGACCTACTTTGTATGAGGGCCCTTCCAGACAGGCCCTATATCCCAGGATCTGATCCCAGGTTTTCTGTTTATCCCAGATTATCTGGCAGTGCGAACTCATATAATCCAGTTTAAAGCAGAAAACCTGGGATCAGAACCTGGTATATAAGGTCTGTCTGGTAGCAACCGGTAACTGCTTCATACCAAGCTAGTTTGGTGACTACAATGTTCATCATTCCCAGTCCGCAGGAAAGGCAATTCTAATCATTCTATCTCCAAAGGACCTTCTTGCAGCAACACTAGAGGCACTCCAAGTGGCCAGATACTGGTCAAAGGATGTTTAATCAACTACCAAGCTTGCAAACTTTGTGTTTTGTCTGTCTGTCTGTGTGTTGTGTTAAAAATGTAATACAAATGTCTGGTTTCTCCTGACACGATAAATAAATAAATAAATAAAAAATCTCCAAAGTAATGCCCTCTTGGAATTAATCTGGGCTTCCTTTTGAGTAGACACACAGGCTAGGTCTATACTGCCCTTTATCCCAGGATCTGATCCCAAATTATCTATCACAGTGGAGACTCATATAATCCATTTCAAAGCAGATAACCTGGGATCAGATCCTGGGATATAAGGACAGTGTAGAAAGCAGACCCACTGTGTTTGCCTTATTTCAGAGTGCAGTCCTATGCGTATTGATTCAGAAGTTTCATTCAGCTGAATAGTTGCAAATCTTCAAAGAGAACAGTTTGCTTGAGGCCACCTAGAATTAACAAATGTTTAAGGAACTCGGTGATTTAACAAAACGGTATTGGAAAAAAGAATAATTAATATGTTTCTTTTGGAAAAAAAAAACCCCATTGTATTAAAAATCCATTTATTTCTTGTGTTCTGTACATAAAGAGATGAGTCTTACACAGACCTTCCAAAAGCAAAACCAAAAAGTAAGTAAAAACATAAATACATATATATTTTCTTACAAAAATGTCAGATTTACAAAATATACACACTGCACTTTCAGCTTGCCTTGTTGTGCACGCACTTGAAAAGGCTCCCAAACAAATGAAGACCTCGGCAAGTAGATCTTATGCACTGCAGAATGAGTGGAGAGCTTCTCTCTCGCTCTCTGTTCGATCCCCAAAAATGGTACACTCACACCATTCCCATCGAATGGCTTCTCTTTCTCCCTTACCAAAGCTGCTCAGTGTCTTGTTTTTAAAAGAAACTTCATCTCCATTCATTAAAAAACAGAAGAAAAGGGAAATTATTACAGTCTTGGGAGGAAGGGAAGGGAAGGAGAACAAAACCAGGACTCATTACAACTCTCCAATTCGTCTTTAGGGCAAAAATAAGCCAAACTTTTTACATTCACAGATATTTTTTAAGAGCAAAAAAACACAACGTTAAGAGGAAGGGAAATGGAATTGCTTCATATTTCAAGAAGAAATACGAAACCCTTTGGAAGTGAAGCTGCATTTCTTTGACTGGGGGCCCCTCGCCAAGGAAGATTTTATCTATGCTGATGTGGAACATTTTGCTTGGTTTCATTTTAGAAGTATATTTAATAAAACAGCAGTGGAAGTGAAAGATGGAATACTTTGCTGCCGTTGGATGTTTTAAAGAATTGCATATTTTAGGGCTGAGGCAAAGCAGTTAGCTTGGACGTACCACTTGTAAAGATTGCAATCTTACTCTCTTTCAGGAATAAGTCTTTTTTCAGAGACACACAGACACATCTCCACTGCACACCACTGTGAGAATCTAGGATGTGTTAAATTATGGACCTGGTGCTGCTTCTACACTGTATTTATATCCTAGGATCTGCTCCCAAGTTATCTGCTTTGAATCGGATTATATGAGGCCCTTTTTGTAATTTATTTGTATTTTATGGCGCTATTATGTGCTGCTCTGTAAGCTGCCCCGAGTCCTTTCTGGGAGATGGTAGGTAAAGGTTTTCCCTCTGACATAAAGTCCAGTTGTGTCCGACTCTGGGGTGTGGTGCTCATCTCCATTTCTAAGCCGAAGAGCCGCCGTTGTCCGTAGACAGCTCCAAAGTCATATGGCCAGCATGACTGCATGGAACGCCGTTACCTTCCCACCGGAGTGGTACCTATTGATCTACTCACATTCGCATGTTTTCAAACTGCTAGGTTGGAAGAAGCTGGGGCTGACAGCAGAAGCTCACGCCGCTCCCTGGATTCAAACCTGTGACCTTTCGGTCAACAAGCTTAGCAGCTCAGCGGTTTAACCCACTGCACCACCGGGGGCTCCTTCTGGGAGATGGTGGTGGGACATAAATAAAGTTGTTGTTATTATTATTATCATTATTATTATTCTACACTGCCATATAAAATCCAGATTATGTGCTTTGAACTGGATTATATGGCAGTGTAGACTCATCTAATTGAAGTAGATAATGTGGATCATCTGATTTGATAATTTGGATTGTAGGGCAGTGTAGACGGGGGTTATGTCTCCTGTGCCAGATAATCTGGGTTAAACAGATAATTTGGGATCAGATTCTGGGGTATAAAGCAGTGAAAAAGGGGCGTGGGATTATGCTGCTGAAATTACAATTAATGTCATCCCGCTGATTTCCATAGGGCACAAGAGCAAATCCTATATATGCTAATTCCAAACTATCCCTGAGCAGAATTTATTTCAAGTATGTAAATTTTGGGTTACTGTGAGTTTTCCAGGCTGGATGGCCATGTTCCAGAAACATGGCCGTACAGCCCGGAAAACTCACAGCAATCCAGTGATCCTGGCCATGAAAGCCTTTGACAACATATATCAGTTTTGCAGATACTCAACTTTGCACTTGATTGTGTCAAGCACGCAGAGGCGCCTTTTACAGATTTTTAAAGAAGATGACCCACATTATCTACTTTGAACTAGATCATATGAGTCTACACTGCCATATAATCCAGTTCAAATGTTATCTGGATTTTATATGGTGGTGTAGAAGCAGCCAAAGCGAAAATTGCAACCTGACACACATTTCCTACAGGATAAACTTCCATTAATCACAACAGCACTTCCTTTGAGCAAGCAGGGTTAGAACAGTTTTCTTGTCTCCCAACCCAGATTAATCTTAGGCCCCTTCCACAGAGCTAAATAAAATGCCACATTATCTGCTTTGAACTGGAATATATAGCAGTGTGGACTCAGATAACCCAGTTCAAAGCAGACATTGTGGGATTTTCTGCCTTGATATTCTGGGTTATAGGGCTGTGTGGAAGCACTTTGGCAATCCATTCATTTTCCATGGAATTTTAAAAGCCGAACTGCAAACAATCTAGATCTGGAGCCCTACAGACGTGGAGGGGAAATTAGTCAAGTTTCCACCCCTTCCCTTAATACAATCTCCAAAAGGACTCATAGATGTCTTTCTTGGGAGGGAGGGATAGTGATCCCAGAATATCAAGGCAGAAAATCCCACAATCTCTGCTTTGAACTGGGTTATCTGAGTCCGCACTCAGATAATGTGGGATTTTCTGCCTTGATATCCCAGGCTAAAGGGCTGTGTGGAAGGGCCCTTGGTGGGGGGAAGAGAGATGGTGTATGCCTGCTTTACATATTTCAGTGCTGGCTGTTTTCTCAGGTGTTCTGAATTAAAACTGCAGTACAAATAAGAGGGAGAAAGGGAGCGACAGGAGGAAAAGGAGGAGGGGAGCATCTCAGATTTCTTCAGACTTAAACAAGAGACCTTAGCGAAACTTGTTTCCCTTTCCCTCCATTTTCCTAAAAGGAATGCAGAGCCAATGCAGGCTAGCAGCAACCTAGCTGAACCTCAACCAATGCTTTGTTACGGTTCCCCCATAAAGGAAAACCGATCCCATGCTTCTGCCCTGCCACCGAGAAACACACTTTTGTTTCTCTTTTGTCCCCTTGGACAAAAGAGAGGAGAGTAAAAAGCATTCTCTCCAAAATCAACATGTCACTTCTTTTTCAGAGCACTCCTCCTTGGCCCCACACCCCCGTCCCCTCCCCAAAGCCCTTTTTGCAGAAAGGAGGAGTCCTACAGAAAAGAACTTCGTAAAATGAATGGAGGAAATTCCCCACCAACACAGCTTGAGCCGATGCCCGTTGACTCGGGAAGTTTAAGCCCCAATGAGTTCGGCAAATATGTACGGTAAGGGTGCAATCCTATACACTTATTGGAGTCAATGGGTTCAACTTCAGAGCAGACATAAGATAGGATTTTGGCTGTGAGTGCTCCGGCTCTAAAGAGACTGAGCATATTTATGACAGCGTGAAATTAAAAGGAAAGAGCCATGTATTAATTTGTAGTGGCAAACTTTCCAGGAGGTTCAAATGAGAGCTGCTGCCTTCCACAAAGAAATTGCTCAGCGTGCATTCTGTTCCTGCTGGAGGAGCCAACGTCGTCCAAAAAAATGGCTTCAAACTAAAGAAATTGGACTCAAGGCTGGGGTAGCATCTATCTCAAGAAGCAAAGAGTGAGCAAAACCATCCTATGCAACCCTGGGCGGCAATGTTCGGCCCCTAAAGAGTTGGTCACAACTCTAACATCCACAAGCAGTGCCTGGTTACAACACAAGACACATCCCTCCTTGTGAGGAAACAACCCCTCAGCTATAAGCCTCTGAGGCCCCTTCCACACAGCTGTATAAAATCCACACTTAACTAGAGTACATAGCAGTGTGGATTCAGATAACTCAGTTCAAAGCAGATATTGTGGACTATCTGCCTTGATATAACTAGGAAGCCCTGGCCCTTGAGCGCTCCAGCTGGAGGTCAGCTGTGACCAGCAGTGCTGTAGAATTTGAAGAGGCACAAAAGAGAGAAACGTGCCAAGAGGAAGGCACATCAAGCCAACCCTGACTGGGACCACCTTCCACCTGGAAACCAATGCCCTCACTGCAGGAGAACATGCAGATCAAGAATAGGGCTCCACAGTCACCTAAGGACACATCGCCAGTACACTGATCTTGGAAGACAATCCTACTCAGACAACGAGGGATTGCCTAAGTATTCTGGGTTATATGGCTGTGTGGAAGGGCCCTGACACACCATGGCTGCAACTTGAATGTGTGGCTCTGCCAGATCTGGCTTAAAAGCTCCCCTTTTGGGTGCTGGATCACCTTTTCATACCATCTTTGCCCACCCAGCTAACTTTCCAATGAAGACCTTGGCCACAGTTGCTCCCTGCAATCCTACAAGTGGCTTTGGATTGTTTCGGTCTCTCATCTATTCCATGATTGTCCTAGAGCTTGGGGAAAAGGTTATCTTACTAGATGAAAACTCCCAAAATCCAATGGCCACCAGTTGGAGATGCCATCCAAAACAGTAATTATTTTAACTAGAGTTTTCAGGGCATCTCTGCCTTTGGGTTCTGGAAATTGTCATCCATATGTGATTACCACCCACTCTCCTATAATATCCAGAATCTTCCCAACCAGTATAGCTACTGATGGGGAAATTTTCGGAGCAGCTGCTCCATTTCTGTTCTTTGTACGGAGGGCTGGGAGGGAGACAAAGCACCTCTTGGGTCTATATTTTGAGAGGATGAGTTACTGGAAGTCCAGTTTGCCATCCCAGAGACAGAAATGTGACTTAATTTCTGTTTTGTTTGTAAACCTTCACTTCTCCCTCCCTCTCCTTTCCCGTTGGCATAATTCCCACATTTCTCTTTGAATCGCATTTTCAGTTATTTGTCTTTCTTCTTTTTCTTTTCTAAAAGGGGTTGGGGTGCAGGGTGGGGGGAACAAGTAAAGGAAAGTAAAGACATTCTCACAGGATCAGAAACAGACCTGTTCTGAAGAGCAAAGTCTTAAGAAGGACACTTATTCTGCACTCTCCAACTTGGCTAGCAAGGTAAACATTTGAAGAGAAAGAGAGAGACCAAGTTGGGATGTTTGCCGCACGTAGAAATCCAACCATCCCTTGGAAAGAAGTAAAGGCAGAGTATGAAGGAACAACGGACCCCTTTGCACGTACGCAAACACACACACATCACAGCCACCCTCCTTCTTTCCTTCAGGCAATGCCTTCGCCACAAGAAGGAAGAACAGCCGTGTGGGAAAGGGCCGGCAAACTATAGGAGTACAAGTCTAGGTCTCATACTGCCGTCTCTCCTTTGCTCCCAGTGCTGAGTCTGTGGTAGAAGCGCCGCCAAGACTGGAGGGTCTTGCCAGTCCAAATCCAGAAGCCGGTGGTGATGCCCACAATCATGGTCATGAGATACTTGATGAGGAAGACTGTGAAGTCGGGGCTCATGGGGGCGAAGTTGGCAGCGGGGCAAGTGATGGCGTAGCTCTTGCAGTTCTGCAGGAGCCAGGTCTTCTCCCAGGTGTCCCGGAAGGCCTGCTCGTAGAAGTAGCAAGCCAGCACGATGGTGGCCGGCACGGTGTAGAGGACACTGAAGACCCCGATGCGCACCATCAGCTTCTCCAGCTTCTCAGTCTTGGTGCCGTCGTGCTTCATGATGGTCCGGATGCGGAAGAGGGAGACAAAGCCGGCCAGCAGGAAGGAGGTGCCAATGAAGAGGTAGACGAAGAGTGGGGCCAGGACGAAGCCCCGCAGGGCGTCCACGCTGTAGAGGCCCACATAGCACACCCCGCTGAGGACGTCTCCATCCACCTGCCCCATGGCCAGGATGGTGATGGTCTTGATGGCTGGCACAGCCCAGGCGGCCAAGTGGAAGTACTGGGAGTTGGCCTCAATGGCCTCATGGCCCCACTTCATGCCGGCCGCCAGGAACCAGGTGAGCGAGAGGATGACCCACCAGATGGAGCTGGCCATGCCAAAGAAGTAGAGGATCATGAAGAGGATGGTGCAGCCCTCCTTCTTGGTGCCCTGCACCACTGTCCGGAAGCCATCCTCCGAGAAGCGCTCCACGCACACCACACGGTCCTCTAGCAGGAAGCCAGCCACATAGGCCACAGCCACCATGAAGTAGCAGCCAGAGAGGAAGATGATGGGCCGTTCGGGGTAGCTGAAGCGCCGCATGTCCACCAAGTAAGTCAAGACGGTGAAGAGCGTGGAAGCGCAGCAAAGCACCGACCAGATACCCACCAGCAGGCGGGCAAAGCGGACCTCGGCCTGCTTGAAGTACATGAGTCCTCCGTTGGGCAGGTCGGGCTCACACGGGGCGCCACAATCCCGCTCACCTAGGAAGCGGTAACCCAAGTACGGGGGCACCTTGAGCTGCCGGGGACAGGAGAAGGTGAAGGTGGCATGGCCGGTGGTGGGAGGCAGCGGGTGAACAGGGGGTCCGGGTAAGTGTTCTGTGGGGTACGAGGCGGTGGCAGGGCTCCCCGGGGCGACGCCTGCTCCACGCCCTCCTCCCCCCCCGGAGGATGAGGTGTCGGAGGTGTTCTGTCCCACGCAGATCTCCCCAGCGCCGTGGACGGGGAAGTTCTCACAGCGCAGGCGCTCGGGCCACTGGAAGCCAAACTTGTTCATGAGGGCCTCGCAGCCGTGGCGGGCCCTCTCGCAGAGGGAGCGGCAGGGCGGGATGGCTTGCTCCAGGACGGTGCAGACCGGGGCGTACATGGAGCAGAGGAAGAAGCGCAGCTCCGGGGAGCACTGCACCTTGACCAGCGGGTAGAACTGGTGCACCTCCAGGCCGGCGTCCTCCTGGCTGGTGTGGCCCAGCAGGTTGGGCAGGATGGTCTGGTTGTAGGCAATGTCGGTGCACAAGGGGATGGAGATGGGCTGGCAGAAGCCGTGGTCCGGCACCGAGATGCCCTTCTCGCCCTGCGAAGAAGAAGAAGGCTGCCCACGGCTGGCATGGGGCACCAGCCAGGCAAAGGCCAGCAGACCCCACAGGCCCATGGCTGCTGCCCTGAGCATTGGGGGGTGGGGAAGAAGCCAAAGAGGAGAAGGATGCAGGAGGATTGTCAGAGGATGGTGCTGCTGCTTCTCCCACTCAGGGCCCCGAAGGCATCGCCCACTCAGCAGCAGGAGGAGCCTTCCAGAAGAAGCCAAACCGGATCGCTGCCTGTTTGGACTCCCGCCAGGAGGGAGAAGCACCAGGGCGCCTCTCCAAAGCCAAAGCAGGTCTCCCTTCTGTCTCTCTTGGAAGACCCACCTCCAAAAGTTTCCTCGCGTGGAGAAGCCCCACACTCCCAAGAGCGCCCTTCCGCCTCCTCCTCCGGGACTTCTCGGCAGCTTCTCCTCGCTTTTCAATGCAAAGGCTCCAAGGAAAGCCGCTTGGGAGTCTCCCTCCGCCTGGCGATCGCTCCCTCGGCCCCTCCGCAGGGATCCAGATCCAGAGAAGGAATGCGCCCTTAGCCCGCCCTCCTTCTCTCTCTCTCCTTCTCTCTCTCTCTCTCTCTCTCTCTCTCTGCGAGGGAAAAAAAAGGCTCCTATATGGCTGAGCGTTCTCTCCAGCCCCGCCCCTTTCTCCCCTTCTCCATTCACAAGACCGAGCAAGGGGCGGGGTCTCCGAACCCCTGCTCCGGCCAATGGCGCGCTCTGTTGTCTCCACAACTCGGCTCGGGATTGGGCAGGGCGATCAAAGGAGGGGAGGGGCGGGGAGGAATGTGGGCGGGGCCTGCCTTAGGAGGATTCCACCGCTGGAAAAGTTGAAAGAAACTTTTTCGCCCAGGGTTAGCTGAATGGAGGGAAGCAAGCAACGCAGAACAAGAGGAGGAAGGGGAGCCCGTTGGTCTTCCTTCTTCACAGAGAGAGAGAGAGATATCCTATGTACCTAATATTTTACACATAGATCCTATATAAATATTACATATATATATATATATATATATATATATATATATATATATCCTAATATTTTACATATAGATACTATATTAATATTATAATATATATATATATATACTATAGATATCCTACCTAATATATACATATATCCTATATAAATCTCCTCTCTCTCTCTCTGTATATATATATATCCTACCTAATATTTTACATATATATCCTATATAAATCTCCTAGAAATATATATATATACTATATACTATATATATCCTACCTAATATTTTACATATATATACTATAGAAATGTTATATCCATACATATGATATATATATCCTATGTAATATTTTACATATCTATCCTATAGAAATATTATATATACACACATATATATTCTATATATGTCCTACCTAATATTATATATATATATATATATCTTATATAAATCTCACATATATATATATATATATCCTATGTAATATTTTACATATATATCCTATAGAAATATATAAATATATACATATATATATCCTATGTAATATTTTACATATACATTCTATATAAATATTATATAACTATATATTATATATATCCTACATAATATTTTACATATATATCCTATAGAAATATTATATATACACACACATATATGTTCAATATATGTCCTACCTAATATTTTATATATATCCTATATAAATCTCATATATATATATATATATATATATATATATATATATATATATATATATCCTATAGAAATATTATATAAATATATACATATTATATATATATCCTATATAATATTTTACATATATATTCTATATAAATATTATATATATACATATTATATATATATCCTATGTAATATCTTACATATCTATCCTATAGAAATATTATATAAATATATATATTCTATATATAACATTACATTATACGTACATACATACATATATATATATCCTATGTACCTAACATTTTACATCTATATCCCATATAAATATTATATAAATATATATTATATATAACCTAGTATTTTACACACTCACATATAACTGTTTCATTTGCTATATATTGTATTGTTGTATTGTGTTGTGTTGGGCTCCGGCCTGTTGTAAGCCGCATCGAATCCCTTGGGAGATGCTAGCGGGGTACAAATAAAGTTTAATAATAATAATAATAATAATAATAATAATAATATAATATTATAGTATACATATATATCCTATGTACCTAATATTTTACATATTATACATATATATATATATATATATATATATATATATATATTATGTAAAATATTAATATTTGTAATGTTTTTATTCCAGCAAGAGCAGCTATTTTTGATGTTGATGTTATATTATGTTCTTACATGTTTTCAGTCATTGCAATGGTTCTATTTTAAGCTATGTCAATTTGACCTATGTAGTATATTTTGGGTATTATTTTAACAGTTACCTGCTGTAAGCCACCCTGAGTCCCTTCTGCGAGAGAGGGCGGGATATAAATAAAACCTATTATTATTTTTTTATTATTTACAGCAAACCCCCGTTGTTCCATCCTTAGCGCAATAATATCCTGTAAAATCAGGATCTACCCTCAGGGTGGTCCAAAACACTGTTTGTTAAAATTATCATTAGTTAAATGCGTGCATGAAGCTCCTCTCCTCTCTCCTCCCCTACCAGGGGCAGGAAATGTATTATGGATTTGACTGTTGGGGGGCGGGGGGAATCGGTTGTGATTTGAATATATAGAAAGAAGGAAGTGCAGGAAAATGTTCAGAATTAATAAAAAGGAAGGCTATGCTGAAGGGTGAATTGAGTGAGGCTTAAAGCAGTTTTTTTTTAAAAAAAAATGCACACACTATATATTGGATTTTGTCTGGGAGAACAATTATTTCTCTGCAAATCAATTGATCCATGGTGCGCAGCTGCCCTCTCGATGTCAAACAGATAAACAAATTTAACCTTGAGCAGCTCCTTTTAAAAGAATTGGTAATCTCACAGAAGTACAGACATTCACTCCTTCCTTCGGCATCTTATCTTTCAGAAATGTTATTTTACAGAAATTCAGCTATACAGCCTGCTTAAAGCTCCTTCCCCTTGCCACATTAGCTTTAGTTTATATCTGGAATAGTGTTTGCAGATTTGTTTTAGTTTCTGGGTCCTCAATGAGACAGTAGTAATCCCAATGGAGAGGGGTTTTATTTGTGCCAGGAGCAACTTGAGAATCTGCAAGTCGTTTCTGGTGTGAGAGAATTGGCTGTCTGCTAGGTCGTTGCCCAGGGGATGCCCGGGTGTTTTACCTTCCCATGGGAGGCTTCTCTCATGCCCCTACATGAGAAGCTGGATCTGACAGACGGGAACTTACCCTGCTCCCTAGATTTGAACCGCCGACCTTTTGGTCAGCAATCCTCCCAGCACAAAGGTTTAACCCATTGCGCCACCTGAGGCTCCATTCAGGAGTAAATAGCCTGAAGAAGGCAGCCTCCATGTTTTGTGAAAACACGATGGTTTCCATCATAATTTCACCTTTTAGTGGTCTGAGCATTGGTCTGGAGATTGGGGTTCGGATCCCAATTCAACCATTAAAACCTACTGAGGTCCCTTCCACACTGCCATATAAAATCCAGATGATCTGCTTTGAACTGAATTATATGGCAAAGTAGACTAATAAATAATAATAATAATAATAATAATAATAATAATAATAATAACAATAGTAACATTAGTAACAATAGTAATAATAATAATAAGCTGACACGATATGAGGATTTAAAGATCGAACTGCAAAGACTCTGGGACAAGCCAGTCAAGGTGGTCCCAGTGGTGATTGGCACACTGGGTGCAGTGCCTAAAGACCTTGGCCTGCACTTAAACACAATCAGCGCTGACAAAATGACCATCTGCCAGCTGCAAAAGGCCACCTTACTGGGATCTGCACCCATTATTCACCGATACATCACACAGTCCTAGACACTTGGGAAGTGTCCAACGTGTGATCCAATTTAACAGCCAGCAGAGTGTCTGCTGCGGACTCACCTTGTTGTGTTTCTAATAATAATAATAATAATAATAATAATAATAATAATAATAACTTTATTTATACCCCGCCACCATTGGGGCGGCTAACACTGGGCCAAGCCCAGGAAGTTACAATAAGGCAAAATAAAGTAATCCAGTTTGCAGAAGACAATGTGGATTGTTTGATTTGATAATCTGGATTATATGGCAGTGTAGAAGGGGCCTCAGAGGGAGAAGAGAGGAAGGAAGGGAGTCAAAGGGATCTGCGAGAATCTACACTGGTGTTCCAAAGTCACATCTGTTATTGGTGGGGCAACAGCACTTAGTTTATTTTAAAGCATATTTTCAAGGCAACATTTTCACCCTGAGACTTGCAGACCAGAGAAGAGAGAACCAGGCCTTAGATGAGGGGAACTCTGTTTCTGCTACACATTGTCACCTTACGTGTTAACTTTCACTGTTTCCTATCCTTCACTTTCCACAGTCACACTTCCTCTTTAACAACCTTTCTATCATGTTTGTGACCTGCTGGTTCCTCTTTTGAATTTTTATGGGATGATTGGTTCTGTTTGAACATTTCCAAAGAGACATTTCAAGGGCGCATTTACACAATTTCTATACAATCACACATATTGTCTCCCTTCATCCATAGCATTCAGCTTTTACGAAACAGTAGGAGAACACAGCTTTGGCAGCACATGAAACTTGTGTGTAGCGTCATCTTGCCTTGTAAGGAATGGACAAACAAGTCTGTCTGAACTGGCTCAAAAGAATCTAGAAATTTGTTTTCTAGTGAAGCAGGATGTAAACATATTCCATTGGTAATTAGGGGCAAAGTAGAGTAGAATTTCTGCTTAAGAGTGTCCCAACTTAAGAGCATTTTGAGTTCAGAGCCATCGCTCACCCTGGATTTCACTTTGACATAAGAACAGTATTTTGAGTTAACAGCTAATGTCAGAGTCCAGGGCTTCAAGGGAGCAGCCTCCAAGCCTCATGCTCTTGTCCGCTTTGTGAGATGGCTGCCTGCTTTGCTTTTCTCCACTTTGTCTGCTTTGCTCTTGTCCACTTTGAGGAACTTTGGGTTAGTTGCAGGCCCATAGCCAGGATTTTGATTTGAGGGGAGCTGAGTTTGATTTGGGGGGGGGGGGCTGAGTCTGAGTGAAAGAGGGTCTACCCTAGCAAACCTTTTGTATTGTTACCCCAATACCCCCATGCATATGGGATATATTGAGCATGGTGATCAGATCATGATATGAATAAACATAACAGTTTAAATAATGTACCAGTAAGGCCTTCTCGCGGACCACCATGAGAATTTCGGGGGGGGGGGAAGCCCCCAAGTCCCCCCCCCCCCCCCCCGGCTACATGCCTGGTTAGTTGTGTGGTTTTTATTCCTGGTATGTTTGGCCTCATGGAGGGAGAGATGGAGAGAGAGCAAGAAACGAAGGGAGACTGGACTGAGTCTGGTATGAGAAAAAATACAACTTGAATTATGTGTCCGCATGGAATATATTCTAAGACCCCATCTCAGTGGATACATGAAACCGTGAATAATAGCACACGTGCTATACTTGGTCTGGAAACATACAAGAGAATCTAGAGAAACCCAGTAAAACTTCTGAGGAGAGAGAATACTTTTGGGAGCATGGGAAAGTGAAACTATGTATGTTGGATCAGTGGATAAGGGGGCTATATGGTAGAACTAACCTGAATTCCTGAAACTTGAGATGGCCATCATATTAGGTATTACCTGGGAAATAATTTACTAGAGATTCTGGTTCATTTTCACCTTCCAGATTTTTTTGCATTTAATTTGTGCTATGACTTGTTTCTCCCCTAGTTTCAGCTATCTGAGTTGAGTCACTGACCTACCATTTAAATCAATGATATACTTTTTCTCACCTTCCATCTTGGTATTTTTAATAATCATGATTGACATCCTTGACCATATGGAAAATCCTTCATTTGTATGAAGGAGTGGCGATAATCCTAATGCCCAATATAACTCCTGTCGATCTATGATTTTCTGGAGTGTAACCTTTAGCAGGGAGACAAATCAATAGGGTAAAAAAAAAAAGATTGATGTCACGGAGAAGTGAAAGAAAATGGAGTTAAGGGAGAGAAACAGGGAGGCTGCAACAGACTGACGTTTCCTTAAAAAATGTACATGCTTGTCCAAAATAATATTTTTCAAATGTTTATGGGGGTAGACTGGCAGTTGAGCTATGTTATTCAATTATAGGAAAAAGTGTAACTAAATGTTTCAAAAACAAACAATTTTGGGAGGAGGCCTAAGCTTTTGTGGATTGCACCCATTTCATCAGTTGCATAGAGCATTGCACTGGGACTGTGGCGCAGCTTGCTGGGAGTCACCTGCAATAATATCACTACTGACCAAAAGGTTATGAGTTCGAAGCCAGCCCAGGTCGGAGTGAGTGTTTGACCAATTTGTGTAGCTTGCTGTCGACCTTTGCAGCCCGAAAGACAGTTGCATCTGTCAAGTAGGAAATTTAGGTACCACTTATGTGGGGAGGCTAATTTAACTAATTTACGATGCCATAAAAATATCCAGCAAGTCTGCAAAGAATGAGGAAGTACTTCATCAGTGTCACAAATGGATGGTGAAGCAACAGCTCCCCTGGTGGCCAGAATACCCTCATGAAAAGTTGGAATGTTAAATTGCCTCTGTGTCTGTATATGTTGTGTGCCTATGGCATTGAATGTTTGCCATGTATATGTACATTATAATCCACCCTGAGTCCCCTGCGGGGTGAGAAGGGTGGAATATAAATACTGTAAACAAACAAACAAACAAACAAATAAATAAATAAATAAATAAGATGATAAATTATATGTATGATTTGTGGACTGAGAGCAATGGTGCTCCATGTTAGAAGGGGCAATGAATCCTTTCCTGGTTTTATTTTGAGCTTTGAAGTGTCAAACCATTTCTTCAGATAGCTAGGCACCTTGGATAGCTCCTTCAAAATTTGGACAAAAATTGAAAGCAAATTCATGGGTATCCCAAGCGGATACTGAGCAAATAGGAATGGAAATGGAGGGTATATAATAATATACTTTATTTATATTCCACTCTGTCTCTCCGAAAGGAATCAGAGTGGATTACAGGTACATATATGGTAAACATTCAATGCTGTTATACAATTGACAGAGACAGACAGTGCATAAACAGAGGCAAGGCTTTCCTCTTTTCATCTCCCGAATCTGGCTGTGCTCAGCTCGATTATGAGGAGGTACTGTTGTTTCCATTTTCCACGCCAAGGAGCCTGCCATCCTGGTTGGATTTTTACTGGCATGTTTTTTAGGGCGCTTTTTACCTACCCCAAAGCGGTACCTATTTATTTACTTACATTGTTGTTTTTGAATTGCTAGGTAAGCAGAAGCTGGGCTGATGGCAGGAGCTCACCCCAATCTGGGCTCGAACTGCCAATCTTCCAGTCAGCAGGATCTTCTATAGCTGGCAGTTTAACTGTTGTGTCTGCTTGGCCCCCTCTACACTGCCATATAATCCAATTTATCAAAGCAGATGATCAACATAATCTGATATGCACTGGATTATATGGCTTTAGCCTTTAAAGCCCTAAATAGTTCCGGCCCAGTTTACCTGTTTGAACGCATCTCTCCCTATGAACCATCTAGGTCAGGGGTAGGGAACCTTTGGCCATCCAGCTGTGGTGGACTTCAACTCCCACAATTCCTTGAGGCTCGGCATTCGCCCCAAAGGCTTACCTTGGCCCAATGCCGAGCCTCAAGGAATTGTGGGAGTTGAAGTCCACCACAGCTGGAGGGCCAAAGGTTCCCTACCCCTGATCTAGGTGCTTAAGATCATCTGAAGAGGCCCTGCTGTCGGTCCCGCCTTCTTTGCAGATCCGATTGGCAGGAACGAGAGACAGGGCCTTCTCAGCGGTGGCCTCTCGGCTATGGCACGCCCTGCCTAGGGATATTAGATCGGCCCCCTCCCTCCTAACATTTCAAAAGAGAGCTAAAACCTGGCTGTTTGAGCAGGCATTTGCAGATGCAGTATAACTGATTAATTGAGACTCATGGAGCAATTGGACGATGCGACAGAAAATGATTTTAATGATGAGACGCTGAGGACTTGTACTTTATGGTTTTTGATAGTTTTATTGCTTTTATATGGTTTATATTATATGTAATATTTTTGATTGTATTTTATTCATGGGGCATTGATTGCCAACTGTAAACCGCCTTGAGTCACCTCCGGGCTGAGAGGGGCAGTATACAAATATAGTAAATAAATAAATATGAGTCTACACTGCCATATAATCCAGTTCAAAGCCGATAATCTGTATTTTATTTGGCAGTGTAGAAGGGACCTAAAAAACTTATTGGATGATGATATTTATTTATTTATTTATTTATTTATTTATTTACTGCGCTTATATACCGCAATTCTCAGATAATCACATTAACATATGTATTGCAAAGAATATTCAAAAAAGGCAAGGAAGATTAAAGCAGATAGTTTTCTAGTTAGAAGAAAATCTGTACCTCTAAGTGAATCAGACCCTGTTTCCTCCTGCAATTACTGTTGTTTGCCTTTACTTCCTGTGCTGGCAGGACTGAAGGTCGCAGGTTTGAATCTGGGGAGAGGCGGATGAGCTCCATCTATCAGCTCCAGCTTCTCATGCGGGGACATGAGAGAAGCCTCTCACAAGGATGATAAAAACATCAAATCATCCAGGTGTCCCCTGGGCAACGTCCTTGCAGACGGCCAATTCTCTCACACCAGAAGCGACTTGCAGTTTCTCAAGTCGCTCCTGATACGACAAAACAAACAAGCAAAAACCCTTTCATTTGCCTTTCTTCCTGAAAAAAAAGTTCCAGCAATCCATGGAGAATGCCACCAGGACCGTCTATTCATGGCAAAATGTCTTTATGATTGTCATACTTCATTCAAATGGAGCAGCAATGTGCATGACAATTTTACATATGATTGACTTTTATAATATTCAAATTTATATAATCTGCTAATTCATTTTTTTAAACTGGAGTATGGCACCATCATGATCATGGATCAGAATGAAAAAACATGGATCAGAATGGAAAAATTACAGAGCCGGACACTTTTCATTGATATTTTTTATCCACCAGGCAATACGTTAGGATCGCATTTAGTACCCTAAAACCACCTTCACTGTATGATGACACATCTCTCTTGCTCAATATGTGACCCAAGACAAAAGGGATGCTGTTTGGGGGCTCTAATGAAAAGTAGGGTGAAAATCATTTTCCCACTAAGTTGCTGTCTACCTATATACAACCGGATTTTAAAGGACAGGAGCAAAAAATAAAAAATAGGGGTGATGAATTAGAGTTGAAAGAAGTAACTTTGAGAAAGAAGCTCTCCTTTCCTCTGCTTTTCTCATTGAGTTTTACATTTTTGAATTTCTTTTCTTTTTTACGAGCAAAATCTGTTGTTGTTTCTTGTCCTGGGGCCTTGGGGCCTTGGTTTGCCTTTGTATGTTCTCCTTGGCTGGGTTCACTTGGATTTCCTCATCTTTTTCGACTCTCGCTCTCTTTTCCACATACAAGTCGTTTTCCCCTGGTGCCTTCTGAGTGCTGAAACACGTCTCTTTCCTGAAGAGAAGACAAAGAGAAGGGAGCTGCGTTTTCAGATTCATTTTTCCCCTTCCAACAATTTTACAGCGGGTTTGGCTTTCTAGTGCTGCGCCTTCCAGAGACTCCAGCGCAGCTCTGATTAATTTTTGTTCCTATTTTTTGCTTTGTTCTGCTCCTCTCTAATGAGGACTCTGCCTTGTGATTTTTAACTTGGAGCTGGCTTTTTCCTGGGCTAAATATATTTTTCTTTTTGGCTTCTGAACTACAGTACTTTGAATAAATCCTAAGCATCCCTTCCAGTCTCCTTCATTCATTGATTCACTTGCTAACTTCATATTTATTTTGTTTTGCCCCAGAATATTTTCCTCTGCCTAAAATTTCCTGCAAATCAGTCTTCCTCTCCCTTCGTGTGAGTCTTCAGGAACTTTCCCCTTGAAAGAAGTGCAGTACCCCCATTTTCTTTCTCAGTTTTTAGGTCAAATTGCTAGAGAACTGGGAACTTAGAAAGCTTTAACTAAAGTGCTGGGGAACTATCAGTCCAATATAATGTGAATGAGAGTTATCATAAGCCCCTTATGCACTGCTATATAAAATCCAGATTATCTGCTTTGAACTGGATTATATGGCAGTGTAGACTCATATAATCCAGTTCAAGACAGATAATATGGATTATCCATTTTGATAATCTGGATTATATGGAAGTGTAGAAGGGGCCATAGTCATGGTTTGATTGTGGAGCTAGTAAAGGTAAAGGTTGTCACCTGACATTAAGTCTAGTCGAGTCTGACTCTGCGGGTTGGTGCTCATCTCCATTTTTAGCCGGAGAGCCGGTGTTGTCCATAGACACCTCCAAAGTCATGTGGCCAGGATGGCTGCATGGAGCACCATTACCTTTCTGCAGAAGCGGTACCTATTGATCTACTCACATTTACATGTTTTTGAACTGCTAGGTTGGCAGAAGCTGGGGCTAACAGCGGGAGCTCACGCCGCTTCCCGGATTCGAACCTGTGACCTTTTGGTAAGCAAGTTCAGCAGCTCAGCGCATTTATTTATTTATTTACGACATTTATATGCCACCCTTCTCACCCCAAAGGGGACTCAGAGCGATTTACAAGATATATATACATACAATATATAAAATTATTAGCATAGTACAATATCAGTATTATATATTACTATATTGTACTACACCATTATATTGTAATATTATTAGCAATATTACTAATAATATTACTAATAATATAACCCACTGTGTCACCAAGGCCTTCGTGTTGGACTATATAATCCTATATAATCAGACTTCAAGAAACTACTAATAATATAACCTACTAAGCCACCAAGTGTTTCGTGTGGGACTATATAATCCCATATAATCCATGTTCAACATCTACACAAATGACCAGCCACTGCCAGAAGGGACAGAGAGTTTCATCTATGCTGATGATCATGCCATTACTGCTCAAGCAGGAAGCTTGGAGATGGTAGAACAGAAGCTCTCCGAAGCTCTAGGTGCCCTTACCGCCTACTACAAGGAAAACCAGCTGATCCCTAATCCATCTAATACACAGACATGTGCTTTTCATCTCAAGAACAAAGCATCCCGAGCTCTGAGGATCACCTGGGAAGGAATCCCACTGGAGCATTGCAGCACACCCAAATACCTGGGAGTCACTCTGGACCGTGCTCTGACCTACAAGAAGCACAGCCTGAACATCAAGCAAAAAGTGGGCGCTAGAAACAATATCATACGAAAGCTGACTGGCACAACCTGGGTATCACAACCAGACACAGTGAAGACATCTGCCCTTGCGCTATGCTACTCTGCTGCTGAGTATGCATGCCCAGTGTGGAACACATCTCACCACGCTAAAACAGTGGATGTGGCTCTTAATGAGACATGCTGCATGATCACAGGGTGTCTGCGCCCTACACCACTGGAGAAATTACACTGCTTAGCTGGATTGCACCACCTGAAATCCGCCGGGAAGTAGCAGCCAATAGTGACATCTCCATCTCATCACTTGTTTGGGCATCAGCCAGCACGTCAACGACTTAAATCAAGAAATAGTTTTCTAAGATCTACAGAGACACTTGCTGGATCACCTCAGCAAGCGAGAGTCCAAAAGTGGCAGGCTCAAACCCAGAACCTCAATCAATGGCTGATACCAAATGAGATTCCCCTCTGCGCACACAGAAAACTGGGCAACTTGGAAGGCGCTGAACAGACTGCGCTCTGGCACCACGAGATGCAGAGCCAACCTCAAGAAATGGGGCTACAAAGTGGAATCCACGACATGCGAGTGTGGAGAAGAGCAAACCACAGACCACTTGCTTCAATGCAACCTGAGCCCTGCCACATGCACAATGGAGGACCTTCCTGCGGCAACACCAGAGGCACTCCAAGTGGCCAGATATTGGTCAAAGGACATTTAATCAACTACCAAGCTTGCAAATTTTGTTTTGTGTCTGTTTGTTTGTTTTTGTTCTGTTAGAAATGTAATACAATTGTCTGGTTGCCCCTGACACGACAAATAAATATCGGACTTCAAGAAACTACCATACTCATAATCTATTAACATTCACTGTTCTAATACAGCAGTGGTTCTCGACCTGGGGGTCGGGATCCCTGAGGGGGTCGCGAGGGGGTGTTAGAGGGGTCACCAAACACCATCAGAAAACACAGTATGTTCTGTTGGTCATGGGGGTTCTGAGAGGGAAGTTTGGGCCAATTCTATCATTGATGGGGTTCAGAATGGTCTTTGATGGTAGGTGAACTATAAATCCAAGGAACTACAACTCCCAAATGTCAAGATCTATTTCCCCCCAAATGCCACATTTGGGCATATTGAGTATTTGTGCCAAGTTAGGTCCATATCCATCATTGTTTGAGTCCACAGTGCTCTCTGGATCTAGGTGAACTACAACTCCCAAACTCAAGGTCAGTACCCACCAAACCCTTCCAGTATTTTCTGTTGGTCGTGGGACTTCTGTGTGTGGAGTTCAGAATGCTCTTTGATTTTAGGTGAACTATAAATCCCAGCAACTACAACTCCCAATTGACAAAATCAACCCCTCGCCCAACCCCACTAGTATTTAAATGTGGGTGTATTGGGTATTTGTGCCAAATTTGGTCCAGTGAACGAAAATACATCCTGCATATTGGATATTTACATTACAATTCATAATAGTAGCAAATTTACAGTTATGAAGCAACAACGAAAATAATATTATGGTTGGGGGTCACCACAACATGAGGATCTGTATTAAGGGGTCGCGGCATTAGGAAGGTTGAGAAACACTGTAATACAGACTTGTGCCTCCTCCAACATCTGGAGATGGCACAAGTTCCTCAAGGGCTTGAAATATTAGAAAATGCTAACTATTGTTATTCGTATTTAAAATCTCAAAATCCTTTGATGGCCCTTTATTAAATTTCTTCCACAGAAAAGGAAAAAAATGCCCTAGCAGTTACTTTTCCCCGAGTCCTCCATTAAGAGTTGTGGGGGAAGCTTATCTCTTTTAGGATTTCCAGTCATCAGTGCCTTTTAAAATAACAAAGACCTTTTCTTTTCAAAATCTAGGCTCCTGCTCTATAAAAGGAGACCTGGAGGCCATTGCTATACTTGGTGATTATCGCTGCTTATAGTGGCACTTAAGTTGAAACCCTTCCTCCCTAGATTTATCTGGAATCTGGGTGAAATTGGTTTACACTGAGCTAAACCTCAGCCCCGGTATCTTTCCACAGCCAACATTTGTCCTTCGTACGGAGTGGCACCGGAAAGTACAAAGCAGATTGTGTTTTGCCTCTCTCTTGATGTCACCTAGGCCCTTTCAGATGTGTGAGGGTAAGGACCTGCGTATCAGTTTCCTTCTCTTAAAGATATAACACATGGCTCTAATGTTTGAGATCACCGTGTTATTGCACTTTAAGCAAGGAGCAAACACTGCTCATTGTTTGAATTCGAACATGAGAGGCAGCGGTGATACTTCATAGGCTGAGAGATACCAAAGGTCGGTTTCTCTGCCCCCTTTCCAAATCCCAAATGTGATCCGTTGATTGACAAAAAGCATACGAAGGGGACACGGGAGACAAAAGGAAAGCAATAGCTGCTTTGAGGGGTGCAATTCGACCCAATAAAGAGATGTATACACTGGCTGCACAGTGAATTACTAAAAGTGACTGCTGGCTGGTGGGGAAATCTACTAAGATTGCAGCATTGGGTGTGTGAGTGGAACAGGCACTCGCTGTTGGAATATTAAGTTTAAGTTGGGGCCTACAGCTCAAAAAGTCATGATACGGATCTGTCTCCAGTAGCTGGCAGACAGATCTCTATTTTCAGCATCAGAATTCCATGAAATAAAGGAAGATCGATTTAATTTGAATCATCAGCACTGATTTTTTGCTGCCTTAAACAAAGGGAAAAAGTTCCTCTAGTTCAGTGTTTCTCAATCTTCCTAATGCCGCTACCCCTTAATACAGGTCCTCATGTTGTGGTGTTCTCCAACCGGAAAATTATTTTTGTTGCTACTTCATAACCATAACTTTGCTACTGTTATGAATCGTAATGTAAATATCTGATATGCAGGATGTATTTTCATTCCCTGGACCAAATTTGGCACAAATACCCAATACGGCCAAATTTGAACACTGGTGAGGTTGGAGGTAGGATTGATTTTGTCATTTAGGAGTTGTAGTTGCTGGAATTTATAGTTAAGCTACAGTCAAAGAGCATTCCGAACTCCACCAATGATGGGCCAAACTTGGCACACAGAACTTCCATGACCAACAGAAAATATTGGAAGGGTTTGGTGGGAGTTGACCTTGAGTTCTGGAGTTGTAGTTCACCTACATCCAGAGAGTAATGTGCACTCAAACAATGATGGATCTGGACTAAACTTGGCACAAATACTCAATATGCCCAAATGAGAACACTCCCAAATAGAGCTTGACATTTGGGATTTATAGTTCACCTATAATCAAAGAGCATTCTGAATCCCACCAATGATAGAATTGCGCCAAACTTCCCACACAACCCCATGACCAACAGAAATATTGGAAGGATTTGGTGGGCACTGACCTTGAGTTTTGGAGTTGTAGTTCACCTACATCCAGAGAGTACTGTGCACTCAAACAATGATGGATCTGGACTAAACTTGGCACAAATACTCAATATCAGATCTTCTGGAGAGTCCCTGCTCTCTATCCCGCCGGCTTCCCAAGTGCGGCTGGCGGGAACGAGAGACAGGGCCTTTTCTGTGGTGGCCCCTCGGCTTTGGAACACCCTCCCTATAGAGGTACGATCAGCCTCCTCGCTGATGGTGTTTCGGAAGAGATTGAAAACATGGATGTTTAAACAAGCATTCGGTTAATCCGTTGCAACGAATTTTGATGACTAAAGGACTGGTAATCATGGACGACGAATTTTGGATTGTGATTTTAGTTACGAGATGCATGGGATTATTATTGGTGGCCCAATAATTTGTATTGTATATGTGTTTTATGTTTTAAATTGAATACTGTTTTTAATTGTTGTAAACCGCAATGAGTCGCCGACTTAGGCTGAGATATTAGCGGTATACAAGCGTATAAATAAATAAATAAATAAATAAATAAATAAATATGCCCAAATGTGAACACTCCCAAATAGAGCTTGACATTTGGGATTTATAGTTCACCTATAATCAAAGAGCATTCTGAACCCCACCAATGATAGAATTGCGCCAAACTTCCCACACAACCCCATGACCAACAGAAAATATTGGAAGGATTTGGTGCCCATTGACCTTGGGTTTTAGAGTGTTTGTTCACCTACATCCAGAGAGCAGGAGGAGGGCTTTTGGTGGGAGGATTTACTGTCTGTTTCCAAAAGCAAAGAGAAGAACAGGTGGAGAGATCTTCAGCCTTCTCTGCCAAAAGGATTCCTAAGACCATCAGAAATATGTGTTTTCTGACGGTCTTTGGTGACCCCTCTGAAACCACCTCATGACCCCCTCAGGGGTCCCGACCCCTAGGTTGAGAAACATTGCACTATAAGGAACCCGACTTGTATACAGGTCATGCCGCTCTAACAGGACAAGCTGTTGAAGTTAACACAAGTGTCACAATACAGGTCCCTTTTGCACTGCCATATTGTCCACATTATCTGCTTTGAACTGGATTATATGAGTCTACACTGCCATATAATCCAGTTCAAAACAGATAATCTGGATTTTATCTGTGTAGAGGGGGCCTAGGGTGCCAATTTTCCAGTTCTGTTTGGCTCAGTTCCCAGCTAGGGAGAAGGCCAATCTCCAATTCACTTAGTAGTTCTGCAGCTTTATGCAATTTGCAAGGCTTACTGCAGTGTATTTGTTTCTGCATCTTGAAAAGATTCTCCAGGAAAACTATGTATTTGTTGAAATACATTCCAGACCAACTAACTTGGAAACTAACTACTGCCTTGTTGTTGAGTGGAGTTGTCAAAGCATGGCATACTTGCTCTCACTTCCACGATCCCTCAAACAAAAGACACAACAGTGGTATCACATAAAACTTTATTGGCGTCTTAAGATGAACCGCTGAGTCTCAGCAGTTCAAAATGATCTTGTTACTTCATAATCATGTAATCACCACTTTCTCCATAGTTGACTTTGCTAAGATCTGTGAGGATGCCACTCTCTGGATTGTTTGGGTTGCCCTTGGATTTTCCAGTCCTCTTGGTTCTTGCTTGGTTACATTGTCCAATCTTTAGGTGTACTGTACAGTAAACCCTCCATATCAAGTAATACTGATGTCAATACAAGTGTCACAATACAGGCCCTTTCTACAGTGCCATATAATCCAGATTCTCAAAGGACCTAGACCAGTGGTTCTCAACCTGGGGTTCCCAGATGTTTTTGGCCTTCAATTCCCAGAAATCCTAACAGCTGGTAAACTGGCTGGGATTTCTGGGAGTTGTAAGCAAAAACACCTGGGGACCCACAGGTTGAGACCCACTGACCTAGATAATCTGTGTTATCCTTTGTAGGATTTTGCTAGATCCTCCAGGGTAGCTTCTGGGGAAAGTATACAATGAACCCTTGTAGGATGTTGATCATTTCCCTCCAGGAGTGAATAAGTAAAACTTTTGTGGTTGTGGGGATCTTACTGAACCAAGGACAAGTTATGTCCAAGCAGATCCAGGACCTGTGAGCATGATTAGGACTGGATCTTAGGCAAGCACGAGGAGTATGAGAACCAAATGCTAGGCAAATTCAAGCAAAGTCAGGATCAGGTAATGGCCAAGTAGAAGCCATATTAAGTTGATATAGGATTTCTTTCTTAAACATCCTATACCAGTGGTTCTCAACCTGGGGGTTGGGACCCCTGGAGAGGTCATGAGGGAGTGTCAGAGGAGTCACTAAAGACCACCAGAAAACACAATATTTTCTCTTGGTCATAGGGGTTCTATGTGGGAAGTTTGGCCCAATTCTGTCATTGGTGGGGTTCAGAATGCTCTTTGATTGTAGATGAGCTATAAATCCCAGCAACTACAACTCACAAAATATCAAAATCTATTTTCCCCAAACTCCACAAGTGTTCACATTTGGGCATATTGAGTATTCATGCCAAGTTTAGTCCAGATCCATCACTGTTTGAGTGCACAGTGCTCTCTGGATATAGGTGAACTACAACTCCAAAACTCAAGGTCAATGCCCACCAAACCCTTCCAGTATTTTCTGTCAGTCATGAGAGTTCTGTGTGCCAAGTTTGGTCAAATTCCATCACTGGTGGAGTTTAGAATGCTCTTTGATTGCAGGTGAACAGCAACTACAACTCCCAAATGACAACCCCACCAGTATTCCAATTTGAGCGTTCGGGTATTTGTGCCAAATTTGGTCCAGTGAATGATAATTCATCCTGCATATCAGATATTTATATTATGATTAATAACAGTAGCAAAATGACAGTTATGAAGTAGGAAGGAAAATAATTTTATGGTTGGGGGGGGTCACCACAACATGCAGAATTGTGTTAAGGGGTCACAGCATGAGGAAGGTTGAGAACCACTGTCCTATACAGTCCCGGAGACAAAATTAAATGTTTTTGATCTCACTGAGGCCTTTCTACACTGCCATATAATCCATATTATCAAAGCAGATAATACACATTATCTGCTTTGAACTGGATTATCTGAGTTTACACTGCTAGTTCAAAGCAGATCCTGTAATCTGGATTTTTAGAAGGGACCTGATTTTAATGTTAGCATTACATATGGACCTTAAGGAAGCCCAGCTGTGATTATGGAAATTTCCCCAAGCAGCCTCATAGTTTCAGTGCTATTCATCTTCCTCCTGAAGCTAAAAATATTATGTAAGGCTAGTACAGAGAGAGAGAGAAAGCCAAACTTTTCGCAGCGGAAAACTCCAGATAACTAGTATCAACACCACAAAAATAACACTAGAATGGGTTGATGGGTAGAGAGTAGAACTTAGATGTGTTTTGCCATTGCTTACCCTGTATCTCCCAGAATCTCCCATCCAGTATGATCACTCTTCTAAACTCTGACAGGTAGTGATTTGGGCAGCCATGGGGAGATATGGTAGAGACATCTCAATTATGTATTAGTTTTTGGCATAGTGAAAAGCAAGAGAGAGAGACATCAAACCTCTCGGAGATGGTTCTGTCACCTAACAGATCCTTCCAGGCATTCAAAGAAACAGTTTATCAGTGTTTGATTAAAAGTCATAAGCAAGTGATGGAAGAACATATCCAGCTTGTTGAAATAACATGGCTCTGAAAGGAAAAGAGCTGTTATTTGATAGGGTATTTTTCCCAGGTGCCTTTCAAAGGGCCTAAGGAATTCCTTGAGCTAATGTTTACAGAATCTCTCCTCGTCCCTTCCCCCTGCGGGGCGCCTTCTCTGATCTTTGGGCAGGCAAAAACAAATCCATCCTTGCAGAAGACAATATGGAGCCTCAACACTGGGAAGCTCAATACTGGAAGAAGGCACCCCCCTCAACTCCTGTTAAGGATACTGGGGTGCGGTATCCTTAACAACAGCACCTAGAAGCAGCCTAATAGAGTGATACTTTGTTTTAAGAGTGCAATTCATTCAGTGCCTGAGCTCTGAACTCAAATTACTCTTATTTCAAAGTGAATTTTCCCATTCTAATGCACTGAAATGCTATTAATTCATTCTGGCTCCCTGAACACAGCACCCCCACCCCCATATTATTTATTACATATTTTTAAATAACATACTTTATAAATAACAAATAATATATAAATACACATTAACATGGAAAAAGAAAAAAGAAAAACCAACTTTAAAATAGTAGACGCACAAAGTTGTGGCAAGGAAACACAACATGAAGAGGCAGAAGCTCATTTTTCTCATATTGGACCCATTCTAGCCTCTCTTGCCCTCTCTCTCTCCATGAAGCCAAACATACCAGGAATAAAAACCACACAAAATCAACAACCCAAAGTTCCTCAAAGCAGACAAGAGCAAAGTGGACAGCAATCTCCCAAAGTGGACAAGAGCACAAGGCACGTAGGCTGCTCTCTTGAAGCGTTAAAGCCCTGTGCTCTTGTGCTAGTACTCTCTCTGGTGCTAGCTCTTAACTCAACTTAACTTAGCTTACCAGCTGTTAGGAACTATGGGAGCTGAAGTCCAAAACACCTGGAGGCCCAAAGGTTGGGAACCACTGGGCTAGATCAAACTGCTGCAGCTTTTCCTAGTTTGGGTGTTCTTCCTTATTAATAACATTTGCCACATCAACCATACTTTAATGGTGCTTGACCACATGTGTCTTGGTTGTCATCTGTGAAATGTTCCATTAAAAAAACCCCAATTGGACAGACAACTACACTGGTGCAAGGACAATGCCCATCATAATTCAGGACACCAAACTAGGCGAGAGATTCTAGGCAGGCCTTGTGATTCATACAACTGTGCCCCCCAACAGAGGAGAATGGCAAAAGATGGGCATAGGAAGAGTTCCTGCATCACCCTACCAACTGAAGCAGTTGCTTCACTGTATTGTTGGAGGCTTTCATGGCCAGAATCAGTGGGATGTTGTGTGGTTTCCAGGCTGTATGGCCGTATTCTAGCAGCATTTTTCTTCTGTTGTTTTGCCTGCATCTGTGGCTGGCATCTTCAGATCCTCTTAACTCAAAATGCTGTTTGTATGTTGTAATGAATCCCTTACCTTAGCTGGCTGCCTGAGGCCTAAAGGGAGTGGGCCTGGCGAAGCCACGGCATCCGTTTTAGAAAAGGGAGACAGGGAGAAGCCATCTTAGTTAGGTTTGCCTTGAGGGGGCGTGTTCAAGTCTTAGAGGGAAAATCAGAAGGCTAGGATTGGCCAAGAAGATGGGGCGGAGCCTAAGTGGTCGAAAGAAAAAAAGTGTCTTTTAAACTGAGGCTTGAAGTCCCAGTTTAGTCAGTCAGTCAGTAGCCTTTATTTCGGTCAACAAACCATCGGCTAAGTCAACCCAGTTTAGGGAGTTGGGTTTGGAGTTGTTAGAAGAAGAGTTGGTGTTAGTGAGAGTGAGTTTGGGGTTGAAGAAGAAGATTGGGTTAGTCTTTTGTGAAGTATTCAGAGTAGCTATTGAGTAAATAGCTAGAATACTGTGGAGGAGCAGTACCCCGTTAGTGGACTGTTCAATTCCTAAGGAAGTCTAGTTCAGGGTATTTTTGGCTAGATTCCTAAGGGGTAGTTTTGGGAGTTACTTTCAGAGATTCATTTCCTCAAGTAATTTTTTGTGGTGGAACAGTGAAGACTTGTAATCCATAAGATTTTAAGATTTTGACTCTAACGCAACCACAAGCTTTTTATGCCAGTATTTTACTGAAACCATTAAGCATTTGTACCTGATTATTTCAAGCCTGTTCAATAAACGTTCTTGTTATTTTTATCAACTTATACCAGCCTCAGTGTGAATACCTTTGTGGTCAAAGTATTATTAAAGTCAGCTTCACAGCAGCTTCTAAAAAAACTATAGTGGCACAGTGTGTGTTACAGAACAAACTCTCAATATTACCGCAGCCTGATTAAGATTGTAATGGTGGCAGTGGAATTCATTTGAAAAATCATTTTAAGTCTCTCAGTTCCAGTGGTTCCCAGTTCCTAATTTTTAAATATACAGTTGGTTCAGCAACCATACTCCCTCTACCTTTTGTGAGCGTTATAATTTTAGCTGAGCAAATTATTGGAAATATATATATATATATATATATATCTCCCTGTCAATAATTTAAAATTAAAATATTTTCTCTACTACCCAGCTGCTTATTATATATGTCAAAGCAAAACCTGGGTTGAGTGACAGCTCTTAACTCAAAACACTCTCAACTCAGAAACGCCAGGAGGAAAACACTGCTAGAACACAGAAACCACACAACACCCCAACAGATTCACTCTTCCTGATGACAGCTGAGGCAATCCTGATGCCCTTCATCCTTTGAAGGTTATTTCTGAATTATAACTAGATTATTAATAAATATTGAAATCAGCCATGAGGATTTGAAAATCTGAAATCGTGACTCCAGTTCCTGCCATTTCTGGATCACCGTGTTTGCATTCTTCCGTAAGAAATCATTACGGAAATGCTATTCTTGTCTCCCTGTCAGTCTCTCTTTACAGCTGCCAATAATGGGCTTCATAGTGTGACTGGAATAGCCAAGCATAGATCCCTTGTGGTCACTAGAAAGCAACATTTCTAAGCTCCTTCTGCCTCCTGTACTGACACTCTGGTGGGAACGAGAGTCTTTCTGCTTAATTACATAGCTTCTATTTAATGTTCTCCTCCTCTTCCTCCTCCCCCTTTTCCCTACCGACTTATTTGCCTGGCAGTATGTCACGTCTGATGCTAATTGTAAAACTGCAGAGGTTTTTATTCAGATCCCATGTAGACAGTTCGACATAGACAGGTGGTGTGATGTACAGTCCTGTTGGTTCCATTCCCGAATGTGCTTTTAAAAAAATTCTTTGTGTGCCTCGCTGCTTGCCTAAAAAGAAAAGCCTCCTATGAATAGGTACTGGAATATATATATATACATACATACAGACACATGCTAGGAACAATAATTGGAAGCATGTGTGGAACCGTGTGCTGCTTCAGAGTCAAAAAAATACACAAGGACTGCCGGTTAAATGCTTTGGAGACACTATGCTAGATCTCAAATAGGTTTCAGCTGCAGAAAATAAAAGGATGTATGATGTTGCAGAAGCTAAAGTTCGATTTAAGCCTGCAGCTAAAATCAAGACAATTAAGGCTGTGATTCAGTTTTTGACCCCCTACCTACTACGAGAATGAGTGAAAATATGGCAACTCAGATGTCAGAACAAGACATGGGGAATTTTGAATGCTCCTGGGGTCATGTTTTCAGCCCAACAAACTACCATGGGCTTCTCTCTCTCTCTCCCTCTCCCCTGCCTCTCTCTCTCTCTCTCTCTCTCTCACACACACACACACATATATAAATATAGAATCATAGAATAGAATCATAGAATCAAAGAGTTGGAAGAGACCTCATGGGCCATCCAGTCCAACCCCTGCCAAGAAGCAGGAATATTGCATTCAAATCACCCCTGACAGATGGCCATCCAGCCTCTGTTTAAAAGCTTCCAAAGAAGGAGCCTCCACCACACTCCGGGGCAGAGAGTTCCACTGCTGAACGGCTCTCACAGTCAGGAAGTTCTTCCTCGTGTTCAGATGGAATCTCCTCTCTTGTAGTTTGAAACCATTGTTTCACGTCCTAGTCTCCAGGGAAGCAGAAAACAAGCTTGCTCCCTCCTCCCTGTGGCTTCCTCTCACATATTTATACATGGCTATCATATCTCCTCTCAGCCTTCTCTTCTTCAGGCTAAACATGCCCAGCTCCTTAAGCCGCTTCTCATAGGGCTTGTTCTCCAGACCCTTGATCATTTTAGTCGCCCTCCTCTGGACACATTCCAGCTTGTCAATATCTCTCTTGAATTGTGGTGCCCAGAATTGGACACAATATTCCAGGTGTGGTCTAACCAAAGGGGAATAGAGCATGGGGAGCATGACTTCCCTAGATCTAGACACTATGCTCCTATTGATGCAGGCAAAATCCCATTGGCTTTTTTTGCCGCCACATCACATTGTTGCTCATGTTTAACTTGTTGTCCACGAGGACTCCAAGATCTTTTTCACACGTACTGCTCTCGAGCCAGGCATTGTCCCCCATTCTGTATCTTTGCATTTCATTTTTTCTGCCTAAGTGGAGTATTTTGCATTTGTCACTGTTGAACTTCATTTTGTTAGTTTTGGCCCATCTCTCTAATCTGTCAAGATCGTTTTGAATCTGCTCCTGTCCTCTGGAGTATTGGCTATCCCTCCCAATTTGGTGTCGTCTGCAAACTTGATGATCCTGCCTTCTAACCCTTCATCTAAGTCATTAATAAAGATGTTGAACAGAACCGGGCCCAGGACGGAACCCTGCGGCACTCCATTGTCACTTCTTTCCAGGATGAAGAGGAAGCATTGGTGAGCACCCTCTGGGTTCGTCTGCTTAACCAATTACAGATCCACCTATCTGTAGTCTTGCCTAGCCCACATTGGACTAGTTTCCTTGCCAGAAGGTCGTGGGGGACCTATAAAATGCTCTGTCCATTTTGAGTGACATCATAATTCAAAATCTGCTGGACGAATTGCCGCCAAATTTAGCCACAAGACACCTATTAACCCAAGGAGTGACCATCACGCCAAAAAAAAATGATTTTGTCATTTAGGAGTTGTAGTTGCTGGGATTTATAGTTCACCTACAATCAAAGAGCATTCTGAACTCCACCAATGATGGAATTGAACCAAACTTGGCACACAGGACTCCCATGACCAACAGAAAAAACTGGAAGGGTTTGGTGGACATTGACCTTGAGTTTGGGAATTATAGTTCACCCACATCCAGAGAGCACTGTGGACTCAAAGAATGATGGATCTAGATCAAACTTGGCACGAACATTCCATATGCCCAAATAAAAACACAGATGGAGTTTAGGGAAAACATTTGGGAGTTGTAGTTACTGGGATTTATAGTTCACCTACAATCAAAGAGCATTCTGAACCCCACCAATGACAGAATTGGGGCAAACTTCCCACACAGAACCCCCATGACCAATAGAAAATACTTAAAGCCATCCAGTCCAACTCCCTTCACCAGGGCAAGAAAACGTAATCAAAGCCCTCCTGACAAAGAGCCATCCAGTCATAGATATAGATAGATAGATAGATAGATAGATAGATAGACAGACAGATAGATAGATATGATTCACACACACACAGACATAGTATCATAGGGCAACATATAAGAAGGGCAATTATATGTTGCATGTTCCACAGACAATCTCTGCATCGACACCGACAAAGAAACAACCAGAAATACTGTTTTTACACACAAGCATAAAACATTACATATATTACATATATCAGCAAGTTCAGCAGCTGAATGGGGCGCTGTGGCGCAGCAGGTTAAACTGTTGAGTTGCTGAACTTGCTGACCGGAGGTTGGTGGTTCATATCTGTGAGACAGGGTGAGCTCCCACTATCAGCCCCAGCTCCAGCCACATCACCTAGGAGATGTTTTCGGACAGTGCCGGCGTTTTGGCTTAGAAATGGAGATGAGCACTACCTTCCAGAATCAGTTGCAACTAGACTTAATGTCAAGGGGAAACCTTTACTTTACTATATATAGTACAAGTCCTTTAGCCACAGATTTGATATCCATGTTTTCACTTACTCATACTACACAAAATATCCCCACCCCTTGGTATGTTTACGAGCATCGCTAGCTTAGTATGATTCTGTAGTATGTATCTGGTCCAAGTATAGTCCTGTGCCCAATTCTGAGAAAAGCCTATTGGTCCTGGAGTGTCAGATCCAGGAGTGGGGAGAATGCATTTTTCACTTATTTACTATTTACTTTGCCATACGGAGGTTCCAGGCATGAGTCACAACTAAAGTAGTTTATGGACCAGATTTCACCATCTCCATCTTTCTGTTGTAGAGCCCTGCTGAAGAGCACAGTGTTTTGTTGGGATTATTACAGGTTCCCAACTTCAACGGTTTTACATAGAAGTATGTGCCAGAGTATATGATGACATGAACCCACCAGTGTTCACCTTCTTGTGTGTTAAAACGTTGAAAGCACATGAATTTTTTGGGTTGCGGAACAATATACAATAATTTGAGCAGAGTTATTTAAGTACACACATTATATTGCTACAATCCCACTTTAACAACCATGGCAACATTCTGGCACAATGTTTGAGTATTTTGAATTTTGGGATTCAGGACAAGGGATGCTTTATCTGTATAAAATAGTTGTAATTGTTTATTATTATTTGTTTACTGCATTTATATCCCACCCTTCTCACCCAGAGTGGCCTTACAAATAAGTAGCAATTCGATGCCATAAACATAGGTAAAGGTTGTCCCCTGACATTAAGTCCAGTCATGTCTGACTCTGGCGTGTGGTGCTCATCTCAATTTCTAAGCCGAAGAGCTGGCGTTGTCCATAGACACCTCCAAGGTCATGTGGCCGGCATGTCTGCATGGAGCGCCATACACATACATATAATAAAAAAGAGTTACATTACAACTAGGTGGTGCAGTGGGTTAAACCCTTGTGCCAGCAGGACTGAAGGTCGCAGGTTCGAATCTGGGGAGAGCACGGATGAGCTCCCTCTATCAGCTTCAGCTCTCCATGCGGGGACATGAGAGAAGCCTCCCACAAGGTTGGAAAAACATCAAAGCGTCCCCTGGGCAACGTCCTTGCAGACGGCCAATTCTCTCATACCAGAAATGACTTGCAGTTTCTCAAGTAGCTCCTGACATGACAAAAAACAACAACATTGCAACCAAAACCATTAAAACAATTCAATTTAAAACCAATAATTAATCCCAAATCATGATCCAAGGCTGTTCCATTTGTCATTTCACTATTCTTTATTCTCTTATTGCACTAGGACTTACTATCCAAAAGCTTGGTCCCATAACTTTCTTTCTTTCTGAAGGTCAGAAGGGAGGGGGCTGATCTAATTTCACTGGAGAGGGTATTCCACAGCTGAGGGGCCACCACTGAGAAGGACCTGCCTCTCATCCCCACCTGCCGCATCTGCGAAGGAGGTGAGACTGAGAGCAGGGCCTCCCCAGAAGATCTTGATCACTGAGATGGCTCATAGAGGGAGATACGTTTGGATAGGTAAGCTGGGCCGGAACCATTTTGTGATGATGAAAGGCATTCTTTTTACTAAGAAGGATTCACTGTTGTCATTAGGAAATTTCAAACTTCTCTCAGATATACTGGAAATAGAAGGCCCCTTCTATGATGCTCTATATACCAGGATCTGATCTCAGATTATCTGTTTATCCCAGATTATAAGGCAGTATAGATTCATATAATCCAGTTGCAAAGCAGATAACCTGGGATTAGATCCTGGGATATAAAGACAGTGTAGAAGGAGCCAAAGAAATCTATCTGTGGATCCCACTTTACCCTCTCTTGTACTAAGCCTTTCATAACCAGAAAGTTACTTGTTTAGATTACAACTTTCAGAATCTGTCTGAAAAGGAATTATACTGGCTGGGAGTGGGGTAAAACAGTGGAGGAGGCCTCCTGAGAACTAGTCCAAACAAGCTTCTATAAGTCATATTTGTAATATAGAAATGGCCATGTTCTAGAAGCATTCCCTCCTGACGTTTCGCCTGCAGAGAACGCTTCTAGAACATGGCCATACAGCCCAAAAAACCTACAACAACCCAGTGATTCCAGCCATGAAAGCCTTCGACAATGTAATATAGAAAGTTGTTGAGTAGAGAGAGAGAGAAAAAATAAGATAAGCCATTTATTTATTTTCCTTCTTTATTTTTCGGCAGGAAAAGGGATATAATCAGACCTGAAAAGAGAGCAGTGAAGAGGTAAGTCCAAATGTTTGCTATGATCATAATGAGCCAGATGCCTCTGTATCAGGGAAGGATATCTTTGCGAGAGGATCTCCTGAAAGGAAATCTGAAACGAGGCTCCTTCCTTCCTGATTCCTCACAAGCTGTGACTGATAGGTGAGCTTTTTGAGCAGCCATATGGTGAGAAACCTTCAATGGGCAGATCTAACAGGAGGTCAGGGCCAGAGGAGAAGGGGAACGGAAACGTGGGATGTGACCTGAAACCAGATCTTTGAGGAAGAAAATGAAAAGGATGGGGGGATTTGAGATGAATTATTGGAGCCAACTTTTCTTTCATTCACAATTTTGTCCCATGCTTTCTGACTCAGATAATCTGGAGATAGCAAACAGGTGTCTTCTCTTCAGATGCTCAAAGGAGTTCTTAGAACTGTAGCCCAAAACCTTCCAGGCTGCTGTACCTTTCTGAGTAGCTGTGTATATGATAGTAGTAACTAACTCTGGCACTGAAGATACAGTTGGAACATATTTATGTATAACTAGCCGTCCCCTGCCACACGTTGCTGTGGCCCAGTGTGGTGATCTGGAAAATAAAGTAATGAGAAAGTGTTGGTTTCTAATATATGTAATTTCTTGATGCTTGTGGGTAAAGACTATTCGATTACATTTTCTTGCCCTGGTGAAGGGAGTTGGACTCGATGGCCTTAAGTCTTTTCTATTGGTCATAAGAGTTCTGTGTGGGAAGTTTGCCCCAATTCTGTTGTTGGTGGGGTTCAGAATGCTCTTTGATTGTAAGTGAACTATAAATCCCAATAACTACAACTCACAAATGTCAAGGTCTATTTCCCGCAAGCTCCATCTGTGTTCCTAGTTCGACATATTCGTGCTGAGTTTGGTCCAGATCCATCATGGTTTGAGTCCACAGTGCCCTTTGGATGTAGGTGTACTACAAGTCCCAAACTCAATGTCAATGCCCACCAAACCCTTCTAGTATTTTCTGTTGGTCATGGGAGTCCTGTGTGCCTCATTTAATTCAATTCCATCATTGGTGGAGTTCAGAATGCTCTTTGATTGTAGGTTAACTGTAATTCCCAGAAACTACAACTCTCAAATGACAAACTCAATTTTTAAGTGATGGTCACTCCTTGGGTTAGTAGGTGTCTTGTGGCCAAATTTGGTGGCAATATGTTAATCCCACAAACGAACATTACATTTTTATTTATATAGATAGCCGTTTTGGATTGCCCATGTGTTTATTTATTTTTAGACAAATTCATATCCTACCTTTCCTCCAGTGAGTTCAAAGAGGCTCTACTACACTCAGGCCCATAGCCAGGATTTCGTTTCGGGGGGGGGGGGGGGCTGAGTTTTTTTCAGGGGGGGGGTTCGGGGGGCTGAGTTTCGGGGGGGGCTGAGTCTGAGTGAAAGAGGGTCTACCCTAGCAAACCTTTTGTATCGTTACCCCAATACCCCCATGCATATGGGATATATTGAGTATGGTAATCAGATCATGATATGAATAAACATAACAGTTTAAATAATGCACCAGTAAGGCCTTTTCGCAAACCACCATGAGAATTTCAGGGGAGGGAGGCTGAAGCCTTTCAACCCCCCCCCCCCCAGGCTACATGCCTGGTCAACCATTTCTTCTTTTCTCAATCTGTGGGTCCCTAGATGTTTTGACCTTCAACTCCCAGAAATCCTAAGCTGGTAAACTGGCTGGGATTTCTGGGAGTTGTAGGCCAAAACACCTGAGGACACACAGGTTGAGAACCACTGCTCTACTACTATTCTCACAATAGTCCTGTGGCACAATGCCCATTTCTGATGTTGCAATTCGGCCCTGTTGGGTTGGATCTGCATGGCCCTATATCCCAGGATCTGATCCCAGATTATCTGCTTTGAATTGTATTATACGAGTCTAATCTGGGATAATCAGATAATCCGGGATAAGATCCTGGCATACAGGGCAGTGTAAATCCAGCCATAGCCAACTCCTCTACTGTAGTTGTTCTTCTGATGGTGGCCAGCTGGGGATAAGGCGAAGTGGGTCTTCATGCCCACTTTTTCTCCAGTGAGCTCGAGACAGCAGTCATGGCTTTCCTCGTTCCCATTTTATAAGCACATCAACCCTTTGAGGAAGCCCATGTTCAATGATTGGCCCCACATACATAGAAGCGTGACACCTTTTTAACAACAACTGCTAGTTCATATATAAAGTCAATGCTTAAAATTATGCAGGTTTTTGCTTGGATTAGTACTGGGTTGTTGTAGGTTTTTTCGGGCTGTATGGCCATGGTCTAGAGGCATTCTCTCCTGACGTTTCGCCTGCATCTATGGCAAGCATCCTCATAGATGCAGGCGAAACGTCAGGAGAGAATGCCTCTAGACCATGACCATACAGACCGAAAAAAACCTACAACAACCCAGTGATTCCGGCCATGAAAGCCTTTGACAATACATGGATCAGTATTGTTGCATGTTTTGCAACAATGCAGGGCTTCTGTTGAAATGCATCCTGACGACTCATACTTTTCACAAGATACATCTTATTTAACCTTTAAAAGCCATGTTACACATGCAGATTCAATTGATTCAGCTCATTCAGCATAGATGTGAAGAAAACAGGAGGAGCGTAATGGCGTATAATGTGAACTATGAGTCAGAACCAGAGTAATGGTGTATAATGTGAACTATGAGTCTCAAAGATCACAAATGTACACAGTGACCAGAACTGGAGGATGACACATCTCCTAAAACAGCGGGGGATCTGTATCTCCCCTAATCCCCTTTCTGGTTGTTGAAGATCAGAAGCCCTGATGTACTGTGTGTCATAGTGCCCTAATATTCATTGTCTAGTTTCTTGCTTGGAAGGCAGTAGGAAAAGAGGAAGGCCACATAAAAGGTGGATAGACTGAATCAAGGAAAGCCTGGCCTGTTGGAAATAGCAACCTCCTACAAGCCTGCTATACTAGTTATTTGTTATGTATATAACTGAGATTGCTGACTATATTGTATGTGTATGTTGGTATGCAGTTTGACTCTGAACTCTATGTTGTTAGAGGTTGTGACCCTGTTCAGAGTGAGACTCCATTTTAGAATGTGTTTCAATCAGAAGTCAGTTGGAGTCAGTTAAATCAGTTAGAAATCAGTTAAGGTTAGAGTCAGTTTTGAATTAAAAGTCAGTTGAGTTTGTTGATGTTAGTTAGAACAGGAGTAGGTGATAGTATGATAGCTGGGTCCAGTTGTTAGTTCCAGTAAACATCAATAGTGACATCAGTGGGATTCCTCCAGCCTAAGTCAGTTGAGGACCAGAAGCAGACAAAGGTTAACATGTCATTCTGGGGCAGGAAGCTACTTGTATCCAATTGTAATCCATCCTATGTAGAAGCTAGTTTAGAAATCAAGTTGGCAGGTTTTGATTTTTCTTTCCTTGGATGATTCTTCTGGCACTGTTGGCTGGTGGAGAGTCACCAGGTGCTGTTTTGTTCCATCTCTGCACTTCCATGACATCCATGACATAGAGAAGCCACTTGAAAAGACCTTCTTCAAACAACAACAACAACAACAACAACAACGTATTGTCGAAGGCTTTCATGGCCGGAATCACTGGGTTGTTGTAGGTTTTTTCAGGCTATATGGCCATTGTCTAGAGGCATTCTCTCCTGATGTTTCACCTGCATCTATGGCAAGCATCCCCAAAGGTAGTGAGGTACAACAACAACAACAATAATAAATCTTTATTTGTATCTCACTATTCTCCCTGAATGGGACCCAACAACATTATGTAGAAACAATACAAAATCACATACATACGTAAAGCAAAACCTATAAAAACAATTTACAATAGAAATAAGTCAACATATTTACAAACATTTATCCAATACAGTTACTACAAGCATTTCAACGGAAAGATGATAAATTTAGCAGGACTCAACAAAAGTGAGCCTTCCTGTCATTACAGCTCAGTATCTTCCTCAACAGCTTCTTCCACTCCATTATCAAGGGAATCAAAGTTCAAGCTTCTTCGTCATTCGCTCATCACTTTGTGGAAAAGAAAGGGAAAAGTAAAAATGCAGTGATGAAAGGAAAGTGCTCTGGCTCCTTTAACAGATATATAGAAGAGAGGACTTCTGCTAGACTTGGTTGCATAACGATCTGCCCCTGCTGATAGTTCAATCTGAAGGTTGCATGCCTACTTTCAATAGATCTGGACAACATCACCAATGGGGAAGCCCACCTTGCTATAGAAACAATGTGCATATGTAAAGAATAAAGACCCACTCCCTCATGGTTTGGGTCCATGGTTTGGTTCACAATCTGCCCCAAAGGACATTGAGGTCCTCTGTGGAGTGGCTACTCCAAAAAGCTGGAACCCGATGGTGAACTCTCACCCGGAGGACCTTTTCATTGGCTGCTCTAAGACTGCTGGATGACCTGCCGGAAGAGATAATAATAATTATGATTTAAAAGTTTATTTATATCCTGCCCTCTCTCCCAAAGGGACTCTGGGCGGCTTACAACATTAATATAACAAGTGCAATACAATAAAATATATAAAATAGAATGAACAGTTAATAACATATCCAATGAATATAAAACACAAAATACAGCACAATCAAGTAACAAAATTAACAATAAAATTATGAACATTAGATTAAAAACACAGTCGTTCCTCAAAGAGGCTTGCTCCCCCATTGAGGTAAATCCATATCCTAGAGACCGTCTAATCTCTGTCAAAGTCCTGTTTAAATAACCGGCCTTGACCCAGTATCTGCAATGACGTACTATCTTCTGTGGCTTTCACTCCCGCTTGGGTGTCCTTTGGTGGGCACGGTATGTGAAATTACAGCAGTGAAGTAAGGAGCTCATCCTCTTCCCCCTGCTCTTCAGTGGTTTTAGAGATGTGGTAGTTGCTTCTATCTCACGAGGAAGGGTATCGCTCTCTTTCTCTGTTAAAGATGGCTGTGTCCTGAACCACTGGCTGAATCTTATGTCTGCCGCCATGCAGTAGTTGTTGCAGGAGGATTGCAAGAGCTTAATCTGAGCTGTTACTTCAAACTTCTGCCTTCTCTTCTCAAAATTTATGAGTCCCCCTTCCACATAGTTCTGTAGGGCTGCATCGAGCATTATCAGATCAGTCAAAAAGGTCCCAAGGTAAGGAACCGTGCCATGCATTATGCCCATATCTTTTTGGAGCTGAAGTCGCCTCTGAGCCCTTCTCTGGTTTTCTTTTCCAGTGCTGCCCAAATTTGCAAATTTTGCTGTTCCTTCCCTCTTAAGCAGCTCCCGGCTTATCAAATAGTTGTCAGAGTCTGAGAAAATGTCTGACAGTTCTTCAAACATCAACATGCTGTCCTTGGCAACGCTGGYCCAACACTTTTTTAGCCGGTAGATGGAGTTGGATTGCAGTGCTGCAACGATGGCCCTCAAGGAGGAGAAATTCTTCAAGATCCTGCATTCGTGGGCAATACTGATCCATTTCTCTATGATCTTGGCTCGCTGCTGGGTTGTCARCTCTTTGTCCTTCAAGATGGTTTGGATGACACATTGGGTCACGGCATTGAATTGTGCAATGGTGGCTCTGATGGAGAGGGCCACGTGGTGGTTTTCCTTCTTATTCCTCTGAGACCAGATGCTGCCCAAACAGTGATATGGCACCACCCTCTGAAACAGTTTGGCATCCATGTAGGTGAGCTGTTCTGCCACAAAGGCTTCAGCGAAAGAGGAGAAATCTTCTGAACTCTCAGTCTCTAGTTTTTCCACATTGGCAAGGGTGTCACGGATCCCGCCATTCACGACTTCTGGCTTCTGAAATTGCTCCAACAGGTTTTGTGCCCTTCCTTCAAGTCCCGACCCTGGCATGACCCGTGACAGAAAAGCCAAGAGTTTCTGCAAACAAGGGTAATTGGGGGGCTCTCGGAAGTCTTCAGGGCAGTGGTCTAGCCACGCTCTCAAAACGGAGGCCATGGCTGTCCTGAGGACTGTTTTGCTTTCAGTAGAGTTCTGGCTTCCGTCTTCTTCCAGGTTTCCATATCTGTCAAGGATCAAATCCAGAACTTCTTTTGTGGATGCAAAGCCTCGATACGTTGACAGAAATACATTGAGGAAGGTGAAGTCATGGTCCCCAAAAGCTGTCAACAGGTTCTCCACCAGCTTCTCCAGAGTGCCAGCCTTGATTGACCTTATCTTACATGTCTCACATACGCTAACAGCATGATCTGGGGGCAGTTGGTCCCATTCAATCCCAAGCCATCTTGCTGCTTTACTAGCAGCTTGTTGAATCTGTACTCTTTTGAGAGTGACATGATAGATGGCACCTTCTTCTACCTCTTCACCTCCATCCAGAATTAAGCTCTTGTCACCAAACAGCTTTTTGTACGGGCCTCCACCATCATCCTCTCAGTGTGGATGCTGCCAGAAACATCGTGTGAGATAGACGAGGCAGGCATAGAATGTCTTTCCGCTGTGGGATCAATGCTGTTTAACTGCCGCTTTAACTGTCATGATCTGGAAGCTAAAGGAACTGTCAATCTTATTATTATTATTATTATTATTATTATTATTATTATTATTTCCATAATGTATACGTTACCAATAGCTGGCAAACTTTTAAGGCACAGTTAAAGATCCACTTTTTCCCGCAGACCATCTCAGTCAGTTCTGAACCATAACTTTTGGGTTTGCATTCTATGCCCAATGCATTTTGATTTTTGTACCATGTGCTTGGGTGTGTGTATTTTATAGTGGATGTTTTGATATATGTATTTTATTGTATGTATTTTATGTTTTGATGGTCTTGTGCCCTGCCTTGATCTGTGAGGATGATGATGATTATTATTATTATTATTCCAATTCTAACTACAGTCCACCCTTTAAATCAGGGATGAGGAACTATTCGAGATTTAGGGGCTATGTTGGCCCCTTGCAGGACCTTGAAGTGTCATCCGAACCCTGAACTTTAAAAAAACACCACAAATATTTAGCAATATCTCCTGTGCAATGCAGAGGCAATTTCACTTTGTTTTTGGCCTTTCTTGGTTTTTTTCAGGCCCATAGGAGGCCTTTCCTTCAACATGAAGCATGCAGCAGAAGCCAGCAATTGAATCGCAGATAATGTTAAACCTACTTTATCTCAACTTTTAATTGCTGTCAGAGATTGGTATCTATCTTGACTTGGGCTTCTTTTTTTTTAAAAAAAACCTTATTAAATAGACTAGTGTTCCTCAACCTCTCTAATGCCATGACCCCTTAATATAGTCCCTCATGTTGTGGTGACCCCCAAGCATAAGATTATTTTTGTTGCTATTTCATAACTATAATTTTGCTATTGTTATTAATTGTAATGTAAATATCTGATATACAGGATTTATTTTCATTCACTGGACCAAATTTGGCACATATATCCAATACGCCCAAATTTTAATACTGGTGGGGTTGGGGGGGGGGGATTGATTTTGTCATTTGGGAGTTGTAGTTTCTGGGATTTATAGGCAGAAATACTTAAAATGTCCAAATGTGAACACCGGGGAAGTTTGGGGAAAATACACATTGACATTTGGGAGATATAGTTGCTGGGATTTATAGTTCACCTACAATCAAAGAGCCCACCAATTGAACCAGACTTTCCATACAGAACCCCCATGACCAACAGAAAATACTGGAGAGATTTGGAAGGAACTGAAAGTGATTTAGGGGAGTTGTAGTTTACCTACTTCTGGATAGCACTGTGAACCCAAACAACTATGGATCTGGACCACATTTGGCACAAATACCTGATACACCCAAATTTTAATACTGGTGGGGTTCTGTGGGGTTGATTTTGTCATTTTGGAGTTGTAGTTGCTGTCATTTATGGTTAGCCTACAATCAAAGAGCATTCTGAACCCCACCAACCATGGCATTGAATCAAACTTGATACACAGAACTCCCATGACCAACAGAAAATACTGAGTTTTGGTGAGCATTGAGCTTGAGTTCTCGAGTTGTAGTTCACCAACATCCAGAGAGCACTGTGGACACAAATGATGGATTTGGACCAAACTTGACACAAATACTCAATATGACCAACTTTGAATACTGGTGGGGTTTGGGGGGACTCACCCAACATGATGGCAATTGTAGCTCTCCCTGCATCCAGAGAACCCTGTGACCCCCACCGATGATGGATCTCAACCAAACTGGGCACACAGACCCAACCTGGCCAACTGTGAATACAGGCGGGGTTTGGGGGTGATTGATCTTGGTATATGTGAGTTGTAGTTCACCCACATTCAAAGAGCACTGAACCCAGCTGACGACGGATCTGGACCAAACTTGGCACACAGATCCAACATGGGATTTGGGGAGGATTAACCCACATTTTAGGGAGTTGTAGTTTAACCATATCTGTTTCTTTGTCAGCATCTAACGACTGCCAATTCTAAGCTGTTCTGAGCCCCCCTTCGGAGGTTGAGAAGGACAGGATACAAATGCTCTAAATAATAAATAAATAAATATGCATTTTCTTTTTTTTCTTTTTTAAAAAATATTTTTTATTAAGTTCTTCAAGATTCACATAAAAAAGAAGGGAGGGGGAGGAGTTTGGAATGAGGGGTTGGGAAGATATAAGGGGTAAATATGGGAACGGGAGTGGGACGGTGGGGGGGGGGTAAAGGGAAGGGGGGGTTAAAATCAGGATCTAGGGTTGGGGGAAAAAAAGGTAAGATAAATATAAATAGATAAATATGAATTTTCTAATGGGAGCATTAATAAAAAACAAAAGGAAATACTGACTTTTCCCCTAATAAATAGCATTACAAATTACATGAGCTGCTTCTGTTGCTGCTACTCCTCCTGATGCTGCTGGGCCACTCTCAGTCCCATGTCGTGCGGTGCTTTCCCCTTGACTTGAAGGGACATGCTGACATGATCCTCCCTCCAGCCTCACATGCTCTCCCATTCTGCCATGCGCCGAACACGCCTGCTCTCCTCTCCTTGCTTGGAGTCACAGAACAGCCCTCCCCTTGGCTGAGAGGCCGGCTGAGAGGCCGGCCAATCACAGCAGAGGAGGGCTTTTGGTGGGAGGATTCCAAAAAGGAAGAGAAGGATAGGCGGAGAGATCTACAGCCTCCTCTGCCAAAGGGGTTCCTAAAACCATCGGAAATATGTGTTTTTTGATGGTCTTTGGTGAACCCTCTGAAGCCCCTCACGCTACCTCCCAGGGGTCCTAACCCCCAGATGGAGAAACACTGAAATAAACAGTTTGTATTTTGTGTTATGGTGACTTGAATGGGCTTTATCCTTTATGAGAATAAGGTGCTCTGTTACTTTCCTGAACACAGTGAACCACTTTTAAGCATCTCTTCTTATGGAGAGGATGGTGAGAAGGAATTGAAGGCAAGCGGCATAGATTTTTCTGAAAGTTTCACTGTCACTCAAGGACAGAATTAGCAAGTGTGGGAGAGAAAGTGAGGGGGAGGAAGAGGGATGGATATACCGGAAAAGGAAGAGAAGAGGGAGAAATGACAAGAGGGACAGAGCGAGCTAATAAATAAAACAAGACCTTGGTGGAAAGAGACGGTTTGTCAGAATATAAACATTTCCTCTCCCTTTTTATCTCGAAGGTAGAGTGAGGAGCTTATTAAAGGAAAGTATATATTCCATCCTGGGCAACCATCCCCACAGGCGGGTAGGATGCTGAGTCCAATCCTCTTTCGCATGGCACAGCAGCCAGCGTGCTATACATATATAGTGGCTTCCCTACTGGAGGTGAGCATAACGTGCCAAATAATGAAAGAGGGAAAAAGGAAATCTGTTGTGGTCATTAGAGTTTCTTATCTCAGCTGATCTGGTGCCACATGTGATATGAGGGCTAGATAAGAAAGAAAGAAAACCCTTGCTCTGATTAAGTCTGAACTGCAAAGAAAGTGGCTTCCGCTGAGTTATTTCTACTTTTTGATTAGGAGGAAATTATGCTTGGCTAGGGCTAAGAAATAAAAAAAATATTGAAAGAGGGGAAATACATGAATTGAGAGGTGGACAGAAGAAGGGAAGGCTGCATTAGGCATGTGTAGCTCTTTTCGATACACTTGGACATCATCCTTCTACAGTGCCTAGGACTGCTGGGAGGTGCAATCTAACAACAGCTATATTACTTTATGTTTTTGTGTATCTATAGCTTTATTTGTTCCCTAATCCTGGATTAAACTCCAAACCCCTGTGCTGAGATTTGGTTTGAGACTATGCATTTACTCTGATCCTGGAAAAAAAATCAAAGCTCAGAAGAGTGACCTTTTTTGTGTTGTAATTCTCAGACTATCCCAGTCAGCATGGCCAGTATATCCCCTCTCTCCAAGGAAGCCTTATAGTAAAATAAGGCCACAAACAAAATGAAAATATGTCTTTGCACTTTCTGCAGCAACCCACAGAAGAAAGGGCTCCTCTAATCTAGCAGCCATCTTTGTCTTTGATGCAAGTCACATCTAGTAAAGATGGGGTCTGCATTAAAGACAAAGTGTACAGTGAAACTTTGACTTAAGAGCATACCAACTTAAGAACATTTTTTAGTTAAGAGCCATTTCTCAGCCCAGGTTTCACTTTGACATTATTATTATTATTATTATTATTATTATTAACTTTATTTGTACCCCGCTAACATCTCCCGAAGGACTCAGTGCGGCTTACAAAGGCCAAGGCCCTCAATAAAACAACAGCATAACAAATACAACATAAAACTCATAAAGCATCCAATAAACATAAAGCAATAACAGTAAAACATTAAAACAATACATCATGACACATTTAAAACTAAGGGCTGGGCCAAATGTAATGAATAAAATTAAAAGTGCTGGACATGACAGGTGAAATGTAAGGATTTGTATAGCCATGGCGTTTGTATAGCCATGGCGTAACGAGACAGGATCGCATATCTCTATAGAACAGGCACTGAAGAATTTATTTATTTATCTAGAACTTTTGTATCCATTCTTCTCTACCTCCGTGGAGGGACTTAGAATGGCTAACATCAAAATTCAATGCTATAAAATAAATAATGTCATAAAACAACATACAATAAATAAGTTCTAAAATACATATAAAAACAATTCATCACATTAAAACAACATCCAACTCAGTCCAAAACGCTGTGGCCAAATAACTCTTGGTCTATATCAAATCATCCGTCAATCTGCAAATGTCTGACTCCAAAGCCAGGATTCTAGCTGCTTCCTGAATGACAGGAGAGAGGGGGCAGACCTAATCTCACTGGGGAGAGAGTTCCATAGCCTGGGGACCACCACAGATAAGCCCCTGCCTCTCGTCCCCACCAAACACGCCTGCGAAAATGGTGGGACCGAGAGCAGTTCGGATAGGTAAACCGTGCCCAAGGCGTGTAGGATTTTGTAGGTTAAAACCAGCACTTTGAATTGTGCTCGGAAGCTAATTTGCAGCCAGTAGGGCTGGTGTAACACGGGAGTTGTGCTGTGCGCCTGTTCCATTGTCTCTATATGCACTGAAGAAGCACATGTTCCGTCATCTCTATGTGTCTCTGAGTCTCAGAGTCTTCTGGTAACAGCCTTCCAATATGGCAGGTGGGAGGGCATGGCAACGTGCCAAAGGGAAGGCCCTCCAATGGATGGAAACCTCCAGAATGGTTAGATAATTCATAGGGGAGGTACAAAACCTACTGACTCCATCAATAATAAAGGACGGGGCATTGGCTAAGTCTAATTGGCACTCAGTGTCAGTTATTTGTTGTTTAATCAGAGATTTGGCTTGGTTATAGCCCATACTGGTTAGCAGTCCTGGAGAGAAGCCCAAGGATGACATTTTGGCTGCTACTGCTTTTTCCCACCTGGACTGAAAGTCATCCAACATAGTAAGTGGTGCAAGGCCAAGTGGAGAGAGGGATAGTCTAAGCCAATAGTTCAGTATAACCACCCACATCCTGGCCCCATTTCTCAGGAAGCCAGTCTTCAGGCGTAGGGTAGCATTGGAGACACACTTTGGTACCTGGAAGGCCGATCTTAAGAATTTGGATTGTACACTCTCCAGTGGGGTAAAGCCAGAAAAGGGGCCTAACTGAGCACCATACAGGAGTTGTGCAACAAGCTTGGAATCAAATAGTTTGAGTGCCACAGGCATTACGTGTCCCCCTCTTGACCTGAGATATTTTAGTATAGCAGTCGAGCTCCTTTGTGCAATGTCAGCCACATGATCTCCATGGGCTTTTCTGCTGCTGGAGGAATGGAAGACTATCCCCAGATATTTGAAGCATGGGATCTGCTCAATTTTATGAGCCATTGTTATTAGAGCTCCCTAATTGAGAATTCTAAATATCCCAGAGCTCTCTGGCAACAAAAGGTAAATATCTCACAAAATCACAAATCCTAGATTCTTGTAGCATTGAGCCATAGCTGTTAATGTGGTGTCAGACTGCTACCATACTACAGTGTGGATACAGCCATAGTTTTACAATTGTAGTGTGAAAGGGCCCTCGGGTATGCTAATTACAATTGATAGCTTTTTGCTTGTATTAGGTACAATAATGCCATCTGATAACACTAGCCATGGCTAGCACTATAGTGTTTGTTACCGCTTTGGCAGGACAACCTTGCTGTTAACAAATTGTGTTATAGGTAGAATTATCACCCTGCAAAGAGATGCAACAATAGAGGAAGTTTTAGCTGTTGAATTTTGTCCACCACACTCTTGTTTATAATAACTTTTTAATAATTTGGGGCAGGAAAGGGATGGAGTCTAGTGTGTGGAGCAGAGAGCTGGCATTGGATCAAAATGCCCTAGGTTTTAGATCTTACTCGGAAATGAAAAGCCATGAATGATCTCATGGTAGTCACTTATTCATTTAATATATCTACCCATCAAGAAATGTTATCAGGTCAGGTTATGGAGCACAGAGCAAAACAGATTTTAGAATGTATTGTCGAAGGCTTTCATGGCCGGAATCACTGGGTTGTTGTAGGTTTTCCGGGCTATAGGGCCATGTTCTAGAGGCATTTTCTCCTGAGGTTTCGCCTGCATCTATGGCAAGCATCCTCAGAGGTAGTGAGGTCTGTTGGAAGTAGGAAAATGGGTTTATATATCTGTGGAAAGACCAGGGTGGGACAAAGGACTTTTGTCTGCTGGAGTTAGGTGTGAAACATGTTTTAAAACATGTTGTCTACAGTAATTTTTTTAAAAAAAGGATAATTCTTATCCTTTAGCTGAGGGCAAAATAAAACAATTAGTAGCTCATTAAAAAAAGAGAGAGAATGCAATGGCTATTTAAACTACAAGTTTGTTTGAAAGGTTGGATACAAAGGTCATCACTTGGACCCCAAGAACCCATAATGAAGGTGTCAGCCATGCCACATACCTACCTAAGACTGTGCTGTAGTTGGAGTGTCACTCCCAAGAAAGTGGCTTCGTCGCCAGCGCCTCATTTCCTTTGACATGGACACTTGAGAATCTGCTGCCACATTCACAGACATCTTTATTCCCCCTACTCTTTGACTTTTCCATTTTCCCTTCTCCCACTTCTTCAAGGTCTCACCTACAAAGAACGTGACAAAATACCAATTATAGTTAACAAGGTGCGACATAAGTTACCTCTCTCCAGGTAATCTACTTTGTAGGGTGAGGATAAAATAGAATAATCTCAGAAGAATGCCAGTCTGACCTTCTTGGAGGAAAAACGAAGTACAAATGACACTTATCAACATAGTATAATGCTTTTGTTTGACTAGGGTTTTTCCCTCTGGGGAGGGATGTTTGTAAGAATTTGGCTATCAGGATATTGATTAACAAATCTCTACTGAGGAACTATAATGAGAAAAGCTAGTGCAAGACTCGTGTGGAGGTTCGGGAATTGGGGAAAGTTTACCAAAACTTATATTAGCTTAAACTATAAGCTAACACAATGAAAATTCACAACTTATGAGGGTTGTTTGGCTGAGACTGTGATTGACATATGTATTTGTGTTTAGAGATTCCTACTAAATTATTTTAATGTGCTTTGCATTTGTTTCTCACCTTTACACTCTTTTCACTGCATTGTTTCCCTGGTTTTTGCACCCTCTCCCCATTTTATCAGTAACCCCATACAGCTCACTTCACTGAACTTCCTGGCAGGGATTTGAAGCAGAACAAAAATAAGGAGAAGGGACACAAAGGTCAAAGTGCCTTGGGAGCAGATTGAGCTTTGACCCTGATGGAAGATTTCTGAAATAACTTTGTATTTCACAGCAACGCTCCTCTCTCCCGATGCGTGTGTGTTTAAGTCCCTGTTGACTTATGCTGACTCAAAACTGATAGGGTTTCTTAGGCAAGAAAGAGTTGGTTTTGCCAGTTCCATCTTCTTCTGAAATATAGCCACAGGACCCAGTATCCCATCCAAGTACTCCCATACTAACTGCATTTTTCCTGAAATATAATGTATTGATTTTGGAGCTATTTTTCAAGTCAATGTGTGTCTGCTACCACCTTGTACCTGATTGTTTATGAGTCTACTAGCTGTACCCGCCACACGTTGCTGTGACCAAACTTTGCTCCTCCTTTCTCTCCTTTCCTTCCTTTCTTCCCTTTTCTTCTTTCTTTCCTTCCTTCCTTCTCTACCTCTTTCCTTCCTTCCCTCTTTCTCTCCTTTCTTCCTTCTCTACCTCTTTCCTTCCCTCTTTCTCTCCTTTCTTCCTTCTCTACCTCTTTGCTTCCCTCTTTCTCTCCTTTCTTCCTTCTCTACCTTTTTCCTTCCTTCCCTCTTTCTCTCCTTTCTTCCTTCTCTACCTCTTTCTTTCTTTCCCTCTTTCTCTCCTTTCTTCCTTCTCTATCTCTTTCCTTCCCTTTCTCTCCTTTCTTCCTTCTCTACTTTTCTTTCTTCCTTCACTTTTTGCTTCCATCCTCCTTTCTCTCTTTCCTTCTTTCCTCCCCTCTTTCTCCTTTCTTCCTTCTCTACCTTCCTTCCCTCTTCCATTTGTCCTTTTTTCCTTCCTTCTTTCCTTCCCTCCCTTTCTCTCCTTCCTTCGCTCCCTCTTCCCTTCTTTCCCTGATTTTCTTTCCTTCTCTACTTCCTTCTCTACTTCCTTCCTTCCTTCCCTCTTTCTGTCCTTTCTTCCTTCTCTACCTCTTTCCTTCCTTCCCTCTTTCTCTCCTTTCTACCTCTCTACCTCTTTCCTTCCTTCCCTCTTTCTCTCCTTTCTTCCTTCTCTACCTCTTTCCTTCCTTCCTTCCCTCTTTCTCTCCTTTCTTTCTTCTCTACCTCTTTTCTTCCTTCCTTCGCTTTTTGCTTCCATCCTCCTTTCCTTCTTTCCTTCCCTCTTTCTCCTTTCTTCCTTCTCTACCTCTTTCCTTCCTTTTTTTGCTTTTTGCTTCCATTTGTCCTTTCCCCCCATCTTTCTTTCCCTCCCTTTCTCTCCTTCCCTCCTTCCTTTGCTCCCTCTTTCCTTCCCTCTCTTATTTTCTTTCCTTCTCTACTTCCTTCCTTCTCTCCTTCCTTCCTTCCTTGCTTCCTTCCTTCCTTCGCTCTTTGCTTGCATGCTCCCTTCTCTCTTCTTTCTTTCTTTCTTTCTTTCTTTCTTTCTTTCTTTCTTTCTTTCTTTCTTTCTTTCTTTCTCCCCCTCCTTCCCTCTTTCTTCCTTCCCTTTTTTTCTGTATTGTCATTTAACTTTTCATCCTTTCGTTTTTTTTGTTTTTAAGTCCTTTCCGCTGTTTTTTTTTTTTGGGGGGGGGGGGTTATGAGTGATGGTCACTCATTGGTCTGTTAGGGTTATAGTGTCCACATTTTGTGTCAATTCATCCTGTGGCTTTTGAGTTATGTTAATCCCACAAACTAACATTACATTTTTATTTATATAGATTATAACTGCAATTGGAAAGTGTGTTTTTTCTTCAAGTAACTCTGGTGGCACAGCAGGTTAAACCACTGAGCTAGTGAACTTGCTAACCAAAAAGTTGTCAGTTTGAATCTGGGGAGCCGGGTAAGCTCCTGCTGTTAGCCACAGACTCTGCCAACCTAGCAGTTCGAAAACATGCAAATGTGAGTAGATCCATAGGTACTGCCTTGGCGGGAAAGTAACTGTGCTCCATGCAGTCATGCTGGCCATATGACCTTGGAGGTGTCTACAGACAATGCCGGCTCTTCGGCTTAGAAATCGAGATGATTACCACCCCCCAGAGTCGGACACAACTAGACTTAATATCAGGGGAAACCTTTACCTTTTTAACCACATGCTGGGGGCATTGGTATCCTTTTCTTGGTAATAGCTAAAATGTGAAGCAGTGTCACCACAAACATGAATTGAGTTGTTAATAAGACACTGCTAATAAATTAACCGCTCTACAGATTAGTAGCTCCCAATGTGTTTGCAAAACATTTCTCAAGGGAAACATTTTACTGTGAGAATAAGATATACCCTCGCTGTCTTTTTTTTTTAAAAAACTCTCTCTGAATGTTAATATTTAATTATTATTAATCTTTTTATTTTGATAGATACAATGTGCCAGAACTTTGAAACATTGCTTTCTGGACTATAGCTCCCATATCTGGCTGGCAAATTCTGAAAATTAAGATTTGTAACCTCATCACACGTGGAAAATTTAATGCTGTTCATCACACAATGTAGCCTTACTTCTGGCGGGGCTATATGTGTCAACTGGAGCAGCAGTGTCCTAGGACACTGTGCCACCAATACGATAGCCTCTCCAGGGAACAATGGGGCTACTGCGAGGGAAAGCCACGTGGTGTTGCTTCCCCATGTGGGATGGGGAAGCATCAGCTGCTGGCCAGGCGGGGCGTGGGGCACTGGGATTGCCCTGCTGCACCCCAACTCACCACAGAGGCTGGCAAATTTGAACACAGGACTTGATTCAATGTGATGAGGTCCTTTAAAAACCTCTGAACATCAATGTAACATCAAACAAAGTTCTAGTCAGTTGCGCTTTTTATAAAAACCCACACTTTCAAATTTATTTATTTTATTTATCGTGTCAGGAGCGAACCAAAACTTTCAAATAATGTTTTACTTACTAAATAACCAATTGCATTTATGTTCTGGTGACTCTGTAGTGATTATTTCATCACACACACCAGCAGTTTCAGAGAGAAAATTTAGCTTAGTGGTTAGATAGGGTGTCCAGGAAATTAGGATTCAAATGTATGGTTAAAATTATAGAATAAGGACCTCATCACATGAGGCTTGGCCTCCATCCTAAGACACTTCCAGGGTGAAGCCCACTGGAACCCATCACATGATGCAGGGTTACTTCCAGCAGGGTTCTGTCTTGGCCCTGTCCTGGCAGGGTCCTAGGACAAAGCCCAGCAAACATGTGTCATTAAGGAAGTCGGGGGCAGCACAGGGGGAAACTGGGCAATGAAGCTTTTCCTCATGTGATGGGGAAGGCAGCGATGCAGGCGATGCAGAGCGTGGGATAAGGGTTTCACCCTCTGCCTGCCAGATTTACCCACTTCCCCATTGATGACCCCACTGTTCCTGGACTTGAGGATCTCAATGTGATGAGGTCCTAAGTGTGTTAAAAATCAAAATTCAAGTCCCCCTTGAAGGTCATTGACCTCAGCCCAGTCACTTTCTCTACTTGACTTAACCCATAAAGTTGTTGTGAAGAGGAAGAGGGGACACAGTGAACCTCATACATCATTTGATTTCATAAGAGGAAATGGGGGAGGGATAAACATTTAACTAACACTTAAAATTAAAATATTTTGGACTATACTTAAAATTAAAATATTTTGGCTTCCAGTAACCATTCTAGATGGGAATAATGGGAGGTGGATGTGAGCACTTTATTGGGACATTGTCTCAAATTATGCTTTAACAAAAGATAAAGTTTGGCAACTTATAGGTAATTGGAGGTGAACTATGGAGCTAGAAGCTTTTTTGAGGGACCACAACTTCCAGTGAGCATGTAGGCAGTAATGTTTCTAAGTTCCAGTGAATTCAATCAGAGTTGTATACTCATATTTTATTTATGTTCAGGATTTTAAGATTGTCTGGGAAGGCCCTGCTCTCGGTCCCGCCTTTGTCACAAGTACGGCTGGCGGGGATGAGAAACAGGGCCTCCTCAGTGGTGGCCCCTCGGCTATGGAACGCCCTCCCTAGGGATATCAGATCGCCCCCCCCCCTCCTCATTTTAACATTTTGGAAGAGAGTCAAGACTTGGCTTTTTGAGCAGGCATTTGCAAATACAGTGTAACAGACACAGGAAAATTGAATGGTTGGACTATGTGACTGGACAGTGTTTTTAACAGGAGACCCTAATGTTCATGTTTTTATTGATTTTGTTATGGTTTTATTATTCGATTGTTTTTATTGTTGTGCCGTCACACCCAGACCCTATAACGTTAAAACTAAGATGTGCTTCTCTCTTTATCTGGGTGAACCGCTGGGGGTCTTTCTTTGAAGCAATAACTCAATGCTTTCAGCAACTGATGCCAGTCAACATCTGAATATCAACCAAATATTTATTTCCAAAGTCCTTGGCAGACTTGGCACAGCTTGATAAAGTTACAACACAAACAGTCAATTTGGGAAACCATAGAGATGTTCTTTCCTTTTCCTTCAATTACTGAGGTAACTTTTCTCCAAAAGGTAGAAAAAATCCTGGGATCTTTCACCCTAACCCTGAGCTGTTATGGTTGGAAAGAACAGGTCTTGGCCTATCTAAGCTCAAAGTTAGCTTTGAAGATGAAGTAATGCTCAATAGTATTCATTAACTATTTCTCTCTATTTCTCAATAACTCAATTTCTATCTATAACTCAATTTCTTAATTACTCAATTCCTATTCTATCTATCTATCTATCTATCTATCTATCTTAGTATCTCAATTGTACTCAATTGCTCAATTGTACTCACAATGACTTTTCAAAGCTTTGCCTGTCTGACCAACAGCACATCTGAGGCTTTTTTCTCTACTGAAGGAGGCAGGGGAGATTCCAAAATGGAGATCTCAACCCCAGGAAAAAGGGCGGACTTCTAACCCAAAGACTCTGATACTGTTTTACTTCCAGGGTGCTGCTGGATCTATAGCAACCCTGGGGAAATGCAAAGGAAAGCTATCCCATGCAGATAAAAGGCAATGTAAACCATCCTCCTGGAAGATGGAACAATTGTATTGAAATTGTATTTTATGTTTTTGGTACCAACTGTAAACCGCCCCGAGTTGCCTGTGAGCTGAGAGGGATGGTATATAAATATAGCAAATAAATAAATAAATAAAATAGATACACATTTCTGAACCGGCACAGCATTGTTGCAGATGAGATGTGTTAGAATCACATATTAAAGACAGACCTGCAAAGCAGTGACATCCTGCTGACCTAAAGGAGATCTAAACTTGCATACGCTTGCCAAAAAGATGTTTATAAAGAACCCGGCTCATCCTTCCTGCTCCCAAAGGTTAACTTTGCTAAATCTCCCATACTCATCCTTATTTGAATTTCCTTTTCCCTTCCCCTGCAGTCAGCCACCCATTCCAGCTTTTTCAGAGAAACTGCTTTTTGTCTAATGGTTATGGAAATAGGAGCGCTTTTGCTTGCCGGGTTGTCTTCTGGGCAAATTGATGAAGACGTTGCCTGCATTTGGAGGTTGGTTGCTTGAAGCCATTTTCCATCAGTAAGGAAGCAAAAAGATGCTACTTAAAATAAAATCTGCACTTCTTGTGTGTTTGTGTGTGTATTCTTGGTCTATCAGGGAAATGTATTTATTCTGGCACAGAGCCTGACTTCTATTCCTCAGCACTGCCTCATCTTGGAGAGATAACAAATAATTATCTTAATTACGTTTGGCGGCAAGAGAAACAGCAGGGGTTAAAGATGTGCAGCAATCCCATAAGCCTGTTTTTGTAGGTGCTGCTTGCGAGTCAATTTTCTTTTTGTATTTTAATCACCCGCACTAGGAGTTGGAGGCTTTTGGATTTGCTCCGGCAGTGTTTGCTAAGGTAAAATCTCAAGGCAAACATGGTCCTTTATCAGACTTCAGCTTCCCGGCTTACAGCAGGGGCTCAGTTTGAAAAGTCCTTGACTCACAATGACTGGGCAGCATCCTTTGGAATGAGTGTGTTTGCCAGCAAGGCTGGTTAACAATGGGACTTTAGTTTAAGGAATTTAATTGCATTATTGATTTTAATAGCCGGTGGAATGTTTTCACTGTCACAAACCCCATAAAGTTCAAGAGATAAATCTGATATTTATTAGTTTGTTACATTTATCTCCCATTCTTCATTTTGTGAGCTCAAGGCATCATAGCCTGAGGACTTTATCCCACTGAAACCAATGGCCTTCATCCACTCTACCCACTCTAATCACAGGTGTTTCTCCTATACAGGCAGTCCCCAAGTTACAAACATCCGACTTACAAACAACTCATGGTTAAGAATGAGAATGAGACAACAGGAAGTGAGAATACGCCTCCAGCACCAACTGCTTCTCTGAGATCAGAGTGAAGAGAGGGACCAGGACGACAGTTCTATCTTGTCTCCTGCACTGTGCTTATAATATAATATAATATAATATAATATAATATAATATAATATAATATAATATAATATAATATACATATTGTATTGATAATATTATAACGTAATACAATATAATACTACTAATAATATGATATTATTAGTATTAGTAATATTACTATTATTAGTAATATTATGATATTACTATATTACATGCAATATTACTAATAATATTACAGTTCGTTCTTGTGGGTTTTTTCGGGCTATATGGCCATGTTCTAGAGGCATTTCTCCTGACGTTTCGCCTGCATCTATGGCAAGCTTCCTCAGAGCTTGCCATAGATGCAGGCGAAACGTCAGGAGAAATGCCACTAGAACATGGCCATATAGCCCGAAAAAACCCACAAGAACTGAGTGATTCCGGCCATGAAAGCCTTCGACAATACAATATTACAGTTTAATGTTATGGTTTAATATAGTAATATATAATATTGATATTGTGCTATGGTAATAATATAATATATTGTATTTACATATTACTTGTAAGCTGCTCTGAGTCCCCTTCAGGGTGAGAAGGGTGGCATATAAATGTCATAAATAAATAAATAAAATACACCTCGGAAGGGAAATCACTCCTGAAAGAGTTATTATGGGGGGAAATTGGCATTACTATTGTGCTGGTACGGCTGTACCAGGAGCTTCAGCTTCATTTTCTTTCTATTGAGTGTTTGCATATATTCCAAGGTTCCATGCATTTTGCAGTAAGGTGGCTTCCCTTGGTTTGCAATTATAGGGCCAATGATCTGTCTATCATTGTTAAGTTTTGGTTCCACCCCTTTTTCCAGGGCTCTGGGAGGGAAAAGGAACCATTTTTAGTTCAGTCTTATAGTGGAAAGCTTAGCTACAGGATGTGGATCAGCTCCATCTGTAGACAAGCTTCATTTCTCACAGCATCCGGGGGAAACAGCTCCACATCTTTCTGGAAAAGATCCAAAAGAACTCCAGTTGGAGAATCTACAAAGCCTTGGCTGGTAGGTCTACTCGGGTAACCAGAAGTAATTGAAGCTGGGAGTAGAGCCCACACCAGCAAGCATAGAAAGTAGATTGCCTGGGAGGGGTTAGAAAGGGTTTTCCTTTTAAAGAAAAGAAACAATTCACGAAGCCAGTTACCTGTCCATTTGGGTAAGTTAAGAAGCATTTGTTTGACTTGTTGAAGATCTGAGAAGTGTTTGTTTAAATTGTTGAAGATCTAAGCCAGTGGTTCTCAACCTTCCTAATGCCATGACCCCTAAATATAGTTCCTCATGTTGTGGTGACCCCCAACCATATTTTTGTTGCTACGTCATAACTGTACTGTTATGAATTGTAATGTAAACATCTGATATGCAGAATGTATTTCCATTGTTACAAATTGAACATAATTAAAGCATAGTGATTAATGATACAAACAGTATGTTTGGGGGAGTATGGACAATGGATGAAGGGATTGGAATTACCGCCAACCGATTCAGCTCTGACTTTTTGGGAATTGCACTTGTGTAAATTATAGTTCAACAGGCACCAAAGAGCATTCTGAAATACACCAACAATAGAACTGAACCAAACTTGGCATACAGGACTTCCATGACCCACGGAAAATACTGGAGGGGATGGGAAAAATAGACCCTGACATTTGGGAATTGCAATTGTGTGAATTATAGTTCACCAGGCACCAAAGAGCATTCTGAACTACACCAACAATAGAATTGAACCAAACTTGGCATACAGGACTTCCATGACCCACGGAAAATACTGGAGGGGTTGGGAAAAATAGACCCTGACATTTGGGAATTGCACTAGTGTGAATTATAGTTCACCAGGCACCAAAGAGCATTCTGAAATACACCAACAATACAATTGAACCAAACTTGGCATACAGGACTTTCATGGCCCACGGAAAATACTGGAGGGGTTTGGAAAAATAGACCCTGACATTTGGGAATTGCAATTGTGTGAATTATAGTTCACCAGGCACCAAAGAGCATTCTGAAATACACCAACAATAGAATTGAACCAAACTTGGCATACAGGACTTCCATGACCCACGGAAAATACTGGAGGGGTTGGGAAAAATAGACCCTGACATTTGGGAATTGCAATTGTGTGAATTATAGTTCACCAGGCACCAAAGAGCATTCTGAAATACACCAACAATAGAATTGAACCAAACTTGGCATACAGGACTTCCATGACCCACGGAAAATACTGGAGGGGTTGGGAAAAATAGACCCTGACATTTGGGAATTGCAATTGTGTGAATTATAGTTCACCAGGCACCAAAGAGCATTCTGAAATACACCAACAATAGAATTGAACCAAACTTGGCATACAGGACTTTCATGGTCCACGGAAAATACTGGAGGGGTTGGGAAAAATAGACCCTGACATTTGGGAATTGCAATTGTGTGAATTATAGTTCACCAGGCACCAAAGAGCATTCTGAACTACACCAACAATAGAATTGAACCAAACTTGGCATACAGGACTTCCATGGCCCACGAAAGATACTGGAGGGGCTGGGAAAAATAGACCCTGACATTTGGGAATTGCAATTGTGTGAATTATAGTTCACCAGGTACCAAAGAGCATTCTGAACTACACCAACAATAGAATTGAACCAAACTTGGCATATACAGGACTTTCATGGCCCACGGAAAATACTGGAGGGGTTGGGAAAAATAGACCCTGACATTTGGGAATTGCAATTGTGTGAATTATAGTTCACCAGGCACCATTTAGTCTGTTGCTAATGTGTTCATATTATATATTTTAAAGTTTTTAAAAATACATGTTACTTTAAAGGGCCTTCTTTAGGCCCAAAGGCAAAACATAAATAATTTAATCAGTCAATCAATCTTTATGGAAGAAATAACAGAGAGAAGCACAACCAAGAACAGTTACAGGAACTCAAGTATGTTTTTCTTGACTTGTTCGTGTTTTTCTGTAATACTTCAGTGGAAGTAGTTCAAAATCACATTTCTGCCTTCAGTAGAGCTTTTAGGAACATAAAGAACAAAATGTGATTTCACACAATGTAAGTAGAAAAGTCTTGCTGTTGCCTTCACTGTCACCATATGTGGCAATGATATCTATCATTTATATCCATTATTGTGACGATAAAAGAAGAAAAGTGTGCATATGCCTGAATTTCCTAGTGGAAAGGTAAGACAAAAAAATTCCATAGTAATAAACAGTCATGGCAGTAGCTCACTAGTTTACTTTGTTTACATTGTAAAGCCATGTTTGTGTCTCTGCCTTGTTCAGATGGCATAGATTCACAACCTGCAGCCTTCCATATGGTGTTGGACTATAATCTCTGACCATTGGCTATGCTGTTTTAGCTTGAGCTGGTTCATGGTGGAGTCCAACAAGATCTGAAGGCCTGGAGATTCTCCACTCTGGCTGTAAATGCAGTGTAAAATGGGGTCATTGCATTTTAATCTGGTGAAATCTCTACAAAGTAGATTGGGATGAGAAACAGGGGAGTTTGCCAACAGAAGCCAGTGACCATCATCATAGCTTTGGGAGAGATTTGCTTAATGTTTACTAAATCACAATGGCTTGATTCCATATTCATTATAGATTTCTACCAGACTGATGTCATACAAGTTGCTGCATTATCTGACTCATCTTGTTATGATGCTGCCTTCGCAAAAACAAATGCGAATTCTGGTCTGCAGTCCTCTGATTACTAAAAAAATACCTGAGGTCTTACCTCAAACTTCATAGCTGGAATGAAGCCTGCCTCATCCTTAGAATCATAGAATCAAAGAGTTGGAAGAGACCTCATGGGCCATCCAGTCCAACCCCCTGCCAAGA
>NW_026844366.1:185514327-185552469 GCF_025583915.1 Anolis sagrei ordinatus
CCTCCTCCATGGCTGCGGCTGTTTGGCTCACACAGGAGGCCGCAGCCATTTCGGGGGGGGGCAACCGAGGCGGCTTCGCGACCCCCCAAAAATGGCCCAGCGACCCCCTTGGGGGTCGCGACCCCCAGGTTGAGAACCGCTGATCTAAGCAATAATAAAGGACTTTGTTAAACTTTTCAATCATCTAAAGACTTTTGTATAGGAAAATCCTTAGGGCCTCTCAGCCAAAGCAACCTGGCTTCCCGCTGGGCATAAATAGCACGTCCTGTTCAAAAGACAATTATTATAGGCCCAGCATGTGACAGCACAATTATCCATGCTCAGTAGAGGAGCTGGGTTGTCATAAAATATGATATAGTTTAAAACAATGTCCTGCTAATTTATTCTAGGAGTTATAGTGCAAAAATCAATATTTGTAGATGCAACCCTGTATCTATTTGATACCACATATTTTGGTCATGGCTTCACTCCAAATAATTATGAGGTTCATGATTTATGAAAGTGCAGTTGGGAAGATCCACCATAAAAGCACTGCTCCCAGGTACTCTGGGGGCTTTTTCTACACTACCAGATAATCTAGGTTATCAACACAGAAAATCCACATTATCCTATTGAAACTGGATTACTTTAGTCTACACTACCATATAATTCGCGAGCCCCCAGTGACGCAGCAGTCTAAACCACTGAGCTGCTGAACTTGCTGACCAAAAGGTCAACGGTTCAAATCCAGGGAGCAGGGTGAGCACCCGCTGTTAGCCCCAGCTTCTGCCATCCTAGCAGTTCGAAAACATGAAAATGTGAGGAGATCAATAGGTATCACTCCAGCAGGAAGGTAACAGTGCTCTATGGAGTCATGGCGACCACATGACTTAGGAGGTATCTACGGACAACGCTAGCTCTTCAGCTTAGAAATGGAGATGAGAACCAACACCCAGAGTTGGACATGATTAGACATGATTAGATTAAAGGGAAACCTATACCTTTCTACCATATGATCCAATTTAAAGCAGATAATATGGATTTTATACACCTGGGTAGAAGGGGTCTGGGAAATCCTTAGCTTTCAAAGTCTGTCACATTTGCTGCAGCAGGAATGGGAATATTATGGTAATTGTACTGCAACTACCAGTATTCCTTGGCATTGGATATGGGATCTAGGGCATATGAGAAGGTATTTGGCGTGAGCTTACTATATATGATCATCATGAATCCTGCAAATCTCTTGGGAAGACAAGCGGACAAATGTCAGCGTGCTGAAAGAAGCAAAGATGGTCCTCTGCCATCAACTCCCCTGGACTGGCCACGTTGTCCAGATGCCCAACCACCGTCTCCCAAAGCAGTTGCTCTACTTCAAACTCAAGAACGGAAAACAGAATGTTGGTGGGCTGGAAAAGAGATTTAAAGATGGGCTCGAAGCGAACCTTAAAAACTCTGGCGTAGACACTGAGAACTGGGAAGCCCTGGTTCTTGAGTGCTCTAGCTGGAGGTCAGCTGTGACCAGCAGTGCTGTAGAATTTGAAGAGGCACGAATGGAGTCACCTACGGACCCACCAACAGAACACCGACCTTAGAGGACCATCATCCTTGGACTACTAGGGATCACCTAAGTAAGAAGTAAGATCATTATGACAACAATTTGGCCTTCAGGAATGAGACGATGTGCCTCATTGTGCTGAGAGCGGATATACAAGTACTTCTTGTATTTGAATTAATACTGGTCCCCATCACCACCGTGATTTCTAAGTGAATATGAAGCCATATAATCCAGATTATCGAAGCAGCTAATCTACATTATCTGCTTTGAACTGGATTATATGAGACTACGCTGCCATATAATCCAGCTCAAAGCAGACAATCTGGATTTCATATGGCAGTGTAGAAGGGACCTGAGTCAATTGCTCTCTGCCTCACAGGGTTGTTGTGAATTTAGATAAGCGAACTGAACATTTGACCAAAAAGTTCGTTATTTTCACAAAGTGAAATTTTATTATTACCATAATAACTAGATCATCAACAAAGCGCAATTTCCATCATTGTAGGTACATGTAAGTAGATTACAGTCATCTTAAAATCAAGGACGTTAATTGAATAATATATTAAGAGAATGATACTGTTATTAAATCAAAATATATGTTTATTCAGTGCTTTCTTTGCACCTCAGCTAAGCACTATAGTGAAAGAATATGTCTCCCAAGCTTAATTTCCATTAATGACTCAGTAACCGCTCCAGCACAAAAAACTCTTTAGTACTATCTATATTAGTAACAGGTTTATACTTGGAGTCTTGGCATGCTTCCATACTGTAGAATCAATGCAATTTGACACCAGAAGGATTTTAGCCTTTTTGCCAAGTCAAACTACAAATCCCATGATTCCATAGCATTGAGCCATGGCAGTAAAAGTGGTGTCAAACTGCATTAACTGTATTGTGTAGATGAATCTTTGGGCAATACTGTTACTCTAGCAAAAATCAAACATTACTGTAATGAGGGTCAATGGACTTGATTTAAGAAATGCTTCTCTGGGTCGATGTACAAAGCTGTTTTGCCCTTTTTATGCTCTTTCTAGAACTTCAGACAACCAATAACAACAACAACAGCAGCAGCAGCAGCAGCAGTAGTAGTAGTGGCAGGAGCAATACACTGTTCTAGAAATACATTGTAATATGTATCTTTTATAGAAATATATTTTAATATGTGTTTTTATAGAATTTTTGCAATGTTTGTGTGTTTTGACAGTGCCATGACCCATTTCGAACCACGAGGAAAGGTGGGTAAGAAATAAAATTATTATTATTATTATTATTATTATTATTATTATTATTATTATTTTACTGACACAAAAACATAGTATGTCACAGCAAACGAGATCTATATGCTGGATTTCATATCACAAAATCACAAGTCGAACATTTCCCAAGCACCTCGGACTGTGTGATGTATTTTCGAATGATGCGTGCAGATCCAAATAAGGTATTATTATTATTATTATTATTATTATTATTATTATTATCTGAAACACAATAAGATTAGTACACAGCAAACAAGCTCACTATGCTGGCTGTTGTATTGGATCACATATTGGACACTTCCCAAGTGTCTAGGATTATGTGATGATGATGATGATGATGATGATGATGATGATGATGATGATGATTTGAAACACAACAAGATGAGTCCACAGCAAACAAGATCACTCTGTTGGCTGTTGTATTGGATCACACGTTGGACACTTCCCAAGTGTCTAGGATTATGTGATTATTATTATTATTATTATTATTATTATTATTATTTATTAGAAACACAACAAGATAGTCCACAGCAGACAAGATCACTCTGTTGGCTGTTGTATTGGATCACACGTCGGACACTTCCCAAGTGTCTAGGATTGTGTGATGCATTGGAAATAATGCGTGCAGATCCCAGTAAGGTGGCCTTCTGCAGCTGGCAGATGGTAATTTTGTCAGCGCCAATTGGGTTTAAGTGCAGGCCAAGGTCTTTAGGCACTGCACCCAGTGTGCCGATCACCTCTGGGATCACCTTTACTGGCTTTAGAGTCTTTGCAGTTTGATCTTTAAATCCTCATATCGTGTCAGCTTTTCCATGTTTTAGGCCTCGTCTACACTGATCATTTAATAAACCAGTATTAAATTTCGTTGTGCAGAAGATTGCATAGGAATCTTTTCCAGTTTTCCTGACATTCAGGAAACAGGTAAAGACGTGGTTATGGAGACAGGCATTCGACGAGTGAGCCAACACCCTGAGATATGGATGGAGGATAATGAACATTGAGTTTAGTGTGACGACTGACCTTGTAGTTATTGAATGTAATTGCTGTTTTAATGTTTTATTGTAATATGAATTATGATACTTTATTGACTGTATGTGATATTATGGTTTGGTCTGAGTCCCTCAAGAGAGGTGAGAAGGTCGGTATATAAAACTTTTAAATAAACAAACAAATAAATAAATAAATTTATCTATTATTATTATTATTATTATTATTATTATTATTATTCAAATACATACAATTGGTGTTTGCTGGAAATGTGGCAATAACATCTGCCACAGAAGCTTTGCTAGAATTAATAAGGGAGATCTGTGAGTACAGAGCAATGGCAGAGCTATGTATTAATTTTTTTAATGCAGTGTATTGCATTTAAACATTAAGCCCGAAGTACAATATGAAAATAATGTATTTGGGATACAAATCAGGATGTAGTCAGCAACATCTCTCTAAGCCTTTCCGCAGACTATGCAAAAGAGATTAAATACAAAATATAATGTGAAGAATTATATTTTTAAATATGAAGTCATTCAGGGACTTATTTTATATTTAGACTCCAAAAGGGAAAGCGGGGAATGTGCTCAATATCCGACCCTATCCTTGATTAGAGTTTACCTTCATTGTTCCTCGTGTCATTTCTGTGTATTGTTCTGCTTGTGATATTCTTTTCCCCCAACTTTTATTTCTCCAGGGAGAGAGGCCAGTGTTTATTCTCATAAAAACAAAAGGCCCCTTTTGTGATAACTGAGGAAGAAGAAATCTGTGTCGGATGCCATGATGGGAACAGGACACCACCCAGCCCCTGGCCGCCTTCCAACAGCTGGCTGGCTGTTACACCTGAAGAAGTAATTAGAAAGAGAGGTCAGAACACTAATTTGCTACATGGGAGCCGTCCGGGAGAAGGTAGCCCCGTCACAAAAGGGAAGAATAGACCCCTTAATCCAAGCAAAGGGGAACTGTCCACAATTTTTCACCCCATTTGCTGGCAGCTCAGGGGTGACCTTTAACCTGTTCCCACCAGCCTCTTAAAAGAAGCAACAAGATGCAGATCAGGAGGAAGAGAAGAACACTGTCAGTATACAAAATGCTGGACGCCCTTGTCCTGACAAAAGTGGCAATTATTCCGATTCCTAAGCATTATGTTGCTTTCGTTCGCTTTAAAAGAAGCAACACATTGTGTAGGTTCTGCAACCCAGTGTACTTGAGTTGTTGCTATTCATATTATTATTTGATACACACACAACAAGATTAGTATACAGCAAACAAGATCACTTTGCTGGCTTTTGTATTGGATCACAGGTCGGACACTCATTATTATTATTATTATTGTTATTATTATTATTGACACAAAAGCACAGTATGTCACAGCAAACGAGATCTATATGCTGGATTTTGTATCACAAAATCACAAGGCGAACACTTCCCAAGAGTCTAGGACTGTGTGATGTATTTTCGAATGATGCGCGCAGATCCAAGTAAGGTGGCCTTTTGCAGCTGACAGATCGTGATTTTGTCGAAGTTTATTGTTTCCAAATGCCAATTGAGATCTTTTGGCATGGCACCCAGTGCACCAATGACCACTGGGACCACCTGTACTGGTTTATGCCAGAGCCGTTGCAGTTCAATTATTATTATTATTATTATTATTATTATTATTATTATTATTATTATTATTATTAGATACACAACAAGATTAGTATGCAGCAAACAAGATCACTATGCTGGCTTTTGTATTGGATCACAGGTCAGACATTATTATTATTGTCGAGGGCTTTCATGGCTGGAATCCATGGGTTGTTGTAGGTTTTTCCGGGCTATATGGCCATGTTCTGGAGGCAATTTTTCTCCTGAAGTTTCATCTGCATCTATGGCAAGCATCCTCAGAGGTAATAACATCATGACCTCATTACCTCTGAGGATGCTTGCCATAGATGCAGGCGAAACATCAGGAGAAAAATTGCCTCCAGAACATGGCCATATAGCCCAGAAAAACCTACAACAACCCATTATTATTATTATTATTATTATTATTATTATTATTAGATACACAACAAGATTAGTACACAGCAAATAAGAGAACTGTGCTGGCTTTTGTATTCGATCACACATCGGGCACTTCCCAAGTGTCTAGGACTGTGTGATATATCAGCGAATAATGCATGCAGATCCCAATAGGGTGGCCTTTTGCAGCTGACAGATGGAAATATTGTCAGCACCTATTGTTTTTAAATGCAGGCCAAGATCTTTAGGCACTATACCCAGTGTGCCGATCACCACTGGAGCCACCTTGACTGGCTTGTGCCAGAGTCTTTGCAGTTCGATCTTTAAATCCTCATATCACATAAGCTTTTCCAGTTGGTTCTCGTCAATTCTGCTGTCGATTGGGATTGCAACATCGACGTAACATCATCATCATCATATTTGTACCCCACGTTTTCCTCAAGATTGAGACCCCCAAAGCAGTTCACGCCTACACAATTTTAAAAACCTACAAAATAGAAATATTAAAATAGAATAAACATTACAATTACTAAACCAACTCAATCATCTTCTACACTGCCATATAAAATCCCGATTATCTGCTTTGAATTGGATTATATGTCAGTGCAGAGTCATATAATCCAGTTCAAAGCAGATAATGTGGATTATCTGCTTTGGTAATCTGAATTATATGGCAGCGTAGAAGGGGCCTCATCTGTAATCTCAAGGTGCACCTACACTGTGGAAATTGTGCAGTTTGACACCACTATAACTGTCACTGCTCGATGCCATGGGATCTTGGGAGTTACAATTTTACAAGATCTTCAGCCTTCTCTGCCAAAGAGTGTTGAAGGCCCCTTCTACACTGCCATATAATCCGGGTTATTTATTTATTTACAATATTTATAGCCCGCCTTTCTCAGCCATACGGCGACTCAAGGCGGGTTACAGATCGGTACAATTCGATGTCAGGAATTCATAAAAGAGCCATTAAAACAATCAACATTACAATATAAAACAAAAATAAAAAACAGCTAAAGCATATAATCATCGGTGTCATCCTGTTAACACTTGGAAACAAAAATCAAAGTAGGACTGGAATGGGAAGCTTTTTGACTTTTGATTGTCGCAATGATGATGTAAATATCAATCAATTCACAACACAGCCATATTTATGTTAAGCATGAATAAACCCCATTTCATGCCCTGGCTATTACTATGAGATCATGAGATTGCAGCATGAACTCTTCTTTTAAAAACAAGATAGAAAAAGAGTTACTTCAAGTTTTGTATGGCTAATTGCATGCGAATGCATTTTGGGAGGACAGTCCTCCAAGTTGCTCTTTAAATAGTGTCAGATTTGTTATGCTTGGTAATAATCTGCCTGCCGATGGCTTCCTTTAGTAGTTAAAACAGGTCTTGATGGAGACCCTTGTAATTCTTTGGAATATTTTAGATTACCAAAGGGCAGCGTTGTTAGTAATCCTGGATTTGCTTGGTATGGCATTGCTCCCATTCTAGAGACTTATTCTGAGAGTAATGTTATCAGGAGCGATAAATGGCAGTTAATTGGCAGGAAATGGCTTGACCTAGGTTCTTTCAGCTGGAGAGAGTTTTTTCACTCGGCACCACAAATATTCTCCATGTGACAGAGTTTGAGGGGGCTACATGAATTCCAGAGATTTTTCTCCCATCCAAAACAGCCAGCTCTCCCTCGGTTTTCCTCCTTGTCACAAGGATCTAGAGGCCAGCCATTTTCAAAGGGGTCTTTGTTTAGCATCGTGTTTGGTTCAGAAACGGGTTTCGTTAGATTCTTGTGTTACAATTTCCTGATTCATTGAGTCAAGAGCAGATACTTTCTTTCTCCCTGTAGCTGCAAAGCTCTATTCATTTTCAGATACAAACATTTTATAGGGATGCTGTGAGTTTTCCGGGCTGTATGGCCATGTTCCAGAAGCATTCTCTCCTGACGTTTCTGGATTCATGGCCAACAAACTCGCAGCAACCCAGTGATTCTGGCCATGAAAGCCTTCGACAACACATTAAACATTTTATATGTTGAAGCTGATGATATTGCATGCTACGTCCAATTCTGGAGTTCATCAGATATGTGGGACAAAAGCGGGGGAAAGCGCAAGGAACCATCCCCCCTCCCCCCCCCCGTTCCTTATCATATTTCCCCTTTATTTATTTATTTGCTGTATTTGTATACCGCCCCTCTCAGCCCTCAGGCGACTCGAGGCCAGGCATGTAGCGGGGGGGGGGGCCTTGAGGGGTTTCAGCCCCCCCCCCCGAAATTCTCATGCTGGTTCACGAAAACACCTTACTGGTGCATTATTTAAACTGTTATGTTTATTCATATCATGATCTGATCACCATACTCAATATATCCCATATATATATCCCACATTGTTCAGTTTCATCGTGTAGTTGTTCCATTCTCCTATGTCAGTTACTCAATATTTGCAAACACTTGCTCATAAAGCCATGTCTTCAGTTTTTTCCGAAATGTTCAGAGTGAGAAGCCGATCAGATCTTCCTAGGGAGAGTGTTCCACAGCCGAGGGGCCACGGCTGAGAAGGCCCTGTCTCTCGTCCCCGCCAGACATACTTGTGATGAAGGCGGGACCGAGAGCAGGGCCTCCCCAGACGATCTTAAAGTCCTCGGTGGTTCATAAGGGGTGATGCATTCAGACAGGTAAGTTGGGCCAGAACTGTTTAGGGCTTTATAGGCCAAAGCCAGCACTTTGAAATGGAGCCAGTAGCAAACTGGCAGCTAGTGGAGCTGGCGCAGAAAGAGGGTTGTGTGCTCCCTGAGAGCCACTCCTGTTAGCAACCTGGCTGCTGTCTGTTGGACCAGTTGAAGCTTCCGGACTGTCTTCAAAGGCAACCCCACATAGAGCACGTTGCAGTAGTCTATACGGGAATGCAGAAGCATCACCCTCTTAACTATATGTCATCTTTCACATTGGACTTTTTGACTGCCAGAACATCATCATTTTGAATTTGAACTCCAATATTTGATGCACAAATATTTTGAAATACTTTTTATCTGCCTTGCACCATTTCCTAATGAAGAGAAAAGATGCCACCGGGGAGCAAAAAAATAAAATAAAATAAAAGGCAAGTGTGTGATTGTGGAGGGAAAATTGGTTTTTCTTTTTTTATGCCACAGCTCTGGGTAGAAATGTACGCTTCCGTCCAGTCATTGGAATTAAATAGCCACATTTCTAGGCACGAGCGTGTGAACTGATGTAGCTGTTTCCCACCTTACATGCTACATTAAGCACAATTCCAATCATTTGCGAAGGAGGCCATAAACCAGTAACACGAGAAGCTGCCCAGATCAAGTGATATGGAACTGCCTCCTGGTAGAGATCCGGCTGAGTGCCTCATTTAGGAACCACTTGGAAACCTATTTATTTGAGCTGCGTGCTTTCAGGGGGGAGGAAAATACACCACTTTTATTTAAGAGATGCTCTCTCTCTCTGTGTGTATTTGTGTTGTTCACTCCCTCAAGCCCCTTCCTCTGAAATCTAGCCTACAGTACATGGGATTCTTTGGCTGTCTCTCATCCAAATACTAACCAGAGCTGACCCTGTTTAGCTTCCAAGATCGTGGGGGGATTAAGTGCCTTTAGGGTATTTAGTAGGCTTGCAATTCGACTGGAGAGCGATCCATTTTTGGTATCCGAATTTCATGGGGTTTTTTTTTTTTGTCATGTCAGGAGGGACTTGAGAGACTGCAAGTTGCTTCTAGTATGAGAGAATTGGCCGTCTGCAAGGACATTGCCCAGGGGACACCCAGATGATTTTTTGATGTTTTTATCATCCTTGTGGGAGGCTTCTCTCATGTCCCCGCATGAGGAGCTGGAGCTGATAGAGGGAGCTCATCCGCCTCTCCCCGGATTTGAGCCTGCGACCTGTCGGTCTTTAGTCCTGCCAGCACAGGGGTTTAACCAACTGCGCCACCGGGGGGCTTTCGTGGGGTACCCAGATCCATTTTCACAAGCCTCCTGAAAATCGGCTAATGGAAAAATCTGTTTTCAGCTAGGCAGATGAAAGATCTGGGAAGATTTGGCCCATTGGCAGCAATGGGGAACTTACGAGGCTCCCCTTTCTGTTTCTGGGACCCTTTCCTTTCTTCCTTTCAGGAGAGCCTGGGTTTGAGGAATAGCGTTAAGGGAGCACCCTTCCTGGGCTCCTTTTCTTTCTTCCTTTTGAGGGAGACTGAATTTGAGGAACAGGATTAAGGAAGCATGCGCTGTGTGCTCCCGAACAGAAGGGAAGAAGCTGCGCCCAGCTGTTTCGCCCAAAAAATATTTGGTGGCTGAGCCCTTACCTTTACGGACAGCCAAACAAGCCAGATTGACTGAAGGGAACTCACCAAACCGAACCCGTGCCCAAGCCTATTATTTAGGCAGTTAGGTCCCTTCCACACAGCTGTATAAAATCCAGATTATTTGCTTTGAACTGGATTATATGGCAGTGTGGACTCAGATAATCCAGTTCAAATCAGATATTGTGAATTATCTGCCTTGATATTCTGGGTTATATGGCTGTGTAGAAGGGCCCCTAGATACTCCTTACTTAGGTTTTTATTGTATTTTACACATGTGTCCGTAGATATGTGGTGTTAACTGATGCTTATGTGTTTGTGTCTGCTATCAGATATTCTGAACTTTGTGAGGTCTCTTTGGGAGGGGGGCAAAAACAGCCTTTGTGGGTCATATGAACCCCTAGGTTTCATACCCCTAAGGTCCCCTCTACATTGTCATATAATCCTGATTATCAAAGCCAATAACCCACATTATCTGCTTTGAACTGGATTATCTGAGTCTACATTGCCATATAATCCAGTTCAAAGAAGATAATCTGGATTTTATACAGCTGTGAGGCCAAGAGGACATGTTCATGTTGATCACTACAGGATATTAGCATTAGTGTGTTGTCAAAGGCTTTTATGGCCGAAGTCACAGGGTTGCTCTGAGTTTTCCTTGCTGTATGGCCACGTTCCAGAAGCATTCTCTCCTGACATTTCACCCACATCCAGGTGTCCTGGACATTCCACAGATATATAAACCTCACTTGCCTAGTTTCCAACAGACCTCACAACCTCTGAGGATGCCTGCCATAGATGTCGGCAAAACATAAGGAGAGAATGCTTCTGGAACATGGCCATACAGTCTGGAAAACTCACAGCAACCCAGATATTAACATCTTTTATTTCTTCTGTTATTTCTTTCTTCCTTATATTTATTTAAAGCATTTATCTCTATTCTTCAAGTAGAAATGGTCTTAGATCAGCATATCTAAGATCAATAAAAACAAAGGCACCCATCCCTCTTGCAATCTAAAAAGATGCCACACAAAAGAAACAAAGCACGAGGAAGGAAGAGGAAAATAAGCAAACCCAGGCTCTCGCTTTAAATGTTGCATAGTAATGTGTGTGTCTCAAATTTTAACAGTTCAGAGAGCCATATGGAGCTGATCTCTGAAAGCTGTTGGGGTGACCCGAGTCTCCGTCAATCCAAATATTGGTGAAATCACTACAATTACCATCAGGAAGATATAGTATATCTAGGGAGGGCATGTTATGGGTTTCCACATTAATACATCCTCAGTAAAAGTAAAAGTCACACTGAGTCTTTTTATAGTTGTGAGCAGACATTAGGGGCCCTTCCACACAGCCCTATAACCCAGAATATTAAGGCAGATAATCCACAATATCTGCTTTGAACTGGATTATCTGAATCCAGTTCAATGTGGACTTTATACAGCTGTGTGGAAGGGGCCTAGATCTTGCATTACATTTATTAGTATCCAAAAGAGGACTTTCTATATCACCACTATCTCCCCACTTTATTTTTCTAAAATAATATTTTTAGGGTTTGATCCTAGGGAAAAACCTTCAGCCTTTAATTCTTCTCTTGTTATTAGAAGATAATTGCGCATCTACATTAATAAAAGTAATACCAGCACAGCCGCAGCTCTCCTTTAACTCTTCTGGGCTATTGAGACATTTCCCTGTCTCCGTGTTCCAGAATGAATGTATTAATATGTATGTGCAGCCATATTCTCATTAAAAATCCTTTGCACATAGGCATCCATTATCACAGAATTTAAATAGCTAGAAGGTATTGTGCTCTCTGCTACCTATAGTATTCCTGTATATTTTAAAATATGTGCTTCAAAACGCACATACAGACCCCCTCTTTTAAATCATCTCTCCTTTTACCCTTCCTTAAAATAGTATTCAGAGTGAGCATTTCAGTATGGGAAGGGAAATGTCCGAATGAATTGATGTTACTCAATTTAGAAAAAACTAGAACAAATCAATGAACCACCCAGGAACTAATGCTCTCAGTATTCTCAGTGATGGTTCCACAACATCAAACAGTATGGAAAACATTTTCAAGGTAAGCCCTCTGTATTCAGAGATGGGTCCCTAAAGGCAGAAAGATATAACTTTCTTGGCCTACCTGTTTCAAAGAAGACCTATGGTCTGCATTCGCAGTCAGATCAGGTTCACGCCTAACTCATGAAAATGTGTCTTTAGAAATGTTGAATTGGTCACAGTCCTCTCAGTAAAATACTTGGTTGGTAGGACATTCAGACCACTGAATTGAGGGGCATTTGTTCCAGATGTGGCCAGAAGGGAAGACAGGCTGTAAGTGGGCTCTACAGGCCAATGGATACTCCACCTCAGACATCAGAAGAGCTGCAAGATCGGGAACAAACCACGAGAATAAAGACGAAGATTCACCCAGAGGAAAAGTGTTCTTGCCATACATCAAGGGAACCACTGACCACATAGGGAAGCTGATGAAGAAACACAAAATGCAAACTATCTACAGACCCACCAAGAAAATCCAACAAATGCTACGTTCAGCAAAGGACAAGAGGGATCCTCTCACTTCTGCAGGAGTCTACTGGATACCATGCAGCTGTGGACAAGTCTACATAGGGACCACCAAACGCAGCATTGCCCAAACACGAATCAAGGAACATGAAAGGCACTGCAGACTACTTCAACCAGAGAAATCAGCCATAGCAGAGCACTTGATGAACCAACCTGGACACAGCATTTTATTTGAGAACACAGAAATGCTGGACCACTCTCACAACCACCATGTCAGACTACACAGAGAAGCCATTGAAATCCACAAGCATGTGGACAATTTCAACAGAAAGGAGGAAGCCATGAAAATGAACAAAATCTGGCTACCAGTATTAAAAAACTCTACAATTACAACAGCACAACAGAGAGGAAACAAACAAGGACATCTAATCATCTCTCAACAAAAGTTTTCTTGGGTCTCATAGTCTTTCTCTTGGTTTTGAGCTGCTGCTGGTCTCATGTTCCCGCTCTGTTCCAAAATTTGCAAAAAGGGGAAGCGTTCTGATCCATCTCGCCAGATGGCCCTGCTGCCCCTAGTTGGGTACAATACTTGGGCGGAAACTTATGAGCAGGCTTGCGCCAGCTTAAAAAGTTTCCGAGTGGGGATTGATGGCGTGAGCCCCCGCCAGGTAGTTGGGTCTGCACTGCAGCAGGGAGTTCCGCAGTTCCGGAGGGCCAAGTTGAGTCCGACTGATGAAATGTGCCCCAGCCAGCAGCTCAAAGCCAAGGATTGCATGAAGTTTTCCTTCACTTTCCCCTCTCCCTCTCTTTGTAACAAATCCCCTTCCAAAGTACTTGAGTTTTGAAACTTTAAATCCTTTCCACTTGATACTTTGTGTCCCTTTACTAACTGCTATCTTGGTTTTCTCATTTTGGACTCCTGCACTCGTGAAATAATTGTTTTTGTTTAATCATTAAATTCGGCCGAGTCACCAGCTGATTGTCAAAATTCCGCCGGCTTTTGCCGCTTGCTTCATTTCGCTCGCCGCTGCTCGCTCCAGCATGGCTCCAGCCGCCTGGGATCCACCGTCGTTGCCCAAGGGGAAGCCTTAGAAGTGGGGGATCGGGCAGGGAGGCCGATCCCCGGTTGGAAGCGCTAGTTCCACCAAGGACGGGTCCGTGGAACGTAGCTCCCCCTTCAGCTCCAGCTCCTGTTTCACAAGTGAACTGATCTTCTGATGGCCAGCCTAAACCATAGGCTGGCCCCTGCATCCAAACCCCTCCGTCCGGACTTTCGGGACTTCTTGCTTTCTTCTTTATGAAATAAATAAAATATTTTCTTAAAATGTAATGGATTGGGATGGGTGGTGGGTTGTGATACATGAAATGCCTGTATATTGGTGATGCCTGTATTTTATAAATATGAAATATGTATCCCTCAATGAACTCCCCTGCATCTTCACCCCTTTGACCCCTTACCCCATAAAGCCAGCCTGACCAGGAACTGCCTGGGGGAAAGAGCCCAAGCCTCTTTCCCCCAAATCACCCATTGATTGACTCATTTTGCATGGACAATGCTGCTGGCCCCCGATTTCGTCATCGGAGCAAGGCCAACGGAGGAGGGTTTGGTCAGCAGAGCCCCGGAAAGAAAAGGACTGATTACATCAACCAGATACTGTTGATCCTCCGGGCGGTCCGGTATCGACCCAGCTATTCATATCGCTCGCCAGACTCATTAAGAACAGGAAAGCCTTTGTTTGACAAATATCACCCTCTTCCCGCCTTAGACAATGGTCCGCATTCCAGCGGGCAGGTAATCCCAAATCCCATCATCTTTCCCCCTTTGTCCGCGGCTGTCCCGCCTCCTCGCTCCTGATTGGCCAGGACCTAGGAAGCGAGCGGAGGGCGCCCATTGGCCCTCCCAAGGCGGAGAAACGCTCCCATTGGCTCCCGACGGGGGAGGGCGGGATTACCTCCTCCCAGCTGTTCCAGTCTCAGCCAATCAGCGTGAAGCTGGCTGACAGAGGGGCGGGCGGGATTTTCAAACTGCTTTCTTTTGTTCTGACTGTATAAAGATGCCGGAAAATCTTTGTGCTGTATGCTTACAGTGGAATGATTCCTGTAATGCATCCTTTTCAGCTGAATCGCAAATAAACCTCGATCGCTGGACTTCTTCCACCTCTGATGAGCTTATTAATTTTTAAACATTTCTGCGCTATGGGATTGGCTTCCAGAAAAGCTCACCAAGGTATCCAGGACTCTCTTTGGTGCAGTCCTTGGGCTCTCCTCCCTGGAGAGACCCCCCAAAAGAGCTCGATATCACAGGCACAGTCAGGCCATTGTATGCTAATTAAGGTGGTCAGTTGAAACATTCACACCTAGCTCCAGCAGGCAAGAGTCCTTTGTCCCACCCAGGTTGTTCCACAGATATATAAACCCTTTTTCCTAGTTCCAACAGACCTCACTACCTCTGAGGATGCATGCCATAGATGCAGGCGAAACGTCAGGAAATTTTCAAAAACCCCGCCCCAAAATTTTCAACCCTCCCCCAAATTTTCAACCCTCCCCAAAATGTTCAACCCTCCCTGGAAATTTTTTTTCTGGCTACGGCCCTGCCCACAGAAATACTAGGCTTAACCAGAAAATCCTTGTCTTCATCCTCAGAGGCTTCATAGGCCTCAACATGAACCTTCCTACAGCTGCTATAGAGTGGGCCTTTGGTATCCGCTGGGGTTGGGTTTGAAATGCACAAGTATGAGAAAGGGCTTCCACAAGTAGCGCAGACTTTTAACTGGTGATCTTCCTCCACAACTGAAATAATTCAACACGGGTGAATCTGTCAGATGCCATCAGAAGTGTTTTCAGAGTTAGTAATGGTTCTGCCACAAGCCAAGGGTCCAGAACACAACTTCTCACTTGTGTGTTGAACTCCCTCCTTTCAGTACACTTCATCTACATTTGAATGGCATCCAGAAGTAAGCAAACGTCATGTAATGGGCTCCTTGCCTCTTAGTCCTTGAAATGGAGATGAAATGTTCTATGATGGGGGGGGGGGGAGTTCAATGTGACGAGGTTCCATGTGTTACATTTCTGTTTTAAGCAGAGGCAGAAAATAGAAAGAGGGGCTTGGTAGCATTTTGATTGAATGTTGAACTTATGAGAATGTGCGGCTCTTGGTTCTTTGGCTAAGATCAAGTACAAAGAATGTGTGGGGTACACACTGAATTGTACTAGATCAGTGGTTCTCAACCTGTGGGTCCCCAGATGTTTTGGCTTACAACTCCCAGAAATCCCAGCCAGTTTACCAGCTGTTAGGATTTCTGGGAGTTGAAGGTCAAAACATCTGTGGACCCACAAGTTGAGAACCACTGTACTAAATAATCAAAATATGGAGAAACAGTATGGTGTAGTGGTTAGAGCAAGGGTCCTCAAACTTTTTAAACAGAGGGCCAGGTCACAGTCCCTCAAACTGTTGGTGGGCCGGATTATAATTTGGAAAAAAAATGAATGAATTACTGTGCACCCTGCACATATCTTATTCGTAGTGCAAAAAAATCCCTCTTAAAAATATAATAATTAAAATGAAGAACAATTAAAACGAATATGTATTTATTTATTTATTTATTTGACTTGTATACCGCTACTCCCAATTTGGCTTGGAGCAGTTTACAGCAGTAGATTAAAACAATGCATACTTTAAAATACAATAAAAACAAGAACAGCCATAGTCCCGACTTATTCACCCATCCAAAGCTTGTCGGAAGAGAAAGGTTTACAGGCTTTCCGATAAGCAAGTAGGTCTCGGATAGATCGGGTTTCAACTGGCAAGGCATTCCATAAATAAGGGGCTACAATTGAGAAGGCTTTCTGCCTAGTAGAGGACAGATGAAAAGTCCAGATGTTGGGTACTTCAAGCAAATTTTGGTCTTTGGACCGAAGTAATCTCTGGGGTTGATAGGGGGATAAATATAAACTTACTAGTATTTCAATGAGAAGTGTGGACCTGCTTTTGGCTGATGAGATAGGATTGTTGTTTTTGTTATGTGCTTTCAAGTCATTTCAGACTTAGATTGACCCTGAGTGAGGGCCGGCTAAATTACTTTGGAGGTCCGTATCCAGCCCCCGAGCCTTAGTTTGAGGACCCCTGGGTTAGAGCATTGGACTAGGACTCTGGAGACCAGGGTTTGAATGTCTTATCAGCCACAGCAACCCACCTTGAGGCCTCTTCCTCAGTCCAAGAACAAGGTAAAGGAAAACTGACTCCGAAAAGAATCTGCATAGAAAATCCCAGGATAGGTTTTCTTTTGAGTCTCCATAAGTCAGAAACAACTTGAAGGCACACAACAATAACAATCAAAATCTACCACTCCAATGAAAGAGAATATCTCATTATAACATGTTCAGATATGTACATACAACTTTAGCGGTTAAAATTAGTCACACATCCTGCTTTCTGAACATCGCTGTTTTGAAATCCTGATCTGACTTCTACTTCAGAGGCGCTAAGCACTTATCAATACCTGTAAAGTTAAAGGAAAATCTACAAGCTCCCTAGACATCTCTGAATATCAGATGCGAGAAGTCTCTAGCTGTAAGCTGTCACTTTTGGAAAACTATGGCTTTTATTCTTTCAGCTGCCACCCATATTTTATCCTCCTTTTAATCTGCCCTGAGCTAAAGACAGAAAGAAAACTCCTGATTTATACCCCTGGATAGAGATCATGCCTCAGGTTTTTGTCTCGGGGCAAACGCAACTCTCTTGTTTCCTAAGTTACGACAGGGAATGTGCAATAGTGACTTAAAACAACAACCATCCCCAAACCATCCAGACAAAGAAGCTGCAATTGATTGTGTTACTGGGTGAAAAGATATGTGTGGTGTGTTCGTGTGCGAGAGACAGAACCATTCTTCTTATACCCAGAGCTTCTGTGATTTGAGTATTTTGGAAAACACAGTCCTCTTGTTTAAAAATGAAGTAATGAGATTAATATATACAGCAAATAAGGAGAAAGCAGGGAGAATTGGAGCGGGTAGGGATGGGGGTCTGGGTGGGGGAGGCAGGAGAGAAAAGGAAGCAAGCTCTTTCCCTGTTAAATATTTACCATTTGTGTTCTTAGACTCATTGCCTTTTGGTAACTCGAGAGATGGTTCCCTGTGACAGTAGGATGTGTGAGCTAATGTATTCCTCCCTCTAAACCCACCTTGCCTGGGAAAAGCCGAGGGTAACAAAAAGCAGACTGTTCCTCGTTCATGAATATTAATCAGTGAACTCCCCTTGGTATTTTAAACCGGAGGCTCCAACCCTCGCCCTCCCCTTCCAGCCTCGGCAGAGAGGAGGAAAACCTGAGATGTCCTGGGAAAGCCATACCCAAGAGAGGCTGCCCTGACTTAAGAGGCCTTCCAGGCAGTGACATATAAAACTCTGGGGTCAGGGGCCAAGGAGAGAAGAGGAATCGCCTTTGTTTCCGCTGTGTGTCGCTGAAAGCTAAACCTTTCGGGAACAGTCTGAGCTGCATTTTGGGCTCTTTAACCCTGGAAACAAAAGGCTTACTTATTCTTGCCCTCCTCAGCCCCCAACACACACACACACTCCTCTGCATCAAGGTTTTTTTGTTGTCCCAAGTTGACAGCAATGACATATGAAGGGACTCTCCTTCACTCAGGCTCATGCCTGGCTGGGTCGCCTTAGCCTCCATTTGCCCCTTCCAATTGCTGTGCTGCACTATGGTGGAGACTGGGATCTACAGGAAGATCTCTGGGCGATTTTAGGAGTAGGTCGTAGAAGATTTCTTCTTCCCATTTGGTGCAAAGAAACAGCAACTTTCCACTACTTGGGGCCCTTCTATCTTAACAGATCAGAAAGATGGGCCAAAGCTAACAAAATGAAGTTCAACAGTGACAAATACAAGATACTCCACTTAGGCAGAAAAAAATGAACGCAAAGATACAGAATGGGGGACGCGTGGCTCGAGGGCAGTACATGTGAAAAAGATCTTGGGGTCCTCGTGAACAACAAGCTAAACATGCGCCAACAATGTGATACAGTGGCAAAAAAAAAGCCAATGGGATTTTGGCCTGCATCAATAGGAGTTTAGTGTCTAGATCAGGGGTCCTCAAACTAAGGCCCGAGGGCCGGATGTGGCCCTCCAAGGTCATTTACTTGGCCCTCGCTCAGGGTCTTGAAACGACTTGAAAGCACACAACAACAACAATCCTATCTCATCAGCCAAAAGCAGCCCCATACTTCCCATTGAAATACTAATAAGTTTATATTTATTAAAATTATTCTTCATTTTAATTATTGTATTGTTTTTAAATGTGTTTTGCACTACAAATAAGATATGTGCAGAGTGCATAGGAATTCATTAATGTTTACCCCGCTAAAAGCAGCTCGATATCATTTTCAAATTATAATCTGGCCCTCCAACAGTTTGTGGGACTGTGACCTGGCCCTTTGTTCAAAACGTTTGAGGACCCCTGGTCTAGATCCAGGGAATAATAATAATCAACTTTATTTATACCCCGCCACCATCTCCCCGACGGGGACTTGGAGCGGCTTACATGGGGCCAAGCCCGGACAACATATTACAGCAAAAATAAAACCAAAACATAAGCAACAAGCAACAGCATCAAATTACATTAACCAACCCCCCCCCCCCATATGAATGCAGTAACATAATAACATACAATAACACAATTGCAATGACAATGGGCGGGCCACATGTACAAATAAAATGTTAAAAACACGAATGACATAAGAATAGGGGCAAGGTATTTGCTGGTAAGTCATGCTACCCATGCTCTATTCTGCCTTGGTTAGACCATACCTGGAATACTGTGTCTAATTCTGGGCACCACAATTGAAGGGAGATATTGACAAGCTGGAATGTGTCCAGAGGAGGGCGACTAAAATGATCAAGGGTCTGGAGAACAAGCCCTATGAGGAGTGGCTTAAAGAGCTGGGCATGTTTAGCCTGAAGAAGAGAAGGCTGAGAGGAGATATTCTGGGATATAGGGCTGTGTGGAAGGACCCTGAGACTGGATCTACACTGCCATATAATACAGATTATCATAGCAGATACTCCGTGTTATCTGCTTTGAACTGGATTATATGAGTCTACACTGCCATATAATCTAGTTCAAAGCAGATAATCTGGATTTTATATACCAATGTGGATTGCACCTCAATTTCACAGGATTCCTTTAGACTTTTTTCTTATATATGTTGTGTATTCTATGCATTTAATTTCATGTCTTACAGCTGTGGAAACAAATGTTCAGCTCCCAAGATTTTGAGATGTGTTCATGGAAGAAGCAAAAGCCAATCCCTCAGTTTCTGGTGTTCCGGTAAGCCATGTGGATCGTGTATGAAATATCTGTATTACCATTTCATGAAATAAGATCTGGGATGGCTGTTGGAAAACAGGCATCTTCAACTTACTAATGAGATTTTGCTAAAGCAGGACAAGAGGCCAAAGCTCAAACAAGTGTAGAAAAGTCTGGTGGTTTGGAGGAAATCCAAGGGCTTTACAACAAAACAGTCTGCTTTGCGGTTTGGAGATTGACCAACAAAACAGCAACTAATTGGGACATTGCTAATTGAGCACAAAAACAGCTGGTTTTGGAAAACTCCACAAACTGGATATTGAAATATATTCTAATGGCTATTTAAATCCATGCGCTGGTTTGGAATTACAAAGTAGTTCTGATATATTTTCAGAAATAAGCCCATTGACCCAGGTATGCAGACACAGAGAATGGGAAGCCTCTTAGCTCTAGTGAAGCTGCTCCACATATTATATGCTTCTGTTTCCACATATTATATGCTTCTGTTACACATCCTCTACATGAGAAACACCCATTCCTAGTGCTCATTGCTGTGATAAATAGATGAATAATGTTCTTCAGGGAGTTTTTCATTCATTTGGAAAATAAGGACCACTCAGTGGCATATGGTAGTTTCCTGTGAAGGGGAGTATCTGCTCCAGGTTTTAGGTCTCATACAGTACATGAGCCACTAAGGGCCTTTCCACACAGCCATATAACCCAGAATGTCAAGGCAGATAACCCATGATATCTGCTTTGTACTGGGTTATCTGAGTCCACACTGCCATATAATCCAGTTCAAAGCAGATAATGTGGCATTTTATACAGCTGTGCAGAAGGGGCCTTACTGAGCCTGGTCCAGATTGCAATACTCTTGACTGCCCTTGGGGCTGGCTGCATTGCACTTCTTTATGGGATGCAGACTGGTCACCCACTATAAGTTTAGCCGTGCTAGATTGTCACCTTACCTTGGTGAACTCATGTCTCTGCCATACCGCCACCACCGAGTACCTTTGCTATCATCAGCAAGATTAGGTAAAAAGTATGGATGATCGGTCCCCTTTTCCCTGCGCCACAGAGTGCACGTTAATAAGTTTTACCCAGTTTTACTGGAAATCTCTGGTCATCCATTGAATGTTCAGGAATGACTTCTGTCTCAAAGCAGTGTATTTGGCTACTGCAGACAACTCTAAATCTGAATTTTAATGGCGCCATCCAAGTAATTAGACCTAGGACTTCATCACACGCAATAAAATCAGCATTTCTACACATTTAAGAAATGATTACAGATGGAGCCCTTCACATGATGCAACCTTTTACCGTGGGTTTCAGGTATTTAACTGTTTCTAAAATTTGTTTTTTTTTTCCAGCAATCACTAAGTCGATTGGCAATTGACTTCATTTTAAATTCCTCGCGTAGAGACAGATAAAAAACATCGAATTAAACACGTAATGGGAATCCCCCATTGCTTTCTTGTAAACATAACGATGATGTCGTTCTGGAGGGAGAAGCTGAGATGGTCAGTATAGATTCCTTTTTTCCGCCAATTCAAAAGAGTTGCCTTTTGAATTGAGAAGTATCTGTACATATGAAGAGAAAATATAATATAGAATAATGTATAGTATAGAAGAAATCCCATTGAATGATCTTGCGTTAAAAAGTACTTCTGCAAGAACAAGCACAGAGGATTTTTTCAAGTAAAAGAAAACGAGGGAGGAAACAGGGGGGGAGAAATGTGTCTCCCATAATAATAATAATAATAATAATAATAATAATAATAATAATAATAATAATAGGACTCTGTGCGGCTTACAAGAGGCCGAGCCCAAATACAACAATAAAACAACAGCAACAACAATACAGCAAAATAAATCAAAAACAAAGCAAAGCAATAACATTAACAACACACAATGACACAATTAAAAACTACGGCAGGGCCAAATGTAAGAATTAAAATTTTAAAAAGTGCTGGGCATGACCAGGAGAAAAGGGTAGGTGTTTGGAAAGGGATGGGTTTGCAGATATCCTGAATCTCTGATAAAGTGCATTGGGGACAAAATGCTTTGAGTTTCCTTATTCTGGGAAAGCACATTGGAACAACCATGTTTTCAAGCTCCTCCTAAAAATTGCCAGTGATGGGGCTTGCCTGATGTCCTTAGGGAGAGAGTTCCAGAGTCGAGGGGCCACCACCGAGAAAGCCCTCTCCCTCGTACCCACCAATCGCGCTTGCGATGCAGGTGGGATCGTGAGTAGGGACTCTCCAGATGAATGAAGAGATCGTGTGGGTTCATACACAGAGATGTGATGGGAAGGCAAATGGATAATTTGAAAAGAAATCTGAACAAAGGAAAAGATGTGATGGGGGTAGGAAAATAATTCGTTTTATTTCCCAATGCAGTGTTGTGAAGCTTAAAGGAGAAACAATGATTCCCAACACTTTATTTAACCCATGGGATGAAGTCCTTACTTTGCGGAGAGGATTCAGCATCTTGGATAGTTCCCTTAAAGCTCAGGATTTTATTACATGAGGCTGCTAAAGCGCAGTTCCAACGGGATAAAAGTGCATATTGATGGCACTTATTGTAAAACATTGTGAATGTTCTGTTGTTGCATTGCATTTGAATTGTGATTGGAACATCTCTTTTCATTGATGGGAAAACTCAAGTGCCAGCATTGCATGATTGCACTAAGGTGCAAAATAGATTGTTTTAATAATAGCATGTTTCCCTTTTGCTTAAAGAATATGATCATGACGAGACAGCAGACTATGTTACAGTAAGTTGTAACAGGAACAATAAATAATATATAATAATAAACTTTATTTGTACCCCGCAACCATCTCCCCAAGGGACTCGGTGCGGCTTACATGAGGCCAAGCCCACAGTACATCAACAAACAAAAACAATTAACAAAAGCAATCAATACAATACAATTTTTTTATCGTGTCAAGAGTGTCCTGTTGTGAGAGAATTGGCCGTTTGCAAGGACGTTGCCCAGGGGACACCCGGATGATTTTTTTTTATGTTTTATCATCCTTGTGGGAGGCTTCTCTCATGTCCCCGCATGACGAGCTGGAGCTGATAGAGGGAGCTCATCCGCCTATTTCTGGACTCGAACCTGCGACCTGTCGGTCTTCAGTCCTGCCGGCACAGGGCTTTAACCCACTGTGCCACCGGGGGCTCCTACAATACAATTAATATATATCAAGTATGTGTGTGTGTTAAAGAAAACCGTATGCTGTTATTATTATGTGCAGCTGCTAATGTAGGTCAACTAGTAAGTTTGGACCACACCCGATGGGATATAACTGTATGGTTTTTAGAATACAGTTCAGCTTTTGCTCTGAGGAGCCTTTGCTCAGGCATTTTGCTCAACCATTTCTACTGCTCTCTCATTTGGATGAAAATGATGAAGCCTTATTCTGTATTGCTTACAAAGGCTATGTAAGTTTGTTGCACTGTTTGTAACATTGTAAGTTTATGTTTTAACTCTGCTGATAAAAGTAAAGTTTTTCTATTCTTTTTCCTCTTGCCTGGATGCAATGTTATTGTCTCTTCTGCATTGGACTTGACTGAAATACACTTAGTGCAAAAGACTAGTGTGATAAAGTCCCCAAACTTAGAGTGGATACGCCACCACTGAAATACAGAGCTTTCTACTTATCCGTAGTATTTGCAGGTCAATCGTTAATTAAGAGTGTGAAACCTTTTGGCACTTAAAATGTTTGACCCCACAATTCCCAGCTGCCCTCTCAGCATGGCCAATGGTAAGAGTTTGCACTAGTTGCAATTCTAAAATATCTGGGAGGCCAAAGGTCTTCCACTCTGCTTTAATTATCAGCAACTGGGACTTTATGTGTGAAACAGCTGGTGCTCCAAAAACATCCTGTTTTGGGGAATGGTATGAAATACTACCAATTTCCCTTAAGGCTTCTCTTTGATCAGTAGGGCATCAGATATGTCACTTGTTGCTTGTGTCTTGCGCTTGGGTATCTTCCTCTAAGGAAATTCTTCCATAACACAGAGACCACACTCACTCAGTTCTCAATCTACAAGGTGTTATTTCTGGTAAATGTGACTTTCCCCCCTCTACTGGCTGCGTTTATCTGTATTTGGAACTCTGTTTGGAATCCGGCTGCAAGAATGCCAAAGGCGCTCAGAGGTGAAACTGATAAGCATCGAGGTGACATTGACAAGGCCTGTCCAGACTTTTGTTTCCAAGCTGGTGGTGCACATGACATCAGTGATGAGAAATGCTAAAACTCTGCTTTCCGTTGTTAGTGACATAACATTAACTCAAAAGAGGTACTCAGGCTGAAGGAAATGAAGTTTGTTCAGTAATAAATACATGTTATAGACAACAGCTCTTAAAACTCTTCCAGCAAGCATAGTCACTTTCAGCCAACATGGCTAGGGGGTTCTGGGAGCTGAGGTTCTGATTGTAATATTTTAGATTCAAGAGAGAGGCCAAGCCAAAAATTAAAGCCGAAATCAAGTGAGCAAGCGACAAGAGAGGAGATTCCATCTGAACATGAGGAAGAACTTCCTGACTCTGAGAGCCGTTCAGCAGTGGAACTCTCTGCCCCGGAGTGTGGTGGAGGCTCCTTCTTTGGAAGCTTTTAAACAGAGGCTGGATGGCCATCTGTCAGGGGTGATTTGAATGCAATATTCCTGCTTCTTGGCAGGGGGTTGGACTGGATGGCCCATGAGGTCTCTTCCAACTCTTTGATTCTATGATTCTTTGAAGGCAATTGGCCCAAGAGACAGGGCTCACAGGGAAACCTCACATGATGCCAAATATGGGAGGAGAAGCTGTGATTGGTTGCCACGTGGCCCCGTTATGGATGAAAAAATGTGACAACTGGGCCCTTGCCATTATGGCCATCCAACCAAACTGGATAAGCTGGATTGGCCAAAGGGAACCAACCACTTCAAATCCGTGGACAGGCCTAATATCTAAATGTACTTATTATTTATTTATTTATTTATTTACTCCATTTGTATACCGCATTTATCAGCCTGGAGCGGCGACTCAATGCGGTTTACAGTAAAAATAAACAGTGAACAATAAATAAGACGCACATCGACAAACAATACACATAATCATCAACGCCTACTTAGAATCAGATCCCGTTCTCATAGTCCTTAATTCAATCCTTGTTCAATGCCGTCATTATTGGGTGGTTGTTACTGCATAGCTAACTGAATGCCTGCTCATAGAGCCACGTCTTAACCCTCCTTCGAAACACCAGCAACGAAGGGGCCTGCCTGATGTCCACTGGTAACGCATTCCATAGCCGAGGGGCCACTACCGAGAAGGCCCTGTCTCTCGTGCCCGCCAGCCGCACTTGTGACGCTGGCGGGACCGAGAGCAGGGCCTCCCCGGACGATCTTAACGCTCTTGCCGGTTCATAGGTGGAGATGCGTTCGGAGAGGTAAGTGGGGCCGGAACCGTGTAGGGCTTTATAGGCTAAAGCCAGCACCTTAAATTGTGCTCGGTAGCAAATTGGCAGCCAGTGGAGCTGGTTCAACAGGGGGGTGGTATGCTCCCTGAGAGCCGCTCCCGTTAGCAACCTGGCTGCCGAGCGCTGGACCATCTGAAGCTTCCGGGCAGTCTTTAAGGGCAACCCCACGTAGAGCGCGTTGCAGTAATCTATACGGGATGTGACAAGAGCGTGGACTACCGTGGCCAAGTCCGACCTCCCAAGATACGGGCGCAGCTGGCGCACAAGCCGAAGCTGTGCAAATGCTCCTCTGGAAACCGCCGAAACTTGGGGTTCCAAGGTTAGCGAAGAATCCAGAGTCACACCCAAGCTGCGAACCTGCGTCTTCAGGGGGAGTGCGACCCCGTCCAACACAGGCTGTAACCCTATACCCTGCTCGGCCTTCCGACTGACCAGGAGTACCTCTGTCTTGTCTGGATTGAGTTTCAATTTGTTCACCCTCATCCAGTCCGACACAGCGGCCAAGCACCGGTTCAGGACCTGGACAGCCTCCTTAGAAGTGGGTGGAAAGGAGTGACAGAGTTGGACGTCATCTGCGTACAGATAACACCGCACCCCGAAACTCCGGATGATCTCTCCCAACGGCTTCATGTAGATGTTAAATAACATGGGGGACAGTATTGAACCCTGCGGGACCCCACAAATCAATGGTTGTGAGGACGAGCAGTTGTCCCCCAGTAACACCTTCTGGGAACGATCCTCTAGGAAGGACCTGAGCCACTGTAAAACAGTGCCTCCCAGGCCCATTCCCGCAAGGCGTCCCAGAAGGATACCGTGGTCGACGGTATCGAAGGCCGCTGAGAGATCCAGCAGAACTAACAGGGACACACTCCCCCTGTCAAGCTCATGCCGGAGATCATCCACTAAGGCGACCAAGGCTGTCTCGGTACCATGCCCCGGCCTAAAGCCAGACTGTGCCGGATCCAGATAATCAGTGTCTACCAAGAATGCCTGGAGTTGTGAGGCCACCACACGTTCCAGGACTTTGCCCAAAAAGGGGAGATTGGAAACAGGCCGATAGTTGACGAATTGAGTGGGGTCCAGTGATGGTTTTTTCAACAGCGGTTTTATAACAGCTTGCTTTAAGCTGGCTGGAATTTTGCCTTCCCGAAGGGAGGCATTAACCACCACCTTCACCCACTTGGCCAATCCCCCTCTGGCCTCTTTTAGAAGCCAGGATGGACAGGGGTCTAGGATGCATGTGGTTGCTCTCATCCCTCCAAGCACCTCGTCCACATCCTCAGGTTTCACAAATTGAAACGAATCCATCAAAATCGGACAGACAGGTGTTCTCGTCACATTCTCAGAGACTGCCGTTAACATGGTATCCAGACTTGAACGGATCAAAGCGACTTTGTCCGCAAAGAACCGTGCAAATGCTTCACAGCGAGCCGCCGAGTTGTCAGGGCTCCCATCCGAGATGGTGGGCTTCAACAGGCCTCTGACAACTCGAAACAGCTCAGCCGGACGGTTCTTTGCGGACGCAATATTGGCCGCAAAGAAGGATTTCTTTGCCGCCTTTATTGCCACGGCATATGCCCTTAATAGGGCAACAAACCGTGCTCGGTTTGACTCGCTCGGGTCCGAACGCCACACACGCTCTAGTCTCCTCTTCTTATAGTGATACTTTCAATATTTTCCCCATTTTCTTCGTTATCTTTTCCCAAAAGGGGATGACCTTTGGGCATTCCCACCACATATAGGAACACCGCCCCATATTTTTTTTCTACAATGCCAATACACTGGACTCGTTCCTTTTTCATATGATAATTGGGCCGGGGTCCTATACCATTGTAGTATAAGTTTTCTTTCCAATCTATATAAATAAAAATGTAATTTTCGTTTTTGGGATTAACAGAACTCAAAAACCACTGGGGGAATTGACACCAAATTTGGACACAAGACACCTAACAACCCAATCTATGTCATTCACTCAAAAAATTTGATTTTGTCATTTGGGAGTTGTAGTTGCTGGGATTTATAATTCACCTACAATAAAGCACATTCTGAACTCCACCAATGATGGAATTGAACCAATCGTGGCACACAGTTCTCCCATGACCAACAGAAAACACTAGAAGGGTTTGGTGGGCATTGATGTTGATTTTGGGAGTTGTACTTCAACTACATCCAGAGAACACTGTGGACACAAACAATGATGGATCTGGACCAAACTCTACACGAATACTCAATATGCCCAAATGTGAACACTGGAAAATAAATAAAATCTTGGCATTTGGGAGTTGCAGTTGCTGGGATTTATAGTTCACCTAGAACCACAGAGCATTCTGAACCCCACCAACGATAGAATTGGGCCAAACCTCCCACACAGAACCCCCATGACCACCAGAGTGGGCCACAGCAACGCGTGGCAAGGGACCACTAGTTCTTTATACTTTTCCATTTTAATTTTCTTTCATCCCCTTCATTATATTCTGTACTGTGGTCCTTCTTCCTGCCATTTGTTTTGTATTGTTCTTACCATGTATTTGTTATCCTTAATCATCAGTTTATGTATGATTCCTATCAACCCTTTCTCTGATTTCTTCATTTTTAAAAATACTTCCCCCAATTTATCTTCTTTATTTTTAACCTATCTTTTCTATTATCCTATCTAGGGGAATTAGCTGACTATGTTAAGTCATACATCTCTTTAATTTTGTCAAACCCTTTATTTGTTCCAAGACCTACTTGCTTTTCGGAAAGCCTGTAAAACCTTTCTCTTCTGACAAGCTTTCGATGGGTGAATAATGCGGGACTATGTCTGTTCTTGTTTTTATTGTATTTTAAAGTTAATTGTATTGTTTTAATCTACTGCTGTAAACCGCTCCGAGCCAAATTGGGAGAAGCGGTATACAAGTCAAATAAATAATAATAATAATAATAATAATAATAATAATAATTTCTCATTTCATTCCACCATTTCAGGACATTCTCTTTCTCATATACATTTTCTAAGGCCCCTTCCACACAGCGGAATAAAATCCCACATTATCTGCTTTGAACTGGAATATATGGCAGTGTGGACTCAGATAATCCAGTTCAAAACAAATCTTGTGGGATTTTCTGCCTTGATATTCTGGGTTATATGGCTGTGTGGAAAGGCCCTATGTCTCCACTGCGTCTGGAAGAGCTAGACTAAAATTACATTGTCTTTTCCATCTGTATCCTACCGGAACAATTCTGCAAAGCCGAAAAAGGCGTAGAAGGATAGTCTTTCAATCATCTGTCAGAGTTCCCACACAAGAAAACCATTTTGTATATAATAGGAAAAGGTAATTCAGGAAACACAGTTCTGTCTGGTCCTGATCTAATAGTATTTGCCTGTTTGGGGTGGAATAGTAGGAGGTACATATCTATCCACACACTCAGTGTCCAGCTTTTGCTTCTGATTGGGACTTGACTTTTATGAAGGACTAAACATCTGTGGCCCGTCACTGGTTGGAAAGCATATTAATGCTCCAAAGTAACTGCATTTTTGCAATTCTTTACAGGGTAGATTAAGTATCATGCAGCAATGCAGCCTTGCTTTGAACAGTCCTGGAAACTACAGTATTTTCATTTGATACTTAATCTGGAATTTTTGAAATAGCTGAAATAGCTTTCCTTTGCTATACTTTGCAAAACAAACCTGTTATGCCTTGGGGGTGGGTGGGAATCAATCCTTTTCTTTGACATGCACTCTAATATTAGATACTATAATTTATTGAGTTAAGTGGCAGTACAGCCAAATGTAAGCATCATCCAGTTCCACTGTGGCCCCTTCTACACTGCCATATAATCCAGATTATCAAATCAGAAAATCTGCACTATCTGCTTTGAACTGGATTATATGGCAGTGTAGACTAATACAATCCAGTTCAAATAAGATAATCTGGATTTTATATGGCTGTGTAGATGCGGCCAGAGTTCAATAAAATCTTTTCCCTTGAAAACAGTAAGTCTTAAAATACTAAAACTGTTGTCTCGATGGAGACATTTACCTTAAGAAAATATACTGCTTATGCCCTAGAGCAGCATTTCTCAACCTGGGGGTTGGGACACCTGGGGGGTCGCAAGTGGGTGTCAGAGGGGTCACCAAAGACCATAAGAAAACAGTATCTTTTCTGTTGGTTATGAGGGTTCTGTGTGGGAAGTTTGGCCCAATTCTCTCATAGGTGGGATTCAGAATGCAATTTGATTGTAGGTGAACTATAAATCCCAGCAACGACAACTCCCAAATGCCAAGGTCTCCTCCAGTGTTCACATTTGGGCATATTCAGTTTTTGTGCAAGTTTGGTCCAGATTCAGCATTGTTTGAGTCCACAGTGCTCTTTGGATATAGGTGAACTACATCTCCAAAACTCAAGGTCAATGCCTACCGAACCCTTACAGTGTTTTCCGTTGGTCTAGGGAGTTCTGTGTGTGCTAAGTTTGGTTCCATTCCATTGTTGGTAGAGCTCAGAATGCTCTTTGATTGTAGGTGAACTATAAATCCCAGCAACGACAACTCCCAAATGGCAAAATCAATCCCACCCCCAACCCCAGCAGTATTCACGTTTGGGCATATTAATGGGTATTTGTGCCAAATTTGGTCCAGTCAATTAAAATAAATCCTACATATGAGATATTTACATTACGATTCATAACAGTAGCAAAATTACAGTTATGAAGTAGCAACAAAAATAATGTTATGGTTGGGAGTCACCACAACATGAGGAACTGGATTAAGGGGTCGCGGCATCAGGAAGGCTGAGAAACACTGCCCTAGAGTTATCATACTGCAATTACTCATGTATTTCCTCATCTACTTGTATGAAATAGAATGAGTAAATGATAAAATTCATAGGGTTGTTGTAGGTTTTTTCGGGCTATAGGGCCATGTTCTAGAGGCATTTTCTCCTGACGTTTCACCTGCATCTATGGCAAGCATCCTCAGGGGTAGTGAGGTCTTCGACAATACAGATTAACATGCATAATTATATGGTCACTATAAAAATAGTTATATACATTTTAGAAATGTTGGCTCCAGAGGCAAACATCTGTAAATGGTCAATCTTTATGGGCTCAATGTCAACTGCCTTAGATAACACATAAAAACAATATGTCTCTGACCAATAAGATTGTATATCGATAGTGAGAATATAATCTTATTTATTTGCAGGTTTACAATGCTTTACAAGTAAGTGTGTTTTCTCAAATCCCGTATTCCCTGTTTGTATTTGTGTGTGTTTGTGTATAATGGAGAGAAAGAGAGAGGGAAATCATTTCCATTGAAATGCTAACAATGGTAAGATGGAATGCATTGTCAGCTTTCCAGGGCAAATTGCCCATAGACAGATGTTTGTAGCCAAGAACAATGTTTGTTTGAACAGGGTTTAGAGGAAGGCTGAGTTGAAGAATTTACTGGGTTATTTCCCTCTGTTTTAAACATGTTGTAGTTCTACGATGACCCCCTTCCCCCCAAATACACATTATTGTAAGATTATCAGGCAACAGGCTGAATTCTGTACTATAATTAAAATATTACAATTATGCTGTCTTGCATGGTGAAGCTGTAAGAACTAGAAATCTTCTTTTTTTTTGAACTCTTAGTTCAGAAATAAAAATGGCTTTTATTTAATTGTATGTGCGGCATTGAATATTGCCATGTTGTAAACCACTCTGAGTTCCCCTTGGGATGAGAAAGAGTGGGATATAAATATAGTAAATAAATAAATAAATAAACAAACAAATATTAGTCCTGCTTCTAGCACTATCAAACAGGTTGGCCGGATCCAGGAAATAGCTTTGCAGAATTATAATCAGACTAAAAGTGACTAAAAGGGGCTAGCCCTACATTCATTTTGAAGACTTCTACAATGCCACTGTACTATGCAGAATGTGGGAGCATGCAAGAAATAAGCTAAAATAAGATTGGTCGGACTATGCCCGGGGAGATGGTTGAGCCTGGGACTTTCGGATACTGTTACATTTTTCAGGCTTGAGCTATGCAGGTGCTCAGAGAGTAGCATAGAGAAAAACATGAGCTGCTGAAGGAGTTTCTCTACATGAACCATTTTAAGAAAGACCATTTTAAATCTCTCATAAAAGGATATTATGTGAGTTGGAGCCCCCGGTGGCACAGTGGGTTAAAATCCCTGTGCCGGCAGGACTGAAAACCGACAGGTCGCAGGTTCAAATCCGGGGAAAGGCGGATGAGCTCCCTCTATCAGCTCCAGCTCCCCATGTGGGGACATGAGAGAAGCTTCCCACAAGGATGATAAAATATCAGATCATCTGGCCGTCCCCTGGGCAACGTCCTTGCAGACGGACAATTCTCTCACACCAGAAGCGACTTGCAGTTTCTCAAGTCGCTCCTGACACGACAAAATTTTTTTATGTGAGTTGATGCAACAGGTCACATGATTGTAAATATCTTGTTCTGAATTACAATGAGTAAACTACTTGTTCTTTATTGTTCATATACGTGGCATATTTTCTTTCCCTGGCAAGGCAGTGCGTGGGCTGATCCAACATGAACTACATGTAGTTTATTTTACATTATGCCCCACAAAAAACCCTCAAACTCTTATTTTTGTGTGTGTGAATATGTCAAACTTGCTGGTTAACCTTGGGCACGTCACACTCTCTTGGCCTCAAAGAAAGGCAAATGCACCCCCCACAGTAAATCTTGCTCAGAAAACCCTGTGATAATTTTGACTTATGGTGGCAATGAATCTGAAATGACTTGAAAGCATGTAACAACAATATGGTCAACTTGTAAGCTTGGAAGCTAAGCGTACTTACTTACTTAGGCAATCCCTCGTTGGCCGAGTAGGATAGTCTTCAAGGATCAGTATTCTTGTGGATCCATAAATGACTGTGGAGCCCTATTCTTGACCTGCATGTTCTCCCACAGTGAGGGCATTGGTTTCCAGGTGGAAAGCAGTTTCAGTCGGGGTTGGCTTGACGTGCCTTCCTCTTGGCGCATTTCTCTCTTTCACTCTCCATTCGTGCCTCCTCAAATTCTGCAGCACTCCTGGTCACAGCTAACCTCCAGCTGGAGCGCTCAAGGGCCAGGGCTTCCCAGTTCTCAGTGTCTATGCCAGAGTTTTTAAGGTTGTCTTTGAGCCCATCTTTAAATCTCTTTTCCTGTCCTCCAAGATTCCATTTTCCATTCTTGAGTTCGGAGTAGAGCAACTGCTTTGGGAGACGGTGGTCGAGCATCCGGACAACGTGGCTGGTCCAGCGGAGTTGATAGCGGAGTTGATAGCGGGGACCATCGCTTCAATGCTGGTGGTCTTCTTCCAGCTAAGCAGGGTAGATCCAGGTAAGTACCTGGATGAGAGACCACCAATAAATGCTAGGTGTTGTAGGCTGTATTTCAGAGAAAGGAGCTTACAAAACCACCTTTGAGGATTCCTTGCCTGAGAAAATGTTATGAAATTAATGGGGTTTTAAATTAATCAACAGGCAATATGAAGTCACACACACATTTATGCAAATGTAATAAGAATGTGGGATAAGTTCACTAGAAGTTGCATATTACAACTGTATATTCCACAAAGACTTTTGGTTTTACAAACACACTTTAGAATGTGATGGCAACACAGACCCACCAAACAAGTTGCATCACTTTGGAGATGCGTACAATGCAATGCTAGACGTGCCTACACAGAGATTAACCCCACTGTGTTTAATGAGACTTATTGTTCTCTAGAATATATACAAAGGATTGCAGGCTAATGTTGAGGCAAGTGGTGTGAGGTTTTGTAGACAACAGTATTTATTTACTATATTTGTATACCACTTTTCTCAGCCCTCAGGCAACTCAAAGCAGTTAACAGTAGTCTTCCCTAACCTGGTGCTATCCAAATGTGTTAAATGTAGTTCCCACCATTTCAGGTCCTGATAACTAGGAGGGCTATAAACCAATGTATATGGAAGTCACCATGTCATATGTCATCATTAGCATTATCTCTAGCTCAGCCACAATTTAACACAGAAATGCACGTTAGTCTTTTTAATTCCACATTGAGCTGCTCGACTACTGTGGATAATCAACACACTTCCCAATTTGGATTTTTTTGCAACATGTAGGGTAAATAAATAAACAAATATTATAATTTATCCTCTCCTCTGCTTACAAAAGTAATTTTCAAAAGGAAAATCAAAGTATCAAATATGAGCAGAAACTTGCTGTAACTGCTGGTCCAAGTTAATAGTGGCTGCACTTCAATTACACCATGTAACACAATTTTTGTTTCTGGGCTACAAATCTGATTTCCTAATAGGTTCTAGCATAAAAACATGGAAAAGATTGATCAAACTGCAAAAACTTTGTTTTTGCGAAGCATCCTGCAGCACATTTTGCTATACTTTTTCAATGAATATCTCATTGAGTCTCAACCAGTTCAGCAGAGTTTGGCGTAGCCACAAAAACGAGGTTTCTAAAGTGTAACAACTACTTTCAAAGTAACTATCACACAATTAAACAGGAATTAACACTTTCAAACCAGGAACAGAATTTGTTTAAAATTTTGTTACATGTTATTATTGTTGTTGTTTTTGTGTTTCTTTGTATTTTGCTTTTTCTCTCCACGAGGAGACTCAAAGCATCTTCAAGAACCATCACACCTCACAACCTCTGAGGATGCCTGCCATAGATGCAGGCGAAACGTCAGGAGAGAATGCTTCTAGAACATGACCATATAGCCCGAAAAAAACTACAACAACCCATGTAATCTATTACCAGCAGTAGAGTGATTGAGCTTAAGCAATACAGGAGCAGAATCAAGCTTAAAAGGGGACTCAGGGCGACTAACATGATGCTAAGCCCGAAAAACCTACAACAACCCAACCATCTTTGTTGTCCCCAGTTAATGCTTCTTCTTCTTTTTTTTTGTCATGTCAGGAGCAACTTGAGAAACTGCAAGTCGCTTCTGGTGTGAGAGAATTGGCTGTCTGCAAGGACGTTGCCCAGGTGACGCCCGGATGTTTTGATGCTTTATCATCCTTGTGGGAGGCTTCTCTCATGTCCCCGCATGGGGAGCTGGAGCTGATAGAGGGAGCTCATCTGTGCTCTCCCTGGATTGAACCGGGCATGTGACTATATTTGTACCAGAATTGGTAAGCTGCTTTTAGTTTTAAGAAAAACACATTTGAAGGGTAGAATATAAAGTGGGATGGGAGGGGAGATGGTAAACTCTTTCTTTACCTGCCATCTGTCCCATTTTGCCAGGAAATGACCCCATAATCCTTCTTGTTCCACTTTCTTGCTCCTTTTGAAGTGTCCCACTTTCTTTCTCTTCCTCCCCCTTTCCCTTTCTTGTGTCAGCTTACTATACTTGCTGCAGATTAATACAAAATTAGTTTGAACTCCATTTGCACAGCAGGAGGGAAGAGTTAAAAGAGTGGCTGAATTTCCCCCTCCCCAGTAAGCTTAGGCAAAAGCAAACTGCTGCAGTCTTTCTTAGCTTGTGTATTCTTCCTAATTAATAACATTTGCCATCTTGACATATTTTGATCACACATAGGTTTTGTCTGTGAAATGTTGGGGAGTATGACTTGTCACTTTTCTGCTTCAGATTTCCTTTCCCTTCTCCCACATCTACCATGCATTAATCTTATGCACGGTCCTTTCTGATTTCTACCCCTTCAGTGTTTCACATTGTTCCCCAGTCCTCTGCTAAATCCGGCCTAGAAAGCTGCTGTGAGATATTTATATAATCCAAGTCTCGAGTATAACTTATGCCATGAGACAAATAGATTCCCTCTACCCTGTGCAGACCATGGGGGTCTTTGCTTCCTCTGTTCAGGCTCCCATAGTTAAGAGGGACAGGTTCATGTATCTCTCTGCTATTTTTACTCCAGAGAGAAGAGTAAAATAAAAGTGCCTGGCTTAGCTGAATCATCGGAAACAAATGTGGCAAAAACTCTGCAAGTTTCCTTATATAGCTGTTCTTGCAAAGGCTTGCCAGGGGTGCTGTATGTGCTAAAATTCCCAGAACATTGGGAAAGTTACTTTTTGGACTTCATCTCTCACACTGCGATGTGGTTCCTCAAAACTTTTTTTCCAGGTTCTGGGAATCATAGAATCACAGAATCATGGAATCATAGAGTTGGAAGAGACCTCATGGGCCATCCAGTCCAACCCCCTGCCAAGAAGCAGGAAAATTGCATTCAAAGCACCCCTGACAGATGGCCATCCAGCCTGTTTAAAAGCCTCCAAAGAAGGAGCCTCCACCAGACTCCGGGGCAGAGAGTTCCACTGCTGAACAGCTCTCACATTCAGGAAGTTCTTCCTAATGTTCAGATGGAATCTCCTTTCTTGTAGTTTGAAGCCATTGTTCTGCGTCCTAGTCTCCAGGGCAGCAGAAAACAAGCTTGCTCCCTCTTCCCTATGACTTCCTCCCACATATTTATACATGGCTATCATGTCTCCTCTACGCCTTCCCTTCTTCAGGCTAAACATGCCCTGCTCTTTAAGCTGCTCCTCATAGGGCTTGTTCTCCAGACCCATGATCATTTTAGTCGCCATCCTCTGGACACATTCCAGCTTGTCAATATCTCCCTTCAATTGTGGATGCAGTATTCCAGGTGTGGTCTAACCAAGGCTGAATAGAAGGGTAACATGACTTCCCTGGATCTAGACCACTGGTTCTCAACCTGGGGGTCGCGACCCCCAGGGGGGTCGCCTGGTCATTTCGGAGAGGTCGCGAGGCTGCCTCCATTGGCCCCACCCCAAGGGCACAGGCCAGGCGAGGGCTCCTTCACGTGAGGTCTGGCCTCGCGCAAAGCCCCCCTTGCCTGACTCGCTCTTTCTCCATCCGGCGAGGGCGTGGGGCAGGCGAGGGGTTCTCCGTGTGAGGCCAGGCCTGGCACGAAGCCTGCCTTCGCTCTCTCACCATCTGGCAAGGAGGCAGGGCAGACGAGAGGTTCTCTGCGCAAGGTCTGGCCTGGCACAAAGCCTGCCTCGCTCTCTCGCCATCCGGCAAGGGGGCAGGGCAGGCGAGGGGGTCTCCGTGCGAGGCCTGGCCTGGAATAACACCATAACACATATCTATCATTGTCTCACTATCATATTGGGGGCACAGGGGTGGGATTTTTTTTCTTTTTTCTTTTTTTGTAGGAAAGGAAATCCTCTGGGAAGATCCATCCTGCCTGGGCATAATATTAATAAGCCTCCAGTCTTGCGTCTTTTGTCATACCATGGCACAAGCTTGCGTCATGTAATGGCCTCCGTAAGTCGTCATTTCATAAATGTCTAGAAACTGTGATTTTATTGCATGTGATGAAATCCATAGTCTAACACTGAATCTACTGCACCTTGCTGGCTAATGCTGAGAGGCTGTCCTTATAAGGAGGCAATGTTGACAACTTGCTGCTTTGGGAGATTTATCAATTTTTGGAGGCCTACCATTGGATCACATTGCTAATTAAAAACTTTTCCCAATACTCCACTATGACAACTTATAAGGAGGCAATGCAGGCACCCGTTGTCTTTGGCACTGGTAGAGTGTTTTCTCTCTGGCTCTAAGGAACTCATTCAGACAGAGTTCTTATTTACAAGTACTTCATCAGTGGCCTTCCTCTTATTGCTGTTCAACATTTCTGATCTGGGAAAGCCGCATTAGTCATCATGACTTGTAGGAATCAGCCATGGATTTTGAAGGAAGTGGCCCCTGGAAGAACATGCATGAGGGGAGGGCAAGGGAGCACGAAAGGGCATTTTCTGCCAGAACTTTGTTTGCAACTGTCCGCATTGGCTCTTTTTTGTATTGTGAGCCTCCTCCTTTCCTGCTTGTGAATGAGAATGGGTCAGTGGCAGGTGGCTTTAGAGCGGAATGAATAGTTCTAATTGTCTTGATGTTAAAAGGATGAGCAGAAAGAAGAATGAAAAGGGCAGGGATAGTGGTGATGCCAGCAAGGAAGAGTCCTGCCTGTGAAAGTGCTTATCGCCTTCAAAGACTGACTTTTCAGTTTTTCATCCTGGCAGTTGAGGAGAGAGAGGGGAGGAACCATTTGTCTTCTGACAGTGTTGCTGATAGGCCCAGATGCATTAGGATTTTTCCAAGGGTGAATCTGATGGTTTGCATATTGTCCAGATAAGGGTACATAAACAGAGTAGGGGGCAAGGCAAACCACCAGATTTAGACAAGATAGGATTGCTTTAAGTTATTAAACTGTATGGAATGCTGATTTCAATGTGACTCCAACAATGCCTTTATTCATTCATTCATTCATTCATTTACTGTATTTGTATACTGTCTTTCTCAGCCCGTAGGCGACTCAAGTCAGTTAACAGGGTAAAATTCAATGCTTACAATATTATAAATACAATTAAAAACATAACATATAATAAAAATTAAATGTATCAATAAAATATAAATTCATAGTGTCGCTTTGTTGTCGTTCCATTTCCTATGTCAGTTACTCTGCATTTGGAAACACTTGTTCAAAAAGCCACGTCTTGTCTTTTTCTCCGAATGTTAAAAAGGAGGTGGCCAATCTAATATCTATAGGGAGGGCGTTCCACAGCCGAGGGGCCACCGTCAAGAAGGCCCTGTCTCTTGTTTCCGCTAAATGTACTTGTGACAAAGGCGGTAACGAGAGCAGGAGCTGATCTGCATCTACATTGACATGGATGTGTTTTGTGTGTATATCTGTATCTGTATATCTATATATATAATAAAGAAGAGTGTTTGTATCGGACAGAGGAATTGTGGAGGGCGGTGTATGTGGCA
>NW_026844366.1:185554654-185778064 GCF_025583915.1 Anolis sagrei ordinatus
GAGGAAGAAGGAAAGAAAAAAGAAGGGACAGAAAAAGGGGGGAAAAAAGGAAAGAGGTAGAGAATGAAGGAAGGAACAGTGGGGGGGGGGAGGACACACCTGGATGGGACGGTAGAAAGGGAGCGGTAAATAAGAAACTTGGGCGAAGAACATTACCAATAAAGACCAAACTTGGCACACTGAGTCTCCATGACGCACTCTACATCCAGGTGCAGTTTGAAGGAGGATGCACCATGGACGATGGGACTTGCAATACCTGCACTCCCTTCCTAAGACCATTACAACTGCCAACAATGATGGATCAGGACCACAATTTACACAGAGAGCCCGCATAACTCACTCTACATCCTGGTGCGGTTTGGAAGAATTTGACAATGGATGATGGGACTTGCAGTCACTTCACTCCCTGAGACCACTGAGACCCTCGCCAATGACTCATCAAGACTAAACTTGGCACATGGAGCTTCAATGACCCACTCTACATCCTGGAGCAGTTTGGAGGACGACAGACCATGGATGATGGGACTTCAAGTACCTCCACTACCCAAGACTGCTGCAAAACTCATCTAATGACCAATCAAGACCAAAGTTGGCACACAGAGCCCCCATGACCCACTCTACATCCTGCTGCAGTTTTGGAGAAGGGTGGACCATGGATGATGGAACTTCCAGTACCTTCACTCACATTCTGAGACCTCTGCAAACCTCATCCAATGACGGATCAAGACCAAACTTGGCACATAGACCTCTCATGACCCACGTTACGTCCTGGTGTTATTTGGAAAACTTTGGAGATGGATGATGGGACTTGCAGTACCTTTGCTCACTTCCTGAGACCACTGAGACCCTCGCCAATGACTAATCAAGACTAAACTTGCACATGGAGCTCCAATGACCCACTCTCCATCCTGCTGCAGTTTGGAGGAGGACAGACCATGGATGATGGGACTTCAAGTACCTCCACTCCCTTCCAAAGATTGCTGCAACCCTCTTCTAATGACCAATCAAGACCACACTTGGCACACAGAGCCCCCATGATCCACTCTACATCCTGCTGCAGTTTGAAAGGGGATGGACTTTGGATGATGGGACTTGCACTACCTTCACTCACTTACTGACACCACTGCCATCCTCCTCTAATGACTGATAAAGACCTAACTTGGCACACAGAGCCCCCATGACCCACTCTATATCCTGCTGCTGTTTGTAGGAGGATGGCCCATGGATGATGGGACTTCAAGTACCTTCACTCACTTCCTGAAAATAATGCAGCCGTTATCCAAAGACCAATAAAGACCAAACTTGGCATACAGAACCGCCATTACCCACTTTCTCTAATAACCCGGGCAACGCCGGGTCCCCAAGCTAGTATTTTTATAAAGGCATGTGTTTGAGTATATATATGTGGTTTTGTGCATGCATTGTAATGTATTTTTTGACATTTTAAAATGCTTCTGTTGTGTTTTTCAGTGTTTTTATGAGTGATGGTCACTTGTTGGCCTGACAGGTGTATTGTGTCCAAATTTGGTGTCAATTTGTCCAGTGGTTTTTGAGTTATGTTAATCTCACAAATGAACATTACATTTTTATTTATATAGATGCCATTTATTATTTTATTATTGTCATAATGTTAGACGAATTGAAAACAAGCTTCGATTTATATGGTAATGATGATGCACGGTATTCTCTTGTTTTCACTGTTTTTGTAAAAACACACATTCATATAGACAATTTATAATGGCCTACCTGTTAGTCTTGAGCCCGACCCCGCACCTTAAAAATTGTTCCAACATCCCTGCTGTTTTTTCACAATAAGTGCTGGGGAAAAAAAGCTGGTTTTGGCACGTCTCAAGCCCCTTCATTCCTCCCAGCAAAAACACATGCTCAGAAGTGGTTTGATGGGGCAGCCTGCCTGTGAAGAACACAAGCTTTCCTTGGCTAACCATAAAAAGAACTTCACCTCTCGATGCCCTCACTCAGACTCTCAGACTTGCTTCCTTCCAGACAGCTAATCTCAGAGGCCCTGTGTTATAAGCAGCTGAAGAGAAACATATTGGTCTTTTGCTTCTCCGAGCCTCATGGTTTGATGGTTAGAGTTGTGGTATGTTACTTTTTTACTTCACTGCCATTACGTTCCAGTAAAGCTGAATGGTGGGTGAGTCAGCAAAGGGGAAGTAGTCCCTTTCATAGCATACAGGACTACATCCTACGGGCAGGGGAAAAACAGAGGGAATCATTTTGCTTTGTTCCCTACTGCCAAAGTCTGTCTTCTGGGATGGCCAGCCTTCCCACGTCAATTCTCCATTTTCTCTCATTTTTCTCCGTTTTCTGGACTTTGTTTCTGTGCACTTCAGAAACAGAGTCTTGTGAAATCCCACTGGAAGTACCCTTACATAATGTGATGGTCTCCGTGGGGCTCCGTTTCTGAAGAGCATGGAAATCGAGCCCAGAATGTGTGGGATGAGGTTCATAGTTAAACTTTGAAATTGTCATCCATGGTGATGGCTCCTAGCTGCATAAAAACCTAAGAAAACCTTGACCGAATGACACAAAATACACTGCTAGTTGTGCTGGTACATCTGTACCAGGAGCTCCAACTTTATTTTCTTTCTATTAAATGTTTGCATGCATTCCAAGGCATCAGGGATTTTGCAAAAGGTGACTTCCCTTGGTTTGCAGTCATGGGGCAAGCCACCTGCCTATTTTATTTTATTTATCGTGTCATCTGCAACCAGAACATTGTATTACATTTCTAACAGAACAGAACAAACAGACAGATAAAAAAAACACAGATTTTGCAAACTTGGTAGTGGATTAAATGTCCTTTGACCAGTATCTGGCCACTTGGAGTGCTTCTGGTGTTGCTGCAAGAAGGTCCTCCATCGTGCATGTGGCAGGGCTCAGGTTGCATTGCAGCAGATGGTCAGTGGTTTGCTCCTCTCCTCACTCGCATGCCGTGGATTCCATCCTGTAGCCCCATTTCTTAAGATTGGCTCTGCATCTCGTGGTGCCAGAGCGCAGTCTGTTCAGCGCCTTCCAAGTCGCCCAGTCTTCTGTGTGCCCAGGGGGAGTCTCTCATCTGGTATCACCCACGGATTGAGGTGCTGGGTTTGAGCCTGCCACTTTTGAACTCTCGCTTGCTGAGGTGTTCCAGCGAGTGTCTCTGTAGATCTAAGAAAACTATGTCTTGATTTAAGTTGTTGATGTGCTGGCTAATACCCAAACAAGGGATGAGCTGTCAGAGACCTGCCTATCATTGTTAAGTTTGGATCCGTCCCTTCTCCCAGGGACATGGGAGGAGAGGGAGCCATTTTTAGTTAGTCTTACAGAAGGAAACCAAGCTATAGGACGTGGAGTAGCTTCACCCGCAGAAAAGCTTCACTTCTTAAGAATTCCAGGGAATTCCGGGGAGAACAGTCTCAAAGCTCTGGCAGGGAGCTTACAACCTCTCAGCCTTACAGCATCTGAGGGAAACAGCCCTAAAAGGTTTCTTAAGAAATTCCGGGGGGAAACAGCTTTACAGATCCAAAGAACTCCAGCCGGAGAATTTGCAAGCCTTTATAAAATATATTCCACAGATTATAAACCCCTTTTCCTAGTTCCAACAGACCTCACTACCTCTGAGGATGCTTGCCATAGATGCAGGTGAAACGTCAGGAGAGAATGCCTCTAGACCATGGCCATACAGCCCGAAAAAACCTACAACAACCCAGTGATTCCGGTCATGAAAGCCTTTGGCAATACAATAATAATAATAATAATAATAATAACAACAACAACAACAACAACAACAACTATATTTTTATACCCCACCAACCATCTCCCCTAGGGGACTCGGGGCGGCTTACAGGGGACACGCCCAAGATTATAATTAAAACACACATATAATGTGGTTACAAACTCTGAAGCAGACTTTTAACTAGAAGTAGTGGTGAATATTCTGGTTCCATTTTTGCTAGAGGCAGACTCCTGTCCTTCCTTCCAAAATCCTTCTTATTGTATTTTGTCCTTCCACTTTAGTATAAATTCAGAGATGGTGTAGCCTGCGATTAACTTGGAGTATTCAGAAATATTATAGGCTTAGACATGTTAATAAATACAGGCTGGGGTCAATTGCAATAATAACAGTGAAGTGCTCCATATTGCCATTCACTAAATAGGCAGCTAGTTCAGAGTTAAGATAGTCTCAAGAGATAGAGTGGGAATGATTAACTGAGTGGAAAGCATGGTAGTAGTTGCAGTAAAACATTTATTGCATTCGTCCTTAGACCATAGCAGGATAAGATAAAATGACAGGAATCATATAAAGATAATGAATTGTTAAAATTAATGAAGTTAGGGAATGAGTAGTGTATATATGTATATACATAACCACTTGTAAAATAAAAAATATTACTAATGGGAAAAATCTTATAAAATATATAATAGTACTGACAGAAGGAGAGAATACTTTTAAGATTTATGTCAGGAATATTTCTAAGCTGGAAGAAGCATGTTTTTTTTCTGGCTGTGACAAATCCCCACTCATCCTCTTTTATCTTCAAAGTGGTTTAGAGGCCTTCAGAGTTTCCAGGGATCTGGACATGGGATTGGGAGAAATTAGGATCTCAAGACATGCATCCTTTGTCCACAGTGAACTCCTGTTGTGACTCAGCTGGAATCTCAGAGTGATAGTGTCAATGATTCTGATGGGGATGATGGGATTCAGATTCACAGTCAGGTGCAAAGCAATGATGTCCCTGTGTTAGACGACGAAGACCAGGAACAGGGGGCAGAAGTTCAGTTGTTTCCCACAGCAAGGGATGACGCTGTTGATAGGGAAACTACTGAGAGCCAGGTGTATGATTCAGGAAGGGAGGACAGCTCTCAGCCAGATTGTTCTCAGCCAGATAATGAGGGAAAAAGCACTAACGAGGGAATTGACCTTGATGAAGCTGGAGGTTTAGATCGAGCTGATCGGTTGGAATTTAAAGTTAGAAGGAGTGTCAGAATCGCTAGCAGGCGAGAGAGGGAGGCCCGGGGCCATAGAAATGCCTTCATGTTATCCAAAGAGTATTAAACAGGCTGTTTGAATATGCCTCAGGGTCAGAGCAACTTCCTGCTTCAACCAAGAGACTTTGGATTTATCTTGTAGCCCTCATGTTCATGTTTTCAGAACTTTGTCATGTTCTCATGGGACTTTGCCTTGCCTGTGTCTTCATGGATCTTGTTTGCCTATGTTACCTTGGATTGATCTTTTGAAATATACTTTTGCCTTTTTGAACTTTTTATTTTTTACTTTAATAAATCATAAAGACTACTGCTTGTGTGCTCTGTGGTGTCTTAAGCAAGGTGATTTTACTCTGAGGTGCAACAAGTCCTTTCCTACAAACAACTTGACTGTATGGCCAAGTTCTAGAAGCATTCTCTCCTGACATTTTGCCTGCATCTTTGGCAGGCATCCTCAGAGGGTGTGAGGTCACAACTACATCCTCACAACCTCTGAGGATGCCTGTCATAGATGCAGGCGAAACGTCAGGAGATAATACTTCTAGAACATGGCCATACAACCTGAAAAACCTACAACAACCCAATCACTCAAACACCAGTAAAGAGCCAGTGTACTTCAAAGGGATTTGGATTTCTCTGATTGATGTACATCATAGGATTGTTATGATGATAGACAAGGTCATTGTAGGAGATACAGAATATAATTTCTGTGGCTCTGAGCCTAGAAAGGCAGTGAGGACTCCTGTGACTATCTTCAGGAAGAGGCTGGACAAGTGGACATCTACCCATGAGAGATGTTTTAGTGACAATCGTGCACTGAAGAGAGAGTTGTACTTGATGGTCCGTGAGATGCCTTCAAGCTCTATGATTCTATGATATACTGTAGCTAATGTAAAAATTGGTGTTTCTGTATTGGGTTGTTGTAGGTTTTTCGGGCTGTATGGCCATGTTCTAGAAGCATTCTTTCCTGATGTTTCACCTGCATCTATGGCAGACATCTGAAGGCAAAACGCATCTATGGCAGGCATCTGCAGGCGAAATGTCAGGAGGGAATGCTTCTAGAACATGGCCATACAGTCCGAAAAACCTACAACAACCCAGTGACTCCAGCCATGAAAGCCTTCAACAATACATTGTTCCTGTATTTCCACACAGATGTTGCAGATGCAAAATGACTTTTGTTCAACTCTTTTGCATCTGCAGTATTGGCTGTTCCTTAAGGAATGGGTGGGGATATACATACTTATTTTGTATAACAGACTACACCTGGCCTATCTAGTGAGGTTTGGGGAAACATCAGAGAGATGGAGGTGGATGCCTGTCAATTTAGTAAGGAATGTAGGGAGGTAGCCTGTTTTCCCCATAGATCTCCCTCACTGGGCAAAGATATATCTACCAAAATGCCTATCTTGCCCATCTTGAGAATGCCAGAACATTTCCAGATAGCTCGAGGCATGTCTGGGTCTCCTGGAGAAGGCGGTAGTCAGAGAGTCTCACAGGAAAGTTTGCCAATAAAAACAGACTTGGAACTAATAAACTGAAAGGAACTTCCTGTTTCGGAGAGACAAGCTATTCTCTGTCTCCAGTTGAGTAACAAAGATTATTGTCATGCAATCAAAGGTAGTCTGGGGTTAGAGTTCATTTGAGGTTTTGTTTTGATATTGTTTCTATTAATTACTTAATTAAATGTTAAATTACACCCCCTCCTTTTTGCACTATGTTACAACATACATCTGACTAAGATTGGCTGTCAACCTGGCTGTTCTTGCCCAGTTATTGAGCATCATATGCATTGCAGATCACTAAAAAGCATTTCTTATTACAGCTCAATTAACAGGAGCCATTAATTATGATGTTAAGGAATTCTGTGGCATCTTAAAGACCAACAAGCAATTCTCACGCATACACTTGCATGGATGACAACCTACATGAACAGGCACACAAAGGCTTATGCCATAATAATAGAAAGTCCACGTGGGGAAGTCATGTTGATCTGTGCAGCAGAAAGAACAAAAGCATCTTGTTAAGAAGGAATCAGTTTTCATTTGGCATAAGCTTTGGTAGAATTGTTGGCTCCAGGTCATGAAAGTGTATTCCAAATAATTTCAGTAGACCTTAAGGTTCCACAAGACTTCACAGTTTAAATTAGAAAAGGGGGGAGAGGGAATAAAACAATAAATGAGAAAAAATATATAAAAGAAAAACAAATAAAAATATGTGGGGTACATCCCTTCAAGAGCCTCATAAGTGTCACCCTTACACAATCCCACATATAATGTATTGTCGAAGGTTTTCATGGCTGGAATCACTGGGTGGTAGGTTTTTTCAGGCTATATGATCATTTTCTAGAGGCATTCTCTCCTGATGTTTCACCTGCATCTATGGCAAGTATCCTCACCTCACTACCTCTGAGGATGCTTGTCATAGATGCAGGTGAAACGTCAGGAGAAAATGCCTCTAGAACATAGCCATATAGCCCAAAAAACCCTACAACAACCCATATATAATGTTCATAACTAAAAGGAAAAGAAAAGGAGGTAAAGCACAACCAGTTTGCATGCCCTGGAGTTGGTCGTTCTTCTTGGAAGCTCTTCATACAGCACTCCAGATGACTTCTTTAGAGGGAGAAATGGGTTTAAAGGGATGAGAGATCTTAAGGTTTGCTGAAGACTTTCATCTCCTGAAAATGGGATAGGGCCCTCCACTATACCTAAGGGACACTTTTGAGCAGTGGTTCCCAACATTTGGTCCTCTAGGTGTTTTGGATTTCAGCTCCCACAATGCCTAACAGCTGGTAAAATGTCAGGGATTTCTGGGAGTTGAAGTACAAAACAACTGGAAGACCAAAGTTTGGGAACCACTGCTTTAGATGTTGTGGTAGAATATGTAACCCACAACTTTGTTATCTAAAAAAGATGGTTCAAATCCAGAGAAATCGTAGTCCCACTCTATTCTGCTTTGGTCAAACCTTATCTGGAGTCCTTGTGTTCAATTCAAGAAGGAAATTAACAAGCTGGAACATGTCCAGAGAAGTGCAACCAAAAGGATCAAAGGTTTGGAAACCAAGCATTTTGAGGAACGGCTGAGGGAACTGGGGATGTTCAGTCTGAAGAAAAGAAGACTGAGAGGGGACATGATAGCCATGTTTAAATATTTGAAAGGATCTCACATTGTGGAGTGGTCAGGATTGTGTTCTGCTGCTCTGGAAACTAGGGCACAATGGAGCAATTGATTCAAATTGCAAGAAAAAGATTCCACCTAAACATTAAGAAGAACTTACTGATGGCAAGAACCATTTGGCAATAGAATATGCTGCCTCCAGAGAGTGGAGGTTTTCAAGCAGAGGTTGGATAGCCATTTGTCCGGGGTGCTTTAATTCTGTATTCCTACATGTCAGGGGGTTGAAATGGATGGACCTTGGGGTCTCTTCTCGCAACTTATTATTCTAAAAAGTGGCTCTCAACATGTGGATCCCCAGGTGTTTTGGCCTACAACTCCCAGAAATCCCAGCCAGTTTACCAGCTATTAGGATTTCTGGGAGTTGAAGGCCTACAACATCCTACAACAGTGGTTCTCAACCTGGGGTCCCCAGATGTTCTTGGCCTTCAACTCCCAAAAATCCTAACAGTTGGTAAACTGTCTGGGATTTCTGGGAGTTGTAGGCCAAAAACATCTGGGGACCCCAGGTTGAGTACCACTGTCCTACAGGTTGAGAACCACTGTTCTAGGAGAAACAGCTTGGGAGTGGGAGCTGTCCAGTGTTCTGAATCTATTTGAGGATAAGATTCAGGACCTTGACTAGTTCCTTGAAATTCTGAAATAAAACTTGGAGTGGGTTCACTGCACTTCTGACATGGAAGCACCAGCATCCTCTGGCTGGGATGTTAAATAAGGAATAAATCCACCCACCCGCTTGTATGCACACAAAAGCTTCCCTTTAGGTGCCTTGCAATTTTAATTAATATAGATTTCATCTACATCCATTAGTATGGGGGATAATGCTGGAAGAAATTCAGTCTTGGTGGGATTTCTGATCCTTTTATTCACCTTAGGTCATCGCCAGATTAAATATTATAGTTGTGAAAGCATTTCTTGGGTCAGTGTGATTCAAACAGCAGCAATCCACTGTTGCAAATGATGGGGCTATACTTATTGAAGGAACAAATTGAGAAACACTAAGTCTCCTTAATTGGAAAGAAGACAATCCTTTACAATACAAAGCGGAGTAATTATATAGTACAAATGCAGCTGCTGTTTGAGATCTTAATCTGATTGCAAAGGTGCTGGTAACATTTCAGCAGAGTGTAAGAAAATGAAATAACAATGACCAAGATGTCATGTTTTACAGTTTTTGTGTTCTTGCTAGGGAGCCTTTGTAGGAAGAGACTTGATTTCACATTGCCATTACAGGCAGCAAATTTCAAATATTTTCCCCCAAACATAGAGCCCTAACCAGTGCATGTTCACTGAGAAGTAAGGCACCAAACCGCTCAGTATAATGAGATATTTTCCCAAGTAGGTGTGTGCACAACTGCAGCTAGACAAACCAGTTCAGTTTGTTATTCGCTCAAAATAACAGTAGGCCATAATTCCAAGTAGACATACTGGATTTCAGTTCTGGTGCATCTAAAGCTACAGAGGCTGCAGCATTCAATCCATTTAAAATAGGGGAAAAATTATAATAGGGCAAAACCTCACTGAATACAGTGGATCTTATTCTGACTTAGCCTGGGTAGCTGCATGTTGAAAAGTCACATACAACTAACAATGACATTATTACTTACTTAGGCAATCTCTCATTGTCTGAGGATGATGGCCCTCTAAGTGTTGTGTCTTGGCAATGGATCCATAGGTGACTGTGGAGCCCTATTCTTGACCCGCTTGTTCTTTCCCAGTGAGGGCATCGGTTTCCAGGTAGAAAGAGGTCCTGGTCAGAGTTGGGTGGACGTTTCTTTCTCTTGGTCTGTTTCTCCCTTCACCCTCCATTCGTGCCTCTTTGAATTCCACAGGACTGCTAGTCACAGCTGACCTCTAGTTAGAGCGCTTGAGGGTCAGTGCTTCCCAGTTCTCGGTGTCCATGCCACGGTTTTTAAAGTTGGCTTTAAGTCCATTTTTAAATCTCTTTTCCTGTCCACCAACATTGCGTTTCCCATTCTTGAGTTTGGAGTATAGTAACTGCTTTGGGAGATGGTGATTGAGCATTCAGACAACGTGGCCAGTCCAGCTGTGTTGATGACATAGAAGCATCACTTCAATGCTAGTGGTCTTTGCTTCTTCCAGCACACTGACATTTGTCCACCTGTTTTCCAAAGAGATTTGCAGGATTTTTCGGAGACAGCACTGATGGAATCAATCTAGGAGTTGTGTGTGACGTCTGTAGACAGTCCACGTTTCGCAGGCATATAGCAGGGTGAGAGGATAATAGTTTATAAACAAGCACCTTGGTATGCCTATGGATGTCCCGGTCCTCAAACACTCTTTGCTTCATTTGGAAAAATGCTGCACTCACAGAGCTCAGGCGATGTTGCATTTCAGTGTCAATTTTAACTTTTGTGGAGAGATTGCTGCCAAGGTAGCAGAAATGGTCAACATTTTCTAATGTTACATCATTAAGCTGTATTTCTGGCATTGTAGAGGGATTGGCTGGTGACTGCTGGAAGAACAGTTTGGTTTTCTCGATGCTCAATGAGAGGCCGAACTTCTCGAATACTTCTGCAAAGGTGTTTAGAGTGGCTTCTGAATGTGAACAGACTATGTTATCATCAGCATATTGGAGTTCTATAACAGGTGTTGTGACCTTGGTTTTGGTCTTCAATTTGTTGAGATTACATAGCTTGCCATCTGTCCAATAGATAATTTCCACCCTGGTAGGAAGCTTCCCATCAACAAGATGGAAAATAAAGTGGGGCAACCACACATCCCTGTTTGACACCTGAGTCCACCTTTATTTTTTATTTATTTATTTGTTTGTTTATTCAACTTGTATAGCGCCAATGTAGAGGGTGTTACAGTAGTCAAGCCTCGAGATGACCATCGCCTGGATCACCGTAGCCAAGTCGTTCCTAGATAGACTTGTGCCTTGTTGAAATTTATCTTTCTGTGCTACTATTACAAGGATATAAAGGCAAAAAGAGGCGAAGGGAGCCAGTCGCCTAGCCTGAAGTAGATGGAAAACGCAGGTCTGCTCACAGCAGAGACCTGGGCCTCCATTGTGAGCAGCGGGTCCAATAAGACACCAAGACTTTTTACAGAAGATGACAGACGTAGTGTCTCACCATCCAGGGTGATATTGTTAAGTCCAACTAGCAGGCATCCTCAAACTGCAGCTCTCCAGCTGTTTTGGCCTCCAACTCACAGAATTCCTAACCATTGAACAAGCTGGCTGTGGCTTCTGGGAGATGGAGGCCCAAGCAGCTGGAGGGCTGCATTTTATGGTTGCCTACATTATAGCTTCTACTTGGACTTAACAATATCACCCTACCTGTTTCAGTGGGCCTTACTCCAAGAGGGATTTGCATAGTATTTATCTTCCTTCCCATACCACTGTTACTAGAAAGGAGCAGGAAGAGGAAGGTGGTTTGCTGCCTTATGATGCACAGGTAGGTGGAAGGAAAGAAAGCTGCAGAATGGGGGTGGGACAGGATGATGATGGGTAAAAGAGACAGAGAGCATGGACAAACACTCAGGAAATGAAATATCAGGAGGGAAGGCATAAAATCAAGTGAGAATGAGCAGATATAAAATAAATAATATCCCTTTCAATATGAATTTTGTTTTGTTTCTAGTGTAAATATAAAACACTGGTACTTTTCTCTAACTTTTATCTCTAGTTAACACAAAGAATTACTGATTTGGGGTGGAGAGGGGATGAAGATTTGTCATACTTTGTTGTGGGCAGAATTTCCATCTCCTTCATTTTAATAAAGGAACAGTTTGGTTTGGTGAAAGTAATTGTTTCACCAGTTCCTGCCTTGCCCCCACCACCAGTTTGCTCTTCCATTGCTGAGATCTCTCTGGTTTCAAAGTCTTTCTGTAATTAGAAGGAACAGCTTAAATCCTGGCTTCAAATGTAATGCCAAACCACAAATCTGCTGTGTAAACAGAGAGCCTGAATGAGCTCCCACGAGGGATGCTAAAATACGTTCTGCTGATCCATGGGAGAGGGGCTTGTGGGGAGGGAAAAAATATAAATGCGGTCAGATCGCAATTAATAAATTGTATCAGTTGGCAAGTTATATAAATTGCCATTTTGCATAAACAAGCTATAAAACAGTTTAGGTCTGGCATATGTCCATCTTGAATTGTGTATCCCAGAAACATAACTGGCAGATGGGTGAGGCCCCTTCTACACTGCCCTATATCCCGGGATTTGATCCCAGATTATCTGCTTTGAACCCAATTATATGAGTCCACACTGCCAGGTAATCTAGGGCAGTGGTTCTCAACCTGTGGGTCCGCAGGTGTTTTGGCCTACAACTCCCAAAAAGTTTACCAGCTGTTAGGATTTCTGGGAATTGAAGGCCAAAACATCTGGGGACCCACAGGCTGAGAACCACTGGTCTAGAATAAGAAGATAATCTGAGATCACATCCTGGGGTATTGGGCAGTTTAGAAGGGGCTAGAGATATGAAAGAGTGCAGAATTGAGGAACATATCCAAGATATAACTTGGGAAAGACCCAAATATATATTTGCAATATATACTAGTGGTAAAATTTATGTTCATGGAGCACTAGGCAACCTGCTGCCTTCCAAATACTTCTGAACTCCAGCCCTAGTCTGTCTGTCCAGGGTTGAGATAGAATGGGAGAAGTAGTTCGTCTATTTCTGGAGGACCAAAGTTTCTCCACTCCTGTGTTGAAAGTATATGTTTTGTTTCTTGTTACAATATGTAGAATTTCTTTCAATCTGTCAGAAGAGCAGCCAAATATTGCATTTCTTGAGGAAAGGAACAGCAGTTTTTCCCAGGATTTTCTACTGAAGTACTGTTAGTGGCAGTGTGTGTATGTGTGTGAAGACCTGTGCCTTGTTGAAATTCATCTTTCTCTGCTACTATTACAAGGATATAAAGGCAAAAAGAGATGAAAGGACACTGTACAGCTTTTCTGTCTTTCTGTTCTTAATTATTTTTGTGGTTAAAAAAGATGGAAGAGAAAATGGGAAAACACAGGTGAGTTACAAACAGACTGAGGTTTGAATTCCCTCAAATATTCTGTAGATTAGGAAATGACAATTGGATAATTATTACTTGTTTATTGCATGATCTGAAACATGGTATTAAGTACTGTTTTGGGAGAGCCCTTCAGTTATTGGTGAAATCATTTATTTATTGCTCAAGATGTGAACATTTCCATTTCTGTATCTTTCATTAATCAAGAAGTAATTTCCGCCCATCTATGTTTTGATACTGTACAACCTGACTCATATTTTAGCATTCTGTTTAGTAAAATATTGGAAATTCCATACTTCACAATGTTATTGGGATAATGGGATTCTTGGGTACATTGATGAGTCTTTAGATTTGGGAGAAAAAGCAGAATGCAAGATGCATGGACTCCTACAAAGTAGAAACTACCACCAACATGTGCCCTTCAGCCCAAGATTCATCTTACCTGCACATTTGCAGGGTTGTCCTTTAAGAATTTACAGCTAAACTTTGGTCCTTAAGATGATGAGTTCATAAATGTCTTTCTGACATTGACGTGCCTCCCTTTCCTCACTTAGTATGGCATGCCACATAGAAGCCTTCTTTCTCCCACCCTTCATGTTCACAACAAGATTGCAAGGTATACTAAAGTGAGAGGTTGCAATTGGTCCCATGTCAATTAACCAGCTTCATTGTTGAAAAGAAGTTTGAATCCAGGACTTGCCAGACCTAAAAGGCTCTAAAAATGTGTTCTGACATTGCAAACTTGACCGAGGAAGAGAGCCAGAACGTGCCTGGATAGCTCTTCTTTATATCGCACATCTTGCAGAAGGCACTTTCAAACAGCTGATCCATGTTTTCAGCTTAGTGCAACAGCTCATAGAAAAATTCTTTCAGGACCTCATCACATTGATGAGGTCCTCTGTGTTGATTCGCCAATCTTCATGGCGAATAGGCAGGGCAGTCCCGGCACTCAGTGCCCTGCCCAAGCAGCAATGCTTCCCCATCACATGTGGGGAAGCATCGCCGCATGGCTTGTCCCTGAGGGAGCCCTATTGTTCCCAATGGAACACAGGGAGGCTTCTGTGTTGGTGGCACAGCACCCTACAATGTTGCGGCCCCGTTGCACAACGGAGTCCTGCTGGAAGTGAGGCTACATCGTATGATGGGTGGTGTGGGACTCTATTGCTCAACTGGGGCAGCAGCACCCTAGGATGCTAAAAATTCATCGTGTGATGAGGTCTTAGCTATCCATTGCCTCTAGTTGGCCATGAACCCCCATTTTTAAATCAGAATAACTGCAAGATTTGAGTTTTTCTCATAAGAGTCCACGATTCCATGGCTTTGTTACTGAGTGAGTACACAGTGGTATGGAAAAACACTTCTAGATTTTCTGGGTACATAAGCACTGTACCTCCAAAAACACTAAAAATAAATAACATAATTATGTATTTCCCAACCTTTTCTCATTAGTGTATTATGCAAGGGAGAGGTGTACATATCAATGTCAAACCTTATTTTGGGGTCCTGGGGCTTAAACTTTCACAAATCAGATATTGGAAGTCTTGTAAACATAAGGAAATGCATATGCAACAAAGAAAATCCAAATGAGTGCTAGGGATTCCCTGCAAAAACTGTTCAGTCTTCTGGAATTTTTAAAAGAATAAGTAAATGGGGTGAAAGTGAGCAAAAATGTGCAGCCAGAGGTATTCACCATTTGCTCACCTGAAGTTAAATAGTGCATAGTTTGGGAACAGACAAGTGAAGCAGAGGAAAGGGACATACCCGCTCTCAACATACCCACAATAATATGTATTAGACATGTGCATGGAACTGTTTTCCTTCATTTCATCCTTTCTTTCATTACTTTTGTTACCTTCAAGAGCATGTAACGGGAAGACACCTCCCAGTACGAAAATCAGCTTGACACAAAAGCAAGTGGGAGTGAGTCCCGGTTCCTCGTCTGCTTTTTGTGACACGTGGCACTTCTCACGCAGCCCACTGAGAACTGCCATGCACTCTTTCCCTCTAAGTCTTGCCTGTTGGGCCAGTTGGAGGAGAAGAACCCCATCAAGTGGGTCACGCTATTTAATGGGGTTGAGCAAAGTTGGTTTTGGGAGATGGTTGTCGGGCATCCGGACAACATGGCCAGTCCAGTGGAGTTGATGGCGGAGGACCATCGCTTCGATGCTGGTGGTCTTTGCTTCTTCGAGCACGCTGACATTGGTCCACTTGTCTACCCAAGAGATTTGCAGGATTTTCTGGAGGAAGCGCTGATGGAATCGTTCCATGAGTTGCATGTGACGTCTGTAGACAGTCCATGTCTCGCAGGCGTATAGAAGGGTTGGGAGGACAACAAGCACCTAGGTATCCCTACAGATGTCCTGGTCCTCAAATGTTGGCAGAAGCTGGGGCTGACAGTGGAAGCTCACACTGCTCCCCAGATTCAAACTTGTGACCTTTTGGTCAACAAGTTTAACAGCTCAGTGGTTTAACCCACTGCACCACCGTGGCATTGTTGTTAGGTACACAGAAAGTCTGAGGCAACTTTGTTTGAAGTCTATCTTCACACTGCAGTCATAGCTCTCTGTGTCTTGGGAAAATGCCTGGAGAAAGAGTTGGACTAACATAAGCTGAGAGCAATGGGGAACAACTGCAAGGACTGAACAAAAGAGAAGGCATTTGAGAAAGCTTGATCATGAATGTGAGGCTGCTATGAATATAGTCACATGCGGATGCTGAAATAAAATGCTGGCCATATACAAAGCTCTTCTCTGTAGGCTCGCTTGTGCTTCTTTGTCTTTAATACAAACGCTTAGGTGACTTTTAGAAGTTCCATCGATGAGGAGATTTCAGCAGGTGCGTCTTTTCTTTTTCCTGAGTAATGAGCTGTATCTGTCCAAAATCCACTCTGCTCAAGATATAATGGAGGGGAGGGGGAGGTTGATGTCTTTTTGTTAATACGTATAATGTAATGTGGTTCCTTTATCTCAAAAGAAAGCAAAACTCTAGCATTTTTAAAACACACATAGGTACGTGTGCAATACTTTTTGCAGACATTTTGGCACAAAATCCGTGTTTCCTGCACAGAAATAAATGAGACGAGCGGTCTCCCAGCTTTGCCTCCCTCCTCTCCTGCCCATCCCCTCTCTTTTTTTGCCTGGCTGCTCACCCCAAACCTCCACATGATGAAAAACTGCTGAGAAACAACTTCCACAATTAATAATGAGGTCACATTTAGTTCAGCACCATTGGCTGCTTAATTGGCTGCTTCTATTATAGTTCCCCTTATCTGCTTGCCAACACAGCTTCTGACAAGCCGCTTTCTGGGTAATTAATCCAATCCAAGATTTCAGATTCCTGAAGCTGGGGCTGGTTTGAGGGCATGCTCCTCTGTACTGTGCCGTCTCTGTGAAGCTCAGAGGTGAAGGTCTGCCTTGAAAAATCCCAATGTGGTACCAGACGGCAGGAGCGGATGGCGTGCAGAGGGTTTTGTATGCAGGGACACGTGCATGATTTTATACATGGAAATTGGGATCTTACTTTATGAATAAGGCATCCAAAACTCCCCAATCCAGTCTGCTCTCTGTGCTGGATGCTATTCACAGACATGTGCTATAGCCGTGCTGCAAGATGGTTTGTTTTTAGAAAGTCCCTAATAGTATGCAAATACACGTTGCGATAATGAAGAGGGGCCTAATGAGCCTTAATGAACCCTCGGCTCGAAAATGAAAATAATGAGCCGAAAACAAAATTGCATAGCAGAGACAATGTGCCGTCAGTGGAGGAGACAGGAAAAGGAGTGGATCCTTGGAAACCTTTTGCTCCATGGGTGGAGAACACAGTCTTTGCTTGGATAAAGTACTTTTAAAAATATGTGCAGGTGGCCCTACATGCTCGCCTTGGCAGAAGACCTTTGACTAGAGCTGGACTGGGCAAGTCTGCATCTTTCAGTTTTAAAGGACCTGTCTAGGTATTTCTAGAGTATCCATTTCCACATCACACTAAAGGGGACAAAGATTTGCATGAAAGGGCATTTGCATATTTTCGTGTACCGATGCAACATCAAAATGATTTTTAAATTTCAATACAACATCGATATCTAGTGTGCTGGTACAGCTGTACCAGAAGCTCCCACTTTATTTGCCTTGTATTAAGTGTTTGGTTGCAGCCCAAGGCTTGGGATTCTGCAGAAGGGTGGCTTCCTGTTAAAGTTTGCAGTTATAGGGCAGGCCCCCTGTCCATCATCGTTAAGTTTGGTTCCACCCCCTGTTCAGGACAATTGTGAAGGGAAGGGAGCCATTTTCAGTCAGTCTCAGCAAGGAAAGTCAATGTACAGGACGTGTACAGACTTCTCCTGTACAAAGGCTTCAACCCTTAAGACCTCCCGGGGGAGAACAGTCTTAAGAGCAAAAGGATTCCCAAAGATTCTCAGGGAAAACAGCCCTAAAGCTCTGAGGAATTTCGGAGGGAAAAACAGCTTTGAACATCTACGAACTCCAGCTGAAGTGACTACAGGCCTACTGGTAGGTCCACTCGGTGCTTTGAGATGCAGATCAACCCAGTAGTGGAGCCCACATCAGTTAGGTTTAGGATCACAGTTAGCCTGGGAGAAGTTTGGAAAGGGATTTTCCTTTAGAGTAAAAGCAACAGTTAGAAGCCACCAGTTGCACAAAGCCTGGAAGCATTTGTTTAACCTTTTGAAGACAAAAGAAGTTTCTGTTGATTGTTCACCAATAAAAGACTTTGTTATATTTTACAAGCCCTCTAGAGACTGTTTATGGTGAAAATCCTTGAGAATTTCTATTTGGGCCCCATGGCTTCCCGCTGAGCTAAAGTTGCATGTCCTGTTTTAAAAGCAATTCGTTTCAAGCCCAGCGAGCGACAGAATATCTAGTCCTACCATTATGTGGAGCTAGCTGCCCTGAGGGCATCAAATAGTTGTTTGCTCTTAAATTAGCTATTTTGGAAGTTTTGCTGCCAAGGATGGGCTTCCTGGTGGCGCAGCGGGTTAAACTGCTGAGTTGCTGGACTTACTGACAGAAAGATTGACAATTCGAATCCAGGGAGCAGGGTGAACTCCCGCTGTTAAGCCCAGGAAGTGAGTCGGAAATGATTCAGCATATTTTTAGCCCTCTAGCCTGCTGGGAGGCTGGAAGGCTCCCTGCCTCCCTTCCCAGCCAATCAAGGGAGAAGTTTTGGGGAGGGGAGGGGTTTCGGGACTGGCAAACATTGCTGTATATAAAGGGGAGCACATGGCTCAGAGGCTCATTCGGAGCAGGGAAGGGAAGGGAAAGGAAAAGGGGAAAGACAAAGATCAAGAGAAGGGAGGTTGTGTTGAAGGAAGGTTGGAAGAAGAGCACGGCAGGCAAGCAAGCAAGCAGAAAGGAAGAAGGATTGGGAAAAGGGCTGTTGCCAGCTGTGCCTGCCTACGTGGCTGGGCAGTAGGCAGCCTGCCTTGCCATTTGTTTGTTGTTCCTGTTGGGGTTTGGGTCGGGTGGGCACCGCGAGGCTGGTGTGTGGGTGAGTGGCATGGGTGGAAGGAGCAACACAGAGGAACCAAAGCACTTTAGACCCTGGTTTTTATTTCACAATAATGCTGAGTTTTTGGAGTCGGACTTCCCATCACACATAAAAGTTCAAGTTTTGCCACTTCCACGTGCATAAAGACAAGTGGAGCTGATAGGTGGAAGTGGCAAAACACGTGAACTTTTATGTGTAATGGGAACTCCTGGAGCAATACCATTTTCTGACGTATATTTGTGGGTGGTCTTTACACTTTCCCTCAATTTCTGTCTTGCCGCCATTACTCCAGGACTAACCTTCAAAGGAAAGTTTTAAGGACATTATGAAATTACTCAATCTTTATTACTAAGTGCATTGACATTATTTATTTATTTATTTACAGTATTTGTATATCACTTTTCTCACCCCGAGGGGTCTCAAAGCGGTTCACACATAAGCAATGGCAAACTTCAATGCCACCACAAACAATTACAATTATACACTACAGTTAGACATAAAACAAATTAAAACAATACATCCACGAGCAATAAAACAATCATTAAAACATAAAACAGTCTTGTCCGTCAAATCGCCGTTCCAGTCATTGTCTTTCCAAAATGCTGCACACATTTACTTCTACTGTCTGAAGGCCTGGTCCCAAAACCATGATTTTTTTTTCTAAAAGCCAGGAGGGAGGGAGTGAATCTTATCTCATTTCGGAGTGTGTTCCATAGGCGGGGGCCACAGCCGAGAAGGCCCTGTCTCTCGTCATTATACTCTTTCCTTTTGAAGTAATTCCCCTTTTGAAATAATTTCGAATTAATTTTGACATAATTTGCAAGGTAAATAACATGTGTGTACAGTTCAGTAGAGAAACAGCCATTTCATTAGGGAAACAGCCGCTTCAGAGGAAAGTTTCAGTAGAGTTTCAGTATCATCCAGAACAGGAGTGGCAGATGCACTTTTTCTTATTATTTTTCTGTCTTCTGCTACAAATCACTTTTTTTCTTTGCTGAAAAATCCTGTTTCTCAAAAACCACAAGGTTTCCTACTTCTGATTTTGTGCAGTGAGTCTTTTTTTAAAGGGGTGGGGTGGGGGGTGGGAGAAAGCAAGATGGCAAGAACTCCATTTCTCCATATGATGGCAAACAAAAGCAGGAGATTGTGGATGAGATGGACACATGTGAAGGGGGAGACTGAATTCTCAATTTTATTAAAACACGGACTACCACTGAACACTATCGTAAGCTCCGGTTCAACCTGCATTATTTTGTCTAATGCAATGAGGTCCTACTTCTGCCATCCTCCAAATCCTAGTGATTCCATTGTGACATAAGGCCCATATACCATGTTTTGTATCATAATTAATGGAATCTGCAAGGTGGCAATAACACATATTTTTTTTAATTATTTATTTATAAGTACATCCAAGTAAATACAACACAAAGTGACATCACAAGTACATACATTACTGACATACATAGAACAACACTAAGTGAGGGGGGGGGCGGGAATTTATAACATCATTAGATGATGCTAGGGGCAAACCAAAGGAAGGGACGGAGGGGTTTGGGGGGCGGGCTGAAAGAGGGAAAGAGGGTATGAGGGTATGAGGTGTGGGGGAGGGGGAGGTGGGGACTTCCAGGTGTCTCCAGATGGGCTCTATTTTATTTATTTATTTTTTTCTTTTTTTTTTCTTTTTTTTATATTCCGTTTTTTTTTTTTTCCACATTAAATTCCATTGCCCGGGGGGTCATCCCCCTCCTTATCTAGTGTTGCACTAGGTTTTGTGTTACTTTTTAGATATATGTCTATATATTTACCTCAATGTATTTTACATTTCCATTAAGTATATTTCTTTATTTCTTTCCCTTATAAATTCTATCACTGCACTCCAGTCTGTTCTTTGGGGTTTCGTATAGTTTTGGGAAATCCTTTGAGTCAGGATGTCCATAGACATTACATCCATTATTTTACTGATCCACTGCTCGATCGTTGGTAGCTCTTCAGTTTTCCATCTTCTTGCCAGCACCATCCTGGCTGCTGCGATTAAATTGAAAAAGATTCTGTCCTCGTTTTTCTGAAGTTTCACTTTGTGTAAGCCAAGTAGTAAAGTTTCTGGATTGCATTCAAATTTTACCTTAAATATGTTTTCCATCGCTTTATGTATTTGTATCCAATATTTTTTTATTTTTTTACAGTTCCACCACATGTGTAGGAAATTGCCTTTCTTCTTCTCACACTTCCAACAACTGTCATTTACTTTACCTTTATTGATTTTTGCTAGTATCTCCGGTGTTAAATACCATCGAAAATAGATCTTGTACCAGCTCTCTTGAAGTTCTGTGGCGTAGGTGTATTTGATCTTCTTTCTCCAGACGCCTTCCCAATCTTCTAGGGGTATGGAATGTCCTACGTCTTGTGCCCATCTTATCATATTTGTTTTTATTTGTTCCTTTTCCGTGGCCCATAATAGGAGTTGGTTATATATTTTCCTTATTACTTTTGTTTCAGTCTCTAGTATTTTATCCCAAAATAGTTTCTTAGTTTCAAAGCCTAATATTCTGTCTCTCTTGAAGTTTTCTCTTATTTGATGGTAATTGAACCACGATATGTTGGGGTCTAGCTGTGCTAGTTCTTCTCTCGTCTTTAGTAGTACTTCCTGTCCCTTAGTTTTTGTTAGCTGTTTATATGATAGCCAGATGTTCCGGGGTATTTCCCTTTTGTGGTATGCTTCATTTGGAGAAAACCACATTGGAGTTTTCTGGTAGAGTTTGCTTTTATATTTATTCCAAGTGTGTATTAATGCTGCTCTTATGGGGTGATTTTTGAAGAATTTCTCCTTCTTTTCCCTTTCCCTCCATAGATACGCATGCCATCCCTGATTGGTATCACATCCCTCTAATGCCAGAATCTTCTCTTTTTTTAGTAAGATCCAGTCTTTGAGCCAGCTTAATGCCGCAGCATCATAGTATAGTTGCAACTCAGGGAGTGCCAAGCCTCCTCTTCCCTTGTCATCTATTAGGTTTATCGCACTTATCCTATGTTTGCGGTTATTCCAAATAAAATTAACTATTTCTTTCTGCCATTTCTTTAACAGTGTATTTGATCTAAGTATCGGAAGGGTTTGGAATATGAAGAGGACTTTCGGCAGCACATTCATTTTAATGGTCGCTATCTTTCCTAGCATTGATATATTATATTGAGACCATTTTTGAAGTTTCTTCTTTATCTCGGCCCATTTTTTTTCATAGTTGTTTTTTATCAGCAGGTTGTTATTTGGCGTTATTATTATTCCCAGGTATTTTACCTTTGTGGTGACTTTTATTCCTGTTCTTTCTTGTAACAGTTCTTGTTTCTCTCTCTCCATGTTTTTAACTATAAATTGTGTTTTATTCTTGTTAATTTTCAAACCAGCCACCTCTCCATAATTCTCTATTTCCCTCAGCCACTTATTTGTATTTGCTGTCGGATCCTCTATAAAGCACACCACATCGTCAGCAAAGGCTTGCGTTTTATATGAGTGCCCTTTCGTTTTTAAACCAATTAGTTCCGAGTTATCCCTTATGCTGTTTAGCATGATCTCTAATGTTAAAATAAAGATCTGTGGGGAGAGAGGACATCCCTGCCTTGTTCCTTTTTGTATTGGGATATTCCCCGATTGTTGGCCGTTCACCATGATGTTAGCCGTCTGCTCTGTATATATCGCTTCGACCGCATTCTTAAAATAATATCCGATGTCCATCTCCCTTAATGTTGCTGTAATAAAGTTCCAATTTACCCTATCAAAAGCTTTCTCCGCGTCGATAAACAGAAAAGCTATTTCTTTCTGAATATTTTTTTCATAGTAATCTATGATATTTACTATTGTTCTTATATTGTCTCTGAGTTGCCGCTTCGGCAGAAACCCTACCTGATCTTCTCTTATTCTCTCGTTTAACACTTCCTTTAGTCTAGCAGCAAGTATTCCGGCAAAGATTTTATAATCTACATTAAGTAGCGATATAGGTCTATAATTTCCTACTAAGGTGTTATTTGTATTTTCTTTATGTATCAGGGATATTTGTGCATTTTTCCAAGAGTCTGGTAGTTTTCCCTTATCCAGTATATTATTCATTACCTTTTGTAGGTGTGGTACTAGAGCTTCCTGAAAGATCTTGTAGTATCTTGGCGTAAAGCCGTCCGGGCCTGGGGCTTTATCTCCCGGCATACATTGTATTATTCTTTTTATTTCTTCTTGTGTAATTTTTTTATTTAGCTCTTCTCTTTGTTTGTCTGTTATTCTTGGTATATTTTGCTTTCCTAAGTATTCTGCTATTTTCTCATTTGATATATTTTCATCTTTATATAAATCCTTGTAATAGGTTTCAAACTGAAGTATTATGTCTTTTGTTTGGAAATAATTCCTCCCTTTATCCTCGATTTTTGTTATGTATCTATTTTGTCTTTTCGCTGCTATTTTCCTCGCTAAACATTTCCCCATTTTATTAGCATTTTCGAAATGGTATTGTTTGACAAATTTAAGTTTTTTCTCCATCTCCTCTAATTGTGTTATATTTATTTGTTTTTTTAATAACTCAAGTTGGAGAAAAACCTTCTTATTATTTGGGGTTTTTTTTATTTGTGATTCTAGTTCTGATACTTCTTTAACAAGCTTGTCACATTTTTCCTTTTGTTGCTTCTTCAGTCTAGCTCCAAGCTCTATGAAGTGACCCCTGATAAAAGCCTTCTTGGCATCCCATATTATATTAAGTGGTGTTTCGCTAGTCATATTGATATTAAAGTATTCTTCTATTAGTGCTTTGGTCTTCTCTATATGTGCCGCATCTTTTATAAGGTTGTCTCTCAATTTCCAAATGAATGTTCCTTTTGGTTCTGGGCAAATCTTTAAAATTATTTCTATTGGTGAGTGGTCCGAATTAAGCATCGGTAGTATTTTAGTCTTTAATATATTTGGTAATAGTGTCTTGGAGCTCCAGATCATGTCTATACGGGTCCAAATTTTATGTCTATGTGAGAAAAAAGTAAAGTCTTTCTCATCTTTATGTTGATATCTCCAGACATCTTTTAAGCCTAGCTCTTCCTTTAGGTCCTTGAACCTTTTAGGTAACGTTCTTAGTTTTTTTGGGTTTAATTTTTCTTTGTTTATGGATCTGTCTTTTGTTGGGTCGATTATGCCATTAAAATCCCCCATGATTAGTAATTCTCCATATTCCTGTTCTTCCAACAATTTTTCCAATTTGCTAATAAACTTGTCTTTAGCGTCGTTTGGCGCGTATATGGAGCATAGTAAGATGTCTTTTCCTTCTACCTCTATTCTTACTCCTAAAATTCTCCCCTCCTGATCCCTAAACGCTAAATTCGATGGGATTTTGTCGTTTATATACATCACTATGCCGTTCTTTTTTTGCGGTCCTGCTGTGTAGTACATTTTTCCTAATGAATTTTGTTCTAGTAGATTACTGTGTTTCTCAGCTATATGTGTTTCTTGTAATGAAATAACGCTATATTTATGTTTTTTTATTTGGTGCAATATTTTTTTCCTTTTATTTGGACAGTTAAGACCGTTCACATTATTACTGTACAACTTAATTTTCCAGCCCATCATTGTTTTTGTTTTCTCTGTTTGAGTCCGTATCTTTCCTGGTTTCATATATTTGTGAGGGGTAATCATTCGGCGATTTTTCTCTGGCTCTTTTCCTTTGGTTTCCATATTCATCTTCTTCGGAGTTTCCTAGTATGTCCAATGCTTCTTCTGTATTGTCATATAATTTGTCTATTTTTGGGGTTGGGTCCAGTTTCTCATTTTTTTCCTTGCTTTGTCTGCTTTGTCCTTCCATCTTGATGTAGTTCTCCCAGAAGGCACGAGCTTTTGGTTCTGAAGTGAGCCAATGTTTTGTGTCTTTCCACGTTACCATTAGGCCCTCTCTTTTTTCCCATTTAAATTTTATCTGTCTTTTTTTTAGCTCATCAGTAAGGAAAAAATATTTCCTTCTTCTTTCTAAGGTAGCGAGGGGTATTTCTTTTAAAATCGCTATTTTATTTCCCTTATAAAAAGTCTGTTCCTTTGAGTTTTCTATCAAAATTTCATCTCTCAATGTTTTTTTGCCAAAACATACTATTGTGTCTCTAGGTGTTTTAAATTTTTTTGCGTATTGGGAGTGAATTCTAAATACCCTATCTAAATTCATTTCAATTGTTGATATGGCCTTTTTTGTAATATTTGCAATTATTTCCATTACTTTTTCTTTGATATTTTCTCCCTCTTCCTCCCTTATATTCCTGAATCTCAATTGATGTTCTTTTTCTTTTGTTTCCAAAATCTCCTGTTGGTTTTGCATTGTCATCATATCTTCCTCCAAGTTGTGTATTTTTTTCCTTAAAGCGCCTTGTTCTTTCTTCATTGCCCTATTTTCCTCAAGCAGGCTTTTATTGTCCGCTTTTAGTTTTTCCATGTCATCTCCCCTTGCATTTAATTCTTCCTTTATCAATACCTTTATATCTTCCTTCATCTCTCTCCTTATCTCCTTCATTTCCTTTTTTATCTCGTTAATTTCTCCTCTTAATAATTCATTTTGACTTGTTTGAGATTCCTGAACTGCCTTAATTTCTGCCTGTACTTTCCAGATTTCCTTTAGTATGTCTTTAGCCCCTATTTCCGCTGTGAGAGAGTTCTTTCTGTTTACTTTTTCTCCCTTCGTATCCATCTCCACTTCCTCGTGGCTCTACTATAATTTTTTCTTGTGAAATTAATTGAGTTGTTTCATCTGCTTTCTCCTCCCTCTCCAGACGGGATTGGTGAAAGTAGTAACAAGGAGAAGAGAGAGAGAGGGAGAGAAAAAGAAAAAAAAAGGGGGGGAGCAGGGGAAGGGAGAGAGAGAAGGAAGGGGGGGAAAAGGGGAGGGAAAAGTCGGGAAGGGAGAGAGAAGGGGGATAGAAGGAGAGAGAGGTGAGAAAAGAAAGAAAAGGGAAAAGAAGGAGGGGAAGAAAAAAAATTCTTTAATTCAGCTGTTTCTTTGCGTACATGGATCTCGTCTCGCGTTTTGTCTAGTAAGGTATCGGCTCCCAGTATAAACGTTGCGCGTTCTCTTTTGAGTCAGTGCTTAAGGTCGTTTGCTGTTTGAGTTTGTTTGCGTAGCTAAAGGAGATTTGGGTGGGGATAGGGCGGGGAGCTGTCTCAAGTCTAACTTCTCTATTTCCCTCAAGCTCTTGTTTGGGGCTCCTCTGTCACTTTAAATATATATCAAGCCGCGCTAGCTCCTCTAACCCCTCTAGCCCTCAGTCACGTATGTCTTTTTATGTTCTCTGATCCCAGGTGTTGTTCACCGCTGATGTTCTTTTCCGTATTAATAAGCTTGTTTGTATTAGCAGTAAGGTAATACCCTCATTAAATAGTAAACAACAGCTGATAACGTAGACCTTTCACGGAATATTGTGAAAATAAAGATAGCCCAAGAAAAAAGAAAAAAGAAAAAAAAACAATACACAGAGTACAATATCGGCCTAGAATACCCCCCTCAGTACTTTAACACGTCATAGCCATGATACCACAGTCTTGAGTCTGTAAACACATCATAGTTTGATTTAGAGGGGTTGAGTAGGCTGGGGTAGTCAAGTCCCTATATTTAGACGTCTCCGACTTTTCAAATCCGTTTTTTCTGTTTTTCTATTTATTTGTTTGTCCTATATTGAACCATACTCCAATTCCCCCTTTCTTTCCAGTTCCGTTTCCTAGGTGTTACTAGGTGTTACGGGAGCGCTTAGTTGCCTTCGTTAAAGTCGAAGCGTTCGGTGCTTTCAATTCATTCAATATATTCAATACCTTCAGAACATTCAGCCCATTCAGTAAATTCAGTAGGTTCCTCTAACGTTGATATCTCTTGTTATCACTTGAAAATTCTTAATGCCTCTTGTGTCCTTTCTTTAAGCACCATTTCTATTTTTAGTCAGCCTATAACATAAACACACATTACATAAATACAAAACACCACAGAGCTCCTTCTATTCGGTTCTGTCTCTTTTTCTTTTCTTTCCTTCCCTCCTCCTCTCTCCCTCCTCCCTCCTCCCTTGCTTCTGTATCTCCTCTTATTTCAGTATCTCCTTAGAATCTCCTTAGAATCTCCTTAGTATCTCTGTGTTTCTCTTTAGTTCTCTTTAGTTCTGCCGAGCAGCAATCCAAAATACTGTGCTATATGTGGATGCAATAACAGACCCCCAAAAGAGGTGTGTTGGTAGCGTCTTTCTCAGAGTCTTAGCGTCCTAGCGTCTTAGCGTCTTTCTCTTGTATGTTGTGTCTTTCCCGGACGCCATTCCTGAGTCACCCCCCCGCAGAACTCCAACCGTCCAGCTGTTGACCTAGTAGCATTTACTTTTCTGGGCTTGTGCTCTCTTACCCTCTGGCGTCCCTTTCTTCTTTAATTTTCACCTTTCTTTTTTTCCTTTCTTGTCTTTAAAATAGCGGACGGCGCCTTGTTCCTGGTTCTTGGCCAGGCAGCCTTTCCACACCCTGCACGACTCGACCATAAGCCGGAAGGAGGGGGGGGAGGGAATCCTCTTAGATCCTCGCGTCTGGAACCCCCGTTCCTGGTCGAGTCTATAGCGCCCACCCGCTTCTCGCTGCCGGGTTGGGGGGAGCTGGGGGGTAAGAAAAGAAAGGAAACCCCCCGCTCTACCAAGGGTTATGTGGAAGGATAGGAATGCCGCAAGCGGAGCTTCAGCAAACCGTGGCAGGCGCCTCGCTGCCGCTACCGGAAGTCCGCAATAACACATATTAATGGCGACAGGAGGACACTCCTTCCTTAGTTTTGTTGGTGCATCATATATTCCCAAGAGAAGGAAGTTATCAATTTCTTTCCTAAATGTTTGGAAGCAGAATAGCTGAAGGGCTGCCTTCCCTCATCTAATCCTTCCTGGCCACTGTGTTTTAACATATAAAACTCTGCCCAGCATTCCTCTGCTTTCAGAAACAGTCGGTTGGGACATAAGGCTGAGGTTTTCTATTATGGTGCCCATATTATGGAGTTGCCTAAGCAGTGTGGTTGGTTCACTCTCTTTTAAGCTTCAGGCTTCCTGATAACATTTCTACCCTACTGAGCATTTTCTGCTGTTTAAAGTTTTTATCTCCTTCTTTTAAAACTAGTTTAACCTGCTCTTTTATTAATGTGATACTGTTTTTAACTGCTTTGATTGTGATCGCATCCGTGGTTTTGATGTCTTTTCGCAGCTTTGTATGCTGCTTTGAATTTATTTATGAAGAACAGCAAGATAGAATAGGCTAAATCTGGGATGGGAAGTGTGTGGATCTCCAGATATTGTTAGATTGCCAGCTCCTAGCAATCCCAGCCAGCATGATCAATATTCAGGGATAATGGACGTTGTAGTCAAAGACCAATTTTTTATTTATTTATTTATTTACTGCACTTGTAGACCGCCGTTCTCAGCCCTAGGGCGACTCACGGCAGTGTACAACATATAAAAACAGGTACAATTGGCAGGGTTGAAGGGCCTCAAATGAACCAATAAATTGTTTCAAGTCACAAATTCAGCCTCTGGTGTCTGCTAATAAAATTACTGCAGGAGCAAAGAAAACCTAGGAGATGCATTAAAGAAAGTAGTGGAATGGGAGGCGTGCAGATTCCATGATGTTTCCCCATATTTTTTGTTATTAGGATAATGGATGTCGTACACAATGAACCTGCCTTTACCCTGATAGCACACAAGAGACCTTCCTTTTGAATTTTTTGTTGTTGTTGTGGTCACCCACCTAGGGGAAATTCCCCCCTATGAGGGCTATTTCTCTAGAGCACGGGTCCTCAAACTAAGGCCCGGGGGTCAGATACGGCCCTCCAAGGTCATTTAACCGGTCCTCACTCAGGGTCGACCTAGGTCTGAAATGAAAGCACACAACAACAACAACAACAACAACAATCCTATCTCATCAGCCAAAAGCAGGCCCACACTTCCCATTGAAATACTAATAAGTTTATATTTATTAAAATTGTTCTTCACTACCCAGGAGATGCATGGATGTTTTGAGGTTTTACCATCCTTATGTGAGGCTTCTCTCATGTCCCCTCTTGGGGAGCTGAAGCTGACAAAGGGAGCTCATCCATTCTCTCCCAGGATTCAAACCTGTTGGTCTTCAATCCTGCCGGCATAAGGGTTTAACCCATAGCACCACCAGGGACTCCATATTAAGGTCAAATGGGATCCTTTTAATGCCTAGTAGCTGTAGCAGTCAGATCATTTATTAAAAAGGCAAAGAACTTGGAAATGAGCTGTTGACTAGTTTTCAAGTTGTAAAGTAAAGTTGCTAACCTAGAAACAATAATTATATAGTTGATATTATTTTGGTGCTGTGAGATTTCAATGATGATGTGTGTTTTGCATTGTTAGTAAAATTTCTTAGTAAAATTTCTTTTTTAAAAAAGTGTAGGTGTTCTGTTTCTGTTTGCCATCAAAGGTCTACAATACAGATGATAAGCATATGGTGTTATATATAAAGTTCAGAAAAGGGTCATTTAGGGCGGAAATATGAGACACGTTAGCCTTGGTCCTATTAGTCCTCCTAACTCAAATTGGCTGCTTAAATGGATGGGTTTAACATAAGCGTTATTTCATTGTTTAACCATTGTTTCTCAGCTTTAATTGGGATTACCAGTCAGGCATTCAACAACAGCAACAAAGAGGAAATTATATTTAAATGTAAATAGATTAATCTGACATTTGACAGGCAGGTGTCGACCAAAGCTTCATTTTCTATCCTTTTGCTTGGCTACAGGATAGTGAAAATACACTGATTACATCCACAAGATAATTTTAGATTACTAAACCCTATTATTTTATCAGTTTGAGTTAAATACACCAAGGTCCTACCATGCATATCTATTCAGGTTAGCTCATAAGATTGCGTCCCATAAGATTTCACTTTTATTTTCCTTATTTAGTATATTGCATCCAAGGAAAAAGAGTCAGTGTGGCATAGTGTTTTGATTTTTACATTACTACCCTGGAGACTGAGGTTCAACTTCCCACTTGGCCATGGAAATATATTGGGTGACCTTGGTGCAAGTCTACACTGGCACATAATCCAGTTTGAACTGCATTATAATGATCAGTATAGACTTGTAATCTCCAGCAAAGGATCACCGCCTTGTCGGGGCGCTGGAGCTTGAGCACCTCAATGATGTCATGAGCGAAACCGTGAAGGGACACCCAAGACGGGACGGTTGTGGCAGAGAGGTCAGACCAAGCGATCCCTGGGGAAGGCAATGGCAAACCACTCCAGTATCCTTGCCAAGAAAACTAAATGGACCAGCACAACCAGAGATATGTCGGTATGCCATTGGAAGATGGGACTCCCAGGTCGGAAGATGGCCAAAATGCTACTGGGGAGGAGCAGAGGATAAGTTCAACTAGCCCCAGATGTGATGACGCAGCTAGCTCAAAGCCGAAAGGAAGGCTAGCGGCCGACGGTACTGGAGATGAACGACGAATCCGATGCTCTAAAGATCAACACACCATAGGAACCTGGAATGTAAGATCTATGAGCCAGGGCAAATTGGATGTTGTTATTGGTGAGATGTCAAGACTAAAGATAGACATTCTGGGGGTCAGCGAACTGAAGTGGACTGGAATGGGCCACTTCACATCAGATGACCACCAGATCTACTACTGCGGACAAGAGGAACATCGAAGAAATGGAGTAGCCTTCATAATTAATAAGAAATTCGCTAAAGCGGTGCTTGGATACAATCCAAAAAATGACAGAATGATCTCAATTCGAGTGCAAGGAAAGCCTTTCAACATTACAGTGATCCAAATATACGCCCCAACCACAGCTGCTGAAGAAGCAGAAGTAGATCAGTTCTATGAGGATCTGCAGGACCTACTGGATAATACACCAAAAAGAGACATTATTTTCATTACAGGAGACTGGAATGCCAAGGTGGGAAGTCAAATGACAACTGGGATCAAAGGCAAGCATGGTCTGGGAGAACAAAATGAAGCGGGACGCAGGCTGATAGAATTTTGCCAGGAAAACTCGCTGTGTATAACGAATACTCTCTTCCAACAACCTAAAAGACGGCTTTACACATGGACCTCACCAGACGGTCAACACCGAAATCAGATTGACTACATCCTTTGCAGCCAAAGGTGGCGGACATCCATCCAGTCGGTGAAAACAAGACCTGGGGCTGACTGTAGCTCAGATCACGAACTTCTTATTGCCCAATTTAGAATAAAACTAAAGAGATCAGGGAAAATACACAGACCAGTTAGATATGATCTCACTAACATTCCTAGCGAATATACAGTGGAAGTGAAGAACAGATTTGAAGGACTAGATTTAGTAAACAGAGTCCCAGAAGAACTATGGACAGAAGTCCGAGACATCGTTCAGGAGGCGGCAACAAAGTACGTCCCAAAGAAAAAGAAAACCAAGAAGGCAAAATGGTTGTCTGCTGAGACACTGGAAGTAGCCCAAGAAAGGAGGAAAGCAAAAGGAAACAGGGATAAGGGGAGATATGCCCAGTTAAATGCGCAATTCCAGAGGTTAGCCAGAAGAGATAAGGAACTATTTTTAAATAAGCAATGCATGGAAGTGGAAGAAGACAACAGAATAGGAAGGACAAGAGACCTCTTCCAGAAAATTAGAAACATTGGAGGTAAATTTCAGGCAAAAATTGGTTCGATAAGAAACAAAGATGGCAGGGACCTAACAGAAGCTGAAGAGATCAAGAGAAGGTGGCGAGACTATACAGAAGATCTGTATAGGAAGGATAATAATATTGAGGATAGTTTTGACGGTGTGGTGAATGAATTAGAACCAGACATCCTGAGGAGTGAGGTTGAATGGGCCTTAAGAAGCATTGCTAACAAGGCAGCAGGAGACGACGGGATCCCAGCTGAACTGTTTAAAATCTTAAAAGATGATGCTGTCAAGGTGATGCATGCCATTTGCCAGCAAATATGGAAAACACAAGAATGGCCATCAGACTGGAAAAAATCAACTTATATCCCCATACCAAAAAAGGGAAATGCGAAAGACTGCTCAAACTTCCGTACAGTGGCCCTTATTTCTCATGCCAGTAAGGTAATGCTCAAGATCCTGCAAGGAAGACTCCAGCAATACATGGAGCGAGAGTTGCCAGATGTTCAAGCTGGGTTTAGAAAAGGTAGAGGAACGAGAGACCAAATTGCCAATATCCGCTGGATATTGGAGAAAGGCAGGGAGTTTCAGAAAAACATTATTTCTGTTTCATTGACTATTCTAAAGCCTTTGACTGTGTGGATCATAATAAATTGTGGCAAGTTCTTAGTGGGATGGGCATCCCAAGCCACCTTGTCTCTCTCCTGAGGAATCTGTACAAGGACCAAGTAGCAACAGTAAGAACTGACCATGGAACAACAGAGGGGTTCAAGATTGGGAAAGGCGTACGGCAAGGCTGCATCCTCTCACCCAACCTTTTTAACTTGTATGCAGAACACATCATGCGATGTGCGGGGCTGGATGAATGCAAAGCTGGGGTGAAAATTGCTGGAAGAAACATTTAACAACCTCAGATATGCAGATGACACCACTCTGATGGCCGAAAGCGAGGAGGAGCTGAGGAGCCTTCTAATCAAGGTGAAAGAAGAAAGCGCAAAAGCCGGGTTGCAGCTAAATGTCAAAAAAACCAAGATTATGGCAACAAGAATGATTGACAACTGGAAAATAGAGGGAGAAACCGTGGAGGCCGTGACAGACTTTGTATTTCTAGGTGCAAAGATTACTGCAGATGCAGAATGTAGCCAGGAAATCAGAAGACGCTTACTTCTTGGGAGGAGAGCAATGTCCAATCTCGATAAAATAGTAAAGAGTAGAGACATCAGAATGGCAACAAAGATCCGCCTAGTCAAAGCCATGGTATTCCCTGTAGTAACCTACGGATGTGAGAGCTGGACCTTAGGAAGGCTGAGCGAAGGAAGATCGATGCTTTTGAGCTGTGGTGTTGGAGGAAAGTTCTGAGAGTGCCTTGGACTGCGAGAAGATCCAACCAGTCCATCCTCCAGGAAATAAAGCCCGACTGCTCACTGGAGGAAAGGATACTAGAGACAAAGTTGAAGTACTTTGGCCACATCATGAGGAGACAGGAAAGCCTAGAGAAGACAATTATGCTGGGGAAAGTGGAAGGCAAAAGGAAGAGGGGCCGACCAAGGGCAAGATGGATGGATGGCATCCTTGAAGTGACTGGACTGACCTTGAGGGAGCTGGGGGTGGTAACGGCCGACAGGGAGCTCTGGCGTGGGCTGGTCCATGAGGTCACGAAGAGTCGGAGACGACTGAACGAATGAACAACAACATAGACTTGTATAATGCAGACTGATTTTGTGCAGGTACAGCTGTACCAGGAGTTCCAATTTTGTTTGCTTTGCATTGAATGTTTGTTGTAGTCCTGAGTTTCAGGGGCTCTGCAGATAGGTGGCGTCTTTTGACTGCAATCATAGGGCAAGCCACCTGTCAATTATCGTTAGGTTCCCTGGTCCCGCCCCTTTTTGAGTTTTGGAGGGAATAGGAGCCATTTTGGGTCAGTCCACACAGAGAAGCTTTCCATGCAGGACATAATACCAAGAGCTCCTGTAGAAAGCTTTGTCTTCTACAGCTTGGCCGGGGTTATACAGCCCACAGCTTGGCCGAGGATCATACAGCCTTACAGCTCCTTTGGGAGGGACTTCAGTCAGCCATCACTGAAACCTGAACTCCTTTTTCCCTGGAAGTCTACAAAGCTCTGCTTGGTAAGGGTCACTCGCGGAAGCCAGAAGCAGTTGTACCGGGTGCAGGGGCTCCACGCCAACAGAGGCAAAGACAGACTGCCCAGATTAGAAGTTAAGGATTTCCCCATTAGTTACAGTTATGAAGATAGTGCCTGTTCCCTGTGGACAAGATTGAGAGAGAGCCAATAGACTGTTAAGAAAGCCTTAAAGTACCTGTTTGTTTTCATTAATAAAGAACTTTGTTGAACCTTTAAGCAATCTAAAGACTCTAAGGAAATCCAAAGGCCTTTAATCTGAGGCAGCCCCGGCGTCCCGTTGGGCAGACAGAATTTATGTCCTGTCTACAGTCTGATGCACAGGCCCAGCATGCGACAGCACAGATTTTATGAGTCTACACTGTTATATTATCTAGGTCAATGCAGTTGACTTGTATTCTGAAACTGAATAATATGGCATTGTGGATGACACCTCAGTCCTAGAAAATCCCACCAAAAGCTTGCCTTAAGGTTGCAATAAGTTGGAAATGACTTGAGGGCACACATCAACAACAACAACAATAACAGCAATCACCAATCACCAATCTAAGGTAAAAGAAACCAATGTACATGGTACTGTTACGGATGCAATAAGTCACAGTTTTCAAAGAGATGGCCATGTTAGTCTGTTTCTAATCTGTTTCAGTATTGATGTACCTTTAAGACTAAACAGCTTATTTCAACGTAATGCTTCAATCCTTCAGATGTGCCACTGGTGAAATATATAGCTATATACTGAAATTTTATTTCTAATAGAGAAAGGGGTTATGGAAAAATTCCAGCTGCATGAGCACGTCTCATCCTCTCATTGGAAAGAGTAAGGCCACTGCCTCAGGCTGCAAGTTTTGAGTAGCACGAAACAGCATCAATGGTTCTATAATTTATCATTGAATTTAATTTCATGTTGTGTTTTTGCTGCTAGGAGTAGGGAGAAGCCTCATAAGTCCACATAACTTTTCTGACTTTCTGTACTCAACTTTATTTATATACTGCCCTATCTTCCCTAGGGGAATCAGAGCAGTTTCAAAATAATGCAATATAAAACAAAAACATAGGCATAAACTGTTAACAAAACATATACATTAAAATCAATTTAAAACCAGTTCCGCTCTCTTCTCGAGGACCTCACTGAGGATGCTTGCCATAGATGCAGGCGAAACGTCAGGAGAGAATGCCTCTAGAACATGGTCATATAGCCCGAAACAACCTACAACAACCCAATAACATTAATGATACAATCACATAGCCGTTTCCATTATCATAACAATCATGGTCCAGTTCAGTGTCCAAAGTGCCGCTGTGCCTGCTAGACGAAAGCCTGGTTCCAAAACCACTATTTCAGTTTTCTCCTAAAGGAAAGTAGGGAGGTCGCCGGTCGAATCTCGCTGGGGAGCGAATTCCATAAGTGGGGGGGGGGGGGGGTCATTACCAAGAAGGCCCTGTCCCTCGTCCCCACCAGATGTGTTTGCGAGGCTGGTGAAACCAAGAGCAGGGCCTCCCGGTGGATCTTAAACTACGAGGCGGAACGTAGAGGGAGATACGTTTGGACAGGTAAACTGGGCCGGAGCCATATAATCCACATTATCTGCTTTGAACTGGATTATATGTGTCTACACCGCCATATAATCCAGTTCAAAGCTGATAAGATAGATTTTATATGGCAGTGTAGAAGGGGCCCTAGCTTTTAAGGTTTCTCAGTGTAGCTCCTGGTTTTCAAATTGATAGCAAGCCAGCTCTTTGCTTCCAAAGTGAAAACCCTCCCCTCCCGAAGTAAAAAGAAATGCAGCCTGGAAATTAGAAGTGACCATTTCATGTTTGATGTTATTCAGAGGAGCCTGTTCCTCATTTAAGGGCATTAGTAGTTGTAACAGAAGCCCTAATATTTCAACAACAGTTGTGATTAAGAACATAAGGAGCAAAGTGGCAGCTAATCTCCATCTAAAAAGAGCTAACTAGTCCATCCTCTCCCCCACCTCCCTGAAACTCCCCACCACCACCATCACCACCACCCTGTCGCATTTAAATACCATGAATATTCACTGCCTGGCACCCAGCTGGCAGCTGAGCTGTTTTGATACAAGGGGGAAAAAAACGCTTCAAACTCAAAAGAGTTTTTAATCAGCTGCAAGAGAAAAGAAGAAGAAAGTAAAAGAAATAGGAACAGAGAGGGGTGTATGTGTGTGTGGTGGGGGGAACCTGAATCAATGAGTTCAATGGAGAAGATAGGCAGAATCCCATTAACTCCTTCCAACCCTCTTGGTAATGCCCACATTGAGCTGCCTTTGTCATGCCTTCCTTCTTTCTAAGCTGGGCAAGGGACATTAAGGGTGCATCCTGCCCTTGTTTGATTAAAAAAAAAACTTTTTACATCAATGCTTCAGCTCCCTACTGTGCTGCCAGTGCTCAAGGTCACTTGTGTGCGCAACTTCCTTTTCTCTGGCTGTCTGAAGCATCAAGAATGATGGGTCAAATACGTTTTGTCACCTTGCTGTCAGCGAGACGGGCAAGGGCTGTGCGCCTTCTGTGATCCCAAAAGTCCAAGATTCCTCACGGCATTTGGATTTTGGATGTAAAAGATTTCACTTTCCTTTTAAAACGTCCACTTTTTGGTTATCTTTTTTTTTTTACTTAGTTCTATTTACATGCAGCATTTCCTCCCATCAGCTCAATCCATACCTAGCTATCACTTTACATTAGGAGTCCTCAAATTAAGGTCCGGGGGCCGGATGCGGCCCTCCAAGGTCATTTACCCGTCCCTCGCTCAGGGTCAACGTAAGTCTGAAACAACTTGAAAGCACACAACAACAATCCTATCTCATCAGCCAAAAGCAGCCCCACACTTAATTATTATTTATTTATTTATTTTATTTACAGCTTTTATATCCCGCCCTTCTCACCTCGCAGGGGACTCAGGGCGGATTACAGTGTACACCTATATGGCAAACATTCAATGCCAATTTTTGACATACAAACATATACAGACATACACAGAGGCTATTTAACTTTTTCTGGCCACCAGGGGAGCTGTCGCTTTCATCGTCCATCTGCGACGCTAATGAAGCACTTCCACATTCCCCGCATGCTTCCCCGCTGGAATGCTTTGCGGGAGTCTTCTTTATGGCCTCATAAATCAGTTAATTTAGCCTCCCCACACTTTAAGGTGGTACCTAATTTTCCTACTTGACAGATGCAACTGTCTTTCAGGTTGCAAAGGTCGACAACAGGCTACACACAATGGTTGGAAACCCACTCCAACCCGGGCTGGCTTCGAACTCATGACCTTTTGGTCAGAGTGATCTTAATGCAGCTGACACTCAGCCAGCTGCGCCACAATCCCGGTGCCACACTTCCCATTGAAATACTAATAAGTTTATATTTGATAAAATTGTTTTTCATTTTAATTACTGTATTATTTTTAAGTGGGTTTTTTGCACTTTTTTGTCATGTCAGGAGCTACTTGAGAAATTGCAAGTCGTTTCTGGTGTGAGAGATTTGGCCGTCTGCAAGGACATTGCCCAGGGGACGACCAGATGATCTGATGTTTTATCATCCTTGTGGGAGGCTCCTCTCATTTCCCCACATGAGGAGCTGGAGCTGATAGAGGGAGCTCATCCACCTCTCCCCGGATTTGAACCTGCGACCTGTTGGTCTTCAGTCCTGCCGGCACAGGGGTTTAACCCTCTTTGCCACTGAGGGCTTCATACACTACAAATAAGATATGTACAGTGTGCATAGGAATTCATTCATGTTTTTTTCAAATTACAGTCTGGCCCTCCAAGAGTTTGAGGGACTGTGACCTGGCCCTCTGTTTAAAAAGTTTGAGGAACCCTGCTCTACATGTTGTCCTCATAACATCCTGGCCCCTTCTGCACTGCCATATAAAATCCAGATTATCCCCTTTGAACTACATTATCTGGAAGTTTAGACTCATATCATCCAGCTCAAAGCAGATAATCTGGATTATCTGCTTTCATAGTCTGGATTATATGGCAGTGCAGAAGGGGCCCCTGTGAATTAGATCGAGCAGAAGTAAAGTACCCAAAGTTCCCAGTAAATTTGCATAGCTCAGTGGAAACTAGAACCTGGTTATCTCTTATGATGTCTCTTATGTTACATTATCATGTTTTGCTAAATCCTTTACGTATCTTGTGTTGTTATTGTTCGTTAATTTAATTTTGGCATGTATTTTGGAGCCCCCAGTGGTGCTTTGTGCTGGCAGGACTGCTGACCGATAGGTCAGCGGTTTGAATCTGGGGAGACTGGGTTGAGCTCCCTTTGTCAGCTCCAGCTCCCTATGCAGGGACATGAGAGAAGCCTCCCACAAGGATGACAAACATCAAACATCTGGGTGTCCTCTTGGCAACGTCCTTGTAGACAGCCAATTCTCTCACACCAGAAGTGACTTGCAGTTTCTCAAGTCATTCCTGATTCAAAAAAACCATGAATTTGTTAGTTTTATATTGATGTGAGCCACTCTGCGTCCCTTCAGGGAGAGGGGGCGAGATATAAATATTATTATTATTATTATTATTTTAATGACACAATAACACAGTATGTCACAGCAAATGAGATCTATATGCTGGATTTCGTATCACAAAATCACAAGTCAAACACTTCCCAAGCTTCTAGGATTGTGTGATGTATTTTTGAATGATGCACGCAGATCAGAGTAAGGTGACCTTTTGCAGTTGACTGATTGTGATTTTGTCAATGTTTATTTTTTCCCAATGCCAATTGAGATCTTTTGGCATGGCACCCAGTGTGCCAATGACCACTGGGACCACCTGTACTAGTTTATGCCAGAGCCTTTGCAGTTCGATTTTGAGGTTATTTATTTATTTATTATTTGTTTAGACCTTTTCTACCCCGCCCTTCTCATCCCCGAGGGGAAACTCAGGGCGGCTAACACAGGCAACAATTCAATGCCAACAGTATCAAAACAACAATATAAAAATATATAAAATCCATTACATAACAATTAAACAGTGATATTAATTAAAATTACATAACCACATAGGTTCTGAAAACGGCTGAGTTTTTCTTGTTATTTTTCATCAATTTGACTGTCACCTGGTATGGCGACATCAATAATCCAAACTTTTTTCTTTTCCACAATCATAATGTCTGGTGTATTGTGTTCCAAAACTTTGTCATCTGGATTCAAATTATTATTATTATTATTATTATTATTATTATTATTATTATTATTATCATCATCATCTCCTACATCCCAGTCTGACAGTAACTCAGACTGGATCTACACTGTCCTATATCGAAGGATCTGATCCCAAATTATCTGCTTTGAACTGGATTATATGAGTCTACATTGCCAGATAATCTGAGATAAGAAGGTAATCTGGGATTACATCCTGGGATATAGGGCAGTATACATCCAGCCTTGGTGCTGAACCTATTCTGAGGATTTTCCTGATATGGAAGCCACTGGAGCATAAACCTCACTCCCTGTATTGTTGAAGGCTTTCATGGCCGGAATCACTGGGTTGTTGTAGGTTTTTTGGGCTGTATGGCCATGTTCTAGAAGCAGGTGAAACGTCAGGAGAGAATGCTTCTAGAACATGGCTATATAACCCGAAAAACCTACAACAACCCCCTCACTCCCTGTTCTTGTACCCAGGACTGGCATAAGCAACCAATCCAAGGAAGAAGTTGTGGGAGGGCAGCAATAGTAACTCTCTGTTAATATGACCCTTGGCATTTCTTGTGCTACACAACCTTTTTTGCTGCCCTTTGGCAGGAAATGCAATGGCAATGCAAGTGTCGAAGGAAAGTTCCACTCTCCTTCCAGTAGCCTGCCATCTTATCTTTTCTGTTAGTCAGTAAAATATCTCAAAATACCTTCTCAGTCAAATTTAACTCACACTTTGGTTATGCGTAAGTTAGTGAGTGATTGAGGGCATGCTTTGCATGCAGCAGATCCATTCAATTCCTGACATGGAATTGGAGCCCATGGAGACCTCTCTCCGAAACTCTGAAAAGCTGTTCTCAGTCAGTGTAGACAGTACTGAGTTGGACGAATCAATAGCCTGACTCATTTTAAAGCATTTTTCTCCTTTTTTTTAAAAAAAAAAATTAAAATGTTATACAAGCAATTATATAACACTGTGTAACACACTTTTTGTATCTGGGTTATAAATGTCATTTCCTAATTGGTTTTTGCGGGACATCCTGCAGCACATTTTGCTATAGTTTTTCAATGACTATCTCAACCAATTCAACATAGTTTGTGGCAACCTCAAAAAGTTTCTGGAGTCAAACAACTACTTTCAAAGTCAGCACAGCACAATTAAACAGGAATAACACTTTCAAATCAGGAACAGACACATTTTCAAATTTTGTTACATAGTGTAATTGGTGTAAAAAAAAATAGTAGTAAGTGTAATCAGGAGTAAAAAAGAACTATTCACCTTCACCAGTGCCTCCACTGGTAGTGGACTATCACTGTATTGAAGGCTTTCATGGCCTTTGATACAGTGATATCACTGTATCACTTGAACCTGGGACTGTGGCGCAGCTGGCTGGGAGTCAGCTGCATTAAGATCACTACTGACTGAGAGGTCATGAGTGCGAAACCAGCCCGGGTCGTAGTGAGCTTCCGACCATTGTGTAGCTTGCTGTTGACCTTTGCAGTTGCAGCTGAAAACTTGGCTGTTCCAATGTGCCTTCAATGATTGATTACATGATAATCTCTGACCAAACTCTGCATAAAAGCACTTTATTTTCTTGTTGTGCAATTAAATCCTACCTCATCCCCCAGAGCACCTCCTTGATATTTTACATTGCCCTATCTCCCAGTGTTTTAAAATTTTAATCCTTGAATCTGGACCTGCCGATTGTGATTATTTTAATGTCGTAATGTCTTGATTTTATATTGTTGTGTCACTTATATACATTGGTTTTGTATTTTAGGTTATTTGTTTTGTTTTTCTGTTGTGTTTTTATATTGTATTATGTATATTATATTGATGGGCTTGACCTCATGTAGGGCGCCCCGAGTCCCCTTGGGGAGATGGTGGTGGGATATAAATAAAGTTCTATTATTATTATTATTATTATTATTATTATTATTATCTGTCAAGTAGGAAATTTAGGTACCGCTTATGCGGAGAGACTAATTTAACTTATTTACGACGCCATAAAAATTTCCAGCAACCGTGCAAAAAGAATGAGGAAGTACTCCATCATTGTCACTAATGGACGGTGAAGCGACAGCTCCCCTGGTGGCCAGAATACCCTCATGAAAGCTGGAATGTTAAATAGCCTCCTTGTGTCTGTCTATATATGTTGTGTGTCTATGGCATTGAACGTTTCCCCTGTATATGTACATTGTAATCCACCCTGAGTCCCCTGTGGGGTGAGAAGAGTGGAATATAAATACTGTAAATAAACAATAAATAAACCTCTCTCCATTGAGGTAGTGTGGAGTATGAATAAAGTCATGTGGGTTTTGTTTGGATTTTTTTACAGCATGTACAACCCATTTTAACCATTCAAAAGCAAATCTCACTGATTTAGTAGGGCTCATTCCTGCATGAGTATTATTTCAAAAATAAAAAAAACAAAAACAAATCATACCTGCAGCATAGGAAAAATAGTTTTTTAAAACTGTTTCCTGGAATTGTCCAGCCAGCATGTTGCCACTGAAAACCTCAAGCATTCGTTGCACGAGATGGGTCCCTTTTTCTGCCTAACACTAAGGCCTGTCTTAATCCTAGTATGATTTACATTTATTTGTCCAGGTAGAAGTAACTATACACAGTTGAAAGACTATCATACTGTACACAGAGCTTTTGATTTTCAGTGTTGACATTGACTGGTGTGAACATCAGAAAATGGAAGGAACAAAAATAAGTTTTTCAGCTCTTTCTGCATCCAAGGGCTTGTCTACACTGGACCGAAACTCCAAACTCATTGTAAATGAACCACTGGATGTCTTCATGACATAGTAGCTTCCAGTAAATATCCCAGATTTTTCAACCTTGCTCTGCTTCAAATTCCAGAGTATCCCTAGGCTTTAGGCTGTGTGGACAGCTGGTTTGGATCTGATTTGGTCCGATTCGCTGTCCAGATGGAACACTGGTATCATCACCTTTCCTAGCACAGGGTAGATGCCACCTTATTTTGCTCTGTGCATGTTTTCAAACATGAACTGGTTAATTCATTTTATGCAACTTTTTCAAAGGATGAAAAATGTGTTTTGGTTGAGTCTTCCATAAAATCGAAAGTGAGAAGAGCGAGAGATTATTACTACATAGCCAGCAGGAAATGTCAGCCCTATTTATACCCCTAGTAAAACCAAACTCCAAGGTGTTCAAGTGCTTGGTCGCTTTTGACAGCAATGTAACAAAACATAACTGGAAAATCCTTCTTGCTTCACTTTCACTACTTGTCTTTTTTACACTGAACACCACCCTAATCAACTGTATCATAGTCTAGCTTGTGGAAATGCTGTTACATAGAAACATTAATCTTTTGAATGCTTGAGTTGAAGGCATTTCCATTCCCCAACAAGATCTCTATCATTTGTATGATTCTTCTCTTGAGCAACACACAGTCATTTTCAAATCTGTTGCCAGGGGATAATAGAGTTGTAGTCCAACACATCTGGAGAATGCTAGATGAGACAATCAAGGATATTACCTTCCACGGCATCATAGTAGGAATAACCTCTGTTCAGCTGCCAAATTTAGATTGGCCCACAATATTTTAAGTAAATATGGATTAGACACACACACTCAACTATGTCATAGTTCTATGGTTGTGTTTGGGAAATGTATGATTTCACATATCAGTTACTGTATATACTTGAGTATAAGCCTACTTTTTCTGCTCTTTTTAGGCTGAAAAAGTCCCCCTCAACTTATACTCAAGTCAAGGTTATTTATTATTTTACTCTGTTGTTATTGTTGTTATTATTATTATTATTATTATTATTATTTTATTACATTTTTATTTTACTCTGTTTATTATTATATTAATAATTTTACTCAATTATTATTATTATATTTGTTATTTTACTTTATTATTGTTGTTATTATTACATTTATTATTTTTCTCTATTATTACTATTATTATCTCTATTATTACTATTATTATGTAATTACTGTTATTATTACATTTCCATTGTTTTACTCTATTATTGTTATTATGACTATTACATTTATTATTCTACTCTATTATTAATGGAAGGATGTGTAAGCACATTTACATTGAAGAAGATTAGACTAATGGTTTAATCAGAGTTGGGCAGTCTTATCTTAAATTACAGTTTTATGTAAATATTCAAAAGCATTTAACCTATTGATGCCCCAGTTAATGTAATTGTATTAGTTTCTATTTTTATTTTGAAATTTACCAATAGCAGCTGCATTTCCCACCCTCGGCTTATACTTGAGTCAATCCGTTTTCCCAGTTTTAAATTAGGTGCTTCATCTTATATTCGGGTCCACCATATACGGTATATCTTGCGCTTAAGTCCTGCTTTTTCTATTCTGATGCTGTGGTTAGAATTTTAGACTAGTACTTCAGAGACTTTCTACACTGTCATATAATCCAGATTATCAAATCAGATAAAATAGATTATCTGCTTTGAACTGGATTATATGAATCCACAGTGCCATATAATCTAGTTCAAAGCAGATAATCTGGATTTTATATGCCAGCGTAGAAGGGCCTAAATCAGGGGTCTTCAAACTAAGGCCCGGGGGCTGGATACGGCCCTCCAAGGTCATTTACCTGGCCTTCACTCAGGGTCAAAGTAAGTCTGAAACGACTTGAAAGCATACAACAACAACAACAACAACAACAACAATCCTATCCCATCAGCCAAAAGCAGACCCACACTTCCCATTGAAATACTAATAAATTTTGTATTTGTTAAAATTGTTCTTAATTTTAATTACTGTTTTGTTTTAAAGTGTTTTTTGCACTACAAATAAGATATGTGCAGTGTGCATAGGAATTCATTCATTTTTTTTTTCAAATTATAATCCATCCCTCCAATAGTTTCAGGGATTGTGACCTGGCCCTCTGTTTAAAAGGTTTGAGGACCCCTGGCCTAAATCAACTCTCTGGGCGGCCTTGGGTCTATTAGTCCCTCTTTTCGTGTTATAAGCCATTGGTGTGTGGTGCAAAACATATTCTCCACCTCAATGGCAACATGAGCCACCGCATGATCTTAACACTTGAAACATGAGATATATTTCCAACACTATTTAGTCCTCCCTCCATACCTATAAAAGTAACTAAAAGTTAGACCATGCAACTTGGTATTTATAATGTAACTAGCTGTCCCCTGCCACGCGTTGCTGTGGCCCAGTCTGTTGATCTGGAAAATAAAGTAATGAGAAAGTGTTGGTTTCTAATATATGTAATGTCTTTATGCTTGTGGGTAAACAGTATTCCTTGTTGTTTCTTTGTCAGTGTTGATGTGGAGAGTGTCTGGTTTGCCCACCCTGGAACATGCAATGTATCATTGTCCTTCTTTAGGGGTCCCTTTCAAATCTAGAATACTATATCTGTGTGTCTGTTAATCATATATATCCATCTATAATTGGATGGCTCTTTGTCAGGAGGACTTTGATTATGTTTTCTTGCCCTGGTGAAAGGAGTTGGATTAGATGGCCTTAAGTATTTTCTGTTGGACATGGGGGTTCTGTGTGGGAAGTTTGCCCCGATTCTGTCGTTCGTAGGATTCAGAATGCTCTTTGATTGTAGGTGAACTATGAATCCCAGTGACTACAACTCCCAAATGTCAAGGTCTATTTCCACCCAACTCCATCTGTGTTCATATTTGGGCGTAATGAGTGCTTGTGCCAAGTTTGGTCCAGAACCATCATTGTTTGAGTCCACAGAGCTCTCTGGATGTAGATGAACTACAACTCCCAAACTCAAGGTCAATGCCCACCAAACCTTTCCAGTATTTTCTGTTGGTCAAGGGAGTTCTGTGTGCTAGGTAAAGGTAAAGGTAGTCCCCTGACATTAAGTCCAGTCATGTCTGACTCTGGGGTGTGGTGCTCATCTCCATTTCTAAGCCGAAGAGCCAGCGTTGTCCGAAGACACCTCCAAGGTCATGTGGCCGGCATGACTGCATGGAGCGCCGTTACCTTCCCGCCTGAGCGGTACCTATTGATCTACTCACATTTGCATGTTTTCGAACTGCTAGGTTGGCAGAAGCTAGGGCTGACAGCGGAAGCTCACGCCGCTCCCCGGAATCGAACCTGCGACCTTTCGATCAACAAGCTCAGCAGCTCAGTGCTTTAACCCACTGCGCCACCAGGGGCTCCTCTGTGTGCTAAGTTTGGTTCAATTCCATTGTCGATGGAGTTCAGAATGCTCTTTGATTGTAGGTGAACTATAAATCCCAGCAGCTACAACTCCCAAATGACAAAATCATAATTTTTGAGTGATGGTTATTCCTTGTGTTGTGAGACATTTTGTTGCCAAATTTGGTGTGATTTCATTCATTGGTTCTTTTGTTTTTAAGGTACTCATTATGCACAGAGCATTTATATATAGATAGACTGAGACTGACTCATTCCTTCATTATTGGGAATAAGAATTGATGATGAGTAACTTTACAAACGGCTCACTAAAGTCTTCACTTTCACAAGCATTTCCAGAACTCTTTGGGCACAAGAACTATGGGAAGTTAGCTTTGTAATCTGCTGCTAGGAGCCATCCACAGTGGTATTTTTTTCCACATAAATTAGTACTTAGGCTGTTCAAGAGGATAATTACTTTGAACAGAGTATTCCCTATGAAGCGTGCCTGGAACAGGATCAAACTTCACATGCCATACTGTCAGAATGCATACTGGAGGAGGCTCACAGCTGGAATCCTCATCTTCCCTCCATGCTACAAAACTAAAAAGGTATGCGTCTCACCTCTTGTCTCTTCTTGCTTAGCTTTGTCTGTCATTCCACTGCTAGTGTCTAGTTTGAAAGAAAGAAAGAAAAAAATCATAGTGAAGACCTGCTCTATTGGCTCGTAATCAAGCACTTCAATAAAGAATGTCAAGAATGCCTTCCATACATCGGGGAGTGCCTGCTATAAGGCTTCTTCAGGACTGGCCATTGGTCAGGAGGTGAAATGGCTATCTTGTTGTTGTTGTTGTTGTTGTTGTAGTTGTTGTGTGTCTTTGATTCAGTTATTTCTAACTTAATGATGAACCTAAGATGATGATGAAGAACCTATGGGTCCTTCCACACAACCCTATATATATATATATATATATATATATATATATATATATATATATATTGTTGTTGTTGTTGTTGTTGTTGTTGTTCATTCGTTCAGTCGTCTCCGACTCTTCGTGACCTCATGGACCAGCCCACACCAGAGCTCCCTGTCGGCCGTCACCACCCCCAGCTCCTTCAAGGTCAGTCCAGTCGCTTCAAGGATGCCATCCATTCATCTTGCCCTTGGTCGGCCCCTCTTCCTTTTGCCTTCCACTTTCCCCAGCATAATTGTCTTCTCTAGGCTTTCCTGTCTCCTCATGATGTGGCCAAAGTACTTCAACTTTGTCTCTAGTATCCTTCCCTCCAATGAGCAGCTGGGCTTTATTTCCTGGAGGATGGACTGGTTGGATCTTCTTACAGTCCAAGGCACTCTCAGAACAAGTCACTCTTGATTTTCTGGGATATATATATCCCAGAAAATCAAGGCAGAAAATCCCACTCTATCTGAGTGTGGACTCAGATAACCTAGTTCAAAGCAGATATTGTGGGATTTTCTGCCTTGGTATTCTGGGATATAGGGCTGTGTGGAAGGGCTCCAAGATGGTCCTAACTGGTTTTTCTGGCAAGATTTAGTTTAGAGTGGAGGTGGGGAAAATGCCAGTGACTTCCTCCTAAAGGTTGAGTGTGTGTGGCTACCTATGGTCATCCACTGCGTTTCCGTGGCTGAGCAGGGATTTGAATCCTGTGCTCCAGAACCACAATCCAGTGTACTAGGAAATATACCATATTGCCTCCGGCACTTTATTTTCAATATCATAAAAGAATAACATGACATCTGTCTGTCTATCTCATGAAGTCAAATGATATCACTGGCTTGCAGTACTATGAAACTGTCCCAGGCAGCAAGAGAAGCTATGGAATGATTCTGTTAGGTTGTTTTCACTTCCAGAGATTTTGTCTGTTTTTGTTTTTAGAAAATATGGTATTATTATTTATTATTATTATGGTTATTTATATCCCTCTTTTTCTCTCCGTAAGGAGACTCAAAGCAGCTAACAATAAAAGCATTGTATTGTTGAAGGCTTTCATGGCTGGAATCACTGGGTTGTTGTAGGTTTTTTCAGGCTATATGGCCATGTTCTAGAGGCATTCTCTCCTGACATTTCGCCTGCATCTATGGCAAGCATCCTCAGATGTAGTGTTATATGGGTAGTGATATGATGGGGGAAAGGGCAACGGGGCAGTGCATGTTGCCACCCTTTCACCCATCTGACAGGGACAGGGACAAGGTGCCAACACGCCTTGTCCCGTCCCCACCATATGATGGAGGGTGGAGGGAGGACGTTCGAGGTGCCAAAAGGTGCCCCATGCACCTGCCATTTTGCCGATGCGTGTTAAGAGGTCCTAAGTGTAAATCACAACACGTATTGATAACCAATTAAGGGACAGGGACTTCAGTAATCCACATGTACACATTGGGGTGGGGAGAGTTGAACCCCCTCCCCCAACAAAATCCTCTGTAGCTGTAAAGTTGTGGATACTGCAGTTCCTGGAACCGGGTTGAAACTAGTCTCTGTGATGTGTGTAAGAGCCAGCCAGGGCTTGACTTTGTTCCAAGGACCTGCAGTATCTTCTTGTATGATCACCCCCACATTAAAATTGGTGATTTCTTCCTCTGCCCATTTCACACTGATCTAAGTAATCTATGTAGACGTCCCCTGTGACAACATCAAGTTTTCACTTTTAAAAATGTTTCTAGCCTGTGTGGTTGTAAAGATTTTTTTAAATGATTGTTCCACAACCTGAAGCAACAAGCTGAATGTCATGCGCAAACACTACCATCTTTATTTGTTTATTCTAGACCAGTCCTTTGATTCTGCTACTGTTGTTTTTAAGCTTGATGGTTAATTTGGTGCAGGCCTTACACATACCTTCCCCCATTTGTCTGAGATTTAGAAGCAGCAACCACCATAATGCATTGCTGGCCCTTTCATCTCCTTCTGTTGATTGGAATTAAATTATCTCTGCAGGTGGTCATTTCAGTCCATGGGATACTCACATTCTTTTTGCCACAAGGACAGGGAATCTGAGCTGACTCCAGTGCATTGTCTCTGAGATTCCTGGTGAGACAAAAGAGTCCTGGCCAGAGGAGGTGGTTTGGGGGTTTTGAATGACTAAGCTGAGTGAATCAGCCTCAGGAGGCATGATGCAGTGAAGCCCAGTGGTGCCCTTTATGAGTAAAGCCATAACTATGCAGCCTTCATGGGGTTTATCCCATTTGTGTTTTGCTATTGGCCAAAATTTAGCAAATGATTTTTGTGGCTGTCTTTGGAAGAAACTTGTGCATTGGCAGAAATATCCCTCAGAATACTCCTTCATGGTTTGGCTCAACTTTATTTTTCAGATATTCTTTTTCCCAATTTGGCTTGTTCCCCATTGTCTCTTCAGAACTGACTCAACTCTCTCCTGACTATAGACATGTCTAGCAGTCTTCTCAGTTCAATCCTCTGTTGGCCATTCCTCCTCCAAAAAGTACTTTTATGGCCTCCTCAATGCCATTTAAAAATGCACCCAATTCGGGGTTTGAGCCACAAAGGAGAATCACTCCAAGTGTCTAATTTGCTTGTGGTAGGGGCACAAAGTTGGGTTGAATCCTCACTGTCAGGCATCCACAACTCACACTAGGGACCTCATCACATTGTGGTCACTAAGCCAGGCAATAGCAGTGTAAGTTGGAGGAACCCATCAGGAGTCAGGTAATCCATCCATTTCCCTGTATTGCCACAATGGTGTCCCACTGGAAGTGGTCTTGCATCATGTGATAGCCTCTATGGAGCTCCCATTTTGGCAGCGCAGAGAAACTGATAGTAGACAGCATCTGATGAGGTCCTAAATACCTTGAAGGCACCAGGTCCCATCTTGTTTTGGAACTTAAGCAGTGCCAGACCTCTTGCCATGCAATTCCAGATGCAATTCCACTGCCCCACACCCCATATCACCCACATCACCGCTCAGCTTCCCTCCATTCTTCTCTATGGAACATGGGTTTATTGTGCAGCAAGAGGATCTTAGCCACGTCCCATGCACAAGACACACAGACAAGAGTAGAAATGAACAGAAAAATCTTTACTCTTAATAGCAGAGATGAAACACAAACTTGCAATGTTGCATACAAAAACAAACAGTGCAAGAATCTTTACATAGTCTTTGTAAGTAACACAAAATAAGGCATCTTCATCTTATGTCAAATGAGAAAGCAAAACATAAACCTTGAGCAAACAGCTACTCCACCATAGCCTCCTTTAGAGCAGCATAACGACTCCTCTCCAACCTGCTCCTCAGAGCAGAGCCTTTGAGCATAGATCTCCTCAGAGAGAAAAAGTCTCCAGAACTGTATTCCAAAAACCTATACAGTTATACCCCAACAGGTGTGGTCCAAGATTGACCTACATTACCAGCTGCACATAATAATTACCATCAAAAGGTTTTTCTTTAACATACATACACTTGGTCTTGCTACAACTTACTGTAACAGGGTTGACCTCATTTCAGGCATGGAGCCTTGCAAAAAAATATATAGATCTACATCGTGTGATAGGATAAGACGGGCTCTGTGCCTGAAGTGAGGTTGAAGTGTCGTAGGATGGGCAATTTTGCCCTTGTAATGAGGTCATAGATGTAACCATGATTTGTTACATATCTTGTTAGTGGCTACTCAAACTTTTTTAAAAAGCCACTTTATACAGTAGCTAGTCCACCATTTTGACTCACATTGGTTAGCTTTGGCCCCTTCAGCATCAGGATGTCATAAAAGTTCCCTTCAAGAGACATCATCCCAGCATTCAGACATGAATTGTTCACTCTGGTGGCACATCCTAGAAAGCAATCAATTGCATCTTAAGGACAAAAAGAGAAATGGGGAAAAGTAAAAGGATCCGTCTTCTTTCATTCCCTACAGTTAGGTCTTATGTCTTTCCATGTCCAGGGATGGCAGCCATCCCATGTCCTTTCCCCGCTTCTACCCAGCTTCTCCCATTGGGAGTCAGGAAGTCCCTTTTCTGTTGTGCGCTGGGCCTGTAAAGAATTTCTTTTAAGACAGGACGTGCAACCTTTGCCCAGCGGGAAGCCCAAGGAGAAGTTCTCAGAGCTTTTCCACCACAAATGTCCTTTAGATGGCTTGTGAAGTATAACAAAGTCTTTTATTAATGAACAATCAAACAGAAACTCCTCTTGTCTTCAATAAAGCTAAACCAATGCTTCCAGGCTTTATGCAACTGGTGACTTCCTAATCTTGCCCACGAAGGACAGGCGACTGTCTTCAATAACTTCTTCTTTACTTTAAATGGAAAATCCCCTTTTTAACTTCTCCTAGGCTAACTGTAATCTAATCCTTACTGATGTGAGCTCTGCTACCGGGTCGAACTGCGTCTCGAAGCACCGAGTGGACCTACCAGTAAAGGCTTAGATATTCTCCAGCTGGAGTTCTTTGGTCTTTAGGGCTGTTTTCCTGAAAATCTTTGGAGATTCTTAAGACTGTTTTCCCCTGGAAGTCTTAAGGGTTGAAGCTTTTGTACAGCAGAAGCTTGCACACGTCCTGTACATTAGCTTTCCTTGCTGAGACTATCTAAAAATGGCTCCCTTCCCTTCTCAATTGTCCAGAGCAAGGGGCGGAACCAAAACTTAACGATGATGGACAGGTGACTTGCCCTATGACTGCAACCAAAGGAAGCCACCTATCTGCAGAGTCCCTGAAATCTAGGACTGCAAACAAACATTTAATACAAAGCAAATAAAATTGGAGCTCCTGATACAGCCATACCAGAACAGTCCCTGTGCTGCCACAATGGAGTCCCACTGGAAGTGGCCTTGCATCATGTGATGGCCTCTGTAGAGCTCCCATTTTGGTAGCGCATAGAAACTGAGAGTAGACAGCATCTGATGAGGTCCTAAATACCTTGAAGGCACCAGGTCCCATCTTGTTTTGGAACTTAAGCAGTGCCAAACCTCTTACCATGCAATTCCAGATGCCGTAGGCTATATTTCAGAGGATAGCAAAGATATTCATTTCCTAAGAATATTCTGTGAATTTCATGGGGTTGCTAGAAGTCAAAAGGCAGCTTTAAGGCATATGCTGACCTGAAGACACACACAAGTATTGGGGAAACAAAGGTGTTGTGTGCCTTGCAGCTTGTCCTGTACTCTCTTAAGTGAGTCAGCTCCCCTCAGATATGATGTAGGATGCTATTTGTGGAAATAAGACAGAGTTGCCAGTCTCATCAGCGTTTGTACATGTTTGTACAGGAGACACTATCTTGTATTTATCTCAAGTAAGAAGTTCATCAACCAAGATATGGCTCAGGAATGCCCTTAGAATCATAGAATCATAGAATCAAAGAGTTGGAAGAGACCTCATGGGCCATCCAGTCCAACCCCCTGTCAAGAAGCAGGAATATTGCATTCAAATCACCCCTGACAGATGGCCATCCAGCCTCTGCTTAAAAGCTTCCAAAGAAGGAGCCTCCACCACACTCCGGGCAGAGAGTTCCACTGCTGAACGGCTCTCACAGTCAGGAAGTTCTTCCTCATGTTCAGATGGAATCTCCTCTCTTGTAGTTTGAAGCCATTGTTCCGCGTCCTAGTCTCCAAGGAAGCAGAAAACAAGCTTGCTCCCTCCTCCCTGTGGCTTCCTCTCACATATTTCTACATGGCTATCATATCTCCTCTCAGCCTTCTCTTCTTCAGGCTAAACATGCCCAGCTCCTTAAGCCGCTCCTCATAGGGCTTGTTCTCCAGACCCTTGATCATTTTAGTCGCCCTCCTCTGGACACATTCCAGCTTGTCAATATCTCTCTTGAATTGTGGTGCCCAGAATTGGACACAATATTCCAGATGTGGTCTAACCAAAGCAGAATAGAGGGGTAGCATTACTTCCTTAGGATCTAGACACTATGCTCCTATTGATGCAGGCCAAAATCCCATTGGCTTTTTTTGCCGCCACATCACATTGTTGGCTCATGTTTAACTTGTTGTCCACGAGGACTCCAAGATCTTTTTCACACGTACTGCTCTCAGCCAGGCGTCACCCATTCTGTATCTTTGCATTTCGTTTTTCTGCCAAAGTGGAGTATCTTGCATTTGTCACTGTTGAACTTCATTTTGTTAGTTTTTGGCCCATCTCTCTAATCTGTCAAGGTCGTTTTGAATCCTGCTCCTGTCCTCTGGAGTATTGGCTATCCCTCCCAATTTGGTGTCGTCTGCAAACTTGATGATCCTGCCTTCTAGCCCTTCAGCTAAGTCATTAATAAAGATGTTGAACAGGACCGGGCCCAGGACGGAACCCTGCGGCACTCCACTTGTCACTTCTTTCCAAGATGAAGAGGAAGCATTAGTGAGCACTCTCTGTGTTCGTCCACTTAACCAATTACAGATCCACCTCACCGTAGTTTTGCCTAGCCCACATTGGACTAGTTTCCTTGCCAGAAGGTCATGGGGGACCTTGTCGAAGGCCTTCCTGAAATCCAGGTACGCTACATCCACGGCATTCCCCGCATCTACCCAGCTTGTAGCTCTATCGAAAAGAGATCAGATTAGTCTGGCATGACTTGTTTTTGATAAATCCATGTTGACTATTAGCGATGACTGCATTTGTGTCTAAGTGTTTGCAGACCGCTTCCTTAACAATCTTTTCCAGAATCTTGCCTGGTATCGACGTGAGGCTGACCGGACGGTAGTTGTTTGGGTCATCCTTTTGTCCCTTCTTGAAGATTGGGACCACATTGGCCCTCCTCCAATCTGCTGGAACTTCTCCTGTTTTCCAAGAACTCTCAAAGATGGTTGCCAATGGTTCTGAAATGACTTCCGCTAGTTCCTTCAATACTCTGGGGTGTAGTTGATCTGGCCCTGGGGACTTGAACTCATTAAGAGCGGCCAGGTATTCCTGGACGACTTCTTTCCCAATTTGGGGTTGGATGTCCTCCAATCCCTCATCCCCTCCATCTTGCTGAGGTTGAAGACTCTCTTTTTGTGAGAAGACCGAGGCAAAGAAGGCATTAAGTAGTTCTGCCTTTTCCCTATCCCCTGTCAGCATTGCCCCATCTTCTCCTCGAAGAGGTCCTATCGCCTCCTTGTTTTTCCTTTTTCTACTGACATAAGAATAGAAGCCCTTTTTATTGTTTTTAATGTCCCTGGCAAGTCTGAGCTCGGTTTTTTGCTTTAGCCTTGCGGACCTTTTCCCTACAGGTGTTGGCTATTTGTTTGAATTCTTCTTTGGTGATTTCTCCCTTTTTCCACTTCTTGATTTTTTTTTTTACTAGCTCTCAAAAAAGAATTATTAAAATGTCAGTTATGATACAGTGAAGATCAAGATCATTTCCAGAACTTTATTATAAGGCAATATAAAAGTATAATAAATGTTCAATAAAAGGCAAGATCAAGTGATGAAATTCAAATACCTTAGCATCATATTTTATTCTGTCTTATTTCTGCAAGCTCTTAAGTTTTATGTAGTTCTGCTGTATATAATTCATTTAACCTTTAGAAGCTAGTATTACCAAAGAGAGGCATCATTGTTTTTCGGCCCTTCGGGCCTTCTAGGCAAAATCACTAGCATAATTCTGTCTGGGGTATGAAAATAATCTGCAGTGGTAAATTGCAAACTTGAGGTTGTGAATTCATTTCCCAGAGATGGCATAACCGTGATGCTTCTTTTAGCACAGTGAAAATTTATGCCAAATGCCGGTATGCATGAGAGATCAGGAGATTCTCCCGCTGGGGGCTGCTGCCCCAGTTCCATGTCCCGATTCAGTCGATCCTTTCAAACATTTGTGTATGGCGTTCTTAAGCTGTCACCCTTCTGGGGAGCGTAAGGAGGGAGGTAATAGGAGGAGGAAGCGGCTCCGTTTCTTGAATAACCTTTCCTGTCATTGGGCTATTCAGATTAATTTGCTGCCAAGCCATTCCCATTGTAAGTGAAGTATTCCACTTGTCAATGAAATGATATATTAGCTAATGTTTGTGTATATGTATAAACGTAAAGCGGTATGATATGACCCATATTGCAAGGGGGGGGGGGGGTCAGAATGAATGAAAACATTAACAGCTAAACATGCACACACAGGTTGATGCAAAATCTTTCACACTGAAGTAAGGAATGGTTTGTGGCACTTGGTAAAAGTGACCAAAAGGTAAGGATATTGGGAATGAGAAGACATAAAAATTATTGAGTTGGAAAAGACCACAAGAGTAATCCAGTCTAACCCCATTCTGCCAAGCAGGAACACCCAATCAAAGACCCCCTGAAAGATGGCCATGCAGACTCTGCTTAAAAACCTTCAAAGAAGAAGACTCCATCACACTCCAAGGCAACATATTCCATTGCTAAATAACTCTTAAAAGGTAAAGGTAGTCCCCTGACATTAAGTCCAGTCATGTCTGACTCTGGGGTGTGGTGCTCATCTCCATTTCTAAGCCGAAGAGCCAGCGTTGTCCGTAGACACCTCCAAGGTCATGTGGCCAGCATGACTGCATGGAGCGCCGTTACCTTCCCGCTGGAGCGGTACCTATTGATCTACTCACATTTACATGTTTTCGAACTGCTAAGTTTGCAGAAGCTAGGGCTGATAGCGGAAGCTCACGCCGCTCCCCGGAATCGAACCTGCGACCTTTCGATCAACAAGCTCTGCAGCTCAGTGCTTTAACCCACTGCGCCACCGGGGGCTCCAAAAATTAAAAAATAATAAAAAAAACAACTCTTACCATCAGGAAATTCTTCCTAAATGTTTGGAATCAATTGCTCTCCAGAGGAGCAGAAGATAAGCCCACTCTCTACTCCAGTGTTTCTCAAACTTCCTAATGCCGTGATCCCGTAATACAGTTGCTCATGTTGTGGTGACCCCCAACCATAGCATTATTTTTGTTGCTACTTCATAACTGTAATTTTGTTAATGTTATGAATCGTAAATATCTGATATGCAGTATTGTATTATTGTCTATGTTTTTTAATTGCTTGTATTGATGTTTTATAGCTTTTGTTGTTGTGTTTGGGCTCCCTTGGGGAGATGGTAGCGGGGTACAAATAAAGTTAATAAATAATAATAAATAAATAAATAATATATATTTTCATTCATTGGACCAAATTTGGCACAAATAGGTACCTGATACATCCAAATTTGAATACTGGTGGGGTTGGTGGGGTTGATTTTTTTCATTTGGGAGTTGCTTACAATCAAAGAGCATTCTGAACTCCATCAACAATGGAATTGAACCAATCTTTGCACACAGAACTCCCATGACCAACAGAAAATACTGGAAGGGTCGGGTGGGCATTGACCTTGGGTTTTGGAGTTGTAGTTCACCTACATCTGGAGAGTACTGTGGACTCCAACAATGGACCAAACTTGGCACAAATACTCAATATACCCAAAATGTGAACACTGTTGGAGTTTGGGGAAAATATACTTTGACATTTGGGAGTTGTAGTTGCTGGGATTTATAGTTCACCTACAATCAAGGAGCATTCTGAACCTCACCAATGATAGAATTGGGCCAAACAGAACCCCCATGACCAAGAGAAAATACTGTGGTTTTTTTTATTATCTTTGGTGACCCCTCTGACAACCCCTTGTGACCCCCCTCAGGGGTCCCAACCCTCAGGTTGCAAAATGCTGCTCTACTCAATGTGACATTCCTTTAAATATTTCAACATGGCTACCATCTCCCCTCTTGAGCTTCTATTCTTCAAGTTGAATATACTTAGCTCCCTGACTCATTTTCTGTGGGGTTGGCTTCTAGACCTTTTATTATCTTAGTCACCATTATTTGGACACTTTCCATCTTATCAATATCCTTTGTGTGGCCCAGGGCTACAGACAATATTCCAGGTGAGGATTGCCCACTATCCACTGACAGTAAATGAAGACAATAAATGAAGGAGGCTGATTGATCAATTTAAGTTGGAGGATCCACTTTCTTCTGTTAGTTTGGATCACAAAGGACTTTCTAGAAATGAAAGGACCCCTTCCTTTTAAGGGAGGGACTCTGAAGGAAAGGATGCTCTCATTGGAGAAAGTATGGCAACAATTTTCAGTAAGTCTGCAATTTGCCATTGTTTTGGAGGGTCTCTCAACCCCTGCAGAGCAGGGTTTCAGAGGGAAACAGAGGTCCGGAGGGGAAGGGGAATTGGTAAAAATTATCTTCCCCTTTTCCAGGTGAAAACATCTCATAAGTGCAGTTTCACACATGGAAAGTTAGGATCTGTACCACAAAACTATGTAACAAAATCTGTTCCTGGTTTGAAAGTGTTATTTCCTGTTTAATTGTGCAGTGCATACTTTGAAAGTAGTTGTTACACTCTATAAACTTTGTTTTTGTGGCTGCTACAAACTATGTTGAATTGATTGAGACTTGATGCGATATTTATTGGAAAACTATAGCAAAATGTGCTGCAAGATGTCCCGTCAAAACAAAGTTTTTGCAGTTTATTAAACTTTCCCCATGTTTTTAATAGTAGAACCAATTAGGAAATGAGATTTAAAATCCAGGAACAAAACTTGTGTTACATAGTATAATTTGCAATATTGTGTGCAATGAATATCCTTAATAGAGGTAAAATTAATCTTTCTTCATTTTCTGAACTATATCACATCACATAAACATGCATATCTGACTGAAGTAGCACACTGAATCAGTTGTATTTACCTATAAACTGATTCACTATACAATAATTGATTCAATAGGTCTACTGTAGTTGAAATTAATCAAGAATATTCCATCAGCGGTGTACTAAATAATAGATTTAAGTGGAGAATGATATGATTGCATAATTAGTATATATAAATGTCAGGGAATCAAGGCAACTGGGAGAAATCACCCAAATATGTATCAATTAGTGATCTCTTAATAATTTTCAACACAGCAGGGATGCTTTTAACAGTGAAAATGTTCTACCTTAACATAACACTAGCTATGCAGGAGGTAATTTTCTTTGGAAAGTGTTAATTCCCTTCATTATTCCAGTGAAAATCCCCCACCCAAGACCTCATCATACAGGGCTAAAATTGGCAGCATATGCCGATCTAGCACCAGTCGCCCATGGAACCAGTTGATTCCCAACAGACCAGTGGTTCTCAACCTGTGGGTCCTCAGGTGTTTTGGCCTACAACTCTCAGAAATCCCAGCCAGTCTACCAGCTGTTAGGATTTCTGGGAGTTGAAGGCCAAAACCTCTGGTGACCCATGGGTTGATAACCACTGCAATAGACGATGTCATGCTGGCTCTGTTGGGTGAAGGAAAATGGAACCAGCGCATCACCTCCACAACACAGGATGCTTCCCATGCTGCCATTAAATCTGTGGTGGAAACCGTGTGCTCACACTTCCCCCTCCCCCATGTGATTGCCCTCCCGTGGATCCAGCTGACGTGAGGCGTGGGGCACCAGATTCCCCACGCCCCGTGGCGAAGCAGTATACCACTGCTTCCTGCTACCAGCCATCTGATGAGGTAGCCAGTGCTACTAGCAATTTAAAATGTGAAAGATACAAAGAGTGCCACATTATTTGAGAACACGTAAATGCTGGACCACTCTCACAACCAACCATGTCAGACTACACAGAGAAGCCATTGAAATACACAAGCATGTGGACAATTTCAACAGAAAGGAGGAAACCATAAAAATGAACAAAATCTGACTACCAGTATTAAAAAACTCTAAAATTACAACAGCAAAACAACAGAGAGGAAACAAACAAGGACATCTAATCACCTCTCAACAAAAGTTTGCTCTAGGCACTGTTGGGCCATTATATGCTAATCAAGGTGGTCAGTTGAAACATTCACACCTAGCTCCAGCAGACAAGAGTTCTTTGTCTCACCCAGGTCATTCCACAGATATATAAACCCTTTTCCCTAGTTCCAACAGACCTCACAACCTCTGAGGATGCTTGCCATAGATGCAGGCGAAACATCAGGAGAGAATGACTCTACACTATGGCCATATAGCCCGAAAAAACCTACAACAGCCCAGTGATTCTGGCCATGAAAGCCTTCGACAATACGTAGTGCCACATTTACTAACTTGATCAGTTTGGCCCTTCATGTGTTTATTTGAGCATTCCCCAACCCAGAAGTTCCATGTATATCAGATTAGCGCTCCCACCATCCCTACCCAACATTTCAATTAATATCTTATCATATCTTTATGGGTCTTTCTGCATAGGATAATTGTTTTCTCCTCCTAATCCTGCTACTCGTAATGTCAGGGACTGAGCATTCTGCATGCAAAGCATGTACTCTTGAGATTTGGTTCCAGGAGCATTTGTCTCTCTTTTCATGCACACACTCCATGCGTCTTCCCTAAAGATAGCTCTTTTGTTGCAGGGGAAGAGATTTTGTGAATGCTCAAGCCAGATTTCATCCTTTGGGAAAGGTGACACGTAGAGTATTTCCTGAAACTGTGTCTGTTTAGGGAGGCTGATTGCAGATATATTTTGAGAGATCAACAATAAGTAATATAATTCTCTCATCCCCCCTTGCCCATGCCATTATGTGATTCTTTTATTTTAAGTTTACTTATTCATATAAATTCTTTAGAAGCTGTGTGCTTCCCTGCAGTGCAACTTCAGAATGGTATTATGCATCTAAGTTAATTCAAAACAAAATACAACTCAAAAGAGCAAACTGATTTGTGAGATATTTGCAAAAATGTGCCCCGGCACACTTTGTCAGTAACCCCACTAAATGATAGTCAGGTGGGCAGGGAGTAGGTAAAGGTTCTCCCCTGACATTTTAAGTCCAGTTGTGTCCAACTCTGGAGTGTGGTGCTCATCTCCATTTCCAAGCCGAAGACACAGCGTTGTCCGTAGACACCTCCAAGGTCATGTTGGTCTGAACATGAAGCACAAGTCTCAAGGGTAAAAAACCTCAGAACTGGTGCTGAGAGATAATTTAAATCAGAGTCTTTTAGAGTCAAGTCTCTTACGTCCATCTGGTACAAACTCTGATGGCAGAATGAAAAGAAAGGAAGCACTCCCCTCCTGCAGGAAGAGGTGGAGCCAAACAGTACTGATTGTCAGCTATAAGTAACCAATCCATACAGCTATACATAAGCAGGGTAAAAGGGGAGGATTAAGCTTGATGTTGTTGTTGTTCATTCGTTCAGTCGTCTCCGACTCTTCGTGACCTCATGGTCCAGCCCACGCCAGAGCTCCCTGTCAGCCGTCACCACCCCCAGCTCCTTCAAGGTCAGTCCAGTCATTTCAAGGATGCCATCCATCTTGCCCTTGGTCGGCCCCTCTTCCTTTTACCTTCCACTTTCCCCAGCATAATTGTCTTCTCTAGGCTTTGCTGTCTCCTCATTATGTGGCCAAAGTACTTCAACTTTGTCTCTAGTATCCTTCACTCCAATGAGCATTCGGGCTGTATTTCCTGGAGGATGGACTGGTTGGATCTTCTCGCAGTCCAAGGCACTCTCAGAACTTTCCTCCAACACCACAATTCAAAAGCATCGATCTTCCTTCGCTCAGCCTTCCCTAAGGTCCAGCTCTCACATCCGTAGGTTACTACAGGGAATACCATGGCTTTGACTATGCGGATCTTTGTTGCCAGTGTGATGTCTCTACTCTTTACTATTTTATCGAGACTGGACATTGCTCTCCTCCCAAGAAGTAAGCGTCTTCTGATTTCCTGGCCACAGTCTGCATCTGCAGTAATCTTTGCACCTAGAAATACAAAGTCTGTCACGGCCTCCACATTTTTCCCTCTATTTTCCAGTTGTCAATCATTCTTGTTGCCACAATCTTGGTTATTTTGATGTTTAGCTGCAACCCAGCTTTTGCGCTTTTTTCTTTCACCTTGATTAGAAGGCTCCTCAGCTCCTCCTCGCTTTCGGCCATCAGCTTGATACAACAGTTTAAATCTTGCAACTAACAGTTCTACACATAGGTGGCGCCACTTGCGCCGTCACAGTTAATATGTTGTTCTGAATTACAAAGAGTAAACCACTTGTTCTTCATTGTTCATCTGTGTGGCATATTTTCTTTCTCTGGCAAGGCAGTGTGTGGGCTGATCAAACGTGAACTACATATGGTTTATTTTACATTATGCTACAGATATTTGAGATCTTTGGACAAAAGCAGATTATATAATTTTTAAAAGATGGCCTGCTGGGAAGATTCTTCCTCACGTTACATGCTTCCTTCTTCAAGTTGCACAATTGGATTGTAGAGTGGTATCAATGAGATTTCATTTGGGATATTGTATGTGACAGAACATCTAATCTGTAGCATGATCTTCATAACTGATTTTTAAAATGCAGAAGCAGAGTATGAAACTCCATTATACTTTCTGTATCTCCCTATTCGGAACCTCACAGTGAGGGATGTGCTGAAATGGGGTCTTAAAATGTTGTTATACAGGGAAATGGCATCAATTGCGGGCTCTTGTTACTGGAGCCCCGCAGTAATGGCCATCCCCCTCCCTCAGCCCACCAGCCCATTTGCTGTTTCCCCATTCCTGAGTCAATCAGCCGCTTTGACATGGCTCCATCACTCCCAGCACTCACAGTGCCAAACAAATAGAAAATTATTTCCCACTGGCAAACATGCTGTTTACTTTCCTGAAAAAATTGCACTTTTCAGCCTGACAGCTGATCAAGGGCTCTCCCCACTGCTGTCAGCAGGAAGAAGTGTTTAAACACAGGGATGGGAGTTTAAACATTTTCTCATTATCAGAGAATAAAAAAAATAAAATAAAAATATAAAAAAATGCAACCATCGAGAGCCACAGACCACCCGCTGTGAGAGTAATGAAGCTGTGTCTCATGACCAGAATGAGAGGACTTTTATCTCTGTCCCTCGTATCATTACTGAGGTGACACCTTCACATGATCCAAGTCAGGCCTTTTTATCTGTGCTTCCCAAATGCAGTCGCAGGTTTTCTGTGGGTTTCTTCTTCTTCTTCGGAAAGAATATTGCCCATCTTGTGCCATTATGGCGAGAGTTGTGTCAGCATTTATGCTGGAGATCTGAGGCTTAGTTTTTTCTTCTTCTTTTGGGTTGTTTAAATTGGCCACAAAGTGTGGTCTGTGCTAATGGGAGGAAAGTGACAGATGGAAATAGAATTTGATTTATTTATTTGAAAATATACAGGCACATTTGAGAAGAGAAACAATAAAGCTGCTAATTTCTGTAAAAAGATATTTGGCATGTGCAGCTTAAGATTCATTGCATGTAATTCAACGAAACTCCATGTGTGACTTTTTAAAAAATCTTACAAAAAGAGGGGGAACGATTTAGTCCATTTTAATTATACTTCCTTCCTTCCTCCACCACAATTTTCAGCATGTAATTAAGTTCTCCAAAAGTGGATTTACTGTGCTAGTGTGATAGGGTGGTTTGTTAGAAATCCTCAGTGTTAGGCTCAAAAGTAAAATAAAGTTAGTTCCTTAGATTTCCATCTGACATGATAGACTGCTTTTTTCTAACTCCCTCTCTGTCTCCCATTTTTCACCACCCCTATTGAGGAAAAAATGACATTTATTATTTACTAGCCATCCCCTACCACGCGTTGCTGTGGCCCACATGGGAGTTCTGTGTGGGAGGTTTGGCCCAATTCTATTGTTGGTGAGGTTCAGAATGCTCTGTGATTGTAGGTGAACTATAAATCCTAGCAACTACAACTCCCAAATGTCAAGATCTTTTTTCTCTCCAAACTCCACCAGTGTTCACATTTGGGCATATTGGGTATTGGTGCCAAGTTTGGTCCAGATCCATCATTGTTTGAGTCCACAGTGATCTCTGGATGTAGGTGAACTACAACTCCAAAACCAAAGGACACTGCCCACCAAACCCTTCCAGTATTTTCTGTTGGTCATGGGAGTCCTGTGTGCCAAGTTTGGTTCAGTTCCATTGTTGGTGGGGTTCAGAATGCTCTTTCATTGTAGGTGAACTATAAATCCCAGCAACTACAACTCCCAAATAACAAAATCAATTTTTTGAGTGAGGGGCATACATTGGGTTGTTAGGTGTCTTGTGTCCAAATTTGGTGTCTATTCGTCCAGTGGTTTTTGACGAAGTTTGCCCCAATTCTGTCGTTGGTGGAGTTCAGAATGCTCTTTGATTGTAGGTGAACTATAAATCCTAGTAACTACAACTCCCAAATGTTAAGGTCTATTTCCCCCAAACTCCATCTGTGTTCATATTTGGGCATATGGAATATTTGTGCCAATTTTGGTCCAGATCCATCATTGTTTGCATCCACGGTGCTCTCTGGATATAGGTGAACTACAACTCCCAAACTCAAGGTCAATGCCCACTAAACCCTTCTAGTGTTTCTGTTGGTCATGGGATCCTGTGTGCCAAGTTTGGTTCAATTCCATCATTGGTGGAGTTCAGAATGCTCTTGGATTGTAGGTGAACTATAAATCCCAGCAACTACAACTCCAAAATGACACAATCCATTTTTTGAGTGAAGAACATACATTGGGTTGTTAGATGTCTTGTGTCCAAATTTGGTGTCAATTCGTCTAGTGGTTTTTGAGTTCTGTTAATCCCACAAACGAACATTACATTTTTATTTATATAGACTAGCTGTAACCGCCACATGTTGCTGTGGCCAACCTTCCCCTCCCTCTTTCCCCCCTCCCTCCCTCCCTCCCTCCCTCCCTCCCTCCCTCCCGCTTTCCTTCCTTCCTTCCTTCTTTCCTTCACTTTTTTCTTTCCTTCTCTCCTTCCTTTCTTCCTTCCTTCCTTCCTTCCCTTCCTTCCCTTTTTCCTTCCTTCCTTCCAGATTTGCCATGGCCTTCTTCTGACAGAGCTCAAGTCCCAGCTGCTAGTCCCAATATTAGAGTAGATCTTTTCACTCAGTTGTGAGATGGTAAATCCACACCTACAGAAAGTCCACTCAAACAATGGATCTATCCTGGTTTGGATTAGGAATTGGAGTTAAGTCATTATCCATTGATAACCTCTTTTACAAGCCTGTAGCCAAGGGGGTGGGTGGGTTTTAGGGCAGGGGTCCACAAACTTTTTAAGCAGAGGGCCAGGTCACAGTCCCTCAAACTGTTGGAGGGCCGGATTATAATTTGAAAAATAAAACATGAATTCCTGTGCACGCTGCACATATCTTATTTGTAGTGTAATAAACACTTAAAAACAATACAATAATTAAAATGAGGAACAATGTTAACAAATATAAACTTATTAGTATTTCAATGGGAAATGTGGGCCTGCTTTTGGCCGATGAGATAGGATTGCTGTCATTTCAGACTTAGGTTGACCCTGAGCAAGGGCCGGGTAAATGACCTTGGAGGGCCGCATCTGGCCCCTGGGTCTTAGTTTGAGGACCCCTGGTTTAGGGGGTCAAACCACACACACACCCCAATTTTTTAGGTAAAAAGACCTTGGTTTACTCATGAATTTTAACTGGTTAACCAAATACCCATGCCAAGTCTATGAGAAGCAAAAATTAGAGTCCTTCCAGGACTGCAACCACTAACTAAACCAAATTTTGACCATTCACAGTATCATTACCTACCTTTTTACCAATTTACATTGCAATGGCAGCGATAGCTGGCATAGTGGAAACTGCCAAAATGTGGTAGCCAGCATGCAAAGCCTAAGGCATGGGGTGGGACGGGATATGGATTTGACCTGGATAGTAGGTGGAAACTGAGGAAGCTGGAAACTGACGTGTCTCCTGCTGGTTCATCTAATCCAGTGGTTCTCACCCTGTGAGTCCCCAGATGTTTTGGCCTTCAACTCCTAAAAATCCTACAGCCGGTACATTGACTGGGATTTCTGGGAGTTGTAGGCCAAAACACCTGGGGACCCACAAGTTGAGAACCACTGATCTGATCTAAGCCCTGCCAAAGAAACCATGAGCAGAGAGAAGAAACTGTGAACAAGAGTGTTTCTGATGACCAAGTAAAATCTAAGTTAGTGCAAAACTCTGAACTCTGATGCAACATAATTTTGCTCAAATTTAATACGGAATTTTGACATGATTTGGACATGGCACAATCACAAAAACAGCCAGTTACCTAATCAGCTGTGGCAAGACCATGTCTTTAAAAATATTTTTAGGTTATAAATTACACTATATAACACATTTTGAAAAAAAAATCTGTTCCTGTTTTGAAAGTCTTATTTCCTGTTTAATTATGTGGTACTTACTTGGAAAGTAGTTGTTTATGCTCCAGAAACTTCATTTTGTGGCTGCCGCAAACTATGTTGCATTGATGTATTGTTGAAGGCTTTCATGGCCAGAATAACTGGGTTGTTGTAAGTTTTTTGGGCTGTATGGCCATGTTTGAGAAGCATTCTCTCCTGACATTTTGCCTGCATCTATGGCAGGCATCCTCAGAAGTTGTGAAATCTGTTGAAAGCTAGGCAAGTGAGGCTTTCCAACAAACCTCACAACCTCTGAGGATGCCTGCCATAGATGCAGGCAAAACATCAGGAAAGAACATGGCCATACAGCCCCAAAAGCTTACAACAACCCCATATTGCATTGGTTGAGATGCTATGAGATATTCACTGAAAAACTAGACAAAATATGCTGCAGGATGTCCTGCAAAAACCAAGTTTTAAAAAGTAATAAACTTTTCCCATGTTTTTATGATAGAACCAATTAGGAAACAACATCTATAACCTAGGAACAAAATCATATTACGTGGTATTAGTAATAAAGATAAATTCTGCAGACTTGTGTATAAATTTGCTAATTATATTCATCATCTCTATATTTAATTCTCCCAGTTTGTGGTAGTAACTGGAGAGGAACAAGTTTCTTTTGGAGTAGTGGATGAAAACATGTTGATGCAGCAAGAGCAAGTTTGATTTTTCTTGTTCTTGCTGGATAAATTCTGACACAGTGAGAATGTACTATCCCTGAAAGAGTTCAAAGAGGCTCCAACCAGTAGCACCCTCCACCTATATCTACACACATCAGAAGTCACTGAACAGCACTTTTCTTATTGATATTCTGTCATTCTGTCAAGAAAGCAGAGATCAAGGAGATTAAACACATAGTTCTGATTCATGGATAAAATGCTGGCCTACACATATGATTTCTGTGGCCCCAAATCCTTTATTGGACCTGTGCAAACTCTCTTTTATTTTCAAAAGGGCATGTGTTTTGGAGGGGACCAAAGAAGTCAACTGAATGTCATAAAATCATTTGCCCGCTAGGCGCGTTTCTAATGCGCTGCTGGTGTGGAATCGGTGTAATGATAATCCCCTTAGTGGCAGCAGAAGGTCCCCTTAGGAAACTATAACAAATATTAAACAATTCCTTTTGTTGACTTTATCCAAGAAGCCATCTTCCCTGGAGGCTCAGCTCAACTTTAGATTAATCCTCTCCTTCCCCCAGGAGTCCTTTTGTTGGGAAAGATCGGAAACAAACCCCAAGAATGACAAGTCTGTCTCTAAGCCTTGGATCAGTTGCCGCATTCTTAAAATTATCAGCTCCCATCTGTTCTGTTTGTTCAGCCAATGATCTGGTCCAGGGATATCTCTATTAAGAAACAATTGGATTTATCCTAGAGGTCCAGTGATCAGGCTCGCACTGTTAACATCTTGGTTGCCAAGTCAATCTTTCTGACATGGCAAATGTGGGATAGCAGACAGACATCTGTAGTTTCCTCTTTCACTGACACATTTGCATGAAGGGAAGACCTGCCCATTTGCCAGATTCTTTCTAGTAGCCTCTTAAGATTCACTAAGCAAACTTATAAGAGCAATCTGAAGAATCAATGTATAGAGAATTATTTTCAATTGTTTTTAAAATGAAAAATATTTTTTCTCTTTCAATAATTATGTATCTTGCTTTTGTTTAGCCTGAATGGTGCCCCCGTTGGCGCAGTGGGTTAAACCCCTGTGCCGGCAGGACTGAAGACCGACAGGATGCAGGTTCGAATCCGGGGAGAGGCAGATGAGCTCCCTCCATCAGCTCCAGCTCCTCATGTGGGAACATGAGAGAAGCCTCCTACAAGGATGATAAAACATCAAAAAAATCATCCAGGCGTCCCCTGGGCAACGTCCTTGCAGACAGCCAATTCTCTCACACCAGAAGCGACTTGCAGTTTCTCAGGTCGCCCCTGACACGACAAAAAAAAAAGTCTGAATTAAACCTGAACCCAACTGCAGCCCGGCAGCCCCAGTGCAGCATGGTTGATGTACAGCACCCTATACTAGCCAAGCTCTGCTTCATTTGCACCTTTAACACAACTTTGTTGACCTTATCAGATGGGATTGTTTTTGGTTGCATATTCCAGTTCCTCTGCACGAACTCTCCTTTGCAATGGAGACTTCCAGCTCCCACCCCAAGGCATAGAACTACTTCCGGCGGGGCTTCATCTCAAAACTGTAGAGGAACCGTTATATGCCACCACTGCAGCAACACGAGAGGATTTCTGTGTTGCATTGGGGTCAACAGGGGGAAGCACAGCCATGGATGCTTCCCTCAGTGGGAAATAGTGGCGAAGCTGGGCAATGCGGGATGTGGGGAGACAGGTTCCAGCATGGCAATTCCGTGATGATTCCGGTGGCACGTATGATGAGGTCATATAGAATCATAGAATCATAGAGTTGGAAGAGACCTCATGGGCCATCCAGTCCAACCCCCTGGCAAGAAGCAGGAAAACTGCATTCAAAGCACCCCCGACAGATGGCCATCCAGCCTCTGTTTAAAAGCTTCCAAAGAAGGAGCCTCTACCACACTCTGGGGCAGAGAGTTCCACTGCTGAACAGCTCTCACACTCAGGAAGTTCTTCCTAATATTGAGATGGAATCTCCTTTCCTGTAGTTTGAAGCCATTGTTCGCATCCTAGTCTCCAGAACAGCAGAAAACAAGCTTGCTCCCTCCTCCCTATGACTTCCTCTCACATATTTATACATGGCCATCATGCCTCCTCTCAGCCTCCTCTTCTGAACGTTAAGCATTCCCAGCTCTTTAAGCTGCTCATCATAGGGCTTGTTCTCCAGACTCTTGATCATTTTAGGACTCTTGATATATTCCAGCTTATCAACATCTCCCTTCAATTGTGGTGCCCAGAATTGGACACAGTATTCCAGATGTGGTCTAACCAAGGCAGAATAGAGGGGGAGCATGACTTCCTTGGATCTACACACTAGACTATTGATGCAGGCCAAAATCCCATTGACTTTTTTTGCCACCACATCACATTGTTGGCTCATGTTTAACTTGTTGTCCACAAGGACTCCAAGATCTTTTTCACACGTACTGCTCTCGAGCCATGCGTCCCCATTCTACATCTTTGCATTTCATTTTTTCTACCTAAGTGGAGTATCTTGCATGTGAGCATGTGGTTCAAGTACCATATGGCGGTGACACTGTTTTTGAGTCTCCAAAAGCTGACAATTATGCTGCATTGTAAGGAAAAATTTAGTCTCCTTTGGCTAGTAAGTATCAGCAATTCTCTCAAGCAGAGATGATCAATAGCATTCATTGCCCACCCCCTCCACTCCTTTATTCTTCACCAAAACTTGCTAGAACTGATGGGATGGTGGCTTTTCTCATATGGAGCAAAGAGATCAAACATTTCTGGTTTCAGCTTCACTCCTGGGACTGTGAAGATGGACTGCTCTATGAAGAAAACAAAAGGGAAAGTATTAGTGGAAGTATAGCTTCCCAAATAAGAGGGTATTGGAGCAAAACTATCTTTAATAGAGGGCAACCATTGCTGTTTTGGAATAAAGCTCTTCCCTGCAATGCCACTCCACCTGGGAATGCTGCATGAATTGCCCTCACAGATGCGAATAGAAGGATGTGTTAAGAGGAAATAATTATTTCACTAATATTTGTGTTTCCATGAGAGAACACCTAAGGGATTGCAACAGAGCTAGTTTCCTTTATTGCAGGTCTGCACAAACCGTGGCCCTCCAGCTGTTTTGGCTTCCAACTCCCAGAGTTCCTAGTCATTGGACAAGCTGGCCAGGGCTTCTGGGAGTTGGAGGCCAAAACAGCTGGAGGTTGTGCAGACCTGCGCTCCGTATAAGGAAATAAAGTGGGTTGGGCAGTCTATTATTTATTTATTTTATTTCAAACATTTGTATCCCACTCTTCTCAACCCTCGAGGGAGGTCTCAGGGTGGCTTACAACTAGCAACAATTCAATGCCAACACACATATCATAACAATGTAATACAAGTTAAGCATTAATTAAAACATTAAAATATAAAATATCCATTTTTGTTTTTAAAGGCAAAGGGCTAATGAAAAATATTGGCAAGCTTAGTATGGATTTCCAGTAATAAATGTTAGCCTCATATATTAATAATAATAATAATAATAATAATAATAATAATACACTTTATTTATACAGCTACCATCTCCCTAATGAGGACCCGGGGCGGCTAACATGAGGTCAAGCTCAAAAGATACAATACATCACAGCAAAATACAGAATGCAACCCCCCCCCCCAAAAAAAAAACCCCAACAAAACTTACATTAGAAAATAAACAATAGTAGCAAAACACACAATGAAACAAATTAACACAATATAAAATCGAACAGGATGGGCAGGCCAAATGGACAAGATAAAATGATAAAACCCTGGGAGAGGTAGGAGTAGAAAAAGTATAAGTGAGGGGAGCCCAAGAAGAATGAAAACAGTGGGGTAAGGCTTTCAGATTAGAGCAGGGGAAAGAGGAAAGCATTGGAGGGGTGGAGATTACAATGCAGAAGATATGTATTTGACAATGGAATATGCTGCCACCTCTGCATGTCTCTAAGCAGAGGCTGTATGACCATCCGTCATGAGGGCTCTGATAGTGTACCCCTGATGTCATAGCTCGGTTGGACTGGATGCCCTCTTGGGTCTCTCTCAACCATGACTCCGTGTTGGACTGTGACTCCCATCATCCCCATCTGATGATAAATGTGTAGTGGGTGGGAGTTTTGGAATGTGCCATGCTTTCATCCTCAAATTTATGAGAATTGTAGTCCGGCACAGAATCATAGCTGGAAGAGACCCCCAAGCGCCATTCAAGCCAACCCTATTTCCGCCAGGTAGGTGGACACCATCAAAACATCCCCCAACAAATGACCATCCAACCTCTGCTGAATAACATCCACAGATTGGAGCTGAAATCCAACAAATGTGCCAGCTGACAGTTTTGAAAGTATGCATTGCTCAGTCCTTTCTGGGAAAGTAACGACTTTTAGGATTCTTTTGAATCAGCTCAAATTGTCTACTTGAGCTAGAAATTTCTTCATCCATACCATCATTCCTGCATTGTCTCATAATTTCATGCTAAAGTATAAATGGTGCAGTGGTAGAAGCACCAGAGCCAGTAGTGATACTGATTGTGAGATTCTGGAAGTTATTGTTCCAAAATTTAACTTTTCAAAGTTAAATTTAACGTCTCAGACCAGCAATAAATTGACCCCCTGTGCATGAATCTTCAGTTATCCCAAATCCCCAGAAACTGACATGGGGTGCTCATTGCATGTCACAAGAATTGCCAAAGCCAACCCAACAACTCACAAACCTGTGATTTTGTACTCTCAAGATAATGTGCAGTGAGGGCACTGATGCATCATCCTCGCAGTGAGATGTGCAAGATGTAATTGTTGGTAGCACTGATAGGAGTTCTCTGTTATCATGCAAACCTAAACACATATATTAAAAAGGAGTGACTTGCTATCTCGCCAGATTAGGCAGGAACTGCTGAATCACTGTCCTTGGCTCCAGTAATCAACTGCTTATCAGACTAAACTGCCAGGTTTTTAGCAGCAGAAGTCTTTGTTTTCCTTCAAAGGCTTTCCCGGTCACCTTTGTTTACAGCCTTCCTATGAGGACATTGCTGACAATCCTAGCATTAAAAAAATGTAGGTCACATTTCTCTAAGCATCAGGCTTGGCTTGGCACTCTTTCAACTCATGTTTTCCCTCTTAGGTTTCTACCTTTCTATCAGCACACTGGGGCCCCATCTACACTGCCATACAAAATCCAGCTGATCTGCTTTGAAGTGGATCATATGGCAGTGTAGACTCATATAATCCAGTTCGAAGTAGATAATGTGAAGTATCTGATTTGATAATCTGAATGATATGGCAGTGTAGAAGGGGATTGGGTTACCACAGGCTGTTGTTTTTCTTATTGGTTTATTTATTATTTATTTATTTCAAATATTTGTACCCCATCCTTCTCTACCTCCAAAGGGGGGCTCAGGGCAGCTTACAGTCAGCAACAATTCGATGCCCCCCATATACAACAGATAAAACAACAGTTACATAATAAGTAAAATATTAAAATTAGATTAAAAAGCATTTAAAATTGTGCAAATTGAATTTGTTGGCATGTCTAAGGTTAAGTTCTACGAATGACAACTCAATCCAAAGCCTTTCCACAGTCCATTTTCCATAGCATTGTTGTCATTTTTATTGTCAGCCTGCTATCCGAATGCCTGGTCCCATAGCCACATCTTCAACTTTTTCCTGAAGGAAAGGAGGGAAGCCATTGACCTAATTTCGCTGGGAAGCTAGTTCCATAGGCGGGGGGCCACCGTCGAGAAGGCCCTGTCCCTCATCCCCACCAAGCGCGTTTGTGACAAAGGTGGGATCAAGAACAGGGCCTCCCCGGAAGATTGTAAGTTTTGAGGTGGGACATAGGGGGAGATATGTTCGGACAAGTAAGCTGGGCCAGAACCATATAGGGCTTTATAGGTCAATACCTTTATAGGTTTACCAATCTCTCTGTGAGTCCAACTACTTCTGATGCCAACTGTAATTTGGCTATATACTTGAATTGATATACATTCCAAATTTATTACTATTGTTGTTTTTGTTGTTGTTGTTCATTCATAGAATCATAGAATCAAAGAGTTGGAAGAGACCTCATGGGCCATCCCGTCCAACCCCCTGCCAAGAAGCAGGAATATTGCATTCAAATCACCCCCTGACAGATGGCCATCCAGCCTCTGTTTAAAAGCTTCCATAGAAGGAGCCTCCACCACACTCCGGGGCAGAGAGTTCCACTGCTGAACGGCTCTCACAGTCAGGAAGTTCTTCCTCATGTTCAGATGGAATCTCCTCTCTTGTAGTTTGAAGCCATTGTTCCGCGTCCTAGTCTCCAGGGAAGCAGAAAACAAGCTTGCTCCCTCCTCCCTGTGGCTTCCTCTCACATATTTATACATGGCTATCATATCCCCTCTCAGCCTTCTGGTATCAAGGTAAATTCGTTCAGTTGCTTCCAACTCTTCATGACCTCATGGACCAGACCACGCCAAAGCTCCCTGTCTGCCATCACCACCCCCAGCTCCTTCAAGTTCAAGCCAATCACTTCAAGGATACCATCCATCTATCTTGTCCTTGGTCGGCACCTCTTCCTTTTTTTCTTTCATTTTCCCCAGCATCATTGTCTTCTCCAAGCTTTCCTGTCTTCTCATGATGTGGCCAAAATACTTCATCTTCACTTCTAATATCCTTCCCTCCAGTGAGCAGTTGGGCTTTATTTCCTGGAGTATGGACTGGTTGGATCTTCTTGAGGTCCAAGGCACTCTCAGAACCTTCCTCCAACACCACAATTCAAAAGCATCCATCTTCCTTCACTCAGCCTTCCTTATGGTCCAGCTCTCATATCCATAAGTTGCTACAGGGAATACCATTGCTTTAACTATGAGGATCTTCATTGCCAGTGTGATTATTACTATAATTGTATCTATTCTTGTGAGTTGTTCTTCTCTGGATGACTACTCTTGTATTTACTGTTGGCAGATCCATCTTTCAGCCTCTTCAGCTGTGATCCTTGAAAGGGGCTTTTTCAAAGTCATGGCTACTTGTGCTTCTTCTGAGCATAACCTGGAACTGCAACATGTGCAGCTGACCAGAGAGATGATCCTAAAAAGTTTCCATAACTGTGGAGCCTTTGAGATGAGCAGCTCTCCTTGGACTTTGTTGCTTTCTACAGATATCATGAGGAGAAGGCTTATGGGTGCATCCGACCCCTTCTACCCTGCCATACAATCCAGATTATCAAAGCAGATAATCCACATTACTGCTTTGAACTGGATCATATGAGTCTACACTACAGGTAATCTGGATGATGATGATGATGATGATGATGATAATGCGTAAAGACCTTGGCCTGCACTTAAACACAATCGGCGCTGACAAAATTACCATCTGCCAGCTGGAGAAGTCCACCTTACTGGGATCTGCGTGTATTATTAGTGGATACACAGTCCTATACACTTGGGAAGTGTCCGACGTGTGATCCAATTCAACAGCCAGCAAAGTGTCTGCTGTGGACTCATCTTGTTGTGTTTCAAATAATAATAATAATAATAATAATAATAATAATAATAATAATAATAATAATAACTTTATCTTTCTACCCCGCCTCCATCTCCCTGAAGGGACTCATCATGGAGCAATGCGCAGGCAACATACAATTAAAAACAGAACAACAAAATATAAAAAGCATAAAAACAACAAACATCATAAACAATAAAAGCAAGCATCATAAGCAACAACATAGGTACCATGTGAAGGGGCCCAAGAGTGCCCTATCTCCAAAATATGACACAAGGTAGGCAAATCAAATTTGGCCTACAGCCCTTTGTGTTCCCCCAGAATTGTGACCTTCCAAAGATGGTTGGGCCCCTTCCATACACCCCTCTATCCCAGAATATCAAGGCAAAAAATCCTACAATATCTGCTTTGAACTGGGTTATCTGTGGGCCCTTCCACACATCCATATATCCAGAATATCAAGGAGGGAAATCTGACAATATCTGTTTTGAACTGGGTTATCTAAGGGCACTTCCACACAGCCCTATATCCCAGAATATCAATTATTATTATTATTATTATTATTATTATTATTATTATTATTATTATTTGCATTTGCATTTGCATTTGCATTTGCATTTGCATACTGCTTTTCTCACTCCTGGGGGAACTCAAAGCGATTTACAACATAATAAATGGCAAATCCGATGCCTTGCATATATATAAAAATATCACCTATCTAAATCAATAACACATAACTATAGATAGAAACCATCAAGGTAGAAAATCCCACATTATCTGAGTTCAAAACAAATATTGTGGGATTTTCTGCCTTGATATTCTGGGATATAGGGCTGTGTGGAAGGGTCCCGAGTCCACACTGCCATATATTCCAGAAAATGTGGGATTTTATTCAGCTGTGTGAAAGGGGCCTAAGTCCACACTCAGATAATGTGGGATTTCCTGCCTTGATATTCCGGGATATAGGGCTGTGTGGAAGGGCCCTGGGACTGTAGTGTAACCCAGGCAAAAGACAGCTGTAGTGAAGGGAAGAGAATGACTGTCTGTTGTTGTAGGTTTTTTTGGGCTATATGGCCATGATCTAGAGGCATTTTCTCCTGACGTTTCGCCTGCATCTATGGCAAGCATCCTCAGAGGTAGTGAGGTCTGTTGCAAGTAGGAAAATGAGTTTATATATCTGTGGAATGACCAGGGTGGCACAAAGGACTTTTGTCTGTGTAATGTTGGTTTCCATCCTTCCTTTCGTAGTTCCCTTATATCACGATGGAAAACAATTCAGAAACTTTCAAAAGTTTCCTTTTTCCCTGTGTGTGTATATCTGTATATAAATTAGGAGTAAAGTTGGGATTTTCTAACATAGGTTCCTATCCTTATAGAATTCTTATCTGGAAATTCTCTTTATAAAATGCCAGGAGCCCCAGAAAAAAAATAATTTGGCATAACAGTAGTGGGAATGCAGCCTGCTAATCAAAAGGATTCAAATCTTTCTATGTGCTGCCAAGCTCTCCTCTTCCCACCCAGTGGAGGGGGAGACAGGGAGGGAGAAAGAGACAAAAAGACGAGGGAACTGAAGGCATGGAGCTTCTCTTCTTCTCCACAATCTTAACAAATGCAAAAGCTTCCACTCCACTGACTCCTCATTAACTTACCGAATCTGACAGTCTAATTATCGCAGCTGCTTTGCGCTTAGAATAAATAAATATGAGAGTGGATGTTTAAAGAAAATGGGAAGGGAAATGCCATCATCCAGACAGTAGAGAGGGAGGGAGGGAGAGGGGGAGATTGTTTTAAATTTTTATATCCAAAGATATTTAGAGCATTTTGGGGGAAAGATACTAAGATAGTTGTCTTTCAGGCTAATTGAGTTCCTCCGTTTGTGGTTGCTCCCTTGTCACCGTCTCCAGTGTTCACTTTCAAACTTTTCTTTTGTGAAATCAGTTCTCTGTATCAGTTTTACTCCTCGGTGCCCACACGTGGATGGTGACAGGAAGACTCATTTTTGCACAGCGATTTGTAATTCAACTCTACACGTCACTCCCAATGCTTGGGAAAGTTCCTTTTGGAAGTATGACTCAGAAAAGGAACTTTCCTGTGCTGTACTCCCTAACAGCATCCCTCGCATCACGCAGCCAGAGAGAGGGATATTAGTTGGACTTCAAATGTTTGTGGTTGTTTTGTGGGCAGGTTTGGGGACATGTAGCATAACATTTTAAAGCTGGTTTGTGAACCATAAAAATGTCACTTGTCTCTGGCATAGACTCAGATGGAATGGCACAGTTTGTATAGTTCACTGAGTGTTTTTAGGGGTGCTTTTGCTTTTATTAATTGAAGCTGCTATTTATTTATTTTTTGTCGTGTCAGGACTTGAGAAACTGCAAGTCGCTTCTGGTTTGAGAGAATTGGCCGTCTGTAAGGACGTTGCCCAGGGGACGCCCGGATGATTTGATGTTTTTATCATCCTTGTGGGAGGCTTCTCTCATGTCCCCGCATGAGGAGCTGGAGCTGATAGAGGGAGCTCATCCGCCTCTCCCCAGATTTGAACCTGCGACCTGTCAGTCTTCAATCCTGCCGGCACAGGGGTTTAACCCACTGCGCCATCGGAGGCTCCTATTAAGCTGCTATTAAGACTGTAGTACAGCCTTAGTGGACCGGGACATCTGTAGGGATACCAAGGTGCTTGTTTATAAAGCTATTGTCCTCTCTATACGCCTGTGAGACGTGGACTGTCTACAGACATCACTCTAAACACCATCGCAGAAGCATACGAGAAGCTCGGCCTGTCATTGAACATCGAGAAAACCAAAGTGCGCTTCCAGCAGTCACCAGCCAATCAGCCAATCCCTTTCCAATGCCAGAGATACAGCTTAATGATGTAACATTAGAAAATGTTGACCATTTCTGCTACCTTGGCAGCCATTTCTCCACCAAAGTCAACATCGACACTGAAATACAACACTGCCTGAATTCTGTGAGTGCAGCATTTTTTCCGAATGAAGCAGAGAGTGTTTGAGGACTGGGACATCCGTAGGGATACCAAGGTGCTTGTTTATAAAGCTATTGTCCTCCCAACCTTGCTATACGCCTGTGAGACGTGGACTGTCTACAGACGTCACATGAAACTCCTGGAATGATTCCATCAGTGCTGCCTCTGGAAAATCCTGCAAATCTCTTGGGAAGACAAGCGGGTAAAGGTCAGCGTGCTGGAAGAAGCAAAGACCACCAGCATTGAAGTGATGGTCCTCCGCCATCAATTCCGCTGGACCAGTTGTCTGGATGCCTGACCACCATCTCCCAAAGCAGTTGCTCTACTCCGAACTCAAGAATGGAAAATGGAATGTCGGTGGGCAGGAAAAGAGGTTTAAAGATGGGCTCAAAGACAACATTAAAAACTCTGATATAGACACTGAGAACTTGAGCGCTCCAGCTGGAGGTGAGCTGTGACCAGCAGTGCTGTAGAATTTGAAGAGGCACGAATGGAGGGCAAAAGAGAGAAACGTGCCAAGAGGAAGGTGCATCAAGCCAACCCCGGCCGAGACCGCCTTCCACCTGGAAACCAATGCCCTCACTGCGGGAGAAGATGCAGGTCAAGAATAGGGCTTCACAGTCACCTATGGACCCACCAGTACACTGATCTTGGAAGGCTATCCTACTCGGGCAATGAGGGATCGCCTAAGTAAGTAAAGCTGTAGTTTGAAGACTATTTCTCTTTGTGCTTCTCTTTTCTCTTGCTACAAATCCCTCCGTCTTTCCTTTTATTCTCATTAGAGAAACCAAATGAGTACAAGCAACTTGGGTGGGACCTTTAGTGAAAGAACAGTGCAAAGAGGAAGGAATAAGAAGCCCTCTACCCCTGTCTTGATCTTCCCTTTCAAATAGCATCAATAACCACTGTCCTTCATTAAGTGGCATCAGATAATCCTCGGGTACTGGCCTCAGGCTCCTATACTGTAATACAGAGTGATAAACCCTTGGTGCCCCCTAGAAAAAGAAAGTTGGCACCATGCTGAGAAACCCGAATAGGGTTATCTCATTTTTTTGTTTTTCAGTTTGCACCCGAAACTTAAGCTCTTTAGCACAACAGTATCTCCAGTTTGATCTGGATATCTCTTTCAGTATTTCAAGTACAGAGTTATCAATACACTGGCTCCATGTACTAGTTTTCTGATTTGTTAGCTTTACTGTTGTCAAAAACTGAGAATCCCAGACACCTGGACAAAAGAACGATTACCTTCCACTCAGAGACCAGCCTTTCCTAAAGTTCAGAGAAAAGTATATTAGTTGGATTCCAATAAAAGTGAACATTTTCTCTCTTCCCAATGGCTCTGTAATGATATCTAGTCAGAGGCCAGGATATTGACATGAAATAATTTTAGAATTAATTCTCTATATTCTCTGAATTTCAAAACTCTGTGTAGTTGGGTAAAATATAACTGAGGGGAACCAGCATGGTCAAGTAGTTTGAGGCTTGGACTATGGCTTTCGAAATCAAGGTTCAAATCCCTGTTGAGCCACGAAGCCTGTTGGGTGCCCTTGGGCAAGTCACGCTCTCTCGGCCTCATAGGAAGGTAATGATAAACCAATTCTAAACAAATCTTGCCAAGAAAAGTGTGATAGGCTCACCTTAGGATCACCATAGGTCAGAAACAACTCGAAGGCACACAAGAACAAGAAAAATGTAACTTATTGAATTAGATTGAGTACACTATGTAACATGTTTTTTGTTCCTGGCTTATAAATGTCATTTCCTAGTTGGTTCTATCATAAAAACATGGAAAAGGTTTATTAAACTGCAAAAACTTTGTATTGTCGAAGGCTTTCGTGGCTGGAATCAATGCTTCTAGAACATGGCCATACAACCCAGCAAAAACTGTTTTTGTGGGACATCCTGCAGCAAATTTTTTTTGCTATAGTTTTTCAATGAAGACCATATCTCACCTAGTCTCAACCAATTCAACCTAGTTTGTGGCAGCCACAAAAACAAAGTTTCTGGAGTATAACAACTACTTTCAAAGTCAATACCACACAATTAAACAGGAATAACACTTTCAAACCAGGAACAGAAAAAAAATTCAAATTTTGTTATATAGTGTTATTACTGCTACTACTATTACTACTACTTCCCTTTCGCTGCCTCCTCCTCCTCCTCCTCCTCCTCCTTTGTCTTCATTTTGTGTTTACAAATGTTGCTTTCCTTCCATTTGTTTCTCCCCATCAAATAGACTTATTTTTTTATAGTTGTACATTTGGCAAAGTTATTTTATAAAACGATATTTCTCGTGAAATCTTTTTCCCTGGAAAGGACTAACTCCATTGTTACTAAGCTATTGTTTGTGTTCTTTGGTATTTACATAAGGTTTTGTCAGAGCTTGAAAATAATTTATTAAAAATTAATGTGTTGACCCAATTCATTCACATGTTCAACAACAACTTTAATATTTTTTATCTTATGATTAAACACCAACAAAGTTAAATTCTAGAGTAGCAATTAACAGCTTGAATTTATTATTATTTTTTAAGTCGGGGTAAGTTTTAAGTTAAGTAGCCATTTTGAATTAATGTATTGTCGAAGGCTTTCATGGCCGGAATCACTGGGTTGTTGGTTTTTTTCGGGCTATATGGCCATGGCCTAGAGGCATTCTCTCCTGAAGTTTCGCCTGCATCTATGGCAAGCATCCTCAGAGGTAGTGAGGATGCTTGCCACTACCTCTGAGGATGCTTGCCATAGATGCAGGCGAAACGTCAGGAGAGAATGCCTCTAGACCATGGCCATATAGCCCGAAAAAACCTACAACAACCCACATTTTGAATTATTTTTTATTAATATTTTAAATTTTAAAACTAACCTGATTATGGTAACTGAATGATTTTATAGCTGGAGCATAAATAGCCTAAGGGTACCAGACCCCAAATCTTGGAAGCTGTGCATTGTCTGCCCTGATTAGTACTTGGATGGGAGACTGCCAATGAATACTACGTGCTGTAAGCTATATTTCAGAGGAAGAAACTGGCAAGGCTACCTCGGAGTCTTCCATATGAAATTCATGAATTTGCCATAGATTGACAGGCGACTTGAAGGTGCATCAGTAATTAGTACAATGTCATAAAACTGATGACATTGTATGAATTCACATTTACAGTTGTTGCACCATTTTGCAACAGCAAAAATACTCTCAAAGACCCCTATATCCCTTTCATTACTCATCCTCTGTACCCCATTAACAGGAGATGGCTGATTGTATCATCATTCACCATACTGCTACCCAGAAGAAATACCTCTGTTGGGAGGACTGCATGGGTTAAAAGTTGGTTTTTGTGGGGTAAGCACTTGGAGCTATTCATTATTTATTTATTTACAGTATTTATATTCTGCAGGGGACTTAGGGCAGATTACAATGCAAATATACATGGAAAACATTCAATACCACAGACATACAACATATATAGACAGACACAGGGGCAATAATTAATAATAATAATAACAACAACAACAACAACAACAACAACAACAACAACAACAATAATATAAAATTCCAGCTTTCTGCCTTCATGGGGTAGGCTCGATTCCATCCACTTGTGACACCAAGTCCTTGATGGAGTGCTTCCTCATTCTTATGCATGCTGCTAGAAGGTTTTATGGTATCATAAATTAGTAGAATTAACCTCCCCACATAAAGCTGCACTTAAATTCCCTATTTGACAGATGCAACTGTATTTTGGGCTGCATAGGTCAACAGCAAGCTAGACTATTAACTTTTTTTCTTAAGTTCTGTTTCTTTAGGCTTTTGAGTGCCTTTAGCCTAGCATTGAACTCTTCAGCTGGACAAGTTAGATATTTTTTTTTCTTAAGTTCTGTTTCTTTAGGCTTTTGAGTGCCTTTAGCCTAGCATTGAACTCTTCAGCTGGACAAGTTAGATATTTCAGAATTTCAAACTCAACACTGGTCATCAATCAGTATTTTCTGGTGGAGGAATTTTTTTGTAAAGAAGGGGTGCATCAGTAGAAAAAGTCATCTCACTTCCTAGATCTGTAACATATGAATGCAATACTGTTGCATTTCATATACTGTATTGTATATCAAGATTTCTGATACCACTATATGAACTACATTCCACATAGAGGCATGAATAGAGGGAGATACATACCAAGAGGAAGGGGAGTCAAGCAAACCCTTGTTGGCAGGCATGTAGCCGGGGGCGGGGGGGGGGGGGGCTGAGGTTGTGGGGGGGCCGTTTATTGTTGTTGTGGTTTGTGTTGTTGAGTGGGCTTTCAGCCCGACCCCCCACTGCCCCGCCCCCGCCCTCCTCCCCCCCCCCCCCCCCCCTCCCCCCCCCCCACCCACCCCTCCCCCCCCCCTCCACCTCCCCCCCCCCCCCCTCCCCCCCCCCCCCCCCCCCCCTTCTAACCCCACCCCCCCCCCCTCCTCACCTTACCCCCAAGCCACGCCCCTTCTAAACCCATCCCCCCTCCCCTCCTCCCACCTTACCCCCAAGCCACGCCCCTTCTAAACCCATCCCCCCTCCCTCCTCACGTTACCTCCAAGCCACGCCCCCTTCTAAACCCATCCCCCCTCCCCTCCTCCCTCCTCACCTTACCTCCAAGCCCCCCCCCCCCCTCCCTCCCCCCCCCCTCCCCCCCCCCCTCCCACCCCTCCCTCCCCCTTTCCTCCCCCTCCCTCCCCCCCACACCCCCCCCCCCGAAATTCTCATGGTGGTACGAAAAGGCCTTACTGGTGCATTATTTAAACTGTTATGTTTATTCATATCATGATCTGATCACCATACTCAATATATCCCATATGCATGGGGGTATTGGGGTAACGATACAAAAGGTTTGCTAGGGTAGATCCTCTTTCACTCAGACTCAGCTCCCCCCGAAACAAACTCAGCCCCCCTCCCCCCGAATCGAAATCCTGGCTACGGCCTGCTTGTTGGGACTACCTTCCACCTGGAAATCTATGTCCTCACTGCAAAACACCATGTGGATCCAGAATAGGTCTCTACAGTCATTTACGGACCCACTGCCAAGACTTGGAAGACAATCATACTTGGAAGATAATCTTACTTGGAAGACAATCATACCCACTTGGAAGACAAGCATACTCGGCTATGAGTAATCACCTATAGATATAGGACCTCACCACATGGAGAAATTTCCTCAGCTGCTTTTCAAGCACGGAGAAGCATGGAACCAATAACATGACATTTAGGCACTTCTGGCCATTGTGCATAGCGAATCACTCCCCTCCTTGAAAATGCAGCTGAAGTGTCTGAGGGGGGAGCTCTGAACACAGGCGAGCAATCGTGTTCTGAGCTGCTAGAGCGCATCATGTCCCTAGTTTAAGCTGGAAAACACATGGGATGGGAAGTGTCTAACTTGCTCATCCCGTTTCGTCATCATGGAGGAGTGTTCCGATGGGTGGTCTTTTGGGAGGTGTGATAAGCATGGGGCTTGGAAAGAAAAACAGCAACCCATAGAAGTGTCTTAAGAAAGGGCCTTGAAAAGGAAAACGGCCTATAGAAGTGATGTCTTAAGAATTGAAGGATGCCTTGTGTCTCCTCTAAAAGAATAGGTTCAGCTAGAGATGGGAGGAGGCAATCCTATGTGATAGGGGCAGGTAAATTCTTTTACTTTTAAAAGGTAAAGGTTTTCCCCTGGCATTAAGTCCAGTTGTGTCCGACTCTGGGGGTTGGTGCTCATCTCCATTTCTAAGCCAAAGAGCTAGCACTGTCCGTAGACACCTCCAAGGTCATGTGGCTGGCATGACAGCATGGAGTGTCATTACCTTCCCGCCAGAGCGATACCTAGTGATCTACTCACAAGTTTCCCACCGAAGTGGAAATCATCTATCGGACAGCTGGCAAACTATTTGACATCAGCAGACTGAAAGCCAAAACCAAGGGTATAACAGCATACGTTATAGAACTCCAGTATGCTGATGACGACATCATCTGTGCGCATACAGAAAATCTACAAGCCACTCTAAACACCTTTGCAGAAGCATACGAGAAGCTCGGCCTGTCATTGAACATCGAGAAAACCAAAGTGCTGTTCCAGCAGTCACCAGCCAATCAGCCAATCCCTTTCCAATGCCAGAGATACAGCTTAATGATGTAACATTAGAAAATGTTGACCATTTCTGCTACCTTGGCAGCCACCTCTCCACCAAAGTCAACATAGACACCGAAATACAACACCGCGTGAGTTCTGCGAGTGCAGCATTTTTCCGAATGAAGCAGAGAGTGTTTGAGGACCAGGACATCTGTAGGGATACCAATAGTTTATAAAGCTACTGTCCTCCCAGCCCTGCTATACGCCTGCGAAACATGTACTGTCTACAGACGTCACATGCAACTCCTAGAATGATTCCATCAGCATTGCCTCCGGAAAATCCCGCAAATCTCTTGGGAAGACAGGCGGACAAACGTCAGCGTGCTGGAAGAAGCAAAGACCACCAGCATTGAAGCAATGGTCCTCTGCCATCAACTCCACTGGACCGGCCACATTGTCCGGATGTCCGACCACCGCCTCCCAAAGCAGTTGCTCTACTCCCAACTTAAGAACAGAAAACGGAATGTTGGTGGGCAGGAAAAGAGATTTAAAGATGGGCTCAAAGCCAACCTTAAAACTCTGGCATAGACACTGAGAACTTGAGCGCTCCAGCCGGAGGTCAGCTGTGACCAGCAGTGCTGCAGAATTTGAAGAGGCACGAATGGAGGGCAAAAGAGAGAAATGTGCCAAGAGGAAGGCACGTCAAGCCAACCCCGACCGAGACCGCCTTCCACCTGGAAACCAATGCCCTCACTGCGGGAGATGATGCAGATCAAGAATAGGGCTCCATAGTCACCTATGGACCCACCCTCGAGGATTATCCTACTTGGACAATGAGGGATCTCCTAAGTAAGTAAGTAAGTAAGTTTTCAAACTGCTATGATGGCAGAAGCTGGGGCTAACAGCAGGAGCTCACCCCATGGATTCAAACCTGCAACCTTTTGATCAGCAAGTTCAGCAGCTCAGCGGTTTAACCCACTGCACCACCAGGTCTCTTAAAGAGAAGGTTTCCCCCTTTTTTAAAAAAATAAGGTAAGATGGGGAGGGTAGAGAAAAGGCTTCCTGTGTAATGGTTTGGAACCTGGGTAACAATGCGGAGAAACTGAAGAGGGAAGCACGTGTGATGGGAAGACAGAACTCGAAACAAGACAATTGACAATTGAAAGGGACAATTGCCTTTATCTAGACACATGGACTCCCACAGTTCTCAATGTCCATGTGATAAGGTCCATAGATATTATAGTAAAGCTTTGTATAAATGCTAAGGAACACAGAGACATAAATTTCCTTTTTTAAACCTTTTGTGCTTTAAGCTTTTAAGATATACGGTATATATTTTCTCAAAATCATAATTATGACTTCAGGATATGAATAGGTCCACAATTTTGATTTAATTTGATTCTCCACATTGGAATTGTGGAGATGTGAGTATCCAGAAAAAACTGGGAAATTAGGATTTTCCCCTTTCCTCTAAAAAAAACCCCTTTCCTTTATGGAAAAATTGTGAAAATCGAAAAAAAGGACTCTTGCAAATTTCATTTTAAAATGATGAATAAAATGTTGAAAACAATGTGATCAAATATTTCCTTTACCAAACTATTCTTGAAAACAATTTAATAGGAAGACCTACATAAAACAAGGTACAGTTTCAGATCATTGCAACTTCTGATGTTGCTTTACTTTTATCATATCTTTTCATGTCAATGAGTACTTTGTCTACTTAAGACCGTGAAGGACTAGAGGAGACAAAATCATTCTCTTTGTTTTACTTGTATTAATAATTTCTTCTATTTTTTATTATTTTTGCTTGTTTCTAGTAAAAAAGCAAAACCAGATAAGATTTTTTACAATCTAAGTGTTCCTTACACGCTCTTGCCACTCTATCCATCTAACAAACAAACAAACAAACATTTGTTTTGCTGGGTTGTTGTAGGTTTTTTCGGGCTATATGGCCATGGTCTAGAGGCATTTTCTCCTGACGTTTCGCCTGCATCTATGGCAAGCATCCTCAGAGGTAGTGAGGTCTGTTGGAAGTAGGAAAAAGGGTTTATATATCTGTGGAATGACCAGGGTGAAAATGCCTCTAGACCATGGCCATATAGCCCGAAAAAACCTACAACAACCCAGTGATTCCAGCCATGAAAGAGTTCGACAGTACATTTGTTTTGCTGTTGTTGTCTGAATAAACTGCACTTTTAATATACTAGGCATTATTTTGTACCAAATTATATATAATATTATTTATGTTTCTAAAGTAATGAATTGTTTTCACTTAGGCTGAGCCCTTCCCCACAACTGTTTTGGAAAAAATGGACCACCAAAACTTCTATGTAGTTTAGTCTTCTATGGAATTATCCATCATGAATGTTGCAAGGTAGTGACATCTCCGGCACATCCTCTGTTTGGATATCAGCCAGCACACCAATGCCTTAAATCAAGAAATAGCTTTCTAAAATCTACAGAGATACTTGCAGGAACACCTCAGCAAGCGCGAGTCCAAAAGTGGCAGGTGTGCTGGCACGGCTGTGCCAGGAGTTTGAATTTCTTTTTCTTGCATGGCTAGTTTGTTTAAGCTTTATTTGGACCATGCATTTTGCAATAAGGTAGTTTCCCCCAGGTTGCAATCATAGGACCAACAACCTATCAATCATCATTAGAGCCTTTAGATCCGCCCCTTTCCCCAGGGTTTGGAGGGAAAAGGGGACTTTCCGTTCAGTTTTTACAGAGAAGCCTTACAGACATGACGTTGTGGGCTTCTCTCTCTCTCCCACCTGTGAAAGGCTTCAATTTTCACAAAGCTCTGGGGAGAAAAGTTACAGCTCTTACAGTCAGCTTCACTGGAAAATAGAGGAGTCCTTTTTATCTTGGAAAATCTACAGAAACTTTGCCTGGCAGGGACCACTCAGGTTATCCATAACGCAGATTGAAGCCAGGAGTGGGGGCCTCACGCCTCACGCCAGCAAAGGTAAAGTAAAGATTGCCCAGGGAGGGGTCTAAAGATTTCCCTTAAAGAAGAAAGAAGCGGTTTATCCTCAGTTGCCTGCCCCTTGGCAGATCAAGGAAGTTACCAGTTTTCTAAAGTTATAAAGTGTTTAATCCATGTCTTTGAAGATTTTAGTCATAATAAAGAACTTTGTTGGATTTATTTTGAGCCTTGATAGAACTTTATGTGGGGAAATCTAAAGGGCCCCTCAGCCGAGGCATCCCGGGCGTCCCGTTGGGCATTCTAAAAGCACGTCCTGTAAATAGACATTGCCACAGGCCCAGAGTGCAACAGCACAGCAGGCTAAAACCTGGAACCTCAATCAGTGGCTGATACCAGATGAGAGACTCCCGCTCTGGGCACATGGAAGGCTGGGCTACTTGGAAGGCGCTGAACAGACTGCGCTCTGACACCACAAGGTGTAGAGCCAATTTTCATAAATGGGGCTACAAAGTGGGGTCCACGACATGTGAGTGTGGAGAAGAGCAAACCACAGACCACTCACTACAACACAACCTGAGCCCTGCCACATGCCCAATGGAGGACCTTCTTACAGTGACAACAGAGGCACTCCAAGTGACCAGCTTCTGGTCAAAGGACATTTAGTATAATGTTTTTAACTTTGTTTGTGTTTTTAAATAAATTATACCTGTACCCTCATTTCGCTTCTGACACAATAAATAAATAAATAAAATATCCATAATGAATACATTCAATAGTCAAGCATTAACAATCAAATTGCTGTTAACCCATCCCAACAATAACAAAGGTTGGCTGCAGTCTACCCTATGCACACTTCAGCTAGTGGCATGACTAATGTTGGTGTCACTCCGTCTAGTAATTTGTGGTGTCACCTCTGGGTTTCCTCCCATCCCAGACCATGCTACAATATTGGTGCTAAAAGACTAGAAAATTAGACAAAATCAGCAGCAATAAATAAACCCAGCAGCAACAAAAAAATCAGTGTGTGCTTGTAGTACATGCAGATAAAACCATATGATGTGAAGAGTCATTGTAACTGGATAATAATTATATCTTTAATCAGAGTGCACACACATTAGAAAGTTAAAAAAGGAAATTAGCACACAGTTTTAGCCTGATAGGTGTATTGATACAGTATGTGTATTGAGCTGACCAAAATCGTTTGGTTTTTGGATCTAACTATAAGGATACTTTTAATTTAAAATATAGTAAATTTTTGTGGAAACACAACACATTTTTTCTAGTGAAGCAACCTACTCTATGTACAATTTGCACCCCTTGCTCTCACGTAGTTTCACTGAACATACAGAGGGCCCCTCTAAATATATACAATACTTATAAGAATATCTCTATTCAAGAATATTTCAGTGATAGTGGATGGGAAAACTAATTTGCTCTCCTGCAAATACATAAAACTAGGCAACATTAATAACAAGCTGCCAATGTCAACCTCCACACACATACCTTAAAAACAGTTTGGGGTTTTTCAAACTTGAAACATACATGTTCTTAATAAGATTTAGGGCCTATGAATGAAATCAAAACTAATCTATTTATATAGATTTAGCCTTCTAAATCTAAAAATGTAATGTTCATTTGTAACATAACTCAAAAACCACTGGACGAATTGCCGCCAAATTTGGCCACAAGACACCTACTAACCCAAGGAGCGACCATCACTAAAAAAAATGATTTTGTCATTTGGGAGTTGTAGTTGCTGGGATTTATAGTTAACCTACAATCAAAGAGCATTCTGAACTCCACCAGTGATGGAATTGAACCAATCTTGGTTCGCAGGACTCCCATGACCAACAGAAAACATTAGAAGGGTCTGGTGGGCATTGACCTTGAGTTTGGCAGTTGTAGTTCACCTACATCCAGAGAGCACTGTGTATTCAAACAATGATGGATCTGGACCAAACTTGGCCCAAGTATTCCATATGCCCAAATGTGAACACAGATGGAGTTTGGGTTAAATAGACCTTGACTTTTGGGAGTTGTAGTTACTGGGATTTGTAGTTCACCTACAATCAAAGCACATTCTGAACCCCACAAATGATAGTATTGGGGCAAACTTCTCACACAGAACCCCTATGACCAATAGAAAATACTTAAGGCCATCCAGTCCAAGTCCCTTCACCAGGGCAAGAAAATGTAATCAAATACTGTTTACCCACAAGCATAAAGAAATAGCATATATTAGAAACCAACACTTTCTCGTTACTTTATTTTCCAGATCACCAGACTGGGCCACAGCAACGCGTGGCAGGGGATGGTTAGTTAAACATAAAACTGAGATAAGAGTCATACATGAAAACCCCTAGACTTCTCAGCACTCATTCTGGTCAGGAAGAGACAACATCCAGGACAAAGAAAGTCATATAGATATGCTAATTGTCCTACTTGGGTATTAAAGAAGGTATGTGATACTCATCTCGGCTTGAACAAGTGCTTTTTAGGAAGAACTGTCTCAGACTTGACCAAAAGTACATGTTGCAGTTCCCATCCACCAACTATATGATTTCTCTGGCTTTCCAGTAGCTACTGGGGCATGGAGCAGGGACAGAGAAGTACATTGGTTGGGAGCCAGGCTCACACAGTGTTATTAAACAACAGATTTGGAAAGCTCACCACAGAGAGGCCAGTCTCCACAGTAAGCATAACACCTGAGGATCAGATCAAAGAAGCTGTTCTTTCCCTTTCAACTGCAACTCCAAAATCAAGAAGCTTTGATGGACAAGGAAAGAATCCTTATATCACAAGAAGAGAGTTCACAGCTTTTAGGAAATACAGTGATACCTTGAGTTAAGAGTTTAATTTGTTTCTTGACCAAGCTCTTAACTCAAAAGCTCTTATCTCAAAGTGAATTTCCCCACTGAAATGCTATTAATCTGTGTGTTTCCTCCCCCCATTTTTGTTGTATGTTTTTAAATAAGAAAATGTACTTTATAAATAACAAATAATGTATAAATTCACATTCACATAGAACAATATATATATATATATATAAAGAAAGATAGACTTTAAAATGTTAGAAGCACAAAATTGTGGCAAGGAAGCACAAAGCATAATCAACTAACCCAAAGATCCTCAAAGCGGACAAAAGTAAAACGGACAGTAACGTCCAAAAGCGGACAAGAGCATGAGGCACAGAGGCTGCTCCCTTGAAGCCCTAAAACCATGTACTCGCCCTCTGGCGTTCCCTTTGGCACTAGCTCTTAACGCAAAATGCTGCTCTTATGTCAAAGTGAAACCAGGCTGAGCAAAACTCTCTTAAGTTGGGATGCTCTTAAGTTGAGGTTCCATAGTATAAGGGGTTCTTTCCTTGTACACTAAAGCTTTTGCTGCAAATGAAAGTTGTAATTATGAAAAATTTGTTTCAGAGGATTATGGCATAAATGTTACCAACAGCTGTAGTTAACAGCCACATTGTCCTGCACTTCTCAGCTTGAGGAAGCCTTACATCAAAGTCAGTTTGTCTAGTGAGCATACCATTTGAGGTCGATTTGAATTCTGACAGAACAAATCATTCACTATAAGTTTGGGAAACTAGCTGGAAAGGGTCAGAAGGGATCTTTCATCCCTCTGAACTATTGTACCCTAACATCAGCATGTTCTGGCACAACACTGAACATTACTGGGAAAGAGTTTGGAATTTCCCTATAGGACTATATTGAGCCAGCGTTCACTTCTGTTTCTGTACATATTCAGGAAATCCTCCAAATTTAGCTGCCAAATGCAGAAGACTGAAAAGGTGTCGGGAAAGGAAGGACCTCTCTCCCCACTTGCCATGAATTGAGGTCTCCTGTAAATGTGACCCAAGATTTTATCGTACAAAATGAACAGGCACTGACTGTGCACATCTATAGTCAACCCTGAACCCTTGCTCCCCATTTTTAAGCCACATTAATTTCCCAAGTGGCTTATTTACAGTGGAGAACAACAGAAAAGGAAGGAGGCAATTTCTCCAGTAGACAGAAAAACAGGGAAGATTAAGTGGAAGGTGATCTAGATGGTGAGGATTTGCAAATGTATATTTTCCATGGAAAATATGTGTGCTTGCGTATTCTCTATATCAGTGGTTCTCAACCTTCTGAATGCCGTGACCCCTTAATACAGCTTCTCGTGTTGTGGTGACCCCCAACCATAATGTTATTTTCATTGATACATCATAACTGTAATTTTGCTACTGTTATGAATTGTAATGTAAATATCTGATATGCAGGATGTAGTTCATTCACTGGACCAAATTTGTCACAAATACCCAATACACCCAAATTTGAACACTGGTGTTGGGTGTCGATTTTTTCATTTGATAGTTGTAGTTGCTGGGATTTATAGTGCAAAGAGCATTCTGAACTCCGCCAACGATGGAATTGAATACATAATTCCCATGACCAACTGAAAATACTGGAAGGGTTTGGTGGGCAATGACCTTGAGTTTTGGAGTTGTAGGTCACCTACATCCAGAGAGCACTGTGGACTCAAACAGTGATGGATCTGGACCAAACTTGGCACAAATACTCAATATGCCCAAATGTGAACACTGGTGGGGTTTGGGGAAAATAGACCTTGACATTTGGGAGTTGTAGTTACTGGGATTTATAGTTCACCTACAATCAAAAAGCATTCTGAACCCCACAAATGACATAATTGGGGCAAACTTTCCACACAGAACCCCTATGACCAACAGAAAATACTTAAGGCCATCCAGTCCAACTCCCTTCATCAGGGCAAGAAAATGTAATCAAAGCCCTCCTGACAAAGAGCCATCCAGCCATAGATAGATTAGACATATACAGATATAATATCATAGATTTGAAAGGGACCCCTAAAGAAGGACAATTATATGTTGCATGTTCCAGAGTAGGCAAACCAGACAATCTCCACATCAACACTGACAAAGAAACAACAAGAAATACTGTTTACCCACAAGCATGAAGAAATTACGTATATTAGAAACCAACACTTTCTCATTACTTTATTTTCCAGATCACCAGACTGGGCCACAGCAACTCATGGCAGGGGACGGCTTGTGTGTGTGTGTGTGTGTATCTACTATTTCCATCATTGGCGGCTCGTCCATTACGCGAAGTAAGCGGTCGCAGAACACTTTTTTTGCCAGGGGCGCAGAGGCGCCTCTGTAAATGCCCCCTCAACTGCCACTTGAGGAGCGCCCCCTCAAAAAAAAGGAAAGCCGAGACTCCCCCTGGACTGCTAAGTGACTTTTGGTGCACATGCAGGGGTCTTCAGGCACGCCTTCGGACCCAAAGCGGTCCAGGCAAGGGAGCAAATGCGGCAAGTGTAGTTACTGCTGTCCAGGTCCTGAACCGGTGCTTGGCCGGTTGAGGGCGAACAAATTGAAATTGAATCCAGACAAGACAGAGGTACTCCTGGTCAGTCGCAAGGCCGAACAGGGCATAGGGTTACAGCCTGTGTTGGATGGGGCCGCACTCCCCCTGAAGACGCAGGTTCGCAGCTTGGGTGTGATCCTGGACTCATCGCTGAGCCTGGAACCCCAGGTTTCGGCGGTGACCAGGGGAGCATTTGCACAGCTAAAGCTTGTGCGCCAGCTGCGCCCGTACCTTGGGAAGTCTGACTTGGCCACGGTAGTCCACGCTCTGGTTACATCCCGTTTAGACTACTGCAACGCTCTCTACGTGGGGTTGCCTTTGAAGACAGCTCGGAAGCTCCAACTAGTCCAATGCTCGGCAGCCATGATTTTAACAGGAGCGGAGCGCAGGGAGCATACAACCCCCCTGTTGCTACCGGGCTGAATTCAAAGTGCTGGCGTTGGCCTTTAAAGCCCTAAACGGTTCCGGCCCAAGCTACCTATCTGACCGCATCTCTGCCTATGAACCCACCAGGACTTTGAGATCTTCCGGGGAGACCCTGCTCTCGATCCCGCCTGCTTCTCAAGCTCGGCTGACGGGGACGAGAGATAGGGCCTTCTCGGTGGTGGCTCCTCGGCTGTGGAACGCCCTTCCTATGGACATTAGACTAGCACCATCTCTAATGGTATTCCGCAAAAAAGTGAAGACCTGGCTGTTTGAGCAGGCGTTCCAATAATTAGTGCAATGATTGGTTAATGAACACTGGAATGGAACAATGGATGACGAATCTGGAACATGTTTTTGATGACGAGACAACAGTGAATGGGTATTGTAGTAACTGTTTATTAATTGTGTAATGTGTTAGGTTGTTAACTGTTTTTATACTGTAGCACTGAATTTTTGCTGTTCTTATTTGTTGTGAACCGCTGTGAGTCGCCTTCGGGCTGAGAACAGCGGTGTATAAGTAAGGTAAATAAATATATAAATAACCTACAATCAAAGAGCATTCTGAACTCCACCAATGATGGAATTGAACCAAATATGGCACACAGAACTCCCACGACAAACAGAAAATATATATCAATGATTGGTGGGGGGGGGGGGGGAATACTGTTTGCTTACCATTGAAAATTACCTAGGGCTGCCTCTGACCATCATCACCATAGAGGACCACTCATGAATAAGAGGCTCACTTGGGAAGGGAAAAGGGGGTATCGTAATTGGAGTCTGAAAAACTTTGATTTGTTTCCCAGCTCCTTGGTTGTCATGATAACATCATGCCGTTTCCTGCCCAGGGAGGCCCCACTGGCTGCAACCGGGTGAAATATCAGCCATCATAAAAATACACTAATATGCTAACCCAGGGGACCGGGAAACATTCCTCATATGGAAATGATCAATCTTGTCCTGGAGAGCGGGATGTTGTGTGCCAATCTGTTGCCTCTCCTTCTGTTCCTTGCCTGCCTTTCTCCTCCTGCCTTTCTGCCTCTCTGTACCTATTTTTTCCCACACTTTCTTGCTCCCTTCTTTCCCTTTCTTTTTTGGCATGGGCACTTTCATCTCCTCCCTCGGGGATTCGAGATGTCACTGCAGGAAGTGCTTGTCTGCCTCTCAGGCAGCAGCAGAGCCCTGTGGCTTTGACAAACCTCATTTAATTGGGAGGAAGCCAGGAGGGTTTGAAAGAACTGAAACATCCACGAAACTCCTTTTATCAGGCATAATTTAAACTCTGCATGGAAAAAAATCTATATGTATAAAGAAAAGTCAACTTCCCCCCTGCTGGGAGCCCTCCCCTCCTCCTCCTTAGCCTTCCCTTCCCCCGGCAAAGGCAGGCTCCACCGAGATTCCATCTTTTTCAATCTTCTAAAAGTGTCAGAGTAGATTTGCGCTCTGCGGCTGGTTGGACAGAAAAGGAATGCAGAACTCTCCCCGTGCGCTCTCTCTTTCTTTCTCTTTCTCTCACATATGCACACTAGGCCTGGTTGATCAAGAAAAAATTTGTTTCTAAAATCGATTTGTAATTGGGGTGTTTTTTTGTTTCGATATTTAAAATAATTACAAAACTTTCCAAAAAAAAAGTTTCGGTATTTACGAAATTTCGTAAATATTTACAAAACATTTTGTAAAGATGGCGGACCCCCGCGCATGCGCAAAATCACTTCCGAAGCTTCGTTATTGGCGCGGGGTCGATTCGTTAAGGATATAACAAATCGATTCGTTAAAATGGCGGACGCGATCGCGCATGCGCAAAAGCGGCTTCCGAAGCATCGTTATTAAATACGATTCGATTCGATATTGAGATAATAACGAATCGATTCGTTAAAGCGAATATTTTGTATTTTTTTAAGAATAAAAGACAGGTATTTTTAGAAAATATTCAGAAATGGAAACTTAACCAAAAACTGGCCCTGATGTGGACCAAACACAGCCACGAGACAGGGCAAGTGAGAGCACACACCAACAGAAGAGTATTTTCTTTTTTTGGAATATTTTTGGTTTTTTTAACAATAAAAGGCAGGTATTTTTAGAAAATATTCAAAAATGGAAACTTAACCAAAAACTGGCCCTGATGAACAGCTAACACAGCCACGAGACAGGGCAAGTGAGAGCACACACCAACAGAAGAGTATTTTCTTTTTTTGGAATATTTTTGGTTTTTTTAACAATAAAAGGCAGGTATTTTTAGAAAATATTCAAAAATGGAAACTTAACCAAAAACTGGCCCTGATGTGGACCAAACACAGCCACGAGACAGGGCAAGTGAGAGCACACACCAACAGAAGAGTATTTTCTTTTTTTGGAATATTTTTGGTTTTTTTAAAGAATAAAAGGCAGGTATTTTTAGAAAATATTCAAAAATGGAAAATTAACCAAAAACTGGCCCTGATGTGGACCAAACACAGCCACGAGACAGGGCAAGTGAGAGCACACACCAACAGAAGAGTCTTTTCTTTTTTAGAATATTTTTTGTATTTTTTAAAGAATAAAAGACAGGTATTTTTTAAAAATATTCAAAAATGGAAAATCAACCCAAAAATGGCCCTGATGAACAGCTAACACAGCCAAAAGACAGGGCAGTCGAGAGCAAACACCAACAGAAGAGTCTTTTCCAACAAAGAAGAGTCTTTTCCAACAATGCAAGTCTTTACCGCAACCAACTAAGCCAACCCAAAGCAAGCCAAGCAGCCCTCCCGTCCCGGACCTCTCTCCTCCCTCGCCTCCGCGCAAATGAGCTCTGCGGCCACGCGGAGCCGCTTTTAAAGGCCTTCCCGGCCAATCAAAATCAGCCACGGTGCACTGCTTGGGTGCTTGGGAGCGCCGGATTGGCTCCCAGGCACCAGCATCCTCCATCCAATTTCCGAAACGGGCGGAAGCTCGTTAAAAGGATGGGGGATGCCGCTTCGATATTTTTAAACCCTTCCGGGTTTGAAAAAGTGTTTTGATATCGTTGCTAAAAATAACGAATGTTTAACGAATAACAAAATTAACGAACGAAACCGCACAGGCCTAATGCACACACACACAGACACCATGTGCCCAAACTAGACAGTGGCGGTGGCAGCACATTCAGGTGTTGAAAACTCCAGCTCTGCTCCAAGACTGCTGAAAGCTGGGACTTGGGAGTTAGTAAATAAGTAAAAGGGGTTTGCGGCTGAGAGGTATAGAAAAACACTTATCCACTTATGTAAGTTCCTACCCTCTTCTCAGCAAAAAAATCCCTACTTTCTATTGTCAAAGGAATCATGTCCGGAATCACTGGTAGAGGTAGTGAGGTCTCTGAGGATGCTTGCCATAGATGCAGGCGAAATGTCAGGAGAGAATGCCTCTAGAACATGGCCGTATAGCCCAAAAAAACCTACAACCCAATCCCTACTTTCATAGAATCATAGAATCAAAGAGTTGGAAGAGACTTCATGGGCCATCCATTCCAACCCCCTGCCAAGAAGCAGGAATATTGTATTCAAATCACCCCTGACAGATGGCCACCCAGCCTCTGTTTAAAAGCTTCCAAAGAAGGAGCCTCCACCACACTCCGGGGCAGAGAGTTCCACTGCTGAACGGCTCTCACAGTCAGGAAGTTTTTCCTAATGTTCAGATGGAATCTCCTTTCTTGTAGTTTGAAGCCATTGTTTCGCGTCCTAGTCTCCAGGAAAGAAGAAAACAAGCTTGCTCCCTCCTCCCTGTGGCTTCCTCTCACATATTTATACATGGTTATCATATCTCCTCTCAGCCTTCTCTTCTTCAGGTTAAACATGCCCAGCTCCTTAAGCCGCTCCTCATAGGGCTTGTTCTCCAGACCCTTGATCATTTTAGCCGCCCTCCTCTGGACACATTCCAGCTTGTCAATATCTCTCTTGAATTGTGGTGCCCAGAATTGGACACAATATTCCAGGTGTAGTCTAACCAAAGCAGAATAGAGGGGTAGCATGACTTCCCTAGATCTAGACACTAAGCTCCTAATGATGCAGGCCAAAATCCCATTGGCTTTTTTTGCCGCCACATCACATTGTTGGCTTATGTTTAACTTGTTGTCCACGAGGACTCCCAAGATCTTTTTGACACGTACTGCTCTCGAGCCAGGCATTGTCCCCCATTCTGTATCTTTGCATTTTGTTTTTTCTGCCTAAGTGAAGTATCTTTCCTCTTAAGGAAAGGCATTTGAAAAAAACAAACACCTGGAAGCACAGTTAGGGCCATGTAGGTAGTCCACCCCACAGTTTGCGCTTCCAGGTACAGTGATACCTTGACTTAAGACTTTAATTTGTTCTGTGACTGAGCTCTTAACTCAGAGTGCTCTTATGTATTTGTATTTGTAGTTTTTATTGTATAGACCAGGGGTCCTCAAACCTTTTTGAGGACCAGGTCACAGTCCCTCAAACTGTTGGAGGGCCGGACTATAATTTGAAAAAACATGAATGAATTCCTATGCACACTGCACATATCTTATTTGTAGTGCAAAAAAAAAACCCCACATAACAAACCAATACAATAATTAAAATGAAGAACTATTTTAACAAATATAAATTTACTAGTATTTGTATTTGTAGTTTTATTACAATACAATAGTTAAAATGAAGAACAACTTTAACAAATATAAACTTACTAGTATTTGTATTTGTAGTTTTTATTGTATAGACTAGGGGTCCTCAAACTTTTTAAACAGAGGGTCAGGTCACAGTCCCTCAAACTGTTGGAGGGCCAGATTGTAATTTGAAAAAAAAAAAGAATGAATTCCTATGCACACTGCACATATCTTATTTGTAGTGCAAAAAAAAAAAACCCACATAACAAACCAATACAATAATTAAAATGAAGAACAATTTAACAAATATAAACTTACTAGTATTTCAATGGGAAGTGTGGGCTCGCTTTTGGATGGTGAAATAGGATTGTTGTTGTTGTTGTTGTGTGCTTTCAAGTCATTTCAGACTTAGGTTGACCCTGAGCGAGGGCCGGGTAAATGACCTTGGAGGGCCGTATCCGGCCCTTGGGCCTTAGTTTGAGGACCCCTGGTATAGTTTGAGGACCCCTAGGTCCCCAGATGTTTTGGCCTTCAACTCCCAGAAATCCTAAGAGCTGATAAACTGGCTGGGATTTCTGGGAGTTGTAGGCCAAAACACCTAGGGACCCACAGGTTGAGAATATTTGCCTTCTGTTGCTGGAATCCACCCTGAGTCCCTTCAGGGAGATAGGCCGGATGATAAATAAAGTCATTTATTTATTTATTTATTTATTTATTTGATCTCAAAGTCAACTTTCCCATTGAAATGCTATTAATCCAGAACAGCTGCCTAAACCCCTCTGTTTGTGTTAGAAATAAGAAAATGTACTTTATAAATAGGAAATAATGTATTATGTGGAACAATAAAAAAGAAAGGTCAACTTTAAAATGGCAGAAGCACAAAGTTGTGGCAAGGAAACACAAAGTGAAGAGGCAGAAGCATAATTTTCTTCATACCGAAAACACTCCAGCCTCCCTCCCTCTCTTGCTCTCTCTCCCTCTCTCTCTCTTCATGAAGCCAAACATACCAGGAATAAAAACCACACAAAATCAACTAACCCAAAGTTCCTCAAAGAGTACAAGCTCAAAGCAGTCTCCCAAAGTGGACAAAATCACAAGGCACGGAGGCTGCTCCCTTGAAGTTTAAAGCCCTGTACTCTCATGCTAGCACTCCCTCTGACACTAGTTCTTAACTCAAAATGCTACTCTTATGTCAAAGTAAAAACCTAGGCCAAGCAACAGCTCTTAACTCAAAATGCGCTTAAGTTTGAATGCTTTTAAATCAAGGTTCCACTGTACTTTCATATATTTGCCACAGTCCATTCGAAACCAAGCCCTTGACTCTACTCTAGATATCTGGACCAATCCTGGTTCTAACCAGGAGTAGGAAACTTCCAGTCTTCCAGATGTTTTCTGGACTAAAATCTATTCTAAGCCAAGTGAGAGATGCTGGGAGCTACAACATCTAGAATGCCACGTGACCATAACACTAACACTCTGCTTTAAACACATGGATCTGCTACCATTCAGCAGAGTGTACCCCTTGGACAGAGCTGGTCTTCTGTGCTTGTGATAGATCTACATATCCAAAGTGAAGCTTGAAAATAGTTTCAGATCAAAAGGCCTGAATCCTGCTGGTGCGTTACAATAGAGCCCGTGCTTTTCAGAGGTCACACAATGGTGGTGAAAGAAGACAGGCAAAATCTGCCAACTCAGAGCACCTGATGTTTAAAATGTCTTTCCTCCTTTTACTCAACTGCTGCCACTCTTTTGCCAATGTCATTTCACTAACAGGGTTCCAGTTAACATCGAAGAAAGATCTTATTCATTGCCCCCATCCAGTTCTAGTAGTCCCAATAGAAATAAATAAGAATTTGATTTCTCATGCAAAGAAAGTCGGCCTTTGGACCTCCCTCATTTGGCACCTAACAGCAGCCTTTTATTTACTTAGATAAAGTATTTCTTTATCACCAGCCCCCCCCCCCCCCCCCCCCCCCCCAACCACCAGGGCTCGTGGGCCGATCAATAAAGAAAGAAACAAATCAAATATAGAAACATTATTAAAAATGTTAAAATTCTATTTTAAAATTCTTTAAAACAGTCTAAAACCCAATCATACAATTTAGTTTTGAAACAGTTAGAACAGACATTTCAAATACTGAATGCCATGTGGAACACCAACGTTTTGCGTGTCTAGTAAAGGTAAAGGTTTCCCCTGACATTAAGTCTAGTCATGTCCGACTCTTGGGGATGGTGCTCATCTCCATTTCTAAGCAGAAGAGCCGGCATTGCCTGTAGACATTTCAAAGCTCATGTGGCCTGCATGACTGCATGGAGCGTTGTAACCTTTCCGCCAAGGCGGTACCTATTAATCTACTCACAGTTGCATGTTTTCGAACTGCTAGGTTGGCAGAAGCTTGGCCTAACAGCGAGAGCTCACCCCACTCCCCGGATTCGAACCACCAACCTTTTGGTCATCAAGGTGAGCAGCTCAGCGGTTTAACCGCTACACCACCAGGGGAACTCTGCCTGTCTACTAGAGCAGTGGTTCTCAACCTAATGTCGTGACCCCTTAATATAGTTCCTCATGTTGTGGTGACCCCAACCATAACATTATTTTCGTATCTGTAATTTTGCTAATTATGAATCATAATGTAAATATCTGATATGAAGGATGTATTTTCATTCACTGGACCAAATTTGCCACAAATACCCGGTACGCCCAAATTTGAATACTGGTGGGGTTGGAGGGAATTGATTTTGTCATTTGGGATTTGTAGTTGCTGCGATTTATAGTTCACCTACAATCAAAGTGCATTCTGAGCTCCACAAATGATGAAATTGAACCAAGCTTGGCACACAAAACTCCCAAAACCAACAGAAAATACTCAGAGTGTTTGGTGGGCATTGACCTTGAATTTTGGAGTTATAGTTCACCTATATCCAGAGAGCACTGTGGACTCAAACAGTGATGGATCTGGACCAAAGTTGGCACAAATACTCAATATGCCCAAATGTGGAGTTTGGGGGAAATAGACCTTGACATTTGGGAGTTGTAGTTGCTGGAATTTATAGTTCACATACAATCAAAGAATATTCTGAACCCCACCAATGATAGAATTGGACCAGACTTCCCACACAGGACCCCCATGACCAACAGGTAATACTGTGTTTTCTGATGGTCTTTGGTGACCCTTCTGACATCCCCTCGCGACCCCCCCCAGGGGTCCTGACCCCCAGGTTGAGAAACACTGTACTAGAGGCTTAAAAAGATGAGTCCAGCCTAACTTTCTTGAGTAAAGTATTTCAGGTCTGGTGACCTGAATTTTCCCCTCCATCTCACTATAAGAACTGGACCTGGAACTTGCTTCTTTGCTCATCTCTCCTTTCCCCTTATTCTTTGTGTGTCTTAAATGGTAAGCACTGATCTTTGTAAGTCACTCTGGAAGCCTTGTTGACTTATGAGCAAGGTTATACATTATTTTAAGTAAATAATAAATCAAAGAAGTTAGAAAGTTTGTCTCAGTACCCTTGAGGTGAAAATAGAAGAGGGATTGACATACCATCAGAAAGGTGGTACAACTCAAAGGGCAAAGAGCTGAAATAACAATGAGTAAGTGCGTCCTGTGCAGAGATCCTGTTTTGGGGACAAACTTTTAACATTCTTGCCGCCAGATCTTCAGTTTCAGAGGTTTTGTTCAACCTAGGAAACAAATAAAATAATCAGTATTAACCAAAATAAGTACTTAGGTGACATACTTAAGTGACAAATCTCTTTCTCTGTCTAAAAAATAGAGTTTGCTAAGATGAGGACCTCAGGGTTAGATCAATTATGCACACAGATACACACACACACACACGGATCAAAAGTTTTCCCTCTCCTCTCCCAACCTTGTCCTTTGAAGTTGAGAGCCAGTGTAATTTAAGTGCTAAAGAATACACCAACTTTATTTCTAAAAGAAAAAAAAGAACTAAAAATTACCAGAACTGAAATTTCTACTTTGCAAATAAAAGGATTAAATGTAAGGGTGAAACAAATCACAAATTAATATAATTCATTTTTTATTATCACAAACTTTAGCTTTAAATTATTATGCTCACACATCGGGCCAGTTCCAATCTACCATGATCTGTTTATTTTTAAAAGCTTTGCATTAATGTATATTTTGGATGGAAAAGGCAGGCTTCCTTCCAAGTGCCATACATATGGCATTCCTTCTAAACTTCTAGATATAGAAAAAGAGTTCAATCAACACTATGGGAGGACGTTATGATTTTGGTGCCTGATAAAGCGTCGTGTGCAGCTAGAAATACTGTGTGAAGCTGAAAGTGAAAAGATAAAACTAGCAAGAGGTGAACTGCCTCTCGTTCCATTTTGAATTGAGTCTAACGCAAGTTATTTCCCAGAAATTTGTTTCTTTTCCATTGGGGAGGATTGTAAAATTAGGGAATGGATTACATCAGTATGAGTTCAAGCTTAGAAGACAAGTTAAAAACTATGAAAGGAGGTTTTGGACTATGTTTGGAGCAAGAGGAGGAAAGGTGGAGTTGGTCCCTTATGTTTCAAAGCTGTTGAAAAGTCAATGGGTGACAGAGAGAAGAGGGAACTGCTTATTCCCACTTTTTCTTCTAAAAGAAAAACAGTGATCTATCTGGTAAACACAGAATGAATACTGTAGGGAGAGTGTTGCAGTTCAGGATAACTGAAGAAATGTAATGAGAACACCGAGCTACTTTAAATCAGTTCCAGTTTTCAGGGCAGATGAACTACCCTAAGGGTTTAAAAGTAATGTAAATCCAAATCCAGTTTCTAGTCCCAAACAGAGTCTATTCTGATTAGTCCCAATTAGAATAGACCTACTGATTGTAGGAAGATGGGATAAAACTTTGTGATTTCTTCCCTAGGAAGGCTTAGATGGTATTATTATTATTATTGTTGTTGACACAAAAGCACAGTATGTCACAGCAAATGAGATCTATATGCTGGATTTCGTATCACAAAATCACAAGTCGAACACTTCCCAAGCGTCTAGGACTGTGTAATGTATTTTCAAAAGGTGGCCTTTTGCAGTTGACAGATGGTAATTTTGTCAATGTTTATTGTTTCCAAATGCCGGCTGAGATCTTTTGGCACGGCACCCAGTGCACCAATGACCACTGGGACCACCTGTACTGGTTTATGCCAGAGCCTTTGCAGTTCAATTTTGAGGTTTCAATAACGGCTGAGTTTTTCCTGTTGTTTTTCCTCAATGTGACTGTCACCCGGTATGGCGACATCAATAATCCAGACTTTTTTCTTTTCCACAATTGTGATGTCTGGTGTATTGTGTTCCAAAACTTTGTCAGTCTGGATTCGAAAGTCCCACAGTATTTTTGCATGTTCATTTTCCACAACTTTTGCAGGTTTATAATCCCACCAATTCTTTACTGCTGGCAGGTGGTACTTGTGACACAAGTTCCAGTGAATCATCTGGGCCACAGAGTTGTGTCTTTGTTTGTAGTCCGTCTGTGCGATTTTCTTGCAACAGCCGAGGATATGATCCATGGTTACATCAGCTTCCTTGCACAGTCTGCATTTTGGGTCATCCACTGATGTTTCGATTCTGGCCTTAATTGCCTTGGTTCTGATGACTTGCTCCTGGGCTGCAAGAATCAGGCCTTCTGCCTCCTTCTTCAGGGTTCCATTCGTCAGCCATAACCAGGTCTTCTCCCTGTCAACTTTTCCTTCAATCTTCTCAAGGAACTGCCCATGTAAGGCTTTGTTGTGCCAGCTGTCAGCTCTGGTTTGGAGTGCAGTTTTCTTGTACTGACTCTTTGTCTGCTGTGCTTTGAGAAGTTTCCGATTACTGACTTCAATCAAAGCAGGTTCTTGGCTTTCCTTGACATATTCTGCCAGGGCATGTTTTTCTTCTTCGATGGCTTGTTTGACTTGTAAAAGTCCTCTGCCCCCAGACTTTCTAGGCAGACAGAGCCGGTCAACATCACTGTGAGGATGTAATGAATTATGAATTGTCATGAGTTTTCCTGTTTTTCTGTCCAAATTGTCCAATTCTGTCTGTGTCCAGTTTATGATGCCAGCAGATCCGAGTAGGGTGGCCTTTTAAAGCTGTCAGGTGGTAATTTTGTCAGTGCCGATTGTGTTTAAGTGCAAGCCAAGGTCTCGATGCACTGCACTCAGTGTGCTGATCACCACTAGGACCACCTTTACTTGCTTGTGCCAGAGTTTTTGCAGTTCGATCTTTAAATCCTCATATCGTGTAAGCTTTTCCAGTTGCTTCTCATCAATCCTGCTGTCACCTGGGATTGCAACATCAACAATCCATGCTTGTTTTTTCCCCATGATTATGAGGTCAGGAGTATTGTGCTCCAGAACTTTGTCAGTCTGAATTTGGAAACCTCAGAGTAGTTTTATGTGTTCATTTTCTTTTTCAGGCTTGTGACCCCACCATTTTTTTTTGTATTGGTGGCACAAGTTCCATTGGGTTACCTGAGCAACAGTATTATGCCTCTGCTTGTAGACTGTCTGCACAATCTTCTTGCAGCAGCTGAGTATGTGATCAATCATTTCGTCTGTTTCCTTGTAGAGTCTACACTTGCAATCTGTAGTTGACTTTTAAATTCTGGCTTTGATGGCATTTGTTGTAATGGCTGGTTCTTGGGGTGCAAGAATCAGCCCCTCTGTCTCTTTTTTCAAATTATTATTATTATTAGTAGTATTTATTTATTTATTTGCTTTACTTCTATACCGCCTTTCTCAGCCAAGAAAGGCGACTCAAGGCGGTTTACATAGTAAAGGTTAACACAACAATATCAAAAAGCAGTTAAAACACATTATACAAGACATAACAAATCAAGCAATCATTAACATAGACGTGCGCCTCAGCAAACAAATCAAAATCAGAATCCGCAATCATAATCCTTTATACCAATTCCTATGTTCAGTTGTACCATCTTACTGTGTCTCATTGCACAATTAGCTAAACGCTTGTTCATAAAGCCAGGTCTTGACCTTCCTCCGGAATGCCAGCAGTGAGGGGGCCTGTCTGATGTCCACGGGTAGGGCGTTCCACAGCCAGGGGGCCACCACCGAGAAGGCCTTGTCTCTCCTCCCCGCCAACCGCGCCTGCGATGCGGGCGGGACCGAGAGCAGGGCCTCCCCAGACGATCTTAATATCCTAGTCGGTTCATAGGAGGAGATGTGTTCGGAGAGGTAAGTAGGTAAGTAAGTATTAGCTGCTTTTTCTCAACCAAAGGAGACTCAAAGCACCTACAATACAGGTATAAATATAGGTGAATAAAATTTAATGTATATAAACAGAGATATAATTATTTATAGAAATATTAAAAATACATAATTAAAATAATGAAACCATTAAACCAATTAAATTACATAAAGCACAATACTTCCTGAATCAGTCTTAAAAACCTCCTTCTTTAAAAGCCTGTCTGAACAGCAACCTGGCTGTAGTTCTTGGGACCAGCTGAAGTTTCCAAACACTCTTCGGAGGCAGCTCCACATAGAACGTGTTTTGACAGTAGTGTTATATGTTTTTAATTTGTCTTTTTACTGTATTGTTTCCATTTTTGTAAACTGCATTGAGTCTCAGTATTGAGGGAAGAGCAGGCTATTAATGGATAAGTAAGAATAACTTGGTATATAATGGTGCCTTGTCATTCTGGAGAAGAACAAGGTGCCGGAGGGGTTCTTCTTTCTAGGACCTCCTGTACCTGCTTGGCATCCTTCAACATCTTCAAAACAACAAATGAAGTAGTAGAGGGTGGCTATTGGATTTGGAGATGACACCATGTTCTCCCTGGATTCGAACCTCCAACCTGTCAGTCTTCAGTCCTGCCGGCACAAGAGTTTAACCCACTGCACCACCGGGGGCTCCAAGTCACCACTGTGAATGTTATATCAAGTGGAGATGCCCAGGACTGACATTATGAATGTATGTTTAGTCATGATTGGGCAAAGCAGTAATATCTCTACATTTCAATTGAGAGTTTTATAGCATCTCAAGTTCATTTTGCTTCCTAAGTGCCACTTCTGAAAAGGCTGATCTATAAATGCTTGGGCTGCTTATACAAACAGCCTGATAGAAATAACAAATCCATGCATGCAAGATGCCACTCTTGGAATTTGCTTTAAAAAAAAAGAAGCTTTAAAACGACTACTTTGGTGATATCTTATTCAGACTGTGCTCAAACAAGCCAAGTCTGCAGTTAAAAGCTTGCATATAAAAACAAACAGTCCCTACGGGAGAACTTGATAATGCTGTCATAGATAGTTTACCTGTCACAGATCATTCGGAGCCTCCGAGGCTTACTGGCGGAGAACCTCTCTGGAAAGTTAATATGCAATCACCAGATTAAACAGGAATCATGGAAAGCGCCTGCGACATGTACTTAATGCACTTAGAATCTCCAGACCCTTTCTTGAATCCATCATTGCTTTTTTCATATAAATATACATTACTTTTATAAAACATGATTGATGATAACACAACCCAACAAAAAAGTGTTTTCTTCGTGTCTTGGGTTTTTGGCCTGTTCCTGGGGTTATTTTGGGCACTGATTCAGAAAACTGCTTTGGATAGACCCCATCAGTTTTAGTTACTTAGTTACTTAATTATCATGGTTTTCTGTGGAAGAGCAGATGAAGACTGGTAGATGGCATATGTTCCCTATCTCAAAAACTGGAGCTCACAGGGGGAAACTGGTGCCATTTTTGGAATCAGAAGAATACACAGAAACAGGGCTAATATTTGAGGCACCAAAAGTGTGTTGGCCAGTGAAATGTGATTCCAGTAGTTCTCAACCTGTGGTTCCCCAGGTGTTTTGGCCTACAACTCCCAGAAATCCCAGCCAGTTTACCAGCTGTTGGGATTTCTGGGAGTTGAAGGGCAAAACATCTGTGGACCCACAGGTTGAGAACCACTGTACCAGAGAGTTTTTTTAGCCACTTGCTAGAATACAGAAACAGATTGTTGAATTCATCTTTGACAAAAGTCAAACATTGGCACCCGGGATTCCCAAATTCTTTGAATTCAATAGACAGTGAAAACTCTTGTGTACTCATGTGTATGGATATGACAGCCTGAAAGATGAAGGATGGTGAATTATTGAACACTGTAGGGCAAATGGGAAGTTGTAATGGGAACCAATGAGGTTGGTGTGATATATGATTTCCACATGACTTGCTAGCATTGTGCAAAGATGTGGTGAATTCCACACCATATTCTGCAGTCTGACACTTCCTGGTTACCTAATTAGAGAGATCCTGCCACAAATCCTGGCAGAAGGCTCATGCTGTCTTCCTTCCTGACAACTGCTTTGCCTCTCCTCTTGAATAACTAGAGCAACACACTGCCCCTTCTTTGGAGGCTTTTAAGCAGAGGCTGGTTGGCCATCTGTTGCGGTGATTTGAATGTGATTTTCCTGCTTCTTGGCAGGGGGTTGGATTGGATGGCCCATGAGGTCTCTTCCAACTCTAGGATTTTATGATTCTATGAACTTTCCTTGGCACTGAATGGGCATAAACTTGTTCACTAAGAACTAGGCATGATACAACTTAGACTAGACAATACCATTACTTAGAGCAGGGATCCTCAAACTAGGGCCCGAGGGCCAGATACGGCCCTCCAAGGTCATTTGCCCGGCCCTCACTCAGGGTCAACCTAAGTCTGAAACAACTTGAAAGCACCCAACAACAACAGCAACAACAACAACCCTATCTCATCAGCCAAAAGCAGGGCCACACTTCCCATTCAAATACTAATAAGTTTATATTCGTTAAAATTGTTCTTCATTTTAATTATTGTATTGTTTTAAAGTGTTTTTTAACTGCAAATAAGATGTGTGCAGTGTGCATAAAAATTCATTCATGTTTGGTTTTTTTTTTTTCAAATTACAATCCGGCCTTCCAACAGTTTGAGGGGCTGTGATCTGGCCCTCTGTTTAAAAGGTTTGAGGATCCCTGACTTAGAGGATTCACACTCTTTCTTCCTTCCTGTTCCCTCCACAGTGTTCAGGGATCACTTCTGAATGAAGAACAAGGTGGCTTTCCCTTCCATCTATGCCATTGGTAATTGCCTCTAGGATCTGGAAAATTCACAATGTGTAGTGTCAGGTTCTTCATCTTTAACATAAGTGCCTAAATACTCTGAAGGTACCAGATCTGGCCTGATCTCAGAAGCTAAATACGATGAAGTTAGTACTTAGATGGGGGATCACCAAGAAACACCATTGCTGCATGCTGCATTTCAGAGGAAGGAAATGGTTGTTCTTTGCCTATGAAATGAATAGGGTCACCATAATCAACAGGCAACTTGGAGGAACATACACGAGTGGCTAACCCCACAGTCTGCCCTGACTGAAACAAATACTGAATAAATGTACCAGCCAGGTTATGAACTGCAGTAGCAGGACTCCTTATTTTCATGAAATTAGGGCTTCACTGTCCAGCCTTGCTGATACATTGGTTTGGCCTTTTCCCCAACTGAGGAAAAGTGGTTTTTAGCACTGGAGAAGAAGGAAGCATAGTCCAAGTACTTTTGGGGAAGGGTCACAGAATAGTCACTGTGCTATTGTCCAGTGGTGATTTCTTTAAAAGGCTATCTGAGTTACACTGAAAAAGAGAGAGCAATAAACAAATCAGTGTAAAACATTTCAATGTGCGTGCTGCAAGCTCAGAAGGAATTGTGCTATTTCTCACAGACAGTGACAAATGTATAGCAGACCAGGACCACAGTAGCCAGGACCCACATTTACAGGATACACAAATGAAACACACCCACATAAGAGGGATACACACATATGTAGAGCATACAGTTGTAAGTGAAAATCTGCGAAGCAGCGACGCCATAGTAATTGAACCGGTAAAGACTAAGAGTTACTGGACCACAATGTTTGGATTGAGTTGGATGATGTTTTTAATTCGGCGAACTGTCTTTTATATGTATTTTATAATTTATGTATTATGTATGTTGTTTTTAAAATGTTATTTGTTGTGTGGCATTGAATTTTTGCTGTTGTTAGCCATTCTGAGTCCCTCCACGGAGGTAGAGAAGAACAGGATATAAAAAGTTCTAAATTCTAAATAAATTATCATCATGACAATATATTTCACTATAATTTTGGTGCCAATAAAAATGTTGACTTACACTGAATAGACTACACGTGTGTCATTAAGAAACTGAGACAGCCACTGTGTTGATTACAATGGCTACGAGATTCCCTTGGAGCTCTCTAATGTGATGAAGTCTGTCTTTCATAAATGCCAAAATGCAAGACACTGTGACTGCTGATTAGAGATAAGTGATTTTAAAAGTACCTGGAGTGGTATGAGCTGAATTAAATACCTGAGTTTGAAATTCCTGATGTGAAAAACACACCACCGTTCTAGCATTTGCAAACAATCACTGAATGAGATAGCAGCATTAAAGCTAGCTCTTAGATATGGGGCAGGGAGATCTTCAACGGACTAGAATTAAAAAAGAATGAATTGAATCTAATAATAAATCTCCCAGAAATTATGGTGATGACTAAATAGTATGCAAAGTGTTGCATAAGTAGTAAGCAAAATGTTATACAACTGGTGAATCTTTTTGCTAGAATATTTGATTAAAAGGATAGCTGTATGAATCAATTTCTGTTTAGACATATGGACACAGAAACTTGAATCTTCCCTGCAATTTTTTTGGCCCCTTTTCACTGACTAAACAAGGATCCACTTGCAAATGACATTTTTCTCTCTTTTAGAAACCTTTGTATCTGTAACATTAAAGAAACATGTAAACATGACGGCATTTTGAAACTAAAAATCAGAAATACTGGTATTAAACCACGCATAAGCAAGGTAATAAAATGTAGTGATTTGATTCAGTCATAAAAATGAAGAAAAACAAAATACCCTCACAGATTTTAATGGTCATATTAGCACACAGTTCTTACCCTTATGTGTTAGCAGTATTAAAGCCTGTAGGACTGCTGTTAGGATTCTTAGGACTTCATCTCACACAACCATTACTGCTCAAGCAGGGAGCTTTTAGATGGTTGAACAGAAGCTATCCAAAGCAATAGCCACTCTTACTGCCTATTACAGGGAAAACCAGCTGATCCCTAATCCATCGAAAACACAGACATGTGCTTTTCACCTCAAGAACAGAAAAGCATCCCGAGCTCTGAGGATTACCTGGGAAGGAATCCCACTGGAGCATTGCAGCGCACCCAAATACCTGTGAGTCACTCTGGACCGTGCTCTGACCTACAAGAAGCACTGCCTGAATATCAAGCAAAAGGTGGGTGCTAGAAACAATATCATACGAAAGCTGACTGGCACAACCTGGGGATCACAACCAGACACAGTGAAGACATCTGCCCTTGCGCTATGCTACTCTGCTGCTGAGTATGCATGCCCAGTGTGGAACACATCTCACCACACTAAAACAGTGGCTGTGGCTCTTATTGAGACATGCCGCATCATCACGGGGTGTCTGCGCCCTACACCACTGGAGAAACTACACTGTCTAGCCGGTATTGCACCACCTTACATCCGCCAGGAAGTAGCAGCCAATAGTGAAAGGACGAAGGCAGTGACATCTCCAGCCCATCCCTTGTTTGGGTATCAGCCAGCACATCAACGACTTGAATCAAGAAATAGTTTTCTAAGATCTACAGAGACACTCGCTGGAACCCCCAGCAAGCGAGAGTCCAAAAGTGGCAGGCTTAAACCTCAATCAATGGCTGATACCAAATGAGAGACTCCCTCCTGGGCACACAGAAGACTGGGCGACTTGAAGGCACTGAACAGACTGTGCTCTGGCACCACGAGATGCAGAGCCAATCTTAAGAAATGGGGCTACAAAGTGGAATCCATGACATGCAAGTGTGGAGAGGAGCAAACCACTGACCACCTGCTGCAATGCATCCTGAGCCCTGCTACATGCACAATGGAGGACCTCCTTGCGGCAACACCAGAGGCACTCCAAGTGGCCACATACTGGTCAAAGGACATTTAATCAACTACCAAGCTTACAAATTCTGTGTTTTGTCTGTCTGTTTGTTTGTTTGTTTGTGTTAAAAATGTAATACAAATGTCTGGTTGCTGATGACACAATAAATAAATAGCATTCTCTTTCCTTCTACCCTATAGACATTCCTTTTTAAAATGAAGCATCAAGACTGAGAACACTAAAATTCAAGATATTAGGCATGGTTTCCACTAAAACATTGTCTGCTGTTGGAAAGCCCATGCTTGCTGTTTCTTGCTTCCCTCTACCGGTGGAAAGAGAAAAGACATGGACTCAAGTTTGATGCTTGGTGGCAAGCGGAGAAGAGTTGGTGAGAGGGCCATCAGCATTTCTGTTGAAAAGGTATTCAGAACTCAACTCAAAGTTTTGAGGAAAGAATGTTTGTCTTGAATTTTTCTACAGGATTAAAAGGCCAAACAAGCACACTCTTTTTTCCCCATAGCTTCTCCTTTTTGATGTTGTTGAGTTTGTTGTAGTGCTACCATCTGGTGGTCATTTTTTCCCTTTCCAGGTATGTTCCTGTGAAAGACATTACACCTCCTGTTGAGGCATTAGCATAGCCATCTATTGTCATTTTCCCAGAAGGCCTCCTAGGAACCTGTCTTTTGCTACTCTCCTCTTAATTTTCTTACTTATGAGCACATCAACAAACTCCCGAGGCCATTCTAGTTTCCTAGTGGTAAAGGAGATTACTAATGCCTTGCCATTAGTAATCTCCTTTACCAACACCAAAGTTCGCCTGAATAATCTGTACAGCACTCAATCAATAGGAATCATGTTATCTTGGTTGTAGACTCAACAAATGATCTAATCTAGTAACAGGAGGAGAGGAAAAGGAATTACTCAAATTTGTTTTGCGGGCTGTTCACAACAATTTGCAGCTACTCTGTCCCCATTGCTGCTTCACTGCCTTCTGTTTCTCAATGTCATTCTTTCTTAAGAAAGCCTAAACTAGAACATTATGAGGATTTCCCAAGGACTTGCACCTTCTCTGAGGAATACTGCATTGCCACAATAGTTAAAACAAAGAGTTTAGCATCCAAAATATATAATGCTCTTCTAGATAATCAATAGAAACTGCTCCAAAGGTTCAAGCTGCTCAGTTAACAGATTCATATACCTGTATTGCAGACTGAGGGTGCATCTACACTGTAGAACTAATACACTGAAGATGCAAGACTGACCGGACTCTGTACCTGATTATTTTCATCAATGCCTCGAGGCCGTTACTGGATGGCTGCGTGCCAGCAGGTTGGGGGTGAATCCAGCAAAGACAGAGATCCTATGGCTGGGTCAACCGGGCAGTGGGGACATCCAGCTGCCTACCCTGGATGATGAAGCACTACACCCATCATCATTGGTAAAGAGTCTGGGAGTCCTTTTGGACCCTCTGCTGACAATGGAGGCTCAGGTCTCCGCCGTGAGCAGGACCGCCTTTTTTCATCTGCGGCAAGGACGACCTAGCTACGGTGATCCAGGCTACGGTCATCTCAAGACTGGACTACTGTAACGCCCTCTACATTGGCCTTCCTCTGTCGGTGATCCGGAAGCTCAAGTTGGTACAAAATGCAGCTGCTCGGCTTCTTGCGGGAATTCCGATGAGATGCCACATAACACCAATCTTACTACAGCTGCATTGGTTACCAATTGAGCACCGGATTATATTCAAAGTGATGGTACTTACCTTTAAGGCCTTGCATGGTCTGGGGCCGATGTACCTGAGGGACCGCCTCACCCCCTACCAACCCCAGAGATCCCTCTGTTCTGAGGACCAAGATCTATTGGAAATTCCCAGTGTCAAGACCTTGCGTCTAACAGCAACCAGACGCAGAGCCTTCACAGCAGTGGCACCATCACTCTGGAATACTCTGCCACCTGAAGTCCGTGCCTTGTGGGACCTATCAGCTTTCCGCAGGGCTTGCAAGACATACCTGTTTCGACAGGCCTTTGATTTTTGATATTACTGTTTTTAAGTTGTTTTAAATTGTTTTTAAATTGCGTTAGATTTTAGCCGTTCTTGTAAGCCGCTCCGAGGCCCAGGGGAGAGGCGGCATACAAGTTTGAATTATAAATAAATAAATAAATAAATAAATAAATAAATAAATAAATAAATGCAGTTTCGCATCACTTCAACTGCCATGGCTCAATGCTATGGAATCCTAGGATTTGTCATTTGCTGAGGCACCAGCACTCTTTGACAGAGAAGGCTAAGAATTTGTAATAGTAGTAAAGATAAAGATTTCCCCTTAACATTAAGTCTAGTTGAGTCCAACTCTGAGAGATGGTGCTCATCTCCATGTCTAAGCCGAAGAGTCGGCATTGTCCGTAGGCACCTCCTAGGTCATGTGGCTGACATGGCTGCAAAGAGCACCATTACCTTCCTGCTGAAGTGGTACCTATTGATCTACTCACATTTGCATGTTTTCAAACTACTAGGTTGGCAGAAGCTGGGCCTAACAATGGGAGCTCACCACGTCTGCAAATTCAAATCACCAACCTTCTGGTCAGCAAGTTCTGCAGCTTAGAAGTTTAACCCGCTGCGCCACCACAGCCCCTGACAACTCCCATAATTCCATAGCAATGAGTCATGGCAGTTAAAATGATACCAAATTACATTATTTCTATAGTGTACATGCATTCTGAGATTGGAATAGCATCCTTCAACAGTACTGAAATAGAAAATATATAAAATGGTATACTACCACTTGATGTCATTAATTAATGTAAATAAATCTTATTCCAATTGAAGTTGATGTGACTAGAAATAAACTTTAATTTATATAGCTAATTGCCCCAAAATAAGATACTTCTGGGAGCAGGGACTTAATTCACGTTGGAGTATATTAACAATGGTGATAACTTACTACTATTATTTTTACAAAGAGCAATGAAGATTTGCATCATAAAAATCTTAGATCTGTTATCAATGGCTAAAAATGTTTTAGCTAAAGGATAGAAACTTACAGAGGAAGGGGATCTTCTTGTATGGCGGATAAAGTTTTGCGGACGTGGCATGAAATGGAAAGTCAGTTACTAGTCTTAAAGTTCTTAAATGGGAAACTAGGAGATACAAGTTTGTTGTGCTATGGCTTTTGTAATTAATACATTTGCAATCCTGAAAATATGCTTTTGTAATTAATACATTTATATGTACAATTACAAAATATGCTTTTGTAATTAATACATCAATGTTTTTGTAATTAATACATTTGCTATCCTGGAAATATATGTGTTTCCTTATATACATTGGAGCCCCCAGTGATGCAATGGGTTAAACTCTTGTGCTGGCAGGACTGCTGACCAAAAGGTCAGCGATCCAAATTCGGAGAGCAGGGTGAGCTCTCATCTGTCAGCTCTAGCTTGTCATGCGGGACCATGAGAGAAGCCTCCCGCTGGATGGTAAAACATCCAGGCATCCCCTGGGCAACGTCCTTGCAGACGGCCAAGTCTCTCACACCAGAAGTGACTTGCAGTTTCTCAAGTCGCTCCTGACACGAAAAAAAGTATTTACATTGGAGAGATTCCTTATGGGATTCTCGATACCTAGTAGTTGTTTTTATGTGTCATCCAGTTATTTTCGACTCTAGGTGGCACTAATATCAACCCATTGCAAGGTTTACTTGACAAGATTTGTTCAGTGGGATTTGGGACTGCCACTTCTGAGTATGAGAAAGTGTAACTTGCACATGGTCACCCTGTGGGTTTCCATGACTGAAAGGAGATTCGAATCCTTCTGGCTCTCTCCTGATAGTTTACGTTTTGGTATGGAGCTTCTTTTGTGAAGCTCCATTCACTTCAAAGTGAATCCATTTGTCGTGGTATCCACATCCATTCAAACAGATGACACAACCTTTACAAACTGCGGTGTCCTTGCAGCCACGTCAAATCACTGCTCCGTATTGCATGTTTGGAGGTGTTACAAATTTTAAACCAGGCAACCTAAATCCTCAACACAGCAGGAGGCAATTTAATTTTTGCTGGAACAGCAATTAGTTCCATGTTCTGTTCTCCGTAATCCTTTCCTATCCTTGACCCCAGGTATCTGAATTCTAACTTGTTTGCTTCTAACATATCCAGAAAAAGATCAAGATACTCGCCTCTGGGAACATGAGTGGAATTGAGAGGGGATTTAAATGTCTTACTTTTCAGCATGGTGAAACAAACACAGCAGTAGATTAATGCAAGGATTTAAGCTTACCCAGCATGAGAGCTTTGAAAAAAATTGCATTAACAGTTCAGAACTGCTTTGAGGAGCAGCAAATTAAGGTCTCCCAAGCAAATGAACAAGCACAAAGCAAAAGTATTGCTTGCGCTTCTGCAGATACTGAGGGATCTGAAAAATAAGCAGACCGGGCAGACTCTAGGGCCTCTCCAGCCCAAGATTAAAGGGTCTACCTAGTCCAGCATTCTGTTCACACAACAGCCAACTGCTTGCCTAGGGGAACACCACCAACAGTTCAAGGGTGGGTAAACTCTGGCTCTTCCTCCCTGCTGTAACAGTTAAGCAAAGAATAGGTGAGAAGTATCCCAGGGACTCTTGCTCTGAATTCACATATGCAGTCAGCCTCATGTACAAGCCATTCACTTTGAAGTCATCTGTGGCTCATTACCTGTTCTTTTAACTATGCCGTTGCAAGGCTATACAGAAATAATCAGGGCCACGTGCCAAAAACTTGTGGCACACAGGAAGAGGAAAAGGATTCAGAACCTACAGGTGTGTGAGGCTAGCTCCTCTTTTGCCCTGAGACTACACTAGGCAGTCCCGTCCCCCCCCCCCCCCCCCCCCCCCCCCCCACCACCCAGATATTCCCAGTTTTTCCACTTTCATCAGGTAGAAAGACTGTAGAGGTTGCTAGTGTTCTTTTGAATGTAGGTAAAGGTAAAGGTTGTCCCCTGACATTAAGTCCAATCGTGTCCGACTCTTGGGGGTTGGTGCTCATCTCCATTGCTAAGCCAAAGAGCCGGCATTGTCCGTAGACACTTCCAAGGTCATGTGGCCAGCATGACTGCATGGAGTGCCATTACCTTCCCGCCAGAGCGGTATTTATTATTCATTTACTATATTTGTATACCACCTTTCTCAGCCGATCGGCAACTCAAGGCGGTTTCCAACAAATCAGTACACATAAAACATAATATAAATTAAGACATTAAACAGTATAAAACACCACAAGAGCAATAAAAACAACATCATTAGCGTCTCCTTATTTTCAAGCTTTGTCCAGTTCTATTGTCAAGTCATTTAATTTCCTATGTTAGCTACTCTGCATTTGTGAACACTTGCTCAAACAGCCATGTTTTTACTTGCCTATGAAATGTTAAGAGTGAGGGAGCAGAGCTGATCTCCCTAGGCAGGGTGTTCCATAGCCGAGGGGCCACCACTGAGAAGGCCCTGTCTCTCGTCCCCGCTTAATGTACTTGTGACGAAGGCGGGACCGAGAGTAGGACACCATTAGCAAACCACATTATTCCTCCTTGGCCTAACAGTTTATGATCTTTTAAAAACTAGTTTCTTTAACCATTTCATTAGATCCTGAATATTGTCCTGTATCAATCAAGGCACTTTTCTGAAAAGTAATGAATAGGAGAAAGCCTTCTGGTGCTGCCTTTCCAAACATATTGTTTGCCTACAAAAAAAGGGGGAAATTTAATTTTTTGCAGGCTGTGTTTTTCCATTTCCAGAGTACTTGACTTTTTGTTTTTGGAATGTACACAACAACCCCTAACATCTGCAACAATCCTGCAATATTGTTTGCTTTTCCTGCATGGCAGAGGGTTGGACTAGATGGCCCATGTGTCCTCCAACTCTATTATTCTATGATTCTCACAACTACAGTGGACCAGCATATATACCCCTCATCGGCAGAATGAGGCGGCACATTCTCATTTCACGCCGGTTTGATTAATGAGTCTCAGCTAATTGTGTAAAAGATTCCTTCCCTTTACAAAGCAAGTTCGGGTTATTGTTGGGCCAATCATGACCAACATGTGAAAATAAGAGACGTTTAGTTTTCAAGCACTGACGCCAAAAGAGGGCAGTTTGGAGCAAGTCGAAGAGCAACACCCACTTCTTTGAAGAGATGTTACTATGCGCTGCGAAACCTGTAAACCTTGGGCTGAAAGCCTTCCCCACTCCCTCCCGCACTCCCACGCTCCCCTTGCCTCTCCTGCTTTCTAGACAGATCTTGCCCCCTCTCCAAGAGCAAGCAAGGCACACCGGCTAATAAGCAGGTGGATGGATTTCACGTTTCAGGGTTTTTAATATTTCACTTTCATATTTTTTTTTCCAGAGAATGATCCTGCTGAGAGGTTGAGGATTGGTGTTGATCATTTCCCCACCCCACCCTCTCTGACACTTGGGTGTACTGCTCTGAAAGATATCCCCTGAGAAAACATTAAACAAAAAAGGGGGTTGGAAGTGGGGGGGGGGGGGTGAAGAGGAATGGAAAGGAAAGGGGAAAGAAAGGCTGCTTTTCAAAGCGAACTTCTCAATCTGCCCACATCAAAATAAGAGACAACTGGCCCTTTGAAGTTCAGGACACAGAATTCTCACCCAGTCTGCAGGGGAATAAAAGAAATGTGCTTTATAAATCACATGTGTGTCTGTGCGCTCTCTCTTTCTTAATACCTCTCATACACTTGCGCTCATGCATGCACACATGCTTGATCACCCTGCCCACAGTAAAGATATGAGGGACCTTACAACACCTCTTCAGGACAATGAAATCACGTAACTGTTGTCTGTTCTATAGAAAATGGTGTGGAGTATGTGGGTGTACATGCCTTCACGTTGCCTGTAGATTGATAGCAGCCCCATGAATTTCACAGGGTTTTCTTAGGTAAGAATTAGTGGTGGTTTTGCCCATTCCTTCCTCTGAAATATAGCCTACAGCACTATAAAATAAAGACAAAAGCTTTGTGCGTGATCTCTCTGTCTAATACACATACTCCGAAGACCAAATATTATACCATGTCTGTGCTGGTCTTCAGTTTGTTGTACCCACCTGTTCACTTCTTGTTCATTTCTTACACAAGGATTTTTTGTTGACATTAGAGTGCTTAAGTACAAGAGTTGAGTTGTGTAGCTGATTGAAAGGGCAGAAAATGTACTCGGTCAACCCCGCTGTTTAAGGAGCTCCACTGGCTGCCGTTTATTTTCCGGTCCCAATTCAAGGTGCAGGTTCTTACCTACAATGCCCTGAACGGTTTGGGACCCGCCTACCTGTGTGACCGCATCTCCGTTTACGAACCTACGCAATCTCTTCAATCTTCCAGAGAGGCCCTTCTCTCGCTCCCCCGCCCCATCGCAAGTGCGACTTGTGGGGACGAGGGAGAGGACCTTCTCTGTGGTGGCCCCTCAGCTCTGGAACTTGCTCCCCAGAGATATTAGACAAGCCCCCACTCTGGCAGTCTTCAGGAAGAGCTTGAAAACTTGGCTGTTCCAGTGTGCCTTCAATGAATGAATGAACAATAATTCCCTGGCCTGACCAGTTCTTGCAAAAGGCCCTCGGAAGCACTTTATTTTACCCGTCAGTACAATCAAACCCTACTTTATCCTCCGGATCCCCTGTCCAGATGCATTACACTGCTGTCTCACTCAGTGTTTTAATTTTTTAATCTATTGGAACCGGCCCTGCCCACTGTGATCGATTCTGTGTTTTAAATGTTGCGATTTATTTTGTTTGATGTGTTATTTATAATGGTTTTGTATTGTATTTTTATTTTCTTTATATTTTATTGTTGTGTTCTGATGTATATTTATATATTGTATTGCTGGGCTTGGCCTCATGTAAGCCGCCCCAAGTCCCCTTGGGGAGATGGTGGCAGAGTATAAATAAAGTTTTATTATTATTAGTCAGGATAGTAATACTTCTACTATCCTAACTTAAACAATCCTAAACTTCCACCATGTGATCATTCACAGGAAGGCTTGTCATTCTGAGTGGAAAAGAGAACGATAGCTGAAAAGCAGCAAAAGTGAACTTGGGTGCATTTAGCTCAAAATGAAGGTTGTGGAAGGAGGCAGTAGAGAGAGGAAGTAGCAACCAGAACTGATTTTAGGAAAGGAACTTAAGAGGGCACAAGACACAAGATGTGTTTTGGAATGGACAAATGAAATATCTCTCCAAAGGAAAGAATGGGAATTGGTTGGAGAGGAGTCGAAAGCAAATCACAGAAAACATTAGGTTTGCGAAAGAAAAGAGTTGAATGCAGAGCTGCGAGAAAGACCCAAGTAGAGTATCTTTGAGGGAAGAGGAAGTCAGGGGCTTAGACGGGGCTTAGATGGAGTCGAAATGGCATAGAAATGGGGAGAAAAGCCTTGGGCTGCCAGCAAACTTTAATATTCATAGTGTTCTGCAGTCCTCATCCTACTCTTGCATACCATTGGACTCCTTTCCAGATGGCAGTTTTTGACCTTAAAATCTAACAAGGATGTAACATGGCTGTATGACCATGTTCCAGAAGCATTCTCTCCTGACATTTCACCCACATCCTCAGAGGTTGTGATTTCCGGGCTGTATGGTCAAGATTTCCAGGCTGCATGCCCATGTTCCAGAAACATTCTCTTCTGGAGAGGATACCTGCCATAGATGTGGGTGAAACGTCAGGAATGCATGGCCATACAGCCCGGGAAACTCACAGCAATCCAGTAATTCCAGCCATGAAAGCCTTCAACAACACATCTAACAAGGATTGTTAATGTTAGGGTACAACCATGTGGAAAGTTGCTCTAAGGAACATTTCTAGTGCGCATACTATTTGAAGACACAGCCAGAAAGATCATACCTGGTTTATAATGCTGAAGCTTGGAAACTCCTGGCCATGTTTCCTCTGTTGGCACTCCCAATACCTGTACAAAGCAAAATACATAAATTAATGTCTCCTCTGAATACATTTACGCACCAAATCAGGCTCTAATATCTGTTAAATTCCCGAAAAGGAACCTAGAGATGTTTTCGTGCCATGAGAGGAGGGCGTACAAATGTGTTTGAGTGACTGCGCCAGCAAGTGCCATTTCCAATGTGTCAGCAGTTGTCAAAACCACTGCACAGGCTTATTTACACCTAAGGTGCTCCCCTAGAAAGCTGATGAGTGACTCCCGACAGTAGCTTGCTCAAATGATAGGCATTCAGAAGTTGTACACCGTGGCTGTGAGAGAGACCCCTGCTGTTTTGAGATGAAAGGGAATAGGTAGTAAACGGATCTTCTGACAGGTGTTCAAAAACAATCCAAGGCTCGATGCAAAGACAGGCTGGGCCTCAAGAAAACCCGATCCTGATTAGTCCACCTTGAGAATCTGTCCTCAAGCAAATAAATCTGCCTGAATAAAGATGAGATACCCACAAGCAACCTTTTGGTTGCTAGCTGAATGAAAAATACAGTACCCAGTTCTTCTGTGTATTGTTTGCCTTAGGAATGGCATGGTTTTCATTTAGAAGTGTACTAACGAACTCTGAATGCAGGGATCATTATTCACATATATCTGTTCACTTTCCTTCACCGCCCCCGCCCCCTGCCTTCTCAGTGTACTGTTTTCCAAGATAGATAGATAGATAGATAGATAGATAGATAGATAGATAGATAGATAGTGAGGCAGTGCATGGAGATCTTTCCTGTTTCAAATACAGTCACAGTCAGGATTAAATGCCAGTTTATTTAAACAGAGGAGTTAAAGTTGTTTGTGTCCCCACTTCCCTGTTGCCAGCTTGCTATCAGTTCAGAAAGAGAAAACAAGATATAAAAGATTATTTCTCTTATCGACTCAACAATATCATGCAAAACATTACAACTCAAGGGTAAGGTTTCTTGGTGGGTTTTTCCCCCTTTTCTTATAGGCTACAGAAATGCTCTGAACTATTTACCTAACAGGGGAGCCCTCACTCTGTGAAATAAGTAATAGAAACTCATTGAAAACAATCAGATAGTCATGTGAAAAACACTTGTCTCACTGATCTCTAATGGTCTTGTTGGGTATTATCCAGTAAGACAGGAGCACTGGGTTAACAGTTCGTAGGTTTGAACCCAGGGAATATCGAATATCAGTCAAATTTTCCTTTTCTGTTGCATGCACCAATAATTTTCATTGCAGTTTTCAAATGTGTCATTAGACTCACCATCCAGATCTTCTTCAACTGTTCAAGGGTGTTGGAAACTCCTGGAAACAATGGTTGACCTTGAAGCATTTCAACAAATATGCAGCCTGCACCCCTGGAGGAAAAAAAGTGGTTATTCATTCAGTCAGAAATATAATGCAGAAAGGAAGAATGTCTAGATAAGGCACTGAAGTAGTGTATTTATTGTTATTATTTTATTGGATTATGTTATGTTTGTTTGGCTTAAATGCATGCTTTTTCTTTGTCCTTTTGGATGATGTATGTTTTTTGTTGAGATTTAATTAAAATATTTATTATTATTATTATTATTATTATTATTATTATTATTATTATTATTATTGTATCCTGCTTCCATCTCCCCAAATTTCAACACTGTTAAAATATAACAACAAAAATCATAAAAAACATTTCAAACAATATAAAACAACCACAGGATACAATATGTAGCAAACATCTAGCAACCTTCAATAGTCTGAATAGTGTACTGTACTGAGTTTGGACGGGCAACTGGTGCAAATCACTTGCCAAAGGATAGGATTGATTGATAAAGTGCTAAAGGAAAATGAACAGGATTTGGACCTGGGGGGTAATATAAGGAGAGCACTATGTCTCTAAAGGGGACAATGGTAATGTGTAAGATCTGATTATGGATCAAATTTGGAGCCAAAATTATTTGGGGAACAAAATTCTGACAGTAGTAACTTGTGATTTATTTTTGTGACCTTGAAGGGTTTTTGTTTATGATCTGAATTTTTGGAGGTGGATTAAATTTTCCAGATTGGAATTGTATCATAAGGTATATCTTTTGACTGGCAAACACAGTCTAATTCAGGTGCTTCTTCCTTAAAGAACTTGGGGGAAAAATTTAATGGACTGTCTTAGGTTCTATTCATTTGAGGAAGAACAAGATGGTGGTTTCTGCTGATATCTGCTACCAGTGTGACTCTTTTCAATTACAATTCTTTCTATATGCTAAACTAACTGTATGGGATAATCCACATTTGGATACTGGTTTCAGAAGACAGGACTTTTCAAAGTCAATCATTCCATTTCATCTTAGGACACAATTAAAATTAAATATTGAGGTGAGACACTAGTGAAATCAGGCAAAACTCAGCAAATCCTGTTTCCAACTTAAATCACAGAGCTGAGTAATTTTTAATAGCCAACGGAACCTACTTCTGATATCATGATTCCAAACTTAATTTTGGTGTCATTCAATTGACATATTGTTGCTTCCCAAAAGCCCTCTCGCAGTGTCCTTCTGATCTCTGAATTTGATTGAAAGTGGAAAGAAAAAATACTGTATCCAATTTCTCTCAAATGTTTTTTCTCAAATGTTCCAAAGTTAACTCTCACCATATATCAATATCAGAAGAATAATCAGTGGCTCCTAGCAGCACATCAGGAGGGCGGTATCCAAGTGTCACCACCTCAGCCGAATATGTTTGTCTGGGAAGAGTCTTGGCACGAGCTAGACCTACCAAGATAGATGGGGGAATTAGTTATTTTAAATCATACATGACTTCAAAATAATGTATGTTCTCATAAAGACAAATATTCAAAATGATGGACCGGAGTAATCAAACATGTCAATGAAATAAATACTCACACTATTATGTATATTAAGTGTGTCACATATGAACAAAGTTCAGAAAAAACTGCCTTATTAATTTATTGTGTTATAAACTGATTAGTTTTTTCCCATCTCATTAGATCTCCAATTAAGACCAAAGCTACTTCTGTATATGAGTTAGAGAATTTAAAAACATTAGCATTCATTAGAGTGGACAGCTCTTTTGGCAGACTCATGAAATAAGAAAGCCTAAGGAGAAACTAGGTTCTTGTGAGGATGCTTGCCATAGATGCAGGTGAAATGTCAGGAAACGTCACTACCTCTGAGGATGCTTGCCATAGGTGCAGGCGAAACGTCAGGAGAAATGCCTCTAGAACATGGCCCTATAGCCCGAAAAAACCCACAAGAACCTAGTGATTCCAGCCATGAAAGCCTTCGACAATACATTGAACATCCCTAAGGAGAAAGGTTATGACTGGACAAATGTGTCACATGGCACTGCTAGTAGCTAGTAGCTCTTGCTGGATCATTGCTGTCTTGAATAGTGAAAGAGAGAATATATTAGGTATCTAACAAAAGTGTGGAGAAGCAAGTGTGGAGAAGAGCAAACCACAGACCATCTACCGCAATGCAACCTGAGCCCTGCCACATGCACAATGGAGGACCTTCTTGCGGCAACACCAGAGGCACTCCAAGTGGCCAGATACTGGTCAAAGGACATTTAATAGAATATCAAGCCTGCAAACGTTGTGTTTTGTTTGTTTCCTTGTTTGTTTTAATGCAATACAACTGTTTTGGTTCGCTCCTGACACAATAAATAAATAAAATCTAACAAAAAAATTCTGATAAGCAACTGGAGAGTTCGGATTGTGGAGCAACTGAAGAATAACGGAAATAAGAGGGGAAAGCATTGAAATAAAATGCAGTAAGATAGAAAACTGATTCATTTTTTTAGACATCAAGAAAGCCATTGACCTTACAGAATTCAATGGTCTGAATTCTGTCTTTCTGGCCAGGGAGTGCACTGGGACTGTCATAGAATCATAGAATCATAGAATCAAAGAGTTGGAAGAGACCTCATGGGCCATCCAGTCCAACCCCCTGCCAAGAAGCAGGAATATTGCATTCAAATCACCCCTGACAAATGGCCATCCAGCCTCTGCTTAAAAGCTTCCAAAGAAGGAGCCTCCACCACACTCCGGGGCAGAGAGTTCCACTGCTGAACGGCTCTCACAGTCAGGAAGTTCTTCCTAATGTTCAGATGGAATCTCCTCTCTTGTAGTTTGAAGCCATTGTTCCGCGTCCATTGCTCTTAGCCCTGTCTTCATCAGGGCTAAGAGCAATAAATAATAATAATAATAATAATAATAATAATAATAATAATAATAATAAAAAACTTTATTTATACCCCGCCACCATCTCCCCAGTGGGGACTCAGAGCAGCTTACATGGGGCCATATTACAGCAATAAAATCGAAGCATAAACAACAAACAACAACATCATCAAAATACATTAAAAAACAGTCATAAAATAACATTTTCTGGAAGAACCAGAAAACATGGTATCATCAGGGTATCACCTAGTCTCCAGGGAAGCAGAAAACAAGCTTGCTCCCTCCTCCCTGTGGCTTCCTCTCACATAGCCATGTATAAATATGTGAGAGGAATCCACAGGGAGGAGGGAGCAAGCTTGTTTTCTGCTTCCTTGGAGACTAGGACGCGGAACAATGGCTTCAAACTACAAGAGAGGAGATTCCATCTGAACATGAGGAAGAACTTCCTGACTGTGAGAGCCGTTCAGCAGTGGAACTCTCTGCCCCAGAGTGTGGTGGAGGCTCCTTCTTTGGAAGCTTTTAAACAGAGGCTGGATGGCCATCTGTCAGGGGTGATTTGAATGCAATATTCCTGCTTCTTGGCAGGGGGTTGGACGGGATGGCCCATGAGGTCTTTTCCAACTCTTTGATTCTATGATTCTATGATTCTATGATCAGTCCGAAGTTGCGAGGCACTAATAGCATGTCCTAAACATTTGGATAAACCAGTGATACATAGACAGGCTTGGATTTATTCTTAGGAACTGAAGAATGAACAGAAAGATTCTTCTATTTCTTAAGAGCAGGAGAAACCGCATAGGCAGCCTGCATATATTTTTGTGATGCCAAATGATTTCAAGCTAGGCTAAACTGTACCCAAATTTGACGATGCCAAGGTTTCCTAATAAGTGATGGATGTTTTGTTGGTACTAGCACAATTCATTGGCACAGTATATGATGAAGCTAATAGTACTGAAAAGAACTATTTGAGGTAACAAAACCAGTTGAACCAATCAATCAATTATTTATTACGGTCTATGACCAGCGCACTTTAGAATGGGGCACAACAAAACCAGTTGTTTTGATAGTCCAGAGAAGGGCTTTAAGATGCGAAACCTGTTCTTACAGACCTGGTGGCACATATCCTTTAAAGCAGTGGTTCTCAAGCTGTGGGTCCCCAGATGGTTTGGCCTACAACTCTCAGAAATCCCAACATCTGGTAAACTGGCTGGGATTTCTGGGAGTTGTAAGCCAAAACACCAGGGGACTCACAGGTTGAGAACCATTGCAAAGTATACTGTTTATACTTAAACTGGAGAAGAATTTTAAAATAGGACAAGGTAAGGAAGAGTAGCTATGAAGTTTCCTATGATGTATCTGAGGGGGCGGATAAAAGAGTACTGAGGGACCTTTTCTGGAACCATACTGAGCAAGTGCATGGAGCGGAGGGGGGAATCAACCAAAGAGATTTAGTGCTAGAAATTTCCGAAGATGGTCTGAACAGACACAGAGAATTAAACATTGTGTTTAATTGCAAGTTGTGTTTATATGCAAGTCTCAGAGACCACAAAGAAGTAGAACTCTGAGAAACCCAATCTAACATAGTCAATGGTAAGGGAGATGTAATTCAACAACATCTGGAATTCTGCATTATTCCCATCTCCTGTTAACCTTACTATTTATTGAGCTGGTTTAACCCAGTGGCGCAGTGGGTTAAACCACTGAGCTGCTAAGCTTGTTGACCGAAAGGTCGCAGGTTCGAATCTGGGGAGCGGCGTGAGCTTCCGCTGTCAGCCACAGCTTTTGCCAACCATACAAATGTGAGTAGATCAATAGGTACCACTCCGGCAGGAAGGTAACGACGCTCCATGCAGTCATGCTGGCCACATGACCTATGAGGTGTCTACAGACAATGCTCATCTCCATTTCTACAGCTTAGAAATGGAGATGAGCACCACACCCCAGAATTGGTCACGACTGGACTTAATGTCAGGGGGAAACCTTTACCTTTAATAAATAAGGCAATTGAAGCACAAGTGAGAGATATATGTGTTAGAAAAGCTTGGAAGGTGGACCAAAAAGAAGCTAACAATGCAATTATAAATCTTAATTGAATAGTTTGTAAGATGAGATGCCAGTATTTTGCTCAATATTCAGATTTAGTTTTTTGGTAGCTGACATCACTGGGTAAGTTCTTGTGACTGGCTGATCACCTACCACAACTTTCACCAACAGATTTAATATCATAATTTGGCTGATTGCATGATGAATACTGTGTTTTCTCAAGAGTGAGAATTGAGGCTTGTGTTAGCCCGAACCCTCTTTTATAATTTCATAATTATTGCAGCTTCTGGTTTTCTCCTTCTTGAAGTGGCTTCAGAAGTATGGAGGAACAAATATGTATATTTAAGTATATGAACAAACATATAATTTATCCCCTAAAATGGAACAAGTGTGAGAATCAAATCCTAGACAGTAAAGAGTGCTGAGTCCACAATGGTGGTTAAGCTTACGCTCCCAAATAACACTGGAAGATGTCATAAACTGAGTGAGAGCATTAGTCTATGAAGCCCAGAACTGTCTACTCTGAGTGGCAGCAATTCTCCCAGGACCCAAAGAAAAATGTTCTCCTTCACCTTCTCCTGAACCTCCTTGAACAGAGATAACAAGAAAGTTGCTCTGGAGCCATCACACAAAAAGCATGAGCCATGTCAGTGATGTCTAGGACCAGCTTCTAAACATTATCTATCTATCTATCTATCTATCTATCTATCTATCTATCTATCTATCTCACATGGATCTGAAGCAAATTACCACTCCGGAGCAGTTGATTTAATCCAGCTTCATGTGTCATTATTGAGGTCTACACTTATTCTTTGTTAGAAAGAGCTGAAGAATGAAGTCTAAAGATATATGTATTTCTTTCCTCTCAAGTTTAGCAAAAGGAAAAGTTGGTGGATTTGTATTCATAGGTATAAGAAATCTAGATATCTGCAGAAACCATGTCTTGGGGGCGGGCTGTGATGACTCACCGAAGTCAGCTAACTTGAGCTCTCCATGGCAACTGAGGAGCAAGTTCTGTGGTTTCAGGTCCCGATGAAGGATGTGATGTTCATGGATATAAGCCAAAGCTCGCAGAAGTTGGAACATGAAAAGCTGGAGAAAACGAAAAGAAACCAGGTATCTCTGGTTAGTGATTGATGTGGAAGAGTCAATCCAGAGAAAAGAAAGCAAAATGAAAAATCTTGAAAGCCATTTTTTATCACTAGTACAGCTGAGAATATACACTATTATAGGCTGCTTTGCATTAGAACAAATCAGAGGTATTTTATTTGGTAGTGATGGAATGGCTACTCAGAGTTCAAAATAGCATTCCAAAATCTCACAATACCTGTGAGTGCAATGATGCTATGAACTGTACATAACTATCCCAAAGCATAGGCAATAAACCGCAATGAGTCGCCGACTTAGGCTGAGATATTAGCAGTATACAAGTGTATAAATAAATAAATAAACATGGTGCCAAACGGAGATCTTTATAACAAAAGACTTATGTCTATGGATAATCAAGCTTCTCCCCCTTCTCAGTAATTATTGCCATTTTACTCTTTAAGAGATCTAAAACATTTCACCTGTGCTATTGTATTACTGCACTCACTCAGTTAGCTATCTGGATAACATGTTCTACTTATTTTGTAGAAGCTTAGCTTTGTGAGTTCAGAGTTTGAGAAGAATGCTTCTTCATTCTACTGTCCTTTCTCAAAATATGTTTCCCACCTATATGCAGACTATGGGTGTATATTCTAACTGTTCTACATCAGTGTTTCAAAAGGAAATGTGTTTAGGAATGAGGAAACTCATGTGTATAATGAAACTACTATATCAGTATCTTAGACAGACACTATTTTCCAGTTTAGTGCCCTATCTACATGGATAGATTGGTCTTACTGTGAAGGTTCATTCTGAAATGCCAAGAGGGGCAATCCACCACCGATGGGTTATCCCATGTGCCAACCTGACTTCAAGAGTCCATTTTTTTTGTTTCCATTGGTTTCTAACACAAACAACTAAAACTAAACATATGTTAAATCCTCAACAAAACCAAACATATACTACCTTAACAAATTATTTAACTCAATTCCTTTAACCGATACAACTCTTCTTCACTTCCTAATCCTTCCCTTCCCTGTCCCAGAAGGGTGGCTGTGGATTGCTCCTCCTTCCAGTCTCATTCTCAGTATGCACAAGGAACAACATTTTGTTAGTTGTGCAGGTGATTAAAACCTGACAGTGAAAGACGTGATCTATTGTATCCAACACTGACAATGAGTATGAGGAAGGATTGCCCTCTCCTAGCATCTGAGCTGGAGCATCGCCAGCCAAATAGTGAAGAACCCACCATTTCTCAGACTAGAGATCAAGAGTAACAACACCCTTGGTTGGACAGTGTAGAACCTACAATGGCAGATCCCTGAGCTGGAAGACAAAGGGTTAAGCAGAAGAAATTCAAGTTTGCAGGTCCAGATGTTTGACCAGCAATTCGGAGCAGCTGTGAGACCAGCATAAATACATGGCAGTTGAGGCAGTCAGTTGCCGGCAGCAACGTTTTTGTTTGAGTTGTAGCCTCGAGGCCATGTGTGTTTCTTGGACTTTGTGTGGTGGACTGAATCTCAGATTTTGGTTGTGGGTTGTGAATTATGTCTTGGACTGTGTTTGCTACAGATTTCCTAGCTATGGAACTTTGGACTGACCTCATGGTTTGCTTTACTGTGTATCCCTTCTATGCTAATTGACTGGTACCTCGACCTTAGACTGACTATGGCTTACTCTTGTGTGTTTGTAGCTTGCTACATAGACAAGCTTGGGAGGATCTCAATGAATATAGTAGAAAAAGAATGTGGATTCCTGCAGTTGGATTGGCACATGGGATAACCCATCAATGGTGGACTGCACCTTGTGCCATCCCAAGAATGTAATACCAACAGTTAGTATTTAATATGGCACCATCTTGGTAGATGATGCCCCACTATCTACATGTCGTAAGTGTTAATTCTTCCCAGTTCCAGCGGACCCCAGAAAGAAGCCGAGGCTTGCAAGTAGGTGTATTTCTTTATGGCCATCTACTTCATCCATTTAGAAGGAAACTAAAAACATGGATATGGGACCAGGCCTTTGGGTAATCTGGCAGACAGACAAAGGACAATGACGACTAGAATTGGATAGGATTATGACAATGCGGAATGAACTTACGGACTTTGAGCTTGGCGAACGTTGATCATTAGATTGATTTTTTATTAGCTGTGTTGTATAACTGGATTGTTTTAATTGTTTTAATTGTTGCTGATATATATTTTATCTTACTATTGTATTGCTGGCATCGAATAGTGCCTTCTGTAAGCTGCCCTGAGTCCCCCCTCGGGGGTTGAGAAGGGTGGGGTAGAAATGCGAGAAATAAATAAATAAATAAGCCAATCTCTCTTATAGATAACAGTCTCAATAAAAGATAGGTAAATACATTAAGGCACAATCAGGCATCACAGGCCATTGATGTGTTTCCAAATATATGGGCTAATCATATCATAGAGTTGGAAGAGACCTCATAGGTCATCCAATCCAACCCCCTGGCAAGAAGCAGGAAAATCACATTCAAAGCACCCCCAACAGACAGCCATCCAGCCTCTGTTTAAAAGCCTCCAAAGAAGGAGTCTTCACCACACTCCAGGGCAGAGAGTTCCACTGCTGAACAGCTCTCACAGTCAGGAAGTTCGTCCTAATGTTCAGATGGAATCTCCTTTCCTGTAGTGCCCATTTTTATTTAGTTCCTTTCAAAACAAATATTGATTTTGGTACGCAAGAAAGCCAGTTACCTTGAATATTTGTGACATTATAGAACAATGTCTCCTTGCCAATATTTGCACAAAGTGATCTGAATTCAACAGGAGTGCTGTATTTTTCCATATGTAGGTCTCAAACTAGTAGGCGAGGGAAGAAAGGAGAATCGAGAGCTTCCTATTTTGTGGATATTAAATAGAAATTGCAAGGAGACCTGCCTGTGATCAGCCCCCAAACCACTACAATTTTTTAAAATTAGAAATATTACATTTTTTTACTATATTTCTATCCCGCTGTTCTCACCCCAAAGGGGACTCAACGCAGCTTTAACTATACAATTAGCAGAAATTCACCACATGAGGCAAGCAAACTGCAATTACGGCAGGCCGTAGACTTATTACTTATTATTGATCTCCCAGCAGGCAAAAGCCTGGAAAGCATTTCTCTTACAAACACAAATAATCTGTTAATGATCTCCTTTTGTAAAAAGAAACAGACTTCCAGTAGTTCTCACTGGAATAGTGAAGAGAAAGAAGCAATGTCATGTGATAAGTTCAAACAAAGACATTGTTGTTCTGCTGCAATTGCAATTTGCCTGCTTTGTGTGACAATCTCCTCCATTCCTTAAGGCCCTTGACACTAAGCATATGCAGAAGCCTGAGGTTTTCCTAACTGCACACAAAGAGATGCAAGGATCCAAATGATTCTCTATGATCTACAATGCTCCTATGAGGGTTTTTCCCCTTTGAAAAGTAAACAAGAGTTGGATAATCCTTTCAGGGGCAGGATATTACATGTGATACAATGGCATGCTACCAGGAGGTAGGAAATCAAGGTTGAGGGTAGTTTTTTCCATATGTGGTGGTCGTGTAAGAAAACCCAAAATAAACATGAAGAGACACAAAAAATATTAGGAATATCATTCCCAAAAAACCCAGAATATTATTTATTAAATATAACGGACTCAGAACTCACTTTAGATTCATACAAGGACATTTTATTTACCTATACTTCGATGGCAGCAAGGATATCATATGCAAAAATTTGGAAAATGGATAAAATTCTGGAAACAGAGGACTGGATAAATAAGTTGCAAGCAGGCCTGTAGCGAGGGGGTGGTTTTAGGGGTTCAACCCCCCCCCCCTGAAATGTTTCAGATTTTTTTTTAAAAAATGTGGTTTACTCATGAATTTTAACTGGTTAACCAAATCCCCATGCTAAGTCTATGAGATGCAAAAAATTAAGAGTCCCTCCAGAACTGTAAGCACTATCTCAAGCAAATATTGACAATTTATTCACACTGTCATTACTTGCAGCAATAGCCGATGTAGTGAAGCAACCAAGTTGGGGGAGGGGGTGTGTGTTGTTGAATGCTCTCATTAAGGAGGCCAGACTTGGTGGAGATGGTTGACAGGGGTGGAGCTGCAGGCTATTGAAGGTTGCTCTGCTCCCTGCTGTGCTCTTTGCTTCAGCGTGAGCTAGGAGGCAGGTTTCAACACACACMCCCCCCCCCCGAAATTTTCAACCCTCCCCAAAATTTTCAACCCCCCCCCAAAAAAAATTTCAAACCCCCTCCCCAAAATTGTCAACCCTCCCCAAAAAAATTTTCTGGCTACGGCCCTGGTTGCAAGAGATCAAAGATATGGACAAACTAACTTTTTTTTAATGAAAAGCTTGGGAAAACCAATAAAGGGGACAAATTGGTCATCATTTGAAAATTACCTAAATGAGAAGAGTCAATAGGACAAAAAAGTGATAAGACTATCATCTGGGACTTTTATTGGGAATATTGTTTATTGCCTCTTTTTAGGCATAGGAGTGAAAAGGAGTCCTCAGAGGGAAATGAGAAGAGATAGATTTAAATTTAAAAAGTTGACATATATTATTGGTGAAGACACAGAATGGAAGTCAAATAACTATATATATTTTAGTTTTGCTTATTATTATTATTATTATTATTACTATTTCCTTCTTTCTTCTTTTCTTTCCTTTTCATTGATTTCTTAAATTTCCTACTATCCTATAATCTAATGTTCTCCCACGTTCCTTGTAAACTTTAACCAAAGTTGATATATATATGTTTTGTTGTTTTTTTTTCTTTTATGTATATGTGTAACCTAATAACATTTCTTTTTAAAAAAGAAGGTAGGAAATCAACATATGGGTGCCAGGGTGCACTATGAAAAGGCAAGTGTGCTTGGATCTTAGGTGCAGTTCTGGGTTTCCTATACTGATGACACTTGTTGTATTAGCTTTCTAAGGGAGCTTTTCCACATAGTGTCTAGTTCTGCTCTAAGATGGTTTGGCTTTCTAGTCACAAAAGGTAACCAATAAGCAGGATAGAAATATGTTTCTCTCAATCTCTCTCTCTCAAACTGAATCCAATAATGCAATTTTCCACAATTGAATATGCCTTTTTCAGAGAGAAAGGATTCTTGTTTCTTCAATAACTTACCATAACATTATGAGGATGAAGTCCTCCAGGATGCTGAGACATATACTGTGCTAAGTCGCTGTGCTAAACGATCATAGAAGAAAGAGAGAGAGAAATATGAACAAGAGAAAATATGCAGGAGAAAATGCCTCTAGAACATGGCCATACAACCTGAAAAAACCTACAACAACCTAGTGATTCTGGCCATGAAAGCCTTCGACAATACAATATCATCATCATCATCACTTTATTTCTTAACTAGTCGCTCTCCACCAAAGTGCTCCGAGCGACTTACAATTTAAAATAGCTTATACACAATATAAAACATTCAATATAAAAACATTCAACATAAAAACATTCAACATAAAAACATTCAGCAGTGACTATGGCAAAATTTGATCCGATTACTTAAATGCACAACCAAACAGCCAAGTCTTGAGCGCCTTTACAAAAGGTCGCAACTCTGACATTGCTCTAATATATGGAGGCAATGAGTTCCACAGAATTGGAGCATAGATCAAAAAAGGTCTACGCCTTGTAGCTTCCAAATGTGCCTCCCTAGGACCCAGTATGTAGAGGAGATTTTCCTGGGTGGATCGAGGTGACCACTGATGGGGAAAAAGAATGAGGCGGTCCCTAAGATATAAAGGTCCTTGGCCATTTTGAGCTCTAAATATGAACAAGATTGGGAAAATCAATCCACAAACATCCTTTTTACAGAATCCATTAAAAGATGGCTTCTTCTAAGGTGAAGATGCAGAGAAATGGTAGTGGGATGCAAAGGGTGGAAATTATTTTCCTACCATCTCTCATGGCAGGACCTGGAAAAGCCTCTCTTATGTAGGGCTTTGAATTAACTCACTAATTAACTTCCTTATTAGGGTTTTTTTTTTCCCCAGCCATTTCCCTTAACTCATTGTATTTCCAAATTAGCTCAATATTTTTGGTTTAAAAAACCCTTATTTAGCTCATTAGAGTGCATTAAGGTGAAGAGTCTTTCTCTGTCATATTCAGGAAAACACAAAAGGCCTACTGCTTAAGAAGAAATATCAGAAATCAAATCTTTAGAGCAATCGATTGAACTGTTCCTAACCAAACTAATCAGTCAAATGCAAAACAACTCACCATGTATTCAAAGACTAATGTCAGATTCTCTTTGGTCTGGATGATGTCATGAAGAAGCACAATGTTAGCATGTTTCAAGCCCTTGAGGAGGGATGCTAAAGAAGACACAAACACAGTGGTCAGATTGCTAGTAAGCACAGATGGCAAGTCAACTTTGCCAAAAGTCAATTTATCTGGGACAATGTCTACACCTCCAAACTTGAGGAGAAACAGAGGCTTATTAAAATTCCTGTTTTTCCTAACCAAATTAAACATCTAGATCAGAAGCAAATAAGCAATTGAAATGCCAACCTCATCCCAGAACTGGAAAATTTTATATTTTGTGATCATAGCTCCTGGAATCTCACAGCCAGGACAACCATACTGGGTGGCATATTTTCAACCACTGTCTCTCCTTATTGGAATGGTATTGTTTTTAATTAGCAGTTTAAGCTCTCAAAATTTCTTCCATTATTTTTCATATTTTATGTTTGGTTGTAAACTGAGACAGGGGAGGTTTTTAATAAAGGCATTGACTGTATCAAGGTTAAAGAAGAAAGTGCAAAAGCAGTTTTATGCAGTTAAATATTAAAAAACCAAGATTATGGCAATCAGACTGATTGATAACTGGCAAATAGAGGGGGAAAACGTGGAGGCCGTGACAGACTTTGTATTTATAGGTGCAAAGATTACTGCAGACGCAGACTGCAGCCAGGAAATCAGGAGACGTTTACTTCTTGGGAGGAGAGCAATGACCAATCTCAATAAAATAGTGAAGAGTAAAGACATCACATTGGCAACAAAGATCCACATAGTAAAAGCAATGGTATTCCCCATAGTAACCTACAGATGTGAGAGCTGGACCATAAGGAAGGCTGAGCAAAGGAAGATAGATGCTTTTGAATTGTGGTGCTGGAAGAAAGTTCTGAGAGTGCCTTGGACCTCAAGATGATCCAATCAGTCCATACTTCAGGAAATAAAGCCCGACTGCTCATTGGGGGGAAAGATATTAGAGGCAAAGATGAAGTATTTTGGCCACTTCGTGAGAAGACAGGAAAGCTTAAAGAAGACAATTATGCTAATCCTTTATTTATACCCCGCTAACATCTCCCAAAGGACTCGGTGCGGCTTACAAGAGGCCAAGGCCCAACACATCAATAAAACAACAGCATAACAAATACAACAATAAATAAACTCACAAAACAAGCAATAAACATTAAAACAATAGCAATAAACATTAGACAATAACACCACAACGCATTTAAAACTAAGGCCGGGCCAAATGTAATAATTAAAAATTTTAAAATGCTGAGCATGACAGGTGAGATGGATAGGTTTTTGGAGATAGATGCGGTGTGCAGACAACCTTAAATCTCTAGTAAAGTGCATTTGGGACATGATGCTAGAAGTTTCCTATTCTGGGAAGGCACACTGGAACAACCACGTCTTCAAGCTCTTCCTAAAGACTGCCAATGTTGGGGCTTGTCTGATGTCCTTGGGAGAGAGTTCCAGAGTCGGGGGCCACCACAGAGAAGGCCCTGTCCCTCGTCCCCACCAATCGCGTTTGCGACGCAGGTGGGATTGTGAGCAGGGCCTCTCCAGATGATCGGAGAGATTGTGTGGTATCCTTAGATGGATGGTATCCTTGAAGTGATTGGCTTAAACTTGAAGGATCTGGGGGTGGTGACGGCAGACAGGGAGCTCTGGCACGGGCTGGTCCATGAGGTCACGAAGAGTTAGAAGCAACTGAACGAATGAACAACAACAAAATTTGACTGTATCATAAGCAGTCTAGAAGTCTTTAGGAATAAAGTGGAGTTTAAACATTTTAACATAAATAAATAAACACTATTGTGAACTATGAAACTTAATAACCCTTCAGCCTTTTTTATTGGACACTCTCTAGTGTGTCCTGTGGGTTGCAGGGTGAATCATAAAACACAGACCTTATTGGGAAAAAGAAACTAAAGCTGCAGTTTCAGGCACATTTCTACCTGCGGGCTATGATCTCTCAAGAGATGGGCACAAAATTGCTTATTCGCTTTCCCTTTCTCCTTAGCAAAGAAAGAAAAATACAATTCCATTGGGACTTCCAAGCAGATGAAAGCAATTGTTTTAAAGGTAATTTAAACAAGATGTTTGGATATCGCATCTGTGTGAGCCGGAGCCTCTAAAGGTCTGAAATAAATAGAAACTGAAGCAAATAGGTAAATCCGACATCAAGAAAACTACAAACATTTTGCCTGGTATGGTGATTTCTCCTAACAAGACTGACTAAAATAAAGTGCAAGTAAAGTTCACTTTCAAAAAAGTATTGCAGCACATCAAGAAAAAGAATCACACGTGTAAATAAAAGACAAATTATATATAAATATAAACAATTAACTTGAATCCAGGTCAAGTGAATTGGAACAGATTGATGGCATTTCAGTGTACTTCCATGGGAAAATTCATTCTGAGATCAGAGCATTTTGAATTAAGAGCTCAGTCACAGAATGAATTAAACTCTTAAGTCAAGGTATCACTGTATTCTTCTTGTACTTATAAATACTCTGCTGTTTTGGAGAAATTTCCCTAACAACCCTAACTTAGAATATATGTACAGCATATAGGAAATTGGTAAATGCTTTGCAAGTGTTATATAACAGCATCAGGGAAGCCTTATAATGGATGTATAACACTTTTCTAAAGCCATATAACACAGTAAAAATATTATCATAATAAAACAGGGATCATGATCGCTTTGGGCACTCCTGGTGCAATCCATTAAACCAGTAGACCCTCATGTATTTCTTTCTTTCTTTCTTTCTTTCTTTCTTTTTGTGAAAGGGAAAAAACTCATGATTGTGGGGAAAGTGACATTTGTAAAGGTGGGAAAATAGCTATTAATAGAACTGGAATCCACTGGCGAAGTGAAAACTTGTTTTTCTCTGAGGCTGAAAGTGACCTGGCCAAGGTCACCCATTGGGGTTCGATGACAAAGTGGATATTTGAATCTTGCTCTCCAAAGCCATAGTCCAGTGCTCAAACTGCTACAACACACTGCCTCTCATATGGGATCATAACTGGTAGAAGTAGCAGCACATTCAATTCCAGTCCCTTCTGTGTCACACATTTCAGTGTATGATGAAAACAGTGTTGTCATCTCAGCTAAGGACACTTGTTCGTTGTTAGTTAAGTGATGGAAGTTGGAAGGAAGGAAAATGTAATCTGTATGTACTCATTGGCCATTTTCTTTATATTTACTGGTCAGAATATAGTTCCAATAGTAAAAATAGATTCAGGGATTAATTGCTAGTAGAGATAAGCTCTTTGCTCATCCTGAATCTCTTACCTTCTCTTATGGTTGTAAAAGGGACTCCTTCTTCAGTCTTCAGGCTGATGACTTTCATAGCTACTAGCTGTCCATATATTCTAGTGGGACAGAGCATAACTCATGAATCTCAATGCATAAGCATAACATTGCAGTTGGATGCATTATGTACAGTACATTCAGAGAAAGTCCACTTCTTACACTCCTCCCATTCTCAGAACTGTTATTTGTGTTGATGATCCACTGCCTGTTAATTATTTGTTCCTTTTGGTTCTCGTGATTGTGCTTTTCCTGCATGGAAGGGGGTTGGACTAGATGGCCCATGTGGTCTCTTCCAACTCTTATTATTCTATGATTCCTCATAGAAGCAAAACTTTTGCAAAACATGCACTTTATCACACATAGCTGTCTTGACTGTGACTACAAGTCCGATATACAGTCGGATATAATAATAGTAATAATAATAATAATAATCATCATCATCATCTTTATTTATATACCGCTCTATTTCCCCGGGGGGACTCAGAGCAGTTTCCAAGCAACAACATCAAAACATGCAGAGTCACAACATGAACAAAAAAACAGTAACAGCAACATAAGCATGGAATTGCCCAACGACAAATAAATATTAAAAGAAAAAATCCTGCCTGCTCTTCATGTCTATTTGTTAGGGCATGGAAAACAATGTTTTGTCTGCAAATGTATTGACCAGGTGCATCTCTCAATGATCCACTGGTCTTTCTGAATGTTTATAATGCCACTTTCCATATTCTTTGCCTAGTTACAGCTGCCCCTTATTTTGACTATTAGAAACATTTTCACCATCACATCCTATAGATAAGTTAGCCATAACTGGTCACTTTTGAAAATTATTATTCTCTAATTAGCATTTTGTGTTTTAACTTTTTAATATACCTCTGTATCTTTGTTTTTATTCTACATTCTAATGATTTTAATGTGTTATGCTTTTATGAGACTGTGTCCCACTCTCCTTATGCTGGTTTATGACCATAATAAAGATTTAATTTGATTTGGTTCTGGTGAATCTACTTAAAAGCTCTTCTGTCACCTCTTTGGCATTAATTTCAAAAGCTGAATCACGGATCTCCCCAGAGGATCACAAATTATTGTCTTCTGATTGCACACAGGAAGGTTGAGCACACAAAGCTGTGTGACCTGTGCTAAAAGACCTCACAAATGTTTTCAGATTATTTGCAAGGCCTGCAGGCCAGGCATGCTCTTGACTGCTACATAGGGGACATGCCATTAGTATGGGAAGAATGTAGTATTTTTCTTAAACAAAAATACCTCCGAAGTTGGAATGTAAAAAACACAAATGTGACTAGGGGAAGGACATATGTTTCAATCCATATGCTCCAAATTGGATTCCAAATTAACTTCAACTCAAAGGCTTCAAAACCCAGTGAAGTCAGTTTCATATGAACGCTGTTTTCCTCCCTCTGCATGAAATAGATGGCATTAGGATACAGTCTGACAGTAATTTCATAGAAAACCATTCTCACACTTTCAGTAAGTTCTTAGACCATATAGTTTTGCCTCAAAGTGAAGTAAACATTCTCAAATATGCATGCAGTCTTCAAATCTAGAAATAGAAACTTACTCTCAAAACTGGACATGAAATATGCCAGTGATACTGGGGCATACTTAGGTTGTAACAAGTGCGCACATTTTGCTGTAACAACATAGACAAGACTTCTGAAAGAGGCTATTATACAGTTTTACATGAACTAACTAAATAGCTGGATATTCAGAGAAAGTAAAGGCCCGGGGGGAAATGACTTTGCTGTTTTTCCCATAAGCCACTTCTTCTCAAAAAATTGGAAAAAATAAACATCTTTGTTTAGAAGGAATAAAATGCTTAAAGCAAGGGTCAATAATAATATTTATTATTATTATTATTATTTTACTTACACAAAAACACAGTATGTTACAGCAAATGAGATATATATGCTGGATTTCGTATCACAAAATCACAAGTCAAACATTATTATTATTATTATTATTATTACTACTACTACTACTACTACTACTACTACTATTATTCCACCCTGTCTCCCCGAAGGGACTCACAAAGAAAGCCTTTGTGAAAGATTATGTAGGGTGAATGATCATTACAATATCTGGTCTTGCTTTCCTTCCCTCAGTTCTTATCATGGCAATGGAGAACTATTGGGAGACAAAGATAATAATAATAATCATCATCATCATCTTTATTTATATTCTGCTTTATCTCCCAAGAAGGACTCAGAGCGGATCACAGTGCACATATATGGCAAACATTCAATGCCTTTTACACTTTGAACAGTGACATACAATGTACAGATAAGGTATTTCATCTCCAGCATCTGGAGGCAATGTTCAACTCCAGCCATGGGGAGGTGCTCTTGTTTCATTTTTTCATGCCGAGGAGGGTGCTGTCTGTAGATATCTCCAATCTTTTTGCCGGCATGTCTGCACGGGGCATCCTTTTACCTTCCTGCTGAGTCAGTACCTATATATACTCGCATTGCATGCTTTCGAACTGCTAGGTTGGCAGAAGCTAGGACTGACAGTCGGGAGCTCAACCCAACTAGCAGCTTTGAACTGTTAACTTGTTTTACTAATACACATCGGGGGGTTTTGTCTTCATTGGGAGTTTTTTGCCCATACCTCAAACTGTCAAAATCACAGAGGTTCCATATAATTATGGTGTTCTTTACATTTAAGGATCTTGTACCTCCATTTCTAATATGAATTTTAAAGGCCTTTTAGACATGATAGTTTTACACCAAATCAAGTGATATAAAATACACTTTATGTTTTGAAAGAACAAAGTGACTTTTGAAATCTGTAATAGGTGTCAATATTGCATTTTTATTCCATTTTTTTCAGAAAAAAAATCATTTTCCTCAAGGCTTCAACATTTTTGGAAATTTTGCATCTCTTTGGATACACAGCTCCTTATGCACTGGACATGGTATTCTGTGCACTTCATACCACAAAAGCATTTAGACTACTTTCTCTGCAGAAAACACCTAGAATTAGAATCCATTTTTTTCATTACAGCTTTTTTTTATATTGCATATCTCCTCTTATGTCCCTTCACAACAAATGTAAGGCTATTTTGTATAGTCAAGAGGTCTAGAGATTGTTATATTATAACAATCTGCTTCTCTCTAAACATTGAATTTGAATTAGGGAATATTTATTATCTAAAATTTTTGTTTGTGATATTATTTTTGTGTGCTTTGAATTAATTTCTTTATGGGACACTGAGTAATTATTATCTGTTCACACAATGCAAAACTTACCTGCTGATTCCTTTGTACACAGTGGAATGAGAACTCTCACTCAGCTTCTCCAGGTTTAAGTAGGACGAGGTTTTTCCAAATGGGAGACTTTTTCTTTCCTTAAATGGAAGACAGGGAAAACAGAGGGCAGAAAACATAGTTGGTTTTGGGTTTTGGCATGAGTTCAAAGCATATTAAGCATGAAACCTCTAATTAAACCTCTTTTCCTGATCTTTCGAAAAAGAGTAAAAACATGGTTCTTTGAGCAAGCGTTTGAACCTCAGCATGACCAGATAAACTCAAATTGGAATATGAACAAGGAATGCCTAAGATGATGGAAACAGTTGATGAATTGAACAGGAAGACATAGTTTTATAATTCTTATTGTTTTTTATTGCTTTTATAGTTTTTTAATGTACTATGATGTAATTTTTTTGCTTTTAACTGATGTATGTATTTATATACATTTAATTGTTGCTGATTGTACGCCGCCCTGAGTCACCTTCGGGCTGAAATGGGCGGGATAAAAGTGACGTAAATAAATTTAAAAATAATGTGTTACATTTTTGCTCTGTGCAGACTTCTAAGAGTTCTCCACAAAGCTGAATCCAATCACTAAAATAAGGTGTAGATGGGAGCTGGCCTTTCCTCAAACGAATCTCAGGTTCCAGCTTATAAATGATTACAAAACTGTTAGGAAACACAGACTTGTTCATATTTTTCAGTCAACAGATAGCTAGTCTCACAAGACCCAATTTTTTTGACGTATATCTGTAGTGATTGTTCTGCCTGCTCTGGAGGACACAATTGGACATGGCTTGTCTCTGAAATAAGGCAGATAGAAGAAAGAAAGCCACCTTGAGTCCCTTGAGAGGTGAGAAAGGCGGGGTAGAAATGAAGTAAATAAATAAATAAAATAAATTCTATGGCTACTATATGTCAATGATGTATCTGTTTGGTGTAAGTTTTTTTAAACATCTTTGGGTTTTTATCAATGTAACTTATGTATTTTATTGTATATATTTGATCTTCATATGTTTCTGAATTTGTTGTACCCCACTTCGAGCCACCAGGAGAAGCAAATGAGTAATAAAAATATTAGTATTTTACTGATACAAAAACACAGTATGTCACAGCAAACGAGATATATATATGCTGGATTTCATATTACAAAATCACAAGTCAAACACTTCCCAAGCATTTAGGACTGTGTGATGTATTTTCGAATGATGCGCGCAGATCCAAGTAAGGTGGCCTTTTGCAGTTGACAGATCATGATTTTGTCAATGTTTATTGTTTCCAAATGCCGGCTGAGATCTTTTGGTATAGCACCCAGTGCGTCGATTACCACTGGGACCACCTGTACTGTATTATTATTATTATTATTATTATTATTATTATTATTATTATGTGAATTGTTGGATGATGCACACTCACCCACTGACATCCCACAGCAAAATCCTGCTCTTGGAAAGAATCACTGAAGCGGCGTTGTCGTCGTCTTGGTTTTGATATTTGAAGTGTATGGAACCATTGAGGGTGTGAGGAATTCAGTGGTTGTCGTTTTCTGCGTGTTCCTGCAGGCTGGAAGGGAGAAAAAGGCAACCAACTTCAACATGAAAAAGATACTCATCATTGTGTAGAAGTGGCCTGAGAATCTATTTCAAATACTTTCTATATACATTCCATGAAAACTGTCCCTTGTCCCAAAGAAATATAAAACCCCAGATCTTCTCTGGAAAGCTACTTACTTTAAAAGCTTGCTCCTCTCTTTGGGGCTGAATATTGTCTTGTTGTAATGAGACTTCTGTCTCTTCACAGCAACATTTGCATGTAGGGTTGGGAACATTTCCGCATAGGATGTCCCCCATGTTTTCCTGTCCTCTTGACTGCTTGGTTTTCTCTCTATTCATCCTTTTCTTTGCCAGAAATTCGAAAGGCATGAATGTTCATGTGACTTGCATGAGGTCTCTGCTACAAATGGTCTCATGACTCAAGAAACCGTCTCCTCCAACCTCCAAAGGCCCCTTGTTTCATATTCATTTTGGCTTTACTAAACCTGATTTTGAAAGCTGCCAATCCAAGATTGGTGTTTAAAAGGGGGGGGGGGGGTGAAGATTGTTTGTAATAATCCTAAGGTTTCATGGACTGTCTTTTTTCTTCAGCATTTGTCTCTTCCTACAATCCTAATGCTATTAGCAAAAATTGGGTTGGCGTGCATCTACAGAATGGGAAATTGTAGCTAAATATACCTTTGTTTACAAAGATACATTACAAAGTATTTACAAAATAATTACAAAATATTCTACAATAATGTACAGTTAGCCTCATATATGCTTGATTGATTCCCATTTCTGTTTTCAATGTTTTGCTGTTTCTGCAGCTTTATAACTTTTTTATCAATCGTCTAAATGCATCCAATTAAAAAATACATGCCAATCTTTTGTTCACTTTTAGCAGGAGGCACATGTACTGGTTCTGAAACAATATATAAACAACCATATCCTTTTCATACAGACGCAACTCCTGTGAAGAAATTACTTTATTAAAACTCTACAAACACATTTTCTTGTTTCTGCAGTTACAGTCATTAATAACACAGAATTGACATTTTCACAATTTTAGCAATCATTTCCTTGCATTATCCAAAAAAAAAAGTGACAAATTAAAGTGTACCAACCAGGTCATAGCCTGGACATGTTGCTGTTTATTAGTGTCCCAAGATGTGACATACATAGGGAAAATGGGAAACTGTAGCTAAATATACATTTGCTTACAAAATATACATTACGAAGTATTTACAAAATAATTACAAAATATTCTCGACTCTGGTATATCTGAAAGTTTATGTCATACATTGAAGTACCGTATATATGTATATGTGGCATTAAATTGTTGTCTTTGTAAGGCTGCCCTGAATCCCCTTCGGAGTGAGAAGGGTAGGTTACAAGTGTGGCAAATAAATCTGTATATATATATATCTGTATCTATAATAAAGAAGAGTGTTTGTTTGTATCGGACAGAGGAAGGACGGAGGGAGGGCGGAGGTGTATGTGGCAGCGTTCTGATTGGCTGCCGCTGTGGTGCTATTTGCATATGGTCTCTGATTGGCCAGCTTCAATAGGAGCCCCTGGTGGAGAAGAGGGTTCATGGCAGAAACGGGGCATGACAGAAGGAAATTTGCATATGGTCTCTGATTGGCCAGCCTCAAATCCAACATTCTGAGATGACAAAGAGAGGAAAGGAAAGGCCGGGGGCTGGGTCAGAACACTCCCAATACAGACCGAAATAGGCACACAGAGCCCCCATCACCCACTCTACATCCTACTGCAGTTTGGAGGAGGATGAACCATGGATGATGGGACTTGCAGTACCACCACTCACATTCTGAGACCGCTGTTAACCTTATCCAATGACTGATCAGGACCAAACTTCGCACATAGACCTCTCATGACCCACTTTACGTCCTGGTGTGGTTTGGCCGGGGATGGACCGTGGATTATGGGACTTGCAGTACCATTTCTCAATTCTTCATACCACTGCAACCCTCATCCAATTACCAATAAATACCAAACTTGGCACACTGAGTCTCCATGATGCATTCTACATCCAGGTGCAGTTTGAAGGAGGATGCACCATGGACGATGGGACTTGCAAAACCTGCACTCCCTTCCTAAGACCATTATAACTGCCAACAATGATGGATCAGGACCACAATTTACACAGAGAGCCCGCATAACTCACTCTACATCCTGGTGCGGTTTGGAAGAATTTGACAATGGATGATGGGACTTGCAGTCACTTCACTCACTTCCTGAGACCACTGAGACCCTCGCCAATGACTCATCAAGACTAAACTTGGCACATGGAGCTTCAATGACCCACTCTACATCCTGGAGCAGTTTGGAGGACAACAGACCATGGATGATGGGACTTCAAGTACCTCCACTACCCAAGACTGCTGCAAAACTCATCTAATGACCAATCAAGACCAAAGTTGGCACACAGAGCCCCCATGACCCACTCTACATCCTGCTGCAGTTTTGGAGAAGGGTGGACCATGGATGATGGAACTTCCAGTACCTTCACTAACATTCTGAGACCTCTGCAAACCTCATCCAATGACGGATCAACACCAAACTTGGCACATAGACCTCTCATGACCCACTTTACGTCCTGGTGTTGTTTGGAAAACTTTGGAGATGGATGATGGGACTTGCAGTACCTTCACTCACTTCCTGAGACCACTGAGACCCTCGCCAATGACTAATCAAGACTAAACTTGGCACATGGAGCTCCAATGACCCACTCTACATCCTGGTGCAGTTTGGAGGAGGACAGACCATGGATGATGGGACTTCAAGTACCTCCACTCCCTTCCAAAGATTGCTGCAACCCTCTTCTAATGACCAATCAAGACCACACTTGGCACACAGAGCCCCCATGATCCACTCTACATCCTGCTGCAGTTTGAAAGGGGATGGACTTTGGATGATGGGACTTGCACTACCTTCACTCACTTACTGACACCACTGCCATCCTCATCTAATGACTGATAAAGACCTAACTTGGCACACAGAGCCCCCATGACCCACTCTATATCCTGCTGCTGTTTGTAGGAGGATGGCCCATGGATGATGGGACTTCAAGTACCTTCACTCACTTCCTGAAAATAATGCAGCCGTTATCCAAAGACCAATAAAGACCAAACTTGGCATACAGAACCGCCATTACCCACTTTCTCTAATAACCCGGGCAACGCCGGGTCTCCAAGCTAGTAAATAAATAAAGTATGGTGATATGAATATGATATTAATAAAATTTCAAAAAAAATATATTCCTGTTCTATTTGAAAGTGTTACTTCCCATTTAACTGTGCAGTACTTACATTGAAAGTAGTTGTTATACTCCAGAAACTTAATTTTTGTGGCTACCACAAACTATGTTGAAATTGTTGAGACTCGAGGAGATATTCATTGGAAAAACTATAGCAAAATGTGCTGCAGGATGTCCCTTCTGCAAAAACAAAGTTTTGGCAGTTTAATAAGCTTTCCCATGTTTTTTTAATGATAGAACCAATTAGGAAATGACATTTATAATGCAGGATCAACAATCGGGTCACATAGCGTCATTTTGTGTGTGTGTGTAAGGAGCGACTTGAGAAACTAAGTTGCTTCTGGTGTGAGAGAATCGGCCGCCTACAAGGATGTTGCCTAGGGGATGCCCCAATGTTTTGATGTTTTACCATCCTTGTGGGAGGCTTCTCTCATATCCTTGGCATGGGGAGCCGGAGCTGACAGAGGGAGCTCACCTGAGCTCTCCCAGATTATGACATAGTATCATAATAGACAATAAATACAATACAAAAATATTAAATACTGTATAATACTACTGATAATATATAACAATAGATGATATATTGTTTTATTGTTGTATATTTTAAGTTTTTGTAATGTTTTTGATTGTGTGGGCCCTTCCAGACATAGCTCACGATCTGATCCCAGGTTTAATGCTTATCTTAGATTATTTGTCAGTGTGGACTGATATAATCCAGTTTAAAGCTGAAAACTTGGGATCTGATCCTGGGTTATTGGACCTGTCTGGAAGGGCTCTGAATATCGAGGCAGAAAATCCTACAATATCTGCTTTGAACTGGGTTATCTAAGTCCACATATCCCAGTTAAAAGCAGATAATGTGGGATTTTATTCAGCTGTGTGGAAGGGCCCTCAGTCTCCGTAAATCGGGATATAAATAAATAAATATTAGTTTAATGTATTGTCGAAGGCTTTCATGGCTGGAATCACTCAGTTCTTGTGGGTTTTTTCGGGCTATATCGCCATGTTCTAGAGGCATTCTCTCCTGACGTTTCGCCTGCATCTATGGCAAGCATCCTCAGAGGTAGTGAGGTCTGTTGGAAGTGGGAAAAATGGGTTTATATATCTGTGGAATGAAATGACCAGGGTGAGACAAAGGGCTTTTGTAAGTTGGGCTAGGTGTGAATCGTTCAACTGACCACCTTGATTAGTATACAATGGGCTGACTGTGCCTGGAGCAAACTCTTCTTGAAAGGTGATTTGTTGTTCATTCGTTCAGTCGTCTCCGACTCTTCGTGACCTCATGGACCAGCCCACGCCAGAGCTCCCTGTCGGCCGATACCACCCCCAGCTCCCTCAAGGTCAGTCCAGTCACTTCAAGGATGCCATCCATCCATCTTGCCCTTGGTCGGCCCCTCTTCCTTTTGCCTTCCACTTTCCCCAGCATAATTGTCTTCTCTAGGCTTTCCTGTCTCCTCATGATGTGGCCAAAGTACTTCAACTTTGTCTCTAGTATCTTTCCCTCCAGTGAGCAGTCGGGCTTTATTTCCTGGAGGATGGACTGGTTGGATCTTCTCGCAGTCCAAGGCACTCTCAGAACTTTCCTCCAACACCACAGCTCAAAAGCATCGATCTTCCTTCGTTCAGCCTGAAAGGTGATTAGATGTCCTTGTTTGTTTCCTCTCTGTTGTTGTGCTGTTGTAATTTTAGAGTTTTTTTAATACTGGTAGCCAGATTTTGTTCATTTTCTTGGTTTCTTCCTTTCTGTTGAGATTGTCCACGTTTGTGGATTTCAATGGCTTCTCTGTGTAGTCTGTATTAGTTTGTTCATATGTTTTGGTGACTTTTGGACACTGTGTATTAAGAAAAGGCAGAGTATAATGGTACCAGTTAAATAAAGTGATCACGACATCACTGAAGTCTTCACACCATGTGCCATTACTCTCTCGAATAACACAATTGTCCTTCTTACTCTTTAAAGAAACGTGCTGATCCCCTCCCATAAAAAGGCTTTACTTCCCTCCCGAGCCCAGCAATGTGTTGACACAACGCTCTTCAGGCTAGTTTGTCCCACGCGGCATCCCGTACAAGACTCAGCTCCCCCTCCCCTCTTGGGCTTTTCTTTGCCATCGCATCCAGCCAGAGAGAGGCTCGCGGATTAGCTCCGCCCCCATCAGGCCCCGCCTCTGCCTCCCTCCCTGCTTTACGTGAATCAGCTGATTTGAGCGTCCTTAGAAGCCGGCGGGGATCTTGACGGCTAAAGCGAGAGCGCGCGCGGTTCCAGGTGAGGAGGAGGAGGAAGGGGGGGGGGTGGTGGAAAGAAGGCGGAATAGCCGTGTGCGTCACGAGCGCTGGAATTCGAACGGCTAATTGCAGTTCCCCCCTCCGTCGCTCCTCAGTGGGGCTGAGGCTAAGCGGGAAACGCAACTTTAGTCACGTGCTGAGGACGGTTGGGGGGCGCGCGCTTGCGGGGGGGGGGGAGAGAACGGTTTGAGTCTCTCATTTAGAACATGAATGACGTCACCCTCGAAAGGGCCACGAATGCCAAGGAGTCCTGGCCCTTTCGAGGGTGATGTCACACAGCTTGAAAGAATAAATAAACACCCATTTCTCCTTCCTAGCGTAGATATGGGACCTGTATTTAAGGACATCCAACCCAAGCATAATAAACCCTGCGTCCTGAAGTGAGGGGCGCCATTGCCATTTACCTCAGAAATTCTGAGGGAACCAACAAGTGTTACCTGTTGCCCTCTTGTTCCCTCATGTTCGCCATCAAGGGTCCTTTTTGCTATATAACTATAATTTAACTATACCTATATATGTATATAACTATATATATGTAGTGAAAAGCTTTTTGAAGTAGCCCTTGTTTCTCGTTGAGGCTGGATCTACACTGCCATATAATCCAGTTCAAATCAGTTTTGTGTCCCATTCTTCTCCACCTCCGTGGAAGGACTCCGAACAGCTAACAGCAAAATTCAATGCTATACAATAAATAATGTCATAAAACAACATACAATAAATAAGTTTTAAAATACATATAAAAACAATTCACATCAAACACAACATCCAATTCAGTCCAAAACGCTGTGGCCAAATAACTCTTTGTCTATATCAAATCATCCATCAATCTGCAAATGCCTGACTCCAAAGCCAGGATTTTAGCTGCTTCCTGAATGACAGGAGAGAGGGGGCAGGCCTAATCTTGCCAGGGAGAGAGTTCCATAGCCGGGGGCCACCACAGAGAAGGCCCTGTCTCTCGTCCTCACTTAATGCACCTGCGAAGATGGTTGGACCGAGAAGCAAGGCCTCTCCGGAAGGTTTTAAAGTCCTTGATGGTTAATTGTTCTTCCTGATGATGTGGAGGGGATCCTTGGGACGGTGAGGGGGACCACTTGCGCTCTGGATCCTTGCCCTTCCTGGCTAGTTAAGCTGGCCAGAGAAGGGTTGTTGGAATGGTTTGTTGCAATAATAAATTCCCTTGGCTTCATTGGGCCAAGGGGAATTTCCGTCCTGCCTTAAGCAGGCAGTGGTTAAACCTCTAATAAAGAAGGCCTCCCTTGACCCGACCATATGTAACAACTACAGACCAATTTCCAACCTCCCTTTTCTGGGCAAGGTTCTGGAGCGGGTGGTTGCCTCGCAGCTTCAGGGATTCCTCAATGACACCGATTTTCTGGATCGTTCGCAGTCTGACTTCAGGCCTGGGCACAGTATCGAGATAGCTTTGGTCGCCTTGGTGGATGATCTCCGCAGGGAACTGGACAGGGGGAGAGTGACCCTGCTCGTTCTCTTGGATATCTCAGTGGTTTTCGATACCATCAACCATGGTATCCTTCTGGGGAGACTCGCTGGAATAGGACTCAGGGGCACGATTTTACTGTGGCTCCGGTCCTTCCTGGAGGGTTGTTCCCAGTTGGTGAAGCTGGGGGACACCTGCTCTGACCCCTGGCCATTGACCTGTGGGGTCCCACAAGGTTCTGTTCTGTCTCCCATGCTATTTAACAACGACATGAAACAGCTGCGAGAGGACATCTGGAGTTTTGGAGTACGGTGCCATCTCTACGCAGATGACACCCAACTCCACTACTCATTTCCACCAGATTCCAAGGAAGCCCCGAGAATACTGGACCAGTGCCTGGCCGTTGCGTCGATCTGGATGAGGACGAACAAGCTGAGGATCAATCCTAACAAGACAGAGGTCCTCCAGCTCAGTCGCTCACCTGACCAGGGTATTGGGTGGCAACCCATGCTGGACTGAGTTGCACTCCCCCTGAAGTCACAGGTCTGCAGCTTGGGGGTCCTCCTGGACTCAGCGCTGATGCTTGTTACGCAAGTGTCGGCGGTGGCCGGGAGGGCCTTTGCACAGTTAAAACTCGTGCGCCATCTGTGACCATACCTCGTGAAGTCTGACTTGACCATTGTGGTCCACGCCTTAGTTACATCTAGACTGGATTACTGCAGTGCACTCTACGTGGGGCTGCCCTTGAAGACGGCCTGTAAACTACAACTTGTCCAACATTCGGCAGCCAGATTAGTAACTGGGGCAACTTACAGGGAGCGGACAACCCCCCTGTTTAAGGAGCTCCACTGGCTCCTGTTTATTTTCTGGGCCCAATTCAAGGTACAGGTTATCACCTATAAAGCCCTAAACAGTTTGGGACCCGCCTGCCTTCGTGACCGTATCTTCCTTCATGAACCAACCCAGGCCCTTCTTTGGGGGAAGGCCCTCCTTTCGCCCCTGCCAGTCTCACAAACTCGTCTTGTGGGCACAAGGGGGAGAGCCTTCTCTGTGGCTCCCCAACTCTGGAACTCATTACCTGGAGAGATCAGGAAAGCCCCTACACTAGAAACCTTTAAAAATAACCTTAAAACCTGGCTCTTCTGCTGCACCGTTGGCAAGTAAGTGTACAACATGACACTACTGCTCCCCTCAACACTTTTGTCACTGGAGTACACACACCCCTAATGGGAAATTTAGTTTCACAACCTTGTGTTTCTTTATGAGCTCCCTGCAAATAACTTGCTCTTATTCTTACTGTATTCATGTGGCTTTTTTTTCTTTTTAATGTAATTTTAATGCTGTTGCTTCTTTCCTATGTTTTGGTTTTATCTTGCTGTAATATGTTGTCCGGGCTCCGAGTCCCCGTTGGGGAGATGGTGGCGGGGTATAAATAAAGATTATTATTATTATTATTATTATTATTATTATTTATAGGGGAAGATACGTTCAGACAGGTAAATTGGGCCCGAGCCGCGTAGGGTTTTGTAGGTTAAAACCAGCATTTTGAATTGTGCTCGAAAGCTAATTGGCAGCCAGTGAAACTGGTGTAACAGGGGAGTTGTGCACTCCCTGTACCCCACTCCCGTGAGCAACCTGGCTACCGAGTGTTGGACTAGTTGGAGCTTCCGAACAGTCTTCAAAGGCAACCCCACATAGAGTGCTTTGCAGTAGTCTATTCAGGATGCAACCAGAGTGTGGACCACTGTGGCCAAGTCAGACTTCCAAGTTCATCTGTGGCCCTTCCACACAGCCCTCTATCCCAGAATATCAAGGCAGAAAATCCCACAATATCTGCTTTGAACTGGGTTATCTGAGTCCACACTCAGATAATGTGGGATTTCCTGCCTTGATATTCTGGGATAGAGGGCTGTGTGGAAGGGCCCCTGGATTGAGAAACTGGATTATAAGGCAGTGTAGATGGGGCCTGAGGATGCTGTTTGCATTTGCTATTGTTGTATTCTTCCTAGTCCCAGCAAGTGATATATTTGTCCCTGAAGCAGCATGAGATTGGCCTTACTGTGGAGGAATATGGTCCATTTGCAGGCATATTTGGCAGACATATGCACTGAGCAGATGGCTCAGCGGATGCCAGGGAGGGTGACATATTTCAAAAAGCAAAGAGAATTAATGTTGTGCATTCATTTACACATCTTTCTACTGACAGCATTAGATTTGCAGAACTACTAAAAGCATCTTTATAGGAGCCTCCAGCGAAAACTGGCCATGCTTTGTGGAGGTGAAATGCTGACTGAATGGGTTGCTCTTTACATAACCCTTTTACATGGCTCTCAGCAGAGCTTGGAAAAGTTACTTTTCTGGACCACAACTTCCTGAATCCCACAGTCAACACAATCAGCCAATTTCCACAATTCACTCTAGCCAAAGCTTGCTCTCATATCTCTGTGTTTGTTTAGTAATACAGTGGAACCTCCACTTAAGAGTGTTTGAGTTAAGAGCCATAGCTCTGCCTGGTTTCACCTTGACATAAGAGCAGCATTTTGAGTTAATAACTAGGACCAGAGGGAGTGCTAGCGCGAGAGTACGGGGCTTTGGGGCTTCAAGGGAGCAGTCTTTGTGCCTCATACTCATTCCACTTAACTCTTATATGCTTTGAGAAACTTTGGGTTAGTTGATTTTGTGTGGTTTTCATTCCTGGTATGTTTGGCTTCATGAAGAGAGAGGGAGAGAGCAAGAGAGGGAGCAAGGGTCCTTCCAGACAGGCCCTATATCCCAGGATGTGGTCCCAGGTTTTCTGTTTTAAACTGGATTATATGAGTCCACACTACCACATAATCTGGGACAAACAGAAAACCTGGGATCAGATCTTGGGATATAGGGCCCGTCCAGGAGGGTCCAGGGGCTAGAATGAGTCCAGTATGAAAAAAATTGTGCTTCTGCCTCTTCGCTTTGTCCTTCCTTGCCACAACTTAGTGCTTCTACCATTCTAAAGTTGATCTTTCTTTTTTAATTGTTCCACGTAAATGTGCATTTATACATTATTTATTATCTATGAAGTACATTTTCTTATTTAAAACATGTTAAAAATAAGGAAGAGGTTCAGGAGGCTGGAACAGATTAGTAGCATTTCAATGGGAAAATTTGATTTAAGATAAGAGTTATTTGAGTTAAGAGTGCAGTCACAGAACGAATTAAACTCTGAACTCATGCATCACTGGACTAGAAATAGAGGCATCCCAGGTGTAGGCCCTTGGAGACTTTTTTCTTCCAAATGAAGTGTGTTGATCCTTTGTGTTGTTTTCGGTTGGAATAACTACCATGGCATCACTTCATGAAAATTATATTTCCATAAGTAAATTGAATTACTAGTGAAAGTCCTTGAAAGTGGGCACCAGGTTTGACCTGTTGCTCAGCTCTTGTAATGTGGAGCTCAAGGGCAAATGCAGGCTTACCTCCGCAAAGCTAGGAAAAGGAGAAAGCAGATAAACCTGCCTCACCATATCTCCCCGACAGTTTCAAAGGAGCCTAGACCTATATTTTTGGTCATCAAAATGAAAAACATAAGAAAAGTGGATGAAAAGAAATCATGCCTGAAGATATTTTGGGAAAAAAACCTTCAAGAGTTTGCTTGAAGATTTAAATGTGTTTTTGTTGACTTCTTCAAGGCTTTACCTGATCTGGTTGTTTCAGTTAACTTGTGTACGTTGTTAATTGGATTACAAAGTTTGCTGAAATATGCACACTGCTTTTCATTGTGGTGGAACATAGTCTGTTATTTCCATGTTATATCTAAGGCCAACACAGCTTTGAACTGGGATATATGGCAGTGTGGACTCAGATAACCCAGCTCAGAGCAGATATTGTGGGATTTTCTGCCTTGATATTCTAGGTTATATGGCTGTGTGGAAAGGCCCTGAGGCCCCTTCCACACTGCCCCTGTATCCTAGGATCTGATCGCAGATTATCTGCTTATCCCAGATTATCTGATAGTTTAAACATATAATCCAGTTCAAAGTGGATAATTTGGGATCAGATCCTGGAATATAGTGCAGTGTAGAAGGGGCCTGAAACTTTGTATGTCCAGCACTTCAGTCTTTGATTACCTATACCTGATAAGGAATTTAAGGTGGAAGTTCAAGTGTTGTGGAGATTTTTCAAATTGTTTTGAAAACATCAACCCCACACGCACCTGCCCAAACCTCTCAATCCTTTAACTCTTGGACAAAAGAATTCTAAACTTTATGTTAATTTTCAACTCGGCAGAAGACAACTATCAGATAAGCCTTCCATGTACTCTACTACTTATTGTCAGGTAACTCATAATTCCCAGAATCCCAGACATCCAGAATTACATATAGAATTCTAGATGAAAATGCAGTTTGGCATGCTGAGGAAGGCTGTTGTCCAAAGCATGCAGGTGAAAATGTTGCTTAAGTTTAAGGTTAGAGACATAAAACATTAGAGAAGAAAACAAATAGCATTACAAGAACATTAAGTTATACTCCTGGACTGGCCTGAGAGTAAATGTAGTTGAACTGTGAGAGACTTAGAGCAAACAGCTGTGCAGCTCCAATTAAAAGTAACTTAAACTGGACAATATAAAATAAGAATCTCACACTCCATTTGTGTGGGAAGGGAAATGGGAATGAACTTGCAGATGAGTATATCCTTCCATCTTTTCCCTTCAAAGCTGCATTGGTTTAATTGTCTCCCTTACTGGTAAACAGTAGCAGCCCTTCCTGGGGCTGGACAGCTACACTGCTTAGAGAGTTTTGATGGGATGGAAAGGGCTACAGAATTGCACTCTTATGAAAAAAGAGATCTCCAAAAACGTAAGCCATACAGGGGCACATGTCACTAATAAGATTCCAACCAACATGGCCAATACATAGATGAGGAAGCACCTAAGGCATTTTAGAACATTGATACTTTTCAGCAAACCAGACATTTACATTAAAAAGTGAAATCTACTCCTGTTAAACAAAGCCAACATTTTAGCTCCCTGGACGCAGTACACTAGCAACAGATTAATTGATTTGTAATGAGAAATCCAGGCTGCTGTAACACACACATTGATTTTTTCCCCCTCACACGCATACTTTATTCCTGAATTTTTCTCCACAAGTGTTTTGATTTTAAGATATTTTCAGTAATATTGGACCTAAGAAAATGAATGTGATCACATTTGCAGTGGTGACCATAGACGCAAGCTTCAGGGGAAGGCAATAGCAAACCTCTTCAAAATATATGATATCCTGCCAAAAAAAAAAAAAACATGGTCAGAAACGTTCTTAGGTCAGAAACGACTGGGAGGACATAACACCCAACAAATTCATTGTCCAGAAGTGGATAGTTGTTATGGTGACAGTGTCTTATATATTGACTTACTGCTGATAGTAAGTTAAAAATGTTTTTTAATAAAAAGCCCACATCATGTTTTGAGCTTTTATATGTGCAAAAGTGAAACCAAGACTAGGGTTGATTTGTCAACTATCATTTTTCAGTTTGCTAGAAATGTGAAGTTGGGGGGAAACCTGACATTTTGGAGGAAAATTCCCCTTGGGTTTTCCCAAAGACTTCCCTCAAATAAATGGGGAAAATTGATTATGGGATATTTTGTTTTAGAGTGAGAAGGAAAATTTATAAGATGAGGGACAAGATGAAGATTTTAATCAAATACTATATACAGCATTGTCTTCTGGTTTGGTTTTGTTTTCTCATTTTATGGTAATAAATGCACTATGTCTGCTTAATACTAGGAGAATTAGTGGAGAAAAAAAATCATTAATTTTCCGATTTACTGATACATGCATATCTCAGTTAACAAAGAATTTGAAAAAGAAGAGAAATGCAAATGTTAGGTCATCTGTGTTGTTTTTTTTTTAAATCTAAGAGAATACTTTAAGCATTCCAGTCGTGTGTAGCCACCTTGTAACATGCATGAGCAACAGCCACTAAGTTTGTGTTTTGCTTTCAACTTAGTGGTTTTCAAAACAGCCCTCTTACTATCAGAAAGAATTGATGTGGTGATGGAGTATTCTTGTTGACTGATGGACTCGAAAAAAGAAAGGTAAGTCTGTGTTTTATAAACATCTTCTAAGTACTACTACAATGCTTAACTCCCCCTTGCAAATGACTCTTCACTTGTAGCAAGGAACAAATGTCCCTGAGACAGTAAAAAGTTGATACTTTCATTATTGATGTAGTGAAAATAATGTGCATTGTGTGTATAGAAGTGTTTTGTATGTAAAATAATTTTGTATGTAAATTACAGTAATCCATAAGACTGAGTTAACATGTGATTGTATATGCTTTTAGAGCTGTGATTTAGTGCAAAAATTTTAAGCCATGGAAAGATCTATTGTCACTACTGCAACATAGCTGTTAATAACATCATTCCTTTCTGGAGGTTGAAAGGCAAGAAGAATAGTACCAAATTAAGTTCAAAGGTTCTTTTTAATTACCTTTTACTATCACTATATCTCATAGTGCTGGGGCAGTTGAGTTGTTTCTGTGTGCCATCCCACCACATACATTAGACTGAGTTAAAGTCCAAAACACACTGGGCGAGCTTCATGTCCAATAGCATCTGTAAACCTAGGACGCATCAATCAATCTAGTAAAATCATGATTCCTATCACTATACCTACTCGCATAAACATCCCTGTTGTGTACAGGTAACAAAGAATATTGGGAATAGGCACAATTAATGCTTCAGGCTCACAGTGACTAATGCTTAGGTCATCTAAGTGCTCCCTTAGACTTCCTTGAACTGATGTGTGATATGTAAGGACTGATGTTATTTATGCATTACAGCTGTGTTTTTAATAGTCAAGTGTAAGGAATTTGTCCTGAGTATATAATTTGTTCTAACTCAAGTTTGACCAAAGTCTAACTTGCTGTGGATTTATATTTTTGTATTTCTTTTGCTAAGTAGTTCTACAGATCAAAATGGTGAGAGAGGCCTGGCCTACATATGGCAGGCTGGTTGCGCTTGTCCAGCCCCAGAAAGGCTTCTAGGTTGGAATGCAAAAACAGTATTGCAGGCAGCGCTTGGAGTAAATCATGGTGTGCTTCTATCAGAAGGTATGCAACATTATTCCTACAAATTAGAATTGCTTGTAAACCTCTAAGAAATGTTTCCACCTCTGTATGTTGTGTTTATTCATGGAATATTGTTTTGCAAACAGGTTCCATGTAAACTTGCATTATAAATCTGTGATAGCTAGTATATTAGTTGCCCAGTTAGGGATTGATTGCATTTTCGAATAATATTTTTGAACTATAGTGTGTGTGTGTGTGTGTGTGTGTCTTCAAGCCATCTATTGCCTCATGGCACCCCCGTTAATTTCATAGGTTTTCTTAGGCAAGAAATTCTCAGAGTTAGTTCTTCATTTTCTTCCTCTGAAATGTAGCATACAGAGCCTGGTATTCATTGGTGATCTCCAGGTAATAACCAGGGCTAACCCTGCTTGATGGCCAAGATGAGATGAGATCTGGGACACAACTCTTGTACTTCAATGTTAGTTTGGCAGGTTTTATGTTTTGTTTCTTGAATATTTTATAAATGTGATAGACATGAATATGGCCTGAACAATTTTTTCTTTGTTTTAGGTGGTGAGGTTTACACTTTTGGAAAACTTCCTTGGAGGGTTGGACTGGAAGATGCGTATATCAGTTGTCCCATTTTGGAAAAGACTTTGAGTGGGCAACACATTACCATAGTGGCAGCTGGGAGTTTCCATTGTGGAGCCGTTGCTGAAGATGGTGTGGTATACATGTGGGGGGAAAATTCTTCTGGGCAGTGTGCTGTGGCCAGCCAGACTACTGTGCCAGAACCAACACCTGTCAGTATTTCAGACTCTGAAGCTAGTAACCTTTTGCCAATACGGATTTTGCAGCTGGCATGTGGAGAGGAGCACACCCTGGCACTTTCACTAAACAGAGAGATATGGGCATGGGGAAGTGGCTGTCAGCTCGGCCTTATAACCAACACTTTCCCAGTGACCAAACCTCAAAAGGTTGAGTACCTTGCAGGGCGGGTTGTACTTCAGATTGCTTGTGGGGCTTATCACAGCCTTGCTCTTGTCCAGTGCCTCCCCACCCAAGATGTGAAACCTATTCCAGAAAGATGCAATCATTGCAGTCAGCTTTTGATTACTATGACGGACAAAGAAGATCATGTGATCATCTCAGATAGTCACTGCTGTCCTTTGGGAGTTGTCCTGGCTGACTCTCAAGCAGAAAACCACCTCAATTGCTTCTCGGTAGAAACTCTTGGGGAGAAAAGTACAACCAGCAGTCAAAATGAGGATTGTCAGAAGACTGCTACAGAAGACCAGGTTCTCATGGCTACAGAATATAATGCAGGGAATGTTTTTTCAAACAGTGATGGACAGGAAGACCACTGCATTTTAAGCCCAGGAAATATTTTGGCAACTGCCAAAACAGTACCAAAACAAGACCATATGAGTCTTCCAGATCATTCATTGAATGACAGTGGTGAGAAGCAAATTGATTCACAACCTGAACAGGTACCCATACTCATTTGTTTGTACTGTACAATGTGTAAACAAGTATGTCAGATTCTCAAGATTGTCAAAAATTTGATGTCAAAATGAACGTCATGATTCTGAAGGATATATGTAAAGATATCTAATGTGCCTCTCTCATAATAATAATAATAATAATAATAATAATAATAATAATAATCTTTATTTGTATCTTGCCACCATCTCCCCAATGGGGACTCGGGGTGGCTTACATGAGGCCAAGCCCAGCAACGCAATACAATAAATGAAATCAAACCACAAACAACAATATCATCATCATCATCATCATTTAATCACTTATTAATCGCCCTCCATCCAAGATGCTCTAGGCGATTTACAAGCTAAAATTGTAAAGGATAAAAATACATACAATATGATAAATTACATAAAGCATAAAGCATAAGAACACAGCAAACAAAATAAAATTACAATAAAATCATTCATGAACAAAACATAAAACAGTGAGCAGGCCGCATGTACAGAATAAACTACTAGGGCTAAAAACACGACTAAAAATACGAGGTGAGACAGCGATGGAGCAGATTATTTGTGGGGGAGGAACTCTTCCAGAATGGGGTGGAAGAGGGCCTTCATACAGAAGGGGAGGAGGTATGCACTAAAGACAGATGTTGAGGGATAACAGCAATATGAGATTATATGATTAATCTCCAAGATTGCAGCAGAAGAGCCAGGTTTTGAGATTCTTCTTAAAACTTTCTAAAGTAGGGGCTCACCTAATCTCATTGGGCAATTTATTCCATAGTCAGGGAGCCACTGAGGAAAAGGCTTTCTCCCTTGTTCCCACAAGGTGGGTCTGAGATAGTAGTAGGGGTGAAAGAAGAGCCTCCCCCAAGGATTGAAGGGTTTGAGCAGGTTCATGGAGGAAGATACGGTCACAAAGGTAGGCGGGTCCCAAACCATTTAGGGCTTTATAGATGATGACCTGTACCTTGAATTGAGACTGGAAAATGAACAGCAGCCAATGGAGCTCCTGAAACGGGGGTTGACCCCTCCCTGTAATTCTCCCCCATTATTAATCTGGCTGCCAAACGTTGGACAAGTTGTAGTTTCCAGGCCGTCTTCAAGGGTAGCCCCATGTATTCCAAAAGAGAAATGGCTAATATAATCCTTTGGAAAAAATAGAATCTCTTTATGATAGAAATGAGGAATAAAAACAAAAACAAAAGAAGTTCACAATAGAAGATTTTTTTAAACCTTGCACCACCTCCCCACAAAACAGGGAAGGCTGAACCTTTCTGAAGTTTGCATACCAACACCAAGTACCACAACTGAAAAGGCCTTGTCACAGATGTTAAACCCCTTATCAAAATAGCTTCCATCACACACTAGCATATATGAACCGGCTATATTTTAAAATTTTCAGTGTCTCCTCCATGTAACTGGTGATAGAGGTGTTAAAAATTTGATCATTCCCTCATCAGGATTTAAACAAAAATTCACAAAAGCAACAGAAATATCTGAAATTTGTTTTATTTAGGATATTTCTGTAACATACTGTGAGGAATCATGCCAATTATGCCTTTTAATAAATGAAAAGAGCAATGTCAAATCAGTCTCCTTATAATATCTATTTTTGGTATGTGCTGTGAATACCTTTGGGCTGTAAAAAATAAAATTAGGCTGTACAGTACAGTATTCCATATCTTGTACAGTATTCCATATCTTGGTTTGTGAAGTGGATTTTAATGTGCTTTTCTCATTTTGTGTACTGTAGCATCTTGAACCATTCCCTTGTGTAGGTCAAAGCTTTTTCTCATGGGGCTGCATGCGTGCAATTAGACATGTGCATGGCAGACAAGATCTTGTTTTTCAGTTTGGGCCTCCTGATGATAACTAAGTTCAATGTACCCTTTCTGCTTTGCACAGAAATCGAAATCAAATGTCTGTTCTGCAGATATACTGGACTTAGATTTTTTTTATTACATTTATTTATTTCCAGTAAAATCTGCTTGAGCTAATATCTCTGATTCCTCTTACTCTGTTTTCTGGAACTAGAAATCTTGAAAAGGCATTCAAAACATATTTCTTTAAAAACACTTTCAGGGCACACATATTTACATGGTGTAACTGAGGATCAGTGCTTGGAAAACTTCTCAAAATTCCTTGACATTTCAGATCATAAGATAGCCATGGTCATCTTGTTCGTTATGCTTCTGGAGAGAGCTCCAAAGTTACATATGACTAAGATGCAAACTCACGGGATCATTGCTGGATTTGAGGTGATCTGCTCTCCAAAATTCCTCATTTGACCTTTACTGGGTGGGAGTGCTATAGGGTGTTTGGGGGCTTGGTTTGTGTTCTGCAAGATGTTCGATACCAGAATTCCTATAGGCAGAGTCACCATCTACGTGGTATGGGGTTAACACAAAAGAGGCTCTGTCCAGTTGGAGCATATGACAGACACAGAGGCTGAAGAAACCCCCCTCTAGCTACTTTCTGTTTATGTTGTAGGGTGTGTGAGGATGCTAAAAATGTTATTCATTTGATGGGTGGATTGTGTGGCTTTTAAAAACTTAATTTAAGAAATGATTTATCTGCTTCCCTTGTGAGCCTTGAAAATGTGCCTTGAATAATGAAGAAATAAAAAGGGTCTGTGAGCAACTACTTGAGCTAATAACCAGTGCAGCTATAGTGGGTGATCTCAATCTCCCTGTTTCAGAAAGTATAATAGAAAGGATTGTGCTTTCTTTTTTTGGTTAGTTTAACCATGGTGACAGTGAAAGCAGACTTTCCAGCCAAAAATTCTAACTTCTGTGTCAGAGTCAGTTACTGGGAATATATTGCAGAATATATTGCTGACATTTTTGCATATTCTGACCGAAAGAAGCAGATAAAATTTGTCCAAAAAGTTAGATAATACTCATTTGTGCTGCGCATCTTTCTGGAATATGGGGGTGCTCTTGGTAAATGACTTATGCTGGAAAATATATGGAAGGAAAACAGCCTCATTGGTTCTCTTAGCTCACTCTGCAACTTTTTATAGCATTGCAGGCAGGGGTGGACAACTCTCAGGGATTGTGTTATGTTTTTACGTGAGTGCTCCTTTATTTTATTCATTATACACTTCTGTGTTTGTTTTCATAGTGGCAGTGTAGATAAATAACATAAACATTTTTTAAAAAAATAGCAGTTGACTAAGGTATTTTAAATAGAGAGTCGCTGAACCTGTCTTCCCACAAAACCAGAAACAAAAACCTCAAAATGGATAGCTTTTCTTCCACTATCTCAATCCTTAATGAGGAAGTAATTTTCTTTTTCTGTAATAATCTCTACCTAGAGTGTCCTTGGAAGAGATGGTACCTCATATGTTTAATTCCCAGAACCATAAGTTACACCAGGGTGCTCAAACTTTTCAAATAGAGGGACAGGTCCTAGTCCCTCAAAGTGTTGGAGGGCCAGATTATAATTTGAAACAAAATGAATGAATTTCTATGCACACTGCACATATCTTATCTGTAGTGCAAAAAACACTTTAAAAATACAATAATTAAAATAAAGAACAATTTTAACAAAATATAAACTTATTAGTATTTCAATGGGAAGTGTGGGCCTGCTTTTGGCTGATGAGATAGGATTGTTCTTGTTGTTGTTGTTGTGTGCTTTCAAGTCATTTCAGACTTAGGTTGACCCTGAGCGAAGACCGGGTAAATGACCTTGGAGGGCCGTATCCGGCCCCCGGGCCTTAGTTTGAGGACTCCTGAGTTACACCATTACTTGACTATTAAAACTCATTTAATTCTTTCCCCTAAATAAAGTTGTATCATATGAGATACTATCTTTTAAAAATCTTGTTGGTAATGCTTATTTTGTCTACTAGCAATTCACAGGTTAAGATATGCATTTTATCTAAAATAAGCTAATGGTTGTAATGAAAGTGGTTGAAATGCAGTGTAGAATTGCTTATCAACACATTGTATTTTATTTAATTCTAGTATAAGCCCTTCTGTTGCTAGGAGAATTAAAGCAGTTTGATACCACTTTAACTGCCATGGCACTATGCTGTGAAATCGTGGGAGTTGTAGTTTGGTGACGCTCTGGCATTCTTTGGCAGAGAACACTAAATATCTTGTAAAACTACAACTCCAACAATGTAATAGCATTGATCCATGACAGTTAAAGTAGCTTCAAACTGCATTAATTCTATGGTATAGAGGCACCCCAAGTCCAGGAGTAAATATCACTTTACTTATGCAGTTAATCTGAAGTGAACAGAACTGATGCAGCAGAATTTAATGCTGGCTTTTTTAAAGTTGTACTTTAAAATTTGATTGTCCCTCAAACCAATTTGTATGTATCACAGAGAACATCCCTATAATTGTGCAATTATTTGTTTATTCTGTTTTGGAGATGTTAGAAAATATATTTATGCAACATTTAATGTTATCATCGTATGCAAAATCAAACTTGGGACTAGAGGCTGCATATAATGCATTATATTAAATCTACTTGAGTAATCCATCGTTATAGAGTTCTTTGGCTTCCATTTTTGTTTTTTCTAGCATTCTCAAGAAGAAAATTTCATTGCTTGTCTGCCCAGTCCATCTGGACCAGGTACTTCTGCTCTTAATAGCCTGGTAGTCTCATGTGCATCAGCAGTTGGTGTGAGAGTAGCTGCCACCTATGAAGCTGGGGCCTTATCGCTGAAGAAAGTAATGAACTTCTATGGCACCATTCCCAGTGATGCTGTTTCCCCATCTAGTGGTGGTTCTCCAGCCTTGGATAGCCTGAAGGATAGCAGAGAAGAGCAGGTCAAGCTAGAATCAATGCAAGGAAAAAAGAGTTCCAGCTTGGTAGATATTCGGGAAGAGGAATCTGAAGGAATTTCTAGAAGACTTTCTTTACCTGGTTTGCTGTCTCAAGGTGAGATGCTCGAATATAGTGTTTGTGTAACTTACCCTGGAAATATTCACACACACATACACACACCCGATGTATATACTTTTGCATGTGATAGGACACATGGCTATTAACTTATGTTTGTTATAAAAAAAATGTCAGTAGAGCTGAAAAATGATACAAATGTGGAATGAATGTATACCAGATGACTTGGAAGGTTACATGTAAACTCTGCAACAGAATATCTTTCCTGCTTCCTAATTACAGTTGGTTGACAGTTCCTGCAGATGCTCCTGTTTCTGTCTGATAAAACTTTACATTTTGTCTAGAAATTCTTCTGGTTTGGTTGCCTTGTGATATTTCGGTTGATAGTGATAGTTGAAGTGGCCTATCTACACGGGACACATACCTCAGAACTGATCCAGAATGGGGTACTGAAATAAGGATTCTGTTTCCTTGAGCAAGAAGTGGGGAAATTTGAGGAATATTTGGTATCTATAAAAAGCAAAATAGAGTGAAATCAATACATTTTGACCTAGTGATAAAATAGGAGAAAGCAAGGATGCTCTTATAAAGCAAAAAAAGTAAAACTTATATTTATTGTTTCTGGAGATCCATCTTGGAATACGAAAGAAAATAGACAAAGTTTACCTACACTTCAGTATAAGAGCCCCTAAAAGTTGGTTTTCATGTGTGAATGTGTGTGCATATATGTGATTTCACATCATCTGTAGATCTATGGCAAATCCATGAATGTCATATTAGTACTTCTAAAATAAAAGTATCAATCTGTTCTTGTGCTAAATTTCTCAGGTAATGTTTTCACAATAGTGACTGATGGTCTTATGAGCTTAGATTGTGGTTTTCGTTTTCATTCATTGCTTTGACCACAAAGGAAACTGAGCTTTTGAAATTTATTCCTTAGTTTCTCCAAGGCTCTTAAGGAAAGTAGGGAGAGCCAGAATGAGGACAGTGGCCCTCACACCAACCTATAGTGGTGAAGCTGATGCACTTCTCCCATCTTTGCGAACTGAGGTGTGGAGCTGGGGAAAAGGAAAAGAAGGACAACTCGGACATGGTGATATCTTGCCAAGGTGAGTCCACAGAGAAAATATTTTCTGTGCAAGGGTGATGGTTATCCAGTCTGTGAAATTGATCTCTAGCAAAACAAAACAAGTTTGTGATCAAGACTGACAGCAACCTTTTGATCTACTATATTGCTAATTGTATTATATGTGGCTTACAAACTACATTCCTTTGAAATATTGTGCATTATATAGGCTGTGGTTAAGGTTGTAATTTATTTCATTTTGTGAGTTCACAGGTTACAACCACTGTGTGTAAAAAGTCTTGATGGCAAGGAAGTAATTCAATTGTCTGCAGGTGGCCATCATTCCTTGGCCCTTACTGCCAAATCACAGGTATAAAGATAACGTAATGTATCTATTTTAATTGTGGAACTTGGTTTTATTTGCTTACCTAGTTGTTGCCTAGTTCAGAGTTTAATGTTGGGTTCATGCTGTAGTTAACTTTGTTGCAAAGAAACTTATGTTATGGGCAAAATGTATGTGTGTGTGTGTATATGTATATATATATATAGAGAGAGAGAGAGAGAGAGTACACAAACACATTCTATATGTATATGTCTGCCTAAAATCCTGTTAAGAGATGTAGTAAGGAAATTGTGATTGTGAACAAGGTCTGAATCCCCAGAATTTCATTTTGACTTACCCTCTCCTGTAGGGTTTAGATGCCAGCCCTCACTGTGATCAGAACTGGTTTGGTTCTTTTTCTACATATTAATGAACAGCAAGAGGAAGTAGGAATAGAAAGATAAAGGAAGAAGAGTGGTAGTAATGCCAACTAATACGCTGTCATTGGCAGCTTTCAGGTTCAATTCCAGAAGCCCCAGGTAGCACAGTAAATGATACTATGGGAAAGTAAGTCCAAAACATCTGAAGGGCCTACAATTCCCCACCGATGTGCTAAATGGAATAGAGAAATGGAATAGGTGGGAAGCAGAAGAGAATAATATGAAAGAAGCTGAAGATACACAAGGAGTCATCCAGTTCTGATAATGGAGGAGTGGTAGGAAGAAAGGGAGAGTTTGTTACCATATATTTGGAAGTAAGCAGAGGTTTCATATCCTGATATTTTCCTAGTAACCACAGTGTAAATAATCCAGGGTTATTTTAGTTCAAGAGATCATGTGGTATTTTAGTTTGAAACTAAAAGCAGAAAGATTTGATATTCTCTTCTTGGTGTATGAAAAAAAAGGGAGGGGAAAGAGAAATTTTAACAAGATGAGACAGTTTGGATATTTTTTAATGGGATCTCCAGAACTCAGTTATTAACCATTTGGTGCAAAACATTAGTTGCAGTAATTTAGTGGTGGTGAAATGCTCTCTACACGTGACTTACCTGGATACATAGATGGATAGGCTTCTGAGCTAAGTTTAGTATGTCAAACGTTTACCACCACTCTCTTAAAGACTAAATGGATTTCTACACACTTTTCACTAATGTTTTTATGCAGGTATATTCATGGGGCAGTAATTCTTTTGGACAGCTCAGTCACTTAAGTTCTCCAACAACAGTTCCTCGTCTTGCTAAGGTATTTTTTTTTTTTAAATGATTCAGTTCTGTTTGTGACAAAGCCTCCCATCATAATAATAACCCTTTGTGAGTGCTGAAATTGAAGGTCACACCAGTGTAGTTGTTAAATGACAGATTTTCTTCTTTGCATTATGGCTACTGATAGCAAGTTCTGCCTATGATGCCTAGCCACACATTTGTAGCCCCAGGAAGTGGAATCTTATTTCTATCCTTATACATCTCCTCCAGATCACAGTGTAATACCAGGAGTAGTCCTTAAGTTTATTTATTTTATTTATTTACCATATTTATACCCTGCCCTTCTCAACTCCAAAGGGGACTCAAGGCGGCTTTACACATAGGCAACTAGTCAATGCCTTAAAAACAACATACAATTAAAATAAACATTAAAATTAACATTAATAATATAATATAACTTTATTTTTATACCCCACTTCCATCTCCTCGAAGGGACTTGGGATGGCTTACTTATGGCACAATGTGCCTAAAACAATGCATAAAAACACACAGTACAATAGAAGATAAAACCAATGGCATATAAAACAATAATTTAAGGTCAAAACAGTGCCCAATAACCCATGATAAGAACTATTGTAAAAATGGCCAACTGTAAACAGAAACAGAGTAAAACATGTGTTGCATCCCCAGTTCCAAGTGTCCATCTGAGGAAGGAATTAGGGGACTTTTGCTAGTGCTTCTGTCAAGCTAGGAGCTGATGGTGTGATGGGCTCATCCCTGCAGTTGCACTACAGTTTGGAGAGCCTTGATGGCCCAGTATAATGGAGGAATGAAACCTATGTACTGGATCATCTGAAGCGGAAGCAAATGCTTGCAACAATGCAGCAAAACTCTCCAGTTCAAAAGCATAATGGCTACTTACTTTTTGCTCTAGGGCTCAGGTGCTTGACTGCTTGATCCTCTACTGCCTCCATAGTCCACTTTTTCATATCCTTGGATCTGAGGAGTAGCTGGAGTTTATTCCTCTAATCTTCTATACTTTTGAGAGTTGTAATTAAACTGTACCGCTGTGGGAATAATCTCCAGATCCTTCTGAATCTCCTTCACCATGACACCTGAATTTACTCTCAAGTCGAGATACAACTAAACTTGAAGGCTGTAGCTTGCACACTGGCTTCTTAAATCCCATTGAAGCCTTTAGGGTTTAAGCCAGGAAGCCATGCCATGAAGTCATATGAAGCCGCCCCACACCAAGATGGAGAATTGGAGATTACCAGAGTCATGTACCTCCACTTCAATTCTAGTTTTCTTCAGGTTTTTAAAAAATATATATAGCTTTTTTCTTGAAATCTTGAGTAACCATCTAATCACTTCCAGTTTTAAAAATGTATGCAGGAGATCTGCAAGGAATTGAGGGGCTGGAGAGTTGGGTGAGAACAGCTCCTGGACCTGGTGTGTTTGTCAAGTCTTGGTTTAAACAAATGAACTCTATACAGAATCAGGATATTTATAAATGTTTTGACTCTTAGAACAAGCATAATTGAGGTCAGTATGTTATCTTCAAAAATTAGAATACCAGTCACCTTCATTGTCTGAAATCTGTCTGAAATCTGCCTCAATTGATTTAAACAGCTGTTCAATATTTGTTTGTTTGTTTGTTTGTTTGTTTCCATTCCGCTTTTCTCCCTGCAAGGGGACTCAAAGCAGCTGTTCATTACCTACATGCAAAATATTTCAATCCTTGCACTATTGTTTAGCAGGATCTTGGAAGCTAAGCAGTGACTCCTAAATAATAATAATAATAATAATAATAATAATAATAATAATAATAATTTTATGGATTAGCTCTTAGACCACAGTTAGTATTTGGATAGGAGAATTTGTAAAAGGATTCCTTGCCTAAGAAAATCCAGTGAAACCCATGGGGTCACCATAAGTTGAAGGTGACTTGCAGGTTTATGGTTGAGGAGGATTTTCTTTTATCCTTATTATGATATTGATACTTGTATGTTTTCCAGGTTTGCAGTGACAACAACATCTGGAATATAGCAGCAGGTCCAGATTATTCACTCTTCCTGATAGATGGAGATGATTTTCAACCTTTGTTGTATTATAGTGGTCAACAGGAAAAGGGAAAAGATGACTCTTCATCAGAAGAATTCTGTTTCAAGAGTCCAACACTATTGCTAGACTGTAGTAAGGTATGGACTGTGATTTTCTTGATGATTTACAGTACAATTCAAAACTTTATTACGGTCACTGACCAGCACAAAGCAGGGCACAAGCTCCCTGAGAAGGGAAACACAGCTCCTCAATGAAGCAGTTATTAAAAAGCAGATTAGAAAACAGTTTAAAATCACAGTTTAAAACACAGGTTAATGCAACAGGTATGGAACTGAGAGGGGGAAGACTGATAGGAGGGGTCAAAACACTTGGGGGGGGGGAGGACTAAAGGGGATGAGAGGAGCACATTACAAGTCTAGTAGCATTTCAGCTGTAACATTTTGCTCGTAACTACATTCCCAATAGAGCGTTGCCTTGCAGGGTCAATCATCATTTGTCTAGTTTTAAGTGCTGTAGCATAAAACTTAGGAACACTGTAAGTTATTGTAGTACTAGAATCCGAAAGCAGCAGGGTGGAATAATATTTTTCGCTGCACCCTGGGTATTTTAGAAGCCATGGTGTAATGAGATTTGTTCTAAGGTGTCTGTTCAGTTGTTTCTACGTGTCTAGACTCACAGGGGCATAGTCTCTCCTTGAAGGGGGGTCTTTCGATACCTCTCCTCCAATGCAGCCAATGGTAGGGAATGATATCTTGCCAAGGTAAAAGCCCTTTGGTGTTTGGGCACCTCCAGGTCTGTTAGGTATGCTATGGGGGCAGTGAGGGATCTATTGGCTTCCCTAACAATAAAGGTTGGGGAACAGGCTAAGTCTGATTGGCACTCTATGTCCAGGATCTGTTACTTAATGAAATATTTGGCTTGGTCCCATCTCATGCTTCACAATTGTCCTTAGGAGAAACCTAGAGTTGTGATCTTTGTTGCCACTGTTTTAGTCCATGTGGACTGGAAGTTGCCCCTCATGGTTAGTGGGGCAAGACCACATGGGGAGAAGGATAGGCGTAGCCAGTAGTTGAGAATGGCTGTCCATATTCTCGCCTCCACTTTCACGAAGCCTGTCTCCAATCTCAGGGTGGCATTAGAGACACATCTGGGAGCCTGTAGAGCTGCTCTTAGGAATTTTGATTGAACATGCTGTAGTGGTGCATAATTTGAAAAGGGGCCAAGCTGGGTTCCATACAGCATTTGTGTGATTGGTTTAGCTTCGAAAAGTTTAAGTGCCGCTGGTATAAAGTGACTTTCTCCCGTCTTGAGGTATCTTAAGATGGCGGATGAGCTCTTTTGCGCTGTCTCTGCTGCATACTCTGCGTGGGCTTTCTTGCTGTTTGTGCAATGGAGGGTTACTCCCAGGTATTTAAAATCTGAAGCCTGCTCAATTTTGTTTCCATCTATTCTCCAGCAGTACTTCTTGGGTCGTTTAGTGAACATCATAATTTTTGGCTAAGATCAAGTGTAGTATTTTGATGATTTAAGAAACTTTTAGAGGCAGAATTTTAGATATAAGGCCAGAGGGCTTTAAAGGGTGTGAAGTTTCTCCCTTTTTACTCCAGTGCACATTTCACATTGAGCCCATGTCCAAATTGAATTCAAATTTGAGCTCACCCCAGTGCATTTTCCCAACTCTATCTGTTAACCATTCTGCCCAAATACACTTACCAGAAGCAGTAGGGAGATCTTATAGCAGGGTTTCATGAAGCTTTCAACCTTGATTTAATAGAAACTTCCAAGTGCAGCAACCCCTGGGATTTGTATTTTTCATATTTCATTTCACCTGAAGCTATAGCAGCATTTTGAATTTAAAATAGATGCTATTGCAAGGTCTTCCTGAAATTTCAAGTCATGAGATGTTTCTGAATGCATGCTTTTTAGGAAAATCTAGGTGATGCAGACTTCTTACTTCTGTTATGTGTTGTGAAATCCAGTTCAAGCAAACTTTGAAAAGGGCATGAAAGACAAATAATTAACTTTTTAAAAAGAAAGTTGTTTCTTGAGTTTATCTGCATTTAGCTTGATTCAGAAAGTTGCTCCTCACTGTTCAGATTTATAACCATTAAGTCCCTGCTGTGTACTGAGCAAGTTGTTATTCTGGAAGTAACAAGGGGTTAGAGCCAATGCAATGGACTTCCCACCAGTAGTGCCACTACAGTTGGTGTTTATCAGTCTGGTAACTCATAGTATCATCTCAATTGACTTCTTCCTGTACCAAACCATACAGATTCCTTAGTAATGTTTTTTGTACTATCATTACTCATAAATCACTATTCCCGTATATCATTGGATATAATGACAATATCAGTGACTGTACAAAAACCAACAGCAGTGAAAACGACAGCATGAGCTTGGCATAAATATGTGGTAAAGAAAATAGGTCCCCGGCGCAAGTTGCTGAAAATCAGACATTCCTACAGGAAACAACACAAGAAATGGAGGCAGAATAAAAATAAGTGATAATTTTAGTGACAGGAATGCTTAGGCTTGCTTGCAGGATTACTAGCATAGGATATGGATACTAAAAAAAAGATAAAGGTGGAATTTGAGGGGTGATTTAAGTGAACGAGAAAGATGCATCACACAGGTATTTTGGGCTAAAAGAGTATTTTTTAAAAAGGACAGACTTTGTGGAGACCTGATTTGATCACTTTGATCATATCACAGGAAAACAGTAGCTTCCCAGGCCAACACAACTGTGTCAAATTAAGGTTTGAAAGAAAAGGGATGAGGAGGGGCTGCGCAGGCATAGTTTTATCAGGCCAAGATTTTAGTTACTAAACCACATCAAACCACGCCAATAAATGAGGCAAATATGAATGTAGTACTTATCATAGTGCTAGTTCCTTGAGTTTCAGTTTTGGATGTAAATTATATAAATTAATCCCAATGGAATTATTTATGGCTGCACAATCTGAACATAACTTTAAAAATAGGCTACCAAATGAATGGAAATTAGTCCTCCTAGTAGTAATGAAAATGGGTGCATGATATATTTGTTTTAGGTTATAAAGTGTGTAAACTAGAAGAGTTTACCTATGTTTCATGAGATTGTAAAAATAGTTTGTCTTTCTTCCAGCTAGGGTATATTAGTAGTGTGGCAGCAGGTGGGAGCAACTGTCTGGCTTTGGTGGACAAAAACATTATGGGATACATTGCTAGTCTGCATGAGCTGGCGTCGACAGAAAGACAGTTTTACTCCAAACTGAGTTCCATAAAATCGCAAGTTCTCCGACCTCTCCTGGGATTAGGTAAGATATATCTTCATAGCTTTAATATAAAGTTATTAGGACAATTTCCTTTCATTTAGGTTTTTGGGTTTGTTGGAGTTTTTTGCAGGTGAATGCCATTAGAAATCCTGCCTTTTCTTGACTATGTATCCAGCCCTCTCTAATCAGAGATTCGCCTCCCTGCTTTGACCAGCCATGCACTGTGTTTGTTGAGCTACCTTTTGTGCTCTTCGGCTGTGCTGCCTCTCCTGCTGTTCCAAAGCATAACACCACTTCTTTAATACTTAATAGAGTACAACTCCCCTACCTGCTGAGCTTTGGGGCTCAGCTGGTAACTCGGCACTATATATTTTATAGAGCAGCAGTATCTTTGACTTCACTCACTCGCTCTACAGCTGGCCCTGAATCCTCAGGCCAGACTCCTGCTGCCTTGCTCACGGCCACCCAGGTTCCTTTACAAATTCTCCCCGAGGCGTCTAACGTATCTTGATCTCCTGCTGCTCTTCAAGACCACCTTCTCATATCCACCCTTACTAGTTATCTTCTGATTTCTCTGTGGGTACTAAACTCTTGTCTCTTATGCTGCTAGTGGAAAGTACCCCAACTATTGATTATCATGTTTGACTGTAACATGTGCCGTTCCCTTTTGCAAGAAAAGTAGAAATTAGTCATTAGGTGATGTTAAGGTTAACACCTATACTTCATAAACAGCAGTTTAACCAAATATTCTTTTGAAATATTTGGTTAAATTGCTGTTTATGAAGTATAGATTGCAAGGTGTCTCCCCCCCCCCTTTTTTTTTCTTTACTGCCCTCAATTACTCCAGATCTGGTTAAAATGGGGGGGGGGGTTGGACTCTTTTGCCTCTATGGAAGCCTTCAGAAGAGTAATTCATATTTTATAAGGTATGTAATGACTTTCTGCACTGTCTTTTGTGGGGGGTTTTCCATTGCAGATAATTTAGGTGCTCCATCAACTGTCCAACTCTTGCAAGAAGTGGCAAGTAAGTTCAGCAAGTTGTGCTACTTGATTGGTCAACATGGAGCTTCTTTGACTGGTTTTCTTCAAGGATTAAAAGAGGCAAAAAATTTGGCTATCCTGAAGCATTCAAGCCTTTTTTTGGAAAGTTACACTGAGCAAGTATCTACTTTTCTCATTTGTATTGTACCTGGGAAGATACAGAATTATTTATAAGGGGAAAAACTGATATAAGAAAAAGTTTTAAGCATTAACTTTACTTTCTGCAGCATTTTTAAAAAAATTGCATTGTAGTACATCTTCAGAAAAATCCTATCATTTTCTTTTCTGGGCAGTGCTGCTTAAGACTGCAGACACGGAATGACATTCTTGAATCTTTCCTTATGTAATTTTTCAGCAGATTTGCCTCGTGACCACATTCATGGCCAGGTTATGAGTGAAGTGGAACAATTGGGCATTTTAAATGCTGAAATATAATGTATGTGCTGCTGTAGATTAAATGGAATATTAAAGATGCCAGACATAAATCTTTTAAAGATTCAGTCCAACAAGAACTCCTGCTGTGAAATTTCTATTCATTTCAGTGCATGATATAGGTAACAGTTACACAAATGATAATGAAATTGGTGCTGTATATAAACAGTGAGTGGATGATTACACTCACTTTAGTAACTATTCTATTATTTCAAGGACTGGGTGGAGGGGGACGCACAGTATTTTTGCGTCGACTTTATTGTCAGTGTAGCTCGACTTCTTTTTCCATAATGTGAAATCCCTCGGTTTGCTTGAGAGAAGCTTTCATTGCAAATCTTTCCTGTATTAGCCTTCTACAAATTTGTGGTAGGAGTGGGATGGTGATGACAGTCATACAAAGAAGTCATGTTGTTAAGGTGTGACTGGAAATAAATTTAAAAAGAATTTTTGTCTCAAAGGTTTTAAAAGTAAGGTGTATGAGTGGGGTTAATGTACATTAAGCTTTATGTTTTTTGTTTAGACTAAAAGAGGTTCTTGCACTTACTCCTCATTTCTGCCATCCAGCATCTCTGTAAAGGCATTTTAAATTCTTAGTTCCAAGTAGTATCATTGTTCCTTTTTTTTCTAATGTAGGTATTGTACTTCCTTGACAAATTTTCTGGTGATGGGAGGATTTGCCCTGCTTGCCAAACCAGCAGTGTAAGTTAATCTGTCCTGATCTTGAGACTGTTCATAAGTTGTTGAAGTAATTTCTGCAAACCATGGTGAATGTCAATATCATTGTGTAGATCCAGTTGTATGACTATAGTGTGGTTTAATGCTGCATAGTCCCACCTAGGGGACAGAATAATCTAGGCCTTCTTCGAGGCTTGTTGTCCAACAGATGTGCTTGCTGGTTTCCTTGCTTCCCAAAGTGACAATGGAAGCTACAGATTGCTTTTTTCATTCTTATTACCTGCCTTAAGTTGCATTCTTTCTGTGGGAACAGTTGAATATTTCTATGTATTTCTCAGAGGTCTGTGTAATGCAATGTAACACAGACCTCTGTGTAACAAAGGATACCCAAAAGACAGCCATGCTTAACTTAGAATGGTCTGTTATCATTTTTGTAATTATTAGTTTTAGGTTATTCTCAGCTTAAAGAGCTGAAGGACCTAGCACTCACCAGGTGTTTAATTCATATCTGCCATAGTCAGTCTAGCTAATAAAGAGTTATAATGGGAGTTATTAGTTATCAGCACCTGAAGGGCTGTCTTAAACCTTTCATAGAGGGATCTGCAAATTTCCAAGGATGAGCCATATTTAAACTAAACTGTTATGGTTTAGTACCATAATTATTCTTTGAGCTCACCAGAGAACAATTATTTATTTATTTCGTACATTTGTACCCCGTACTTCTCACCCCTCGGGAGTAGGGGGGACTCAGGGCAGTTTTACAACAAGCACTCATTCAAGTCCCAACCACAATCATAGGTACATTTAAAACAGATCATTAAAATACATTATATTAAAAACATTTGATTAAAATCATGCCAGTTTGAAAATCATTGTCTGGGACAGTCCATTGTTATACATGTCACATTGAGTCTTATCCCAATTGCTGCTACTACTGTTCAAATGCTTGATCCCGCAACCAGGTTTTTAGTTTCTTCCTAAAGGAAAGGAGGGAGGGGGCCAGTCTGATGTCACTGGAAAGGGAGTTGCATAACTGAGAGGCCACCACAGAGAAGGCCCTGTCTCTCGTCCCCACCAGATGCATTTCCGATGGTGGTGGGATCAAGAGCAGGACCTCTCCAGCTGATCTTAAACTTCATGATGGTTTGTAACGGGAGAATGACTTAAATTTTCACCTCCCATCTTCTTGTCATTTAACTATGGCAAGCCTATAAACTCAAGTGGAGAAAATGAGCCAGCCTGCTTGGTCTTTCTGTATGCCAGAACATACACAGAGACAAACACTATGACCTCCCTTCCCATTTCAGTTTTCCTTTCAGTCCTTCATATAGCTTGCTGTTGCATTTTGTCCCTGGTAACTAGTAAAAGCTGTTTGACAGTTAAATGTGCTGCTTTGGAGCATAGTAGAATCTCTTTCTGTGGATGTTTTTAGGCAGAGGCTGGATGACCATCTTTCAGGAGTGTTTTGATTGTGTATTCTTACATGTTAGTGGGTTGGACTGGAGGGTCCTTGTGGTCTCTTCCAATCTGTGATTCTGTGACCTGGATTAAATCTGGATTGTGATGCAGGCCAGAGATGAAGTTGCAGGAGGAGAGATGTGAGAGAGATTAACTTGAAGTGCCACCTACAGTTCTCTGGAAAATCCACCTGATAAGATCAAAATGTAAAATGGAAATAAATGGGGGCAACTGAGCAAACTGAAGTCTTACTGGCGTTTGCATCCAGCTCCTTCATAAGCATTGCTATTGATAGTAGCTGGAATGAGAGTTGATCAGGCAGTTGCACTGGGAGTTGTTAACATGCAAACTGCTTCTGGTACTGTATTGCAGAAATGGAAGAAGATCACTTACTTTCATCCCTGATCGTTTTTCCTCCCATGGCAACTGGTCACAAGTGTCATAGTTTGTCAGTCCTCAATATTCCTATCCACTTCCATTTCTCCTTCTGTTTAAGGTTCAATCTAAGATATGCTAAGGCCCTTCTACGCAGCCATATAATCTAGATTATAAAAGCAGATAGCCCACATTATCTGATGAGAACTGGATTATAAGTGTCTACACTGCCATATAATCTAGTTCAAAGCAGATAATCTGGATTTTATATGGCAGCAGAGAAGGGACCTAAGTATGTTTATTTAAAAAGACCCAGGAACCAAGAAAGAGAACTGACTTTGCTGTTTCCAAGGTCCAGAGTAGAAGCAACATTCAGTATAGGTGGAGATGTTGAAACTAATTTCAAAAGGCATCAATTAAAATAATTGGGAATATGTATTTTCTCCATGCAGAATGTGATAATATCCAATCTGTGCATCTACGGAGTTCTCATTTTTTCTTTCTTTCTCAAATGATTTTCCAAAATAAAGATAATTTCTCATCCTAAAAGAGCAGTCGGACTCCCCCCCAAAAAAAGCCTTTTTAAGGTGTAATTGTGAACCATAAGTGCTTTGCTAAATATGAAGTGCTCACACAGGAAAAGTTTTTTCCTCTTAAAATTTGTGAACTAGCAGATAGACGCGCTTTTAAATGGTAACCTCAGATTTGGCCTAAATTCTAGATCTCTAATGAGCACTGACAACATCTGGATGCTACTGTTAGGTATAATATGTAATAAGGGCCTTACATGGTGGCCATCATCTTAATAGGTAGTTCCATTCTTATGTGTTCAGCAAACCATTGAAGTATTTTGCCATTTGTTACATTGTGGATATCAAAGGATGGAGAGCTGTCTCTGCAGACAATGGCTATATTTTTGGAATGGGTGAATCAGGCAATGAGATCTTTTCTGTGAAATACTAATGTTGGTAGTTAATGATATCAGATGGTCTTCTGTGACTATTCTTTAGTACAATCTTTTAAGCAATCCCATCATGAAAAGGAAGAAGAGACTCACCAGGATTCCTCATTGTCAGGCAACTTTGCAGTCTTTCCTTTGAGACATTAGCTGAGACTTGGTCTTAACGATAGCTAATACCACTTGATGCTTGAGCATTGTGACTTCCAAGTGTTGATCTCAAAGCACTTTAAAAATGCAAACTATCCAGATGGTTAGTCTGTCTAGTGTCTGAGAAAAGGAAGGTTCTGAAAAAAAACCTGGCACCTTTTTTCTTCTGAGTGGTTCAGAAATGAGGAGTTGTGGAGCCAGGCAAGGCCTGGGCGTTTGATGCTCCTCTGGCAGCACCTCGTTAATCATGTAGAGTGGCCCTGCTGTTTAGTTCGCGAGCTGCTCCTTTGTTCAGAAAGCTTTGATTTGTCTCCTCTGCCTTGCTTATTCCTTTTCCAAATTCCTAGCTCCTTAACTTGTTTCAGAGCTTTATGAATACATTGATAGTTAAAACGCTTAGATGTAGACAGCAGGACAGAGGGAAGACAAAAGTTGTAAACCTTTATCTTCACAATTGTGCTCTAGTGTAATAGTATTTGAGCTCACTTTCCACTGCTTTGAGCGAATTTCTTCTAGGAAGTTGCCCTGAAAACTTCCATTATTGCAGGCGCAATGATATGGCAATGGAAGTCAAGAAAACCCTGTTATAGGGTCGCCTGAAGGTTACCATGAGTCGGAAGCAACTCGAAGGCACACAACAACAACAGTGGAGAAGACAGACATTTCATTTTCCTACAGCAACGTAGACCTCCTTCTACATTGCCATATAATCCAGATTATCAAAATAGACAATCCACATTATCTGCTTTGAAGTGGATTATATGAGCCCACAGTGTCATATAATGCAGGTCAAGGCAGATAATCTGGATTTTATATGGCAGTGTAGACGGGGCCATAGAAGTATTACTATATTTCACTGAGAGTCATCATGCCCTCAAAATGCACTTTACCACTGATTTAGGACTGACTGCGTTCCCTCATCTCTCTTTGAAAAACCCTATCCCAGTTATATCCTACCTTGTTCAAGCCCAGCATTATTTTTTAAATTTTAAATTATTATATTTGGCCCGGCCATAGATTTCTAAATGCTTATGTGTTACTGTTATTGTTTATTGTTTATTTTTTGTTTATGTGATTTATATTAATTGTTTTGTATTGATTGTTTTTGTTATTGCCTTTGTTTAATGATGTACTTTGGGCTTGGCCTCATGTAAGCCGCACCGAGTCCCTTGGGGAGATGGTAGCGGGGTATAAATAAAGTTTTATTATTTATTATTATTATCATTTGAAATTAAATCTATGTGATGGATTGTCAAAGGCTTTCACAGCCAGAGTCACTTGGGTGTTGTTTGGTTTCCAAGCTGTACGGCCATGTTCTAGCAGCGTTTTCTCTTAATGTTTTGCCTGCATCTGTGGCTGGCATCTTCAGAGGGAGAAAATGCCAGCCACAGGTGCAGGCAAAATGTCAGGAAAAAATGCTGCTAGAACACAGCCATAGAGCTCGGAAACTACACAGCACACCACTAAATTGTCCAGAGGAAGGCAGCTAAAATGCTTAAAGGTCTGGAAATCATGTCCTATGAGGAACATCTTAAAGAGGTGGGTATGTTTCACCTGCAGAAGAGAAGGTTGAGAGGAGACATGATCACCATGTATAGATATGTGAAAGACTGGCATAGGGAAGAGGGAGCAGGCTTGTTTTCTGCTGCCCTAGAAACTAGGAGGAGTGGGTTCAAATTACAGGAAAGGAGATTTCGCCTGAACATTAGGAAGAATGTCCTGACTGTAAGAGCTGTTCAGCAGTAGAACTCTCTGCTTCAGAGTGTGGTTCAAGCACCTTCCTTGAAGGCTTTTAAACAGAGGCTGGATGGCCATCTGTCAGGAGTACTTTGTGCTTTTCCTGCATGGCAGGGGATTGGACTGGATGGCCTATGTGGACTCATCCAGCTCTATGGTTCTATGAAATGTGTGGTTAATGTGTAATAATTTCTGTATTTGATCTTCAATGGAGCCATGCTACTTTTAGTAAGTAATCACAAAACCTGTGGAGTTGTAACTGAACCTAGATGGTTTCAACTAAATCTCACAGTAAAAAGTTAATAATGTTTAACTGAAGTGCTACCAATTTTAATAATGTGTGGTCTGGATCCAACCTGTGTTGCTTTTCTGTGGGAATTAGTTGTAAAGCAGGGCAGATATTCATCCATGCCCTAACCCAAAGAGTGATTGGATGTTGCAAGGCAGTTCTACCATTTGGTTTGGAGGAGAAGGGACCACTGTCAATATTCAATATAATTTTCAGTACTTTCACCTGCTTCCAGAGACCACTACGAATGACGAACCTGGACCAAACTTGGAACACAGCCCCCCCCCCCTCCAATCACTCACTTTACGTCCTGCTGAGGTCTAGGGGAGGATGGACCGTGGACAATGGAATTTGCAATACCTTCACCCTCATTCAGAGAGCACTGCAACCCCCACCATTGGCAGATATGGATCAAACTTGGCATGGATGAGAGCTATAAAATTCTGGCTGCCCATACATTTTCATAGCCAATAGCTATGTTCCCTTTTCGTTATAAGATCATTTTATTTCAGAATAGTATTCTTTGATTCTCAGAAAGATCAAAGCAACTGGCCTGTCTTTGGAAGCACTCTTAATACTTACAGATGTGTTCCTCTACCACATAATTAATTCCATGAAAGCATGGAGTCATGGCAGCTTATCTTCACATCTTGATTAATCCAGCTCAGAGGAGATCTTTGGTGATTGCAAGATGTAATGTGTTGCCATCAGCTCTTTTGGATGCGGGATATAAAAACGTGGAACATTACAAAAGGGTTTGATCTGGTGACTTGGTCTCTGTTGAAACACTTGACTATTCTTTGTTTGTTTGCCCTAAATATGATAATCTATAGATGAAATACCAAAATTGCCTTTTTTTTACAGTGTTTTCAATGGAAAGGGTGAGATAAACTTCCATATCTTCTGAGATGGTTGCAAATTTTATTCTTGAGATTAGCAACTCTTAAATATGCTTCCTTTTTTATCTGTGACTTCCTCTTGTTGCATATGCCTATGTTGTGATTTTGTTGTATGCAAATAAAGACTGTGTGTGTGTGAATTAGACACCACCTGGGAACTATCTATGAAGTTCAGAGAAAAAAGTGCAATATATGAAAAAAAAATCTGCTAAAGTGAATCTGTTACAATCACTAATATTTATAAAATAGCATCTTTCATATTTCACAATGGAATACATTTTTCTCACTGCTTGGACTTTTTATCTTTAAAATGTTCTTAATGTGTCATTTAACAAAATGGTTGTTCCTGTATGTTTTTAGTACAGCATTTTAATGCATGCTTCTTTTTATTTGTAGGGATTTCTTAAGTAAAAACCAGGCCTTGCTCCAGGATCTGTCAGAGACAAATGAGGAAACTTTCCAATTAGTGGAAGTGCTAAATGCTCTGTTTTTCTTGCCGCTCAGACGACTTCATAATTATGCTAGAGTTTTACTAAAACTTGCTACATGTTTCGAAGTGGTAAGTTATTAGATATAAAAGTTTCAATTACTCTTCAATTCTTTGATATATCCTATGATTATAATTACTAGAGCCAAGATCTAGTGAGGCAGTTCTGCTAACAGAATTGCTTTTGTCAATGCAACCAGGAAGTGGAGAAGATCTCTCTTCTGCTCGCTATTCACTCTAAAGCTGGTACTTAAATGTTGGGAAACTTCCCACCGCTCAGGGGGCTTCTGGGAAGAAGAAGCCCCCTGTAAGCAGGGGTTTGCTTTCTGCGGACTTGTTGTTTAGTGGATAGGATTAAGAATTAATATTTTAATATATTTTATACATTTTGTGATTTTAAAACCACAAAATGTATACAAATATATTAAAAATATTAATTCTCAACCCTAACGGCGAAATGCCGAGTCCGCGGAAAGCAAACCACGAAACAGTGAGGGAACACTGTACCACACAATTAAACAGAAATTAACACTTTCAAACCAGGAAAAGATTTTTTTTTCAAATGTTGTTACATAGGAATAGGCGCATAATAAGCCTTTTTTAAAAAACAGAGTGAATCATCCTAGATCAGAGATTGGGAAACCTCTTGGTTAGAAATTATAGTGAAGTCAGTGGATCTCATCACTTGAAACATTCCAGATTATTTCAAGAGTAATACAAAAGTAAGAGTGTTTAAATCATAAGTGCTGCTACTATTCTTGCTTTGATTGAGTTTCCTTCATCAATATATTACTAATACACACACTACCATGCACAGTGATCTTATTTAATAACCTCACTTAATTCTTAAGAATCTATTTTTCTTGACAGTGCAACTGTAATTAAATATTGGGATTAATCTGTGAAAACATCAATCGGTGCCATCTTTATTTGTAGACATCTCCAGAATACCAGAGTCTTCAGGATTCTAGTTCTTGTTATGAAGCCCTAGCTGTCCATCTGAGCCGAAAAAGAAAAGAAGCAGAATATACACTGGGATTCTGGAAGACATTTCCTGGGAAAATGACAGTAGGTTGACATTGCTGTCCAGTTATAAACTTACTGTATTCTCTGACGGGACAACAGTTGTGCTATAGGTTTCCATTGGCTCTTTATATTGTGGCAAAACTTTAATTTCAGAAATACTTTTAGACAATATATATCGGCATACATCTTATCACATCTATATTGTCATTGGGACTAATACAAATTCAGACCTTGCCTGTGATGCATAACATATTCCAGGGTCAATGAACTATATACAGTGAAACCTCTACTTAAGAGTGACTCAACTCTTAAGAGCATTTTGAGATAAGAGCTGTCACTTGGCCCGGGTTTTACTTTGACATACAAGCAGCCAGAGGACTTTAAAGCTTCAAGGGAGCAGCCTCCATGCCTCGTGCTCTTGTCCACTTTGGGAGACTGCTGTTCGCTTTGCTGTTGTCTGCTTTGTGGAACTTTGGGTTAGTTGATTTTGTGCAGTTTTTATTCCTGGTATGTTTGGCTTCATGAAAAGGGAGAGGGGGAGAGAGCAAGAGAGGGAGGGAGGCTGGAATGAGTACGTTATGAGGAAAACGATGCTTCTGCCTCTTCACTTCATGAGTTTGGCTTCCTTGCCACAACTTGTACTTCTACTAATGTACATTTATACATTATTGCTTATTTACCGAGTACATTTTCTTATTTAAAAACATGCAACAAAAAGGGGGAGGGAGGTTTGTGGGGCTGGAACTGATTAATAGCTTTTCCATGCATTTCAGTGGGAAAATGTGCTTTGAGATAAGAATGTTTTGAGTTAAGAGCTAAATAATGGAGCAAAGTAAACCCTTAACTCAAGGTATCACTGTATTAGTCACCGTCAACCTCATTCATGCCCCTCTTTTCCGTGGTAGGATTCCCTGAGAAAACCTGAGCGACGATTAATCTGTGAAAGCAGCAACCGTGCTCTGTCCCTGCAGCATGCTGGGAGGTTCTCGGTGAACTGGTTCATCCTCTTCAATGATGCCTTGGTCCATGCTCAGGTTTGCTCTCACTGGACATTTAGAAGTGAATAATTCTCATTGTGTGTGGCTGGATAAGGCAATAGGGATAGTTTCCTCAAATGTGGCTTTAACTATGTAGTTACTGGATGTTTTCAGCCCCTAGAGAATAACAGTAGTTTTCAGGTTAGGGAGGTATATACATCATGTGCAGAAAAATTCAAGAAGAAATTGAGAACCTTAAAAAAGTTGCTGGGATCAAATAGAGGCGTTTGAGTTTGGAATCCTTCCTACTAGGTTTTCTGAACACAATTCAAAATCCATTTTTTTCTGCACTCTTCCATTGGTGTTGTATCTTACCAATTTATGCTATTTGGATTCATACTTTCAAAGGTGTCTTTAAACTACCTTTACTTGTTTTATACAAAATCTCAAAAGCCTCAGGATAGTTCTGCTTGTACATAACTTTGTTTCAAGTTTTGTTTTCAACTTTAGCTGATAATATTGTCATTTGTATTCATTCAAACATGCTTAACAGTGAACTCAAAGATCAGTGGGTTTATAGGCCTATATTTCTGTTTGCAAATTTGACTTAAGTGTATCACTGTTGCATTGAGGCTTGGGAACTCATTGAAAGATATAAGCTTTAGTTAGAGATTTTAGCAGTAATTGAACCGCAATAGCCTCATTTACTGGCATTTGCTATTGAAAAGGAGGGAAATAAAGAAGAAATTCAGTGAGTGATTAAATACCATTGAGTGAACATTTCTGTTTTATGTCTTTGTGCAGTTCTCAACTCATCATATTTTTTCCTTATCCACACTGTGGGTCGAACCAGTTTCGGAAGAGTCTGGCAATATGTAAGTATTCCTAAGTTTCCCTTCAAGGACAATGAATTACAGTTTAGGAACTAACTTACTCCTTTCATATTTTTGGCACCCCAGTCCTCTTCTTTGGTCTGTTGTGATAATGTACTAATCTTTTTATAGACAGTATTTTGCTCAAAGATAATGAAGCAAATATTGTTCATCTGGCCCTTTTAAAGCCTTTGTTAGTTGATGTAGGTGCGCTTAAAGATGAGCCTTACATTTTAGAACTGTTTGTAATGATAAATCCCTTAAATAAATACAAATCTAGCCTGTGTTTCAATTTTTTTTTTGTCATATCAGGAGCGACTTGTGAAACTTCAAGTTGCTTCTGGTGTGAGAGAATTGGCCGTCTTCAAGGACGTTGCCCAGGGGACGTCCAGATGATTTGATGTTTTTATCATCCTTGTGGGAGTCTTCTCTCATGTCCCCCACTTGGGGAGCTGGAGCTGACAGAGGGAGCTCATCCACCTCTCCCTGGATTCAAACCTGCGACCTGTCGGTCTTCAGTTCTGCCGGCACAGGGGTTTAACCCACTGCGCCACCGGGGGCTCCTTTGTGTTTCAATATGACTGAAGAATGTTGCTGTATTTCTTGTATCTACATAAATAGGACTATGGGCCTCATCACACTAGAGAAAAAAATTCACTTTAAATCCATTTTCTGCCTTCTGCAGAATTCTGGGGTGTGTAGTTTAGGGAGGAGCCTTGAACAGCCTCCCTAAACTACAAACCCCAGAATTCTGCAGGAGACAGAAACCAGATTTTGAGTGGATTTTTTCTCTAGTGTGATGAACTTATATGATCATTTTCTTCAGAAAATGTTTGCAGATCTATATTCATAGGGAGGTTGCAAGGGAGGTACTATTGCTGCCAAATTCGATCTTGATGATCTGATGATTTCGGATTCTTGACAATTCTTGACAATCTTATATTCCTTTTCTCTATCCCACTTTTTAAAAAAATCTTTGCAGTGCGTATGATTCTGGGAATGTGTGTGGAATCAACTGGGAGAATCTGGGTGAATTATTAGAAAATAGAATCCTGTTAAATAGAATTTGTAGCAGTTGGAGAAATAAACTACAACAAATATGCCGTGTAACTAAACATGCAGCATGTGATTAATATGTATAATATAGAGCTGTGGGCATCAATAGAAGATAGAGGGGGAGATAAGAAAAATATTTACACCAAAAATATTTTAAGGGGTATGTGAGCTTTCCCACTATATTTTGGGTTGCAAACAAAGCCTGTGCTTGGACCAAATTGGCCCAGGTGCCCACAAAGTGTGGTTACAATGCACACTATGCCCCCTAGTGGATATTTTGAGATCTTTCTTTTTTTGAGCAAAAATGGTTTTGATCTCTGGAAGGTCTAGAGACCTCCAGAGATGTTTGAGAATATCCTACACACCCCTTAGAGCAGTGGTTCTCAACCTGGGGTCCCCAGGTGTTTTTGGCCTTCAACTCCCAGAAATCCTAACAGCTGGTAAACTGGCTGGGATTTCTGGGAGTTGTAGGCCAACAACATCTGGGGACCCCAGGTTGAGAACTACTGCCTTAGAGTGCATTTGTAGGCACTGTAGAATTTTTAAAAAAATCAACCTGGGGAGAGGCATGTAAGATTAAAAAATAACCAATTTTGTGCATCTGTTCTGTAGAACTTGAGAATATTTTTTACACCTAGCCTTCCTTGCTGTTGCATATGTAGTGGAAACCAATGGATTAGGTGACACTTGCTATTGCAAGTGTCACCTAATCCATTGGTTTCCATTCTATTGCACGTGTCACATTTTCCATTTTTCACACATTCTTTGGAGAAAATACTTCACTGAGCTGAAAAATAAAAGGGTTTGGAATTTGACCTGAGATGGACTGCTTTTCCAGCAACACACAGGAGAAAAAAGCAATATCTCTTTGCATATGTTTGCTTGCTTTGAAACTGATTTTGCTTATGACAAAAGTAATTATCTGTACAGCTCTTTTTTACTTTCATAGTGGTTTTTTCTTCAAACAAACAGGATTAGAGCTGCTTTATTTCTTGTGCTTTAAAGCCTTCTATAGTCTTTGCATTCATTTTGTCTGTGTTAGGAATGGTTTGAGGGTCACTACACCTGAAGAGCAGTTCATTCTTATTGCATCCACTCCACAGGAAAAGGTAGGAAGATACAAAAGCACCTTTTATTTCTTATTTATTTATCCTATTTATACCCCACCTTACTATACCCCATAGGGGACTCCAGGCAGCTTACATATAAGCAATAATTCAATGCCTTAGAACACATACAATTCCAATTATTTCTTGTCCTTCTCCTCCATGCTGTTCACAAGATGAGTTACTGACACTCTGTTTCTATGCAAAAGTAAATTACTACATTAATGTAGAGCTCTAATAAAGCTGTATTCTTTGTAGAACAGAGCTTCATTGGAGACATTTTAGCCATTCACTCTTTTAGGAATGATGTACAAGGCAAGCGTCTGCTTGTTGCATTCTGCATTCATTGTAGAATCAATATATAATTTCCCATCTCAGAACAAGTGTAACATTCTGCCTTGGAAGGAAGATTGAACTTAATCACTGGTCTTCATAAGGTGGGTTGTGGTCCAAAGCTGAATGATGTCTGGCCTAAGATGATTCAAAGCAGTAGTGACACAGCCAATTCTTTCTTTTTTAAATTTTTAATTTTAATTTAGTCTGTGCTTTTAAGAGGGAGAAAAAGAAACAAATAAGAATGACATGGTGATAAAATTAGATACAAGATCTGAAAAGTGTTAAACTAAACATTTCAATGATATTCCATGTTCATTGATTTTGTGTTGCAATAATAGGCCTGTGAGTCAAACTCCAGGTGGTTTTGCATAAAAGTAGATGGACAAAGAGAGGGAATGGAGGAACACAGGGGGCAGGCAAGCCTTTGAATATATTTACTGCTATTGTTTCAGACTAAATGGTTGAGAGCTATCAGCCAAGCTGTGGATCAGGCCTTAAAGGGAACATCTGACTTGCCTCCCTATGCGGGAAGTGGAAGCATTCAGAGGCAGGAACCTCCTATCTCGCGGAGCGCCAAGTACACCTTTTACAAGGATCCTCGGCTTAAAGATGCCATTTACGATGGCCGATGGCTTTCTGGAAAACCACATGGCAGGTAAAACTGTAGAAATCATTTTTATGTACCTATTACTTAGATAAGAAAATGTTCCAGCTACTTAAATTTATATCAGAGAAGAACTTTTTTAAAAAGTTTGAAAACATCTTTGAGTTGGGTAGACTATTCTGCGTTTCTAGCCTTGTAAGCCTAACCTTGAACTCTGAAAGCTAGTAGGGAGCAACCCAGTTGCCCCTGAAATAGTCCTTCATAAAGTGAATCCTGATGTTTCAGACAATAAATTTGTTCAACAATTTTTCTCTTTGTATTTCAGAGGAGTGTTGAAGTGGGCAGATGGACGAATGTATTCTGGCATGTTCAGAATTGGCCTGGAAGATGGGTACGTAAAATAAGCATAACCAGTTGGGATATAACAGGCATGGGCAAACTTGGATGTTAGGAATTGTGGGAGTTGAAATCCAAAACACCTGGAGGGCCCAAGCTTGCCTATGCTTGGGATATAAGGAAAGGCGTCCTATTTGTCATTACATATTTGTTGGTGTTAAAAGTGAGAAATGCAAAGTGAGCTCTTTTTATTATACTGTCACATAAATAGCAAGACATCTTCTAAAGCTGACTTAATTGCTGCCCCAAGCACCTTGCAGTGTAAAAGTCTGCTCTTGCTTTCCTTCTTATTAAGTTACTATTGAGCATTGTTTCACCTCAATTTCCATCAGACCCAGTCACATTGCCCAGTTAGTGATAATGGGCTGCAGCTTCTCCAACCTTGCTCCAGTGTTACTGAGTCGAGGTCGGTTTTCTTATTAATTGATTTATTAAATTACAATTTTTTTGCCAGCTGGCACCAGGGCATTTAGTCTAAGAGCCATTTCTTCCTTCCAAAACTCTCCTCAAAGTACTTTTTTACCAGCTCTATGGTCTCAGCCTCCTACATTTATCTCTTAGATTCTAGCCCAGTGGTTCTCAACCTGTGGGTCCCCATATGTTTTGGCCTTCAACTTCCAGAAATCCCAACAGCTGGTAAACTGACTGAGATTTCTGGGAGTTGTAGGCCAAAACAACTGGGGACCCACAGGTAGAGAACCACTGTTCTAGAACTTCGATTTTGCTTCCTTTGATCATACTGCATTGTTTGTGACCTGCTCATTTCCACTGACGGGTTTTTCACTCACCTATTTGTGTGAGGCACAGAAACCATGATGAAAAAGAGCACATTTCCAAACTATCGCTATGGTTCTTTGAGTGGTCATCTGTGCCCTCAGATAAACTGCTTTAATCTCCTTGTTTCAGGTCATGGGTTTTTGAAACTGAAGGGAAAGGGTGGAGTTCTCACCAAGGCTATTCAGCTTTCATACTTTTTGAATGGGGTCTCTGAGTGAGGATAAAACCCCATTCATGTGTGGGCCTAGATGACAAAGATTCACAGTTGCATATAAGCAGCCTTGGAGGCTTTTAAACAGAGGCTGCATGGCCATCTGTCAGTAGTAGTTTGATTGTGCTTTTGCTGCTTAGCAGGAGGTTAGACTAGATGGCCTATTATTCTATCATTCTATGATTTCAGAGCATCTCGTTACCACATAAATTTGCACAGGATTGCCGCCCAGGTTATAGGTCTAACTGTAATAATTAATTAATTTTGGATTTTGTTAGGGTTGGATCTTTTTACCTGGTTTTTTAATGTATAGTGTATGAATGTTTCATGTTGACAGACATGGTGAATATACAGTACCAAACAAAATACTGAAGAAGAATGACCACTATATTGGATATTGGAAAGAAGGCAAAATGTGCGGACATGGCACCTACAAGTAAGTCAAACGGCATGGGAATTATTTTGAAGGACATCATACGTGGTGAAAGAAAAAATAGCAGATAAACCACAAACTTCAAAATCTGTTTTGAATGAGCTAGTTGTGGTTGGAGTGTTAGACTAGGACTCTGGGAGAACACAGTTAAAATCCCGGCTCAGTTATGGAAATTCACTGAGTGACCTTAGGCCCCTTCTGCACTATCCATATACCCCAGGATCTGATCCCAGATTTTCTGTTTATCCCAGATTGTATGGCAGTGGAGACGCATATAATCCAGATCAAATCAGATAACCTGGAATCAGATCCTGGGATATAAGGACAGTGTAGGAGGAGCTTTAGGTAAATCACCCCCTCCACTTCAGAGGATGGCAATGACAAACCCACTCTGAACAAATCTTGCCAGGAAAACCCCATGATAGATTTATCTTAGAGTCGCCATGAATCAGAAATGACTTGAAGGCATACAGAAATAAGATCTGAAAGACTTTGTTTTGTATACAGTGCACTCCCATATAGAAAACAGCATGAAACATATGCCTATGTAACAGTTACCCATATGAGTTAATGTTGATAATTCTATTTATTTATTTATTTATTGTGTCAGAAACAAACCAAGGGTACAGTTGTAATGTATTTAAAAGCACAAACCAAGTTTAAAAACTTGGCATTATACTAAATGTCCTTTGACCAGTAGCCGGCCACTTGGAGTGCCTCTGGTGTTGCTATGAGTAGGTGTTGCTATGCAGCTACTTGGAGTGTATCTGGTGTTGCTATGCAGCGACTTGGCAGCATTTTAATAATAATTGGATAATTAATCTAGAACTGGTATCCACATACCTATCTATTCTTTTTCACTGAAAAGAGGAGAAGATTTTAAATGGTTGTAAATATGTTGACAGCAATTACATGTCCCTTTCTTTGTCCCTTTCTTCTGAACCTGTCTGTTGCATTTGTTTGTAAGAATCAAAGGAACAATTTGTAAAGAAACAGAGAGCAGTGTTGTGTATCTTCACATTCTTTGTGCAAAGAGACATGATATTTCTTTCAGCTATGCCACTGGAGAAGTGTATGAAGGGAGCTTTCAGGATAACATGCGCCATGGCCATGGTCTCCTGCGTAGTGGCAAACTGACTTCTACTTCTCCCAGTATGTTCATTGGTCAGTGGATGATGGATAAGAAGACTGGGTATGGAGTATTTGATGACATTACAAGGTGAATAAATCCTGAACATTGCAGTCAAATGTGCTAAGTGCCATAGCTGGAAAATATTTATTTGGCCAAATCACTAAGGAGCCTTATTTGTTGTCTGTCTATCTCACTTTTACTTCAATGGGGTTCAAAACAACTTCTGATTCAGATATTTGTAAAAAAAAAAAAAAGGGGGGGGGGGTATTGCTTGCTTAAATTAAATAACACTGCCGTGGAATGTAGTAACATACTAACTTTGAATTCTGTATCAAGGGAGCTAAATCATGCATTTAGTTTTGTTCCTTGGTAGAAGGATGGGATATAAATCCAATAAATAATAATAAATGTTTGCCAACAATTGCCAGTATTGGAAAAAAGGAATGGGAATACTTTAGTTTAGTTCACATTTTAATGTAAGCCTGCATAATTCATGGTTTTTGGACCAATGCACAAAGTGAAAAGTAGTTATTCTTTGGTATTCAGGCTTTTCTGAATTAGCAGTTCCCCTATCAAAAATACTAACTAAATATTGTGTTATATTTTCTTTTAATGTTAGAGGGAAGTGAACACATAAATGCTCTGTATTATTTTTAAAATGTACATAATTGTACAATGTTAGGGGAACTTTTAAAATATATTATCTAGATCTATTTCAGTCTGGTTTCAGGCCTGGTTATGGGACAGAGACAGCTTTGGTTACCTTGGTGGATGACCTACGAAGAGAACTGGGCAGTGGGTGTGTGCCCCTGTTGGTTCTCCTGGACCTTTCAGCAGCTTTCGATAGCATCAACCATGGCACCCTTCTGAGATGCCTTTCTTGGATGGGGGTTGGAGGTACTGTTCTTCAATGGCTCCGTCCCTCCCTGGAGGGACATTATCAGAAGGTGGTGCTGGAGGACCCTTGTTCGAACCAAGAGATTAGAGGCAGTTGTTTCAACTGTTGAACAATATGAATTGCACATGAAACTGGCTTGTCATCTCTGGCCTCATTATAGGTTTTTGATGGAACCCTAGTAATTGCTGAAAACACTCCTACTTATGAGACAAGATAGCCATTGCTTATCCCCCCCCCCCCCCCCCAGATGTGAGCAAAGTATAGCTCTCCCTGTGTTGAATTACAACTTCGGCATTTCTCACCAATTGCTATGTGACTAGTACTGATAGAAGCTGCCATTCATACTGCAACTTTAGGGCTGCAGAAATGATATAATAATAATAATAATAATAATAATAATAATAATAATAATAATAATAACAACAACAACAACTACTACTACTACTACTACTACTTTACTTATATTCCGCTCTATCTCCCCAAAAGGGACTCAGGGCAGATTCCAAACATAAAAGGCAAACATTCAATGCCCGAATACAACAATACATGCATACTAATAAAATTTATACAACCCAACATATAAATACGAGTTATAACTTAACAAACTAAAATTAAAAAGCACAGCCTGTTATAACAGACATAAGACAAAACATGCTGGTTTATTGCTTCTGACAGTAATGTCTTCTTGTCTCTTCAGGGGAGAAAAGTATATGGGAATGTGGCAAGATGACCTTTGCCAAGGCAATAGTGTTGTAGTCACTCAGTTTGGACTGTATTATGAAGGAGCCTTTAACAACAATAAAATGATGGTAAGTTGCATGTAAACTGGTGTTTGACAACTGAAGGAGCAATCTTGGGAGTGCCTGAATTTGTTTTGCTATTGGAATATCAACAGTGTTGCAGTAAAAATGTACTAAGTAGTGTTATAGAGGTTTTGATCCAATGTTCAATGAGTTGAGCGAAAGGAAGGTAGACAGAAGGTGGTCTGCAGAGATGTCCACTGGAGAGAGGGTGGAATCTGTGAAAATGGTGCCATCCTTCCTATAGCAGGATTGTTGAATTTCTGCCCCTTACACAAATTTACTTTTGGCTCTGCAAATGTTGAATAACGTCTAAGCAGTACAAAATTCTACCAAGAAGGTCCTTATTTGACATCCGGAAGATCTTCCGTGTTAATGGAACAATTGCTGCAAAAGTGCTTTATTGTTGATTATGATATTGTTTTTTATAGGGGTCTGGAGTTTTGCTTTCTGAAGACGATACAGTGTATGAAGGAGAGTTCTCAGATAACTGGACTCTAAATGGGAAGGTTGGTTATTAAGATTTTGGTAGGGAGAATATAATGAGTTATTTCATGGAAGGTGTTTTATACTAATTGGTTTTTTTCCATTAAGGGAACACTGACTTTGCCAAATGGGGACACCATTGAAGGGTCTTTCAGTGGTGAGTGGGGATCTGGGATAAAGATCACTGGGACATACTTCAAACCTGCTTTATATGATCCTGAGAAGGAACGACCCAAAAGACTGTGAGTGGATAGCTACTGTCCAGGCTAATGTATTGTTTAATGTAGCAAATGAACCCAACTAGCACTGATATGATTATTGTAAACTGCTCTGCTTTGTTTGCTTAGTTCCTTGTTGCTGATCTCAGGTTGTTCTATCTGAGTAGGCAACAAGACTGGTACAGTATTATTAGTGGTGTTCATCAAGTGCTACTAATTAAAGCTTTCAGAGTGTCACTGGAGTTTATAACCTGTAATGAGATATAATGAATATCAACCTGTTATCATCAAAAATATGAGAAATTGAAAATGACATTAAAAGGAGGCATGTGATTGGAGTGGCAGATGACTCATGCAGGCAAAATTAAGCAGTTGTCTTTTGGAGACTGTGGTCAGTCACAGATCTTTCTAAGCTTGGTCATAATTAGTTTTAAAAAGCTATGTTTAATAAATGGTAAAATGTATTGATAAGTTTTAGATGGAGGTGTCATGCCCCATGAAGTCCCTCACTGTTTACCCTTAGTTAAGCCCTTTTTAGTTAAAGGAATTAATATTTTATGTACAGTTTCTGATGGGTTAGATTAGACAGCTTGTTTGCATTTGAAACCTCTGTCGCCCTGCCCCTTTAAGAATCCCCTCAGAGGCAGAGCTTCTGGCAAGATACTTCTGGTTCTTGGAAGAGTCAGCCTTTTTGTGACTAGAAGGTGGAGAGAGGAAGGCCAGAAGATCTACAAAATATCACATCTAGTCAGAACTGTGTGAGCTGTATTCAAGTCTAGTAGGATCTGTATTCAAGTCCAGTTGGAGTTAAATCTTGAGACCATCTTAGAGACAGTTGAACTACATACAAGAAAGAGACAGTAAGAAGAAATAAAGATTCAAGAGCCTCAGTTTGGCTAGAATACTTTACTTCTCATAAAGACTTTGTAGTGAGACTCAGGAGGAGAGAAAGTCTGAAATTCTTGTCAGTTAATACATTCTTGTTTGATTCAACTATATCGTCTCTGATCAGTTCACCTTCCAAGTAGTTAAAATAGCGTGGGAGCAGAACAAGCAGTTTATAACTGTTCTCTCCCTTCCACCTCTGTGTTATCTGTTCTTTTAACCCTTACTTTTCGTGATCTTTGTTTTATTTCTTTTTAAATATTTGATCTCTTTGGAATCCTGAGGATATCATAAGATTTGAAAAATGTATTCAACTTTCCTCTAATTTTAAAAACACAATTTTAAAATAACTAGAAAATGTTACTTATGACATGAACTACATCCATTGACAGTGTTTCCACTTATCGTCTTGCCTTTGTAATGTACATTTCAGTGTACAGTGGGCCTTTGGTATTTGTTGGGGTTTGGTTCCATGACCCCGCCCCAACGATTGATACCCAAATGTCAAGTTTCATTATATGCAGTGGCATAGTAAAATGGTGTTCCTTATGTGACAAAAATTGGGATTTGCTTTTGGGATTTTTTTAAAAAAAACATTCAAGTCATGGATGGTTGAATCCATGGATGCATATTCTGTGGATATGAACGGCCACCTGTACCTTTGTCATTTTGCCAAGTGACTTTTAACTTGCTTGGTCTTGGAGTACAATACCACTGTGTAACAAAATTTGAAAAAAAATGTTCATATTTTGAAAGTATTTTTTTCCTGTTTAATTGTGTGGTACTGACTTTGAAAGTAGTTGTTATACTCCAGGAACTTTGTTTTTGTGGTTGCCACAAACTATGTTGAATTGGTTAAGACTCGATGAGATATTCATTGAAAAACTATATCAAAATGTGCTGCAGGATGTCTTGCAAAAACCAAAGGTTTTGCAGTTTAATTAACCTTTCCGTGTTTTTATGATAGGAATAATTAGAAAATGACATTTATAACCCAGGAACAAAAATCGTGTTACATAGTATAATTTTTTGGAGTATGCAGTGACTGGAGAGACATTTGTATAAATGGAACTGGAAATGCTCCCATTACAAACTTGGAAATGAAGTGGCCCAGCACATCTAATTCATAAGTTATGGTTTCAGGCATTTTTAGAAATCATCAAAGAAATGCTATTGGGAGATTGATAGCATGACTCATGCATAGTGTATGACCTGTCACCTGTAACAAGCAGAAATGCCACTGTCAGTTTTAGTCAGAGCCATGGTTGTTTTGGTCTTGTTAAGCAAAATACATGTGCCTGTTATTTTTATGGGCAGCCCAACCCTTTGTTTCCTCCACCCTAGTTTTTATGTGATCTCAAAAATTCTTGCTATTAATTAATCTTGACATCATTGGTACCTACATTTGAATGTGAAGCAGGCTTCCCTGCTGAAATGAACATAAATTTATAGGAACTGGGTTTTTTACCACACTAGGGGGTCTATGAATAAATGCATGTAGGTGCCTCTGAAGCAAGAATTGCCGTCTGTCCTTTTTTTTAAGTCTTGGGTTCAGAACTTATTGACGTATGATATTTCTTTTTTAAAAATCCAATGCTTAGGTAAACAATGCTATCTAGAGTAGCAGACAGAGAAGCCAGTTCTGGCTCTGCTCTCAATAAAAGCCATGAAGCTTCAAAATAGGAAAAGATGATAATATTGATAGCATTGTTTTTCAATACTTTCAGTCTTAAAACAGTATTTTTTGATCTTCATGATATCATCTTCCAGCTAGCGTATGGATCCTTATTTCTTTATTGATGAAAGAAGCAACAATCCCATTAGTCTTACCAGTCTTAGTGGAACCAGACTAAATGAAAAAAGCTGAATTCCTTCAAGAGGAAAACAAAACAAACAGAGATGACTTATATTAAACTAAACCATTTATTAAATGGCAAAAATGTTGTTTTTGTGGGACATCCTGCAGCATATTTTGCTATCATTTTTCAATGAATATCTCATAGTGTCTTAACCAATACAAAAATGCAGTTTTTGTAGCATAACAACTACTTGCAAAGTAAGTACTGCACTATTAAACAGGAAATAAATGTTGTTACATAGTGTTATTTACTGCTGGCCAGGAATTTTCATGAACTAATAGGTCATTCATTTATTTCATTGGAAAGGAAAGTCAGGAAAAATATTCTAACTTTAAGGAACGTGTTTCTCCAATGTCTTACTGTATTTTCCCTTCTGCTGTGGTTTCCAGTAACAGAGCTAGACTGATGGAGATTTCTAGTAGGTTTACATCCTAAATTCACACAGTACAGCTTCCTGGTTCATCTCAGCTTTTAGATATTAAGAATGCCTGTTTCTGCCTCTGATGTCAATCTTGAGAGGATATGACAACGTGTAATGCAGCCTTGAAATCTTAGAAACAGGATTAGATATTAGAAACTGATATAGGGAAGCGGGAACCACATCTGTTTCTAGATCACATTAAATGGAAAAACCTGCCCCACACCAACTTACTTAGCAAAACTCCATATAAAACTAATACAGCAAAAAATTAATAGTATCGTTAAAAATCAAAGACACAATTATAGTCTGCCTTAGTGTCTGATGTAGGAGATCTGTTTTTAAGGGAGTACTGTTTTAATATGTTATTTCTAACCTGCTCTCAGGACATTTCAGAGCTGAATAGATTAGACCAAATGTGTGCACCTTTGTTTGATCGTCAAGTGTTTTTGATGATAATTGATAAGATTGTTGTTCATATTGCCAGGCGGAAACTTGGAAACCTTGCTGTTCCTGCTGATGAGAAGTGGAAGGCAGTGTTTGATGAATGCTGGCATCAGTTGGGCTGTGAACAGGCAGGCCAAGGGGATCGGTGGAAGGCCTGGGATAATATTGCTGTGGCCCTGACAACAAATCGGCGGCAACACAGAGATAGGTTAGTGATGTCATGTAATGTATTTCCGGTCATAGCACAGTATATTCTAAACCAGAGTTCAGCAATAATTTCAATCCATAAGCCTCTATAAATAATTCTGTTTTCATATGCAATGAACCACAAATGGCAAATTTCCAGAACCTTCCCATTTTTTTTCATTTAGTCTTAAATGTGCGCAAAAATATTTAACAAGTCAGTCTACATTTATCAAATATCAAATCTGGTTCATAAATGTGCATTCTAACACCAAAAAAATCAGATATTTAAAGTGCTTGTTCAAGAGGTACGCACAGTAGTTGGTGAGCTGGATCCAAAGCCTTACTGTGATTTTTATTTCATTCCAAAAAGTACCATACCACTTGTGTGGTGTGTTGGGCAAAGCACATGTAGATTTCTGAATCATAACAGATTGGCAAGGTATACATTATTGTTTCGATACATATCTGTTGCTTCTTTACTCTTTCTGAAGTTTTTGCAAAGCCCAACATGTCATGCATTTGGGTGGGGAGGGTTCTGTTCCACCACATGAATATTAAGCTATGGAGTGCCACGCAGTGCCATCTTATCCCCCATATTGCTCAATATCTGCACAAAGCTTCTGAGGGGGAGATCCCAGAACCACTCATGATTCTTAGGTCTGAGAACTGAGTCCATCTTGGATGAGATTGCACTTCGCCTGAAAGAGCAAATGGAGCCCCAAGTGGATTTTGTCACTTGAAGTATTCGTTGCCTCTTTCTGTTGATGTACCAGCTAAGGCCTTCCTTGGAAGGAGTTATCCTAACCACAATAGCCCATGAACTGGTAACCACCACCATCCCAGTTAAAGTATTATAATGCCCTCTACAAGGGGCTGCCCTTGAAGAAGAGACAACTGCTTCATGTAGTGCAGTGGTTCTCAACCTGGGGTCCCCAGATGTTTTTGGCCTACAACTCCCAGAAATCCCAATCAATTTACCAGCTGTTAGGATTTCTGGGAGTTGAAGGCCAAAAACATCTGGGGACCCCAGGTTGAGAACCACTGATCTAGTGCAAAATACAGCAGCTTGACAATAGATATATATAATAATATGTGTAATATTAATAAATCTTTATTTATACCCCACTGTTCTCATGTGACCCAAAGTGGCTTATGATATCTTAAAATCATACAGACAAACAGACCAAATACACCAATAAAAACATGTGATGCTCATCTTCAAAGAATTTCACTGATTGCCAGTATATTCCCAGACTGAATTCAAGGTTTTGGTGATGGATTTTAAAGCCCTAACAGAAAGACTATCCTCATGTGTATCTGCTCAAGGGTTAATATCTGTTAGATGGTTGAGGTCAATATACAATATACTCCTATTTTAAAACTGTTTGATCTGTATTAATGCTCTTTGTAAGCTGCCTTGAGATCTTTTTACGTAAGTATAAATTTGTTAATAATGAGAATAACAATGAATATTAGGTAATGATAAGAAAGAAAATACGCAACCAAGAAAGTCTATAATGAAACATTTACTTGCTGCTCAGAATTATTTGACTATTGCAGACGTTAAGAGTAAAGAATTGAGAGTGAGTCAGGAAGGGTAGCTATGAAACAGTGATTCAAGTGAAGTATTAAAATCACTAGAAGTTTACAGCAAAATGTCTAGTAAGAGATTGTGCCAGTTGGCAGAAGCTGAAGAAGAGTCATTTATGCAATGGCATCCAGCAAATAAGGAAACTGGTTTACATGCTTGGCTATGTGGTGATTCCACAGGTCTTCAGAGATGACATAGTAGAAGCATCTCAGTTCTGCAATGATGCAATTTTAGAAACATTAAGAAAGGGAAACTTGTGAATCTGGAAAACAGAATGGGTGCAATAAACATGCATTCTTCAGTGATAAAACAAAATGTATATGATCAATACATATCTTTGAAAAATACTCTCATATGTATTGGATTCAACAGTGTTTTTCCATTCATAATCAAAAGAAACCTCTCATTAGTGAGGCATAGACATTCAGGTCCATCTTTTCCATTCACTGCTCCCCAAAACAGTAATCCTTCTTAATGTTTTCTGTGTCTCATGCAGACAGGTTTACTATTTTGTCACAGCACATCAGTCATATACTTTCAGAGCTATTCTGTATGCTTTTTTTTTTGCAGTAGCCATTCCCCTCTCGCTCCATGTAACAAGTCTGAGACCCACTCAAATTCTCAGCTCCTTTTTTCTGTTGCAACAGCAGCATTGAAGGAATATTTGATGAGCTATTTGCTTCTCTTGGGCCATATTTCTAGTTTTTAAACTCTCTTTGGACGACCTTTTTGCTTTCTTCCTTTTGATTTCAACTTGTCTGTTCTGGATGCTTTCTTTGGCTTCACTCAGACTGTTCAATGGATTCTGGCTTGCCGTAGTGGATTGGCATTGGTAGCCTTTCATTACTTTATCTGGCTTCTTTAAGAAATGTGCTACTTTTTATAGATCATGTACTACTATAGATACTTGTACTGTTGTATTTTGTATACATATTTCTCTATTTTTTCTATATTTCTTCTGTCATTGCAGCCCAGAAATGTTGAGCCGGTCACATACACAAACCCTGGAGAGTTTGGAGTTTATTCCACAGCATGTTGGTACCTTCTCACTGGAAAAATATGACAGCATTAAAAAATATCTCATAAAGGTAACTTGACTACTGCTTGCACAGCTGTTCTGTCTCTACACCAAAATATAATTAATATGCATTCTGCTAGTTTCTGCTGTTCACTGATCCAATCACTATTGAAGTTAAAATAAATATCGTAATTGCCTTGTTTCATAGTTGTGAATAACAGTTTTGTGAAACTCTTGATTTAAATCACAGCTATGAAACCTGATGTCACAAACAATTACTTTACTAAGAAAACCATTTCTTTCCCCCAGCCAGCTCTAAGTGCCTCCAGAGTACAAGACTTTGTTATAATTTAAGACACAATGCAATAGTTTTTACTTTGACCCAAAGATCTATTTTGCATTAAGTATTTAGGCTCAGATTTCCTATAATATGGAATCTACATCATTCTTTTATACTCGTCACTCAACTCCCCCTTATTTCATCTTGCAATTTAATCCAATTTTTACCAAACATATTATTTAATAAAGTTTTATAGTGTGTTAAGTTATTTTAGTTAACTATTACAGGGGTTTTAGGATAGTGATTAGTGTCTATTTATCTGTGTATTTTTGTTTTTGTCTTTTATTGTTGATATGGTTAGCGGACTCATCAATAAACGGATCTCTCTACATCACTGAAACCAGGAATGGGGCAGTGATGTAGCAGGAGCCACTTTTTAGGTTTGCTCAATGTTCAAGAATTGCATTTTCTGTAGCTGTTTTTAGTTTTTTTGGACAAGAAATATGAATTCACAATATCTGCATAAATAAGATTAGACATCTACTGAAATTAATTCAAACTTAATTTTTATTATTTACAATATTGAAAACATTTCCCCTTTTTAACACATAAAATCTCCCACTGATACATATTATTCTTAAATTTAATTTTTATATATAAATAACCCTTGAAAGTACTTAAATTGATTTAATATGATGGTGGACATACTTTACTGGTACAATTTGCTATCATGTATTTTGTTCCTTTTTGAGTTGACTATTGTGTATTTTAGCAGTTTGTTGCCAAATATCAGTTATATAGGGCCCCCTGGTGGTGCAGCAGGTTAAACCACTGAGCTGCTGAACTTTCTGACCAAAAGGTTGGCAGTTCGACTCCAGGGAGCAGGGGTGAGCTCCCAATGTTGCGCCCAGCTTCTGCCAACCTAGCAGTTTGAAAACATGCAAATGTGAGTAGATCAGTAGGTACCGCTTCTGCAGGAAGATAACAGTGCTCCATGCAGACATGCCGACCACATGACCTTGGAGGCATCTCTGGACAATGCCAACCCTTTAGCTTAGAAATGGAGAAGAGCACCACCCTCCAGAGTTGGGCACAACTAGACTTAATGTCAGGGGAAACTTTTACCTTTACCTTATCAGTTATATACTATTGTGTCAATTACTTTTAAAAAATATAAATTCTGGAGGCTGCTGGGGAGTTATGAAAATGGCTTAGAAGGCAAAAGAGAGTCAATGGATTGTATCTTGCTTAATCCAGATTTGCGGAAAGAGCCTATCGTATGAGCCTTGCAGTGAAGATGCTGCTTCTTTATGACTCTGATATCTTCCTGGTATACAGGCATGTGACACCCCTCTTCATCCTTTGGGGAAGCTTGTTGAGACCTTAGTAGCAGTCTATCGGATGACATATGTAGGAGTGGGTGCCAATCGGCGGCTGTTGCAGGAAGCAGTCCGGGAAATTAAATCCTACCTCAAACGCATCTTCCAGTTGGTCAGGTAGGAAAATAAACTGGAAAAAAATTATTGCTTGTAGTTTATATAACCTGTCTTCTCTTTCACAAACATCAAAAGCCATTTTTTTAAATGCAGGTAGAACCATGTTAGTGTATTTTTAAAAAGTTATTATCAGGTTCATGACATGAATTGTTTATGGGTTCATCTGAAATCTTTATAGAAAAAATGTTTCTAAACTTGTCAAATCTTTCTTAAATAATTCATAGTTGTATTCATTTTGGTGATTTGTTACTTTTTGATGTGTTTTGGTTTGAAGATTCCTATTCCCTGACCTTCCTGAAGAGGGCAGTACAATTCCATTTTTGTTGATTGAAACCAAGGGAAGAAGATCGTTCTGTAGTGGGAGAAGTGACTCTAGACCTGATTCTCCAGAACCAGGGTATGTAGATTGAACTCTTTTAGGAAGTTGAGTTAATTAATGTCATTTGGGCCCCAGGTTTATTTGAATGCAAGAGACCATTATAAAAAATAAATCTAGGTTTATTCTTACTTGAGACAGTATTTTTCTTTTTTGGCCAAGATAACAGATGGGTGAATATGCACAATAAGGATGCCATCTAAATATAGGTGCAGAGCATCAGTTATGAGCGACCTATGTGTTTTTAATTAAAACTTTTTCATTGTGAGACTAGCCTTGAAAATCTTTTCTGATGCATCACTACTATCTCTCATTTTTATATTCTGTATATGAAATGGAAAAAAAAGTTATTTCACTTCCTGGCTTCTATCCTTTTTGGGACCTCAGGAAACATTCAAACAAAGAGTGCTGGACATCAGACCCAAGCGAGTCAAATCGAACACGGTTTGTGTCCTTTTTAAGGGCATACGCCGCGGCAATAAAAGCCGCAAAGAAAACCTTCTTTGCAGCTTCTATTGCGTCTGCAAAGAACCGTCCGGCGGAGTATTTTCGAATTGTCAGAGGTCTTTTAACTCCCGCCACTTCAGGCGGGAGCCCTGACAATTCGGTCACGCGCTGTGAAGCATTTGCTCGGTTCTTTGCAGACAAAGTCGCTTTGATCCGTTCTGAGCTGGACACCATGTTAAATGCAGTCTCTGTGGATGTGACACGAGCACCTGCTTGTCCTATTTTGTTGGATTCTTTTCAGTTTGTGAAACCCGAGGATGTGGACAAGATACTTGGAGGAATGAGGCCTACCACGTCCATCCTAGACCCCTGTCCATCCTGGCTTCTGAAAGAGGCCAGAGGGGGATTGGCTGAGTGGGTAACGGTGGTGGTTAATGCCTCCCTTCGGGAAGGCAAGATTCCAGCGTGCTTAAAACAAGCAATTATAAAACCGCTGTTGAAGAAACCATCATGGACCCCACTAAATTTGACAACTTTCGGCCTGTTTCCAATCTCCCCTTTTTGGGCAAAGTCATGGAAAGCGTGGTGGCCTCACAACTCCAGGTATTCTTGAGAGACACGGATATTATGGATCCGGCACAGTCTGGCTTCAGACCGGGACATGGTACCGAGACGGTCTTGGTCGCCTTAGTGGATGATCTGCGCCGGGAGCTAGACAGGGGGAGTGTGTCCCTGTTGGTGCTCCTGGACCTCTCAGCGGCCTTCGATACCGTCGACCACGGTATCCTTCTGGGGCGCCTTGCGGAAATGGGTCTTGGGGGCACTGCTCTGCAGTGGCTCCAGTCATTTCTGGAGGGTCGTACCCAGAAGGTGTTATTGGGGGACTGCTGTTCAACACCACAGCCTTTGACCTGTGGGGTTCCACAGGGTTCTATACTGTCCCCCATGCTGTTTAATATCTACATGAAGCCGCTGGGTGAGATCATCCGGAGTTTCGGGGTGCGGTGTCATCTGTACGCAGATGATGTCCAACTCTGTCACTCCTTTCCACCTGCTACTAAGGAGGCTGTCGAGGTCCTGAACCGGTGCCTGGCCGCTGTAATGGTCTGGATGAGGGCGAACAAACTGAAATTAAATCCAGACAAGACAGAGGTACTCCTGGTCAGTCGCAAGGCCGAACAGGGTATAGGGTTACAGCCTGTGCTGGACGGGGTCGCACTCCCCTTGAAGGCGCAGGTTCGCAGCTTGGGTGTGACCCTGGATTCATCTTTGAGCCTGGATCCCCAGGTCTCAGGGGTGACCAGGGGAGCATTTGCACAGCTTCGGCTCGTGCGCCAGCTGCGCCCGTATCTTGGGAAGTCTGACTTGGCCACGGTGGTACACGCTCTGGTCACATCCCGTCTTGACTACTGCAACGCTCTCTACGTGGGGCTGCCCTTGAAGACGGCCCGGAAGCTTCAGCTAGTCCAGCGCGCGGCAGCCATGTTACTAACGGGAGCGGGACGCAGGGAGCATACAACGCCCTGTTGTCCCAGCTCCACTGGCTGCCGATCTGCTACCGGGCCCAATTCAAGGTGCTGGTGTTATCCTACAAAGCCCTAAACGGTTCCGGCCCAAAATACCTTTTGGACCGCATCTCGGCCTATGAGCCCACGAGGGCCTTGAGATCATCCGGGGAGGCCCTTCTCTCGATCCCGCCCGCCTCACAGGCACGTCTGGCGGGGACGAGAGAGAGGGCCTTCTCAGTGGTGGCCCCCCGGCTGTGGAACACCCTCCCTGTTGACATCAGACAGGCGCCCTCCCTTATGGCTTTTCGTAAGAGCCTAAAGACCTGGCTATTCGAGAAGGCATTCAATTGAGACCCACACAAATCTGGTAATGATATTTGGAACGGACTATGGATGATGAGGTTGGCTATGATTCCATGTTGTGATGGCGCGGATCTATTAGTGTGATTTAGATTAATGTGTAATTCGGTTGTTGTGATTTTATATGTTTTTGTAGACTGTTTTTACATGTTGTACACCGCCGCGAGTCGCCCCAGGGCTGAGAGCGGCGGTCAACAAATGAAGTAAATAAATAATAAATAAATAAATCAGCACACAAACAGACCTAGCTTTGTTGGCCAGCTTCCAATCTTTAAACTGGCTAGCATGCGTGCATGCATGCATGCATATATATATATATATATATATATATATGCATGCATGCATGCATGCATGCATGCCAGTTCATCTTAAGATAAATTTCTGTGCCATATATATATATATATATATATATATATATATATATATGGCACAGAAATTTATCTTAAGATGAACCTCACACAGGGACAGAGAATAGCTTTTGCCAGAGCTGGATTTGAGCAACTTAATTCTATGGTAAGAACAGGACGATGTCAAAGCATCCCTTATCATGAAAGAAGCTGCATCTGCCAAAGAGGGCATCATGCATATTTTGTTTGATTGTTTGTTTATATACCAAGGTGAGATCTCAATATTTACAACCACTTCTGTTTAGAATAACCAACTGGGATCCCAAATGCTAAACTGTCCTATTTTCTTTCTGGGAAGAATTTAAACTCAGTCCACTGCATAGCCAAATTATTTATAAAAGCTGCCCACTTGAGATATCTCGTTCTCTCACAAAATAGGTTTCTTGTCATGGTGGTGAATGTATTTTAAATCATTTTGTAATTTAATCTGATTTTACCAAACGTATTACTTGTTCAAATTTTAAGTGCAGAAATGTATTGTAGCTAACTATTACAGGAGTGTTAGGTTAGGGATTTTGGTTTATTGTGTCTTTGTATATTTGTATTTTGTCTTTTACTGTTGATATGGTCAGAGGCCTAAACAATAAACAAATCTTTCTATCCTTTTTCGGCCTCCATAAATAGAGGATGTTTGTTTTCATATTGTTACAGTGCTGTTAACTATTTATTTATTTATTTATTTATTCGTGTCAGAAGCAAAATAAGGGTATAGTTATAATATATTTTAAAAAGAACACAAACAAAGTTAAAAATTTGGCATTATACTAGATTTCCTTTGACCAGAAGCTGGCCACTTGGAGTGCCTCTGGTGTCACTGTGAGAAAGTCCTCCATTGTGCATGTGGCAGGGCTCAGGCTGCATTGTAATAGGTGGTCTGTGGTTTGCTCTTCTCCACACTCTCATGTTGAGGACTCCACTTCATAGCCTCATTTCTTAAGATTGGCTCTGCATCTTGTGGTGCCAGAGCAGAGTCTGTTCAGTGCCTTCCAAGTTGCCCAGTCTTCTGTCTACCCAGGGGGGACTTTCTCATCTGGTCTCAGCCATGGATTGAGGTACCGGGTTTTTGCCTGCCACTTTTGGACTCTCGCTTGCTGGGGTGTTCCTAAGAGTATCTTAGCTATTTCTTGATTTAAGGGGCTGGCTTGCTGGCTGATATCTGAACAGAGGATGGGCCGGAGATGTCACTGCCTTCATCCTTCCATTATTGGCTGCTACTTCCTGGCAGATGTCAGATGGTGCAATACTTGCTGAACAGTATGATCTTCAGTGGTGGGCGTAGACATCCTGTGAGAATGCGTCATGTCTCAATAAGAGCCACATCCATTGTTTTAACGTGGTGAGATGTATTTTACACTGGGCATGTGTATTCAGCAGCAGAGTAGCAAAGCGCAAGGGCAGATAACTTCAATGCTGTTAACTAAAGCCACCTCAATCCTTCTTCTTTCGATTGTGAGCACAACAAAAAAATCCCAGATGTAATCTGCATTCTATTGGGACAAGCAAGTGTGTGCTCCAGATATACGCTGTGTGTGTGTGTGTGTGTGTAGCAGCATTGTCAGCCCCAGGGAAAGAAGGATTGGCTTTGTTCTGTGTTCCTCTGCCTGATAATGACATCATTGTTTCAGTCTCCCTCTTACATAGGTATTAGATGGTTATGATGTCTACGATAAATATCAACATTGATGCAAGGGGCTGATGGGAAAGGTCCAAAAAGCAGAGTGGATTGAAATGCTGACCTCCTCCCTTTCCTTAACTTATTTTTCTTTCTTTGTCTTCAATATTTGATATTGATATTGATACGTGAGAATGAGTTAGTGAATTTTCAGTGAACTCTCCTACTTTGATATTTTTATCTAAAATGTTTATTTTTTTGTTTTATAAAAGTTTTATTAATGTTTTATTTTTAAGTTATGTCGTCACAAGCTCTGGGTTGCTACTTCCAGTTTTGCTACCACGACTCTACCCTCCTTTGTTTATGCTGTATGCCTTGGACAATGAGCGAGAGGAAGATGTTTACTGGGAGTGTGTCCTTCGTCTGAATAAACAACCAGACACAGCACTCTTGAGCTTTTTGGGAGTACAAACGTAAGCATGATTCAGGATGTTATTACTGGTTCCAACTCCTTGCTGTTTGATTCATTCATTGGTTCCCCTTTATACACTCTGATTCTTTGTTTTGTGAGTTTAAACAATCCTTTTCAGTGGTAAAATAAACAAATAAATATCCATTAACTCTATTTGTGGTCCTTTTTCTAGGAAATTTTGGCCAACAACTACATCTGTCCTTGGGGAAAATAAAAAGGTATATTTCCTTTGCAGGATTTTTACCTGCATATGTTTATGTTTCTTTGGTGGGTTTTGACCTTTATATAAAAAAAGGTTTGTGTGGCAATTTTAATACAGCATTCTTTTGATTAGCATTAAAAACTTTTCTTAATGGTATGTCAATCATTTTCACAGTTTACAATTCTTCCAGTGACAGTTAAATCCAGATGCATGGCTCCAAGAACATGTAATTTTACAGTTATCTTTTCTGTCTCTACTTCATTGATGTGATTGTAAAATAATTTCCAGATGATTGCTTTATAAGAAGATACAATCTGATATATCATTAGTTGTGGAGCAGCTGTGGCCATATACTCTGGTGTCATTTGCACACACAAACACCAATTGTTTGTTACAGGATTTTCTAGCAGCATCTGAAATAGTTTTATTCTGAATCAGATTGTTGAACCACATAGCCCAGTATGGTTGACACAATCAACACATTTCTAGGTTCAATTGTATGCAAAGTCATTTGGTTCATTTCTAATGTACTAACTAATAGACTATTGCCTGCTGTCAATACAGTATTTTCAGTTACTCGTGTCCTGTAGACTATAACTATTCTCATTTACATGAAACATTACATTTGAATCCCTTTTTAGTAGTTATCTCAGCCTCCCAGTATAGTTAAAAGGGCACATAAATAGTGTTTTTAATCATTTAGTAAACAAAAACTACCTCTCACACTTACAAGAGGATATGTTGAAAAACGTTTTAACGCCTTTCTCAGGTAACAAATCAGAACCCAAAGTGTTTTAAAAGAAAGATCAATGGTACTTCAAGTCAGAGCACTATTGAATCCCAGTCTTGGAAAAAGGAGGGGTGTGAATCCAATGAATAAATCAGTAATCAAGCAAATTTCTGCTAATCTGCCCATTCAACATAAAGCTTGATCAAAATCATTTTTAAAATCTCATTTCTTTCCTTGGAGAAGGCTTTTCCAAATCGGAATGAATGGAACAATTGAACAATCAGTGTTAGACAACAAGTGCTAACCTAGAATTTCTGTTTTTGAAATTCATAAACTTAATTAGTCCTTCATATTCAGTACATCCTTGGAGATGATGTTGGCAACAATCCCTGCTTTTCATTCTTATTGTTAGGTATTGCCAAGTACAAAGAATGCCTGTTTTGCTTCTGCGGTGGAATGCTTACAACAGATCAGGTAATGTCAAATTAAGACTTTTCATTTTCCTGCCTGTCTAGTTCTTTTATCACCAAACTAAAGTAGCCCTGTTGATCTTTGTACGATAGGTCTACCTTTGCTTGTTGATATGAAGACTGTGGCCTTTCGGTTATGCTATATTCAACAAAAAAAGTCAAATTAAACATACAAGTCAAATTAAACATTTCTGGGTACACATGCATATAATTGTGCTATAAGTATATACAACGCGTGGCATTGAAACCTTTTGTTTTTTTGGGGGGGTTGGCTAATTTTATTTCAATATAAATGAATTCATTGCTTACACCATAATGTCAGTTTCTGTTCTCTCCAAAATGTTTAATTTCTGTTTTTGGAATTGTGAACTATAAGACATGAGGACACTATAGAAATGGAGCTGGGATCATCCACACATAAGCTTAACACTTTCCAAAACATATTTGTACTATTAACTTATGAAACTATATGTCAAAGTCAATATAATGTTTTGAAGTTTTTAGCCATTTTGAATCTCGCTTTACAGAAAACAAGTTAACTTATTAGTTTGTTTCAGTGCTCTTGGAATTGTTAATGGGAGTCTTACAGAGACAGAAAATCCCTCTGATGATCCATTCTATAAAAGATTGAAAAATGTTGAGTTTTTTTTAACTTTCCTAAGTATTTCTGAGTCCTAGAACTCTCCATCTGTTCTTAGCTTTCATTGATGTGATGCATGTTTTATTCTCTCACATGTTCCCAAAGATCAGAGGAAAGGCTTGATTCCATCTTCAAAAATAAAAGATACCTTAGTGCCTTAATTTCATTATAAAAATGTTTTCCCAATAGTACAACTTTTACACCTGCTGACAAACTGAAGGTGATCCAGCAGACTTTTGAGGAGATCTCCCAAAATGTACTTGAGAATCTTCATGAAGATTTCCTTTGGTCCATGGATGATTTGTTTCCTGTTTTCCTATATGTGGTGCTACGAGCCAGGTGGGCAAAACTTTTTAAAATGCAGTGAAAGCTACAATTAATTATTGTATTGAAAATTCCAGGTAAATATGTGACAAGTTGTGTCTCCCATTTGAGGTTTTGCCCATTACGCAGTGATGAGATCTTACCCTGTTGGTTGTCATCCTATTCCAGTGCACACCACCCCTATATCTTTTAAAAGGATGAATGGGGCAACTTTGTCCTATTATTTGATATCTTAACAACAATAAATGTGTATTCCAACAAGGGGAAAGGGAAGCAAGATGAATGACTTAGCATTGAGGGTTGTAAAACAGAACAATAATAACACCCAAAGATGTAAAACAATATGATCCATGGGAAATAATGATCTATGATGTGTCACTCGTCAGCAACAATTATATGCATTATAACAGCATACTTTGGAAAAATGTTAGACTTTCTCTACTAAATAGAGCTCACATAGGACTGCAAGATGGTGTTAATCCTGCAGCAGCTACTGATCTTCAGTGGGAGTCATATTAATTATGTAAATTAGCAGTTCTCAGCTTTTTGTGCTCCAGATGTTTTACATGCCAATGCCCAAAAATCATGATTGATTTTTGGGGTAAATGATAAAGAATTTTTGCAGCGGAAGTCTAGAATATCTACAGAGCCTGAAGGTTGAATGCCACTGATGTCAACTAAAGAGTGTCAATGTATTGCTTTAAAAACTAATCAGGCAGAAATGACCCACAAGTCTGAAAATTAGGAGCAGATTGTTCACAGTAATGAGAATAATGAGAAAGGATGTCATGCAGGTGCTAAGACAGATTTTACCCGTATAATTATAATGTTGGCCTTTGGCTATTCGCAGCCTGGCACTATACTGTGTTTAGATATGATATCACATCCTAAAATTTGCCACTTGGAAAAATCACTCTGAAATGAAGGGATCAGTCCAAATTGTTAAAAATAAAATAAACAGATAATTCTATAATTGGCAGCATGCATGTTTGTTGATATATTTGTGTAAAAACATAACTTTCAAGGAAAAAAAAAATAGCAAGAGAAAGGTCTGTGTTACAGATAGAGAACAGTGCAGTGTTCCAGAAGTTGGGTTACAGCTCTTAACTTTAGCTGGCATCATCACTGGTATGGGATTTTGCGATTCAGAGAGGCACACATACATTCACAAACCCAATTCTACTATAGCAGTGGTTCTCAACCTAGGGTCCCCAGATGTTTTTGGCCTTCAACTCCCAGAAATCCTAACAACTGGTAAACTGGCTGGGATTTCTGGGAGTTGTAGGCCAAAAACATCTGAGGACCCCAGGTTGAGAACCACTGTACTATAGAATAGTGTTTAGTCAGTCATCCATATTCACTGCTGTTGAGGGCACAGGACCACTGTGAAAGTGAAAAAACACCAAATAAAGAAATTGCTGGGTTGTTGTAGGTTTTCTCGGGCTATATGGCCATGTTGTAGAACATGGCCATATAGCCCGAAAAAACCTACAACAACCCAGTGATTCCGGCCATAAAAGCCTTCGACAATACAAAGAAATTGCTTTTTTTTAAAAAAAAAAACCAAAGAGAATACTTCTCTAGGAATTTCTAGGTCTTCTAACATGACTCTGTGATCAACTTCCTCTAGTAGCTGAACACAAAATCACATTAAAGGACCTAGAGATTCCTAGAGAATTGTTATTTCTAAAAAAATCCCTAAGTCCTCCAATATGACTGAAGGAAGTTGCCCATAGAGTTGTACTGTAGGACCTAGAGATTCCTTGAAATAACATTTTAAATCAAATGAGTGAATAATTAGATCCACAAAAGTCAAAAGTACAAATGTGTAGAGACAATTGCATGTGGGTACTTATTAGAGATGTTTTCCTTGCTTGCTGATTTCTTGGCAAAACCTTACAGAAAACTGGTTGGTTGAATTTAATATATGAGGGTTTTTTATTCCAGAATAAGGAATCTGGGATCTGAAGTACACTTGATTGAGGACCTGATGGACCCATTTCTTCAGCATGGAGAGCAAGGCATTATGTTTACTACTTTGAAGGCAAGCCTTAGATAGTCTATCTTCCTTATAATGTCTACCTGGCATGTTTACATCTAGACTTGGATGAAGTTTCACTTGCATCTCTTGTCAGCTTTCATAACTAGACTTTGGTCCTTTTATTTGAAAGTAGTCACCAACCTCTAACATGGAATTCTGAAAACTATGCTCTTAGATTAAAGTAGACTAATAGTTGAATGGCATTCTAGACTGGAAAATATAGATAAAAATATTAGTACACAATTGGTATTGATGTTTAGGGGTGTAAAACAGCTTTCTTATTTTGTCACTCATTCATGAAGAGTTTATCTAGAAACTAGATAAACTTCATGAATCTAGAGTTTATCTAGAGTTTATCATGATGGTTAAATGCTAACACATTGGAGGCTAGGAAAACTGATTGTAGTCTGTATTCTGAGAGTTGAATAAAAACACAGTTTCTTTGTTAGGTTTGAGTCTCATTGATTTTAAAGAGTGTAGAATTCAGCTATAGCTGATGAACACAGCACAAGTAATTATTTCCACTAAAACTGTTTTTAAAACCCTTTGTTTTCAGGCATGTTATTACCAGATTCAACATGAAAAGCTGACCTAAAGTTTTCGTCTAAATATGGAAGGTTCTTTTGAACAGAACTGTACTTCTTTCCTGAAATCACTTAAAATGATGAGAAAAACCATCATGTTGTGGGTATAATTCTGAGACCTTTTTTAAGGATGGAAGAAACAAAACCCTAAGATGACCCACCCCAAAAGGGAAGAGACAGAGGACGCAAAGATACTTTGCAGGGCAACTGACAAGAAAGAATTATGTGTTGCGTATGTAAATGCATAGTCCAGGCATGTGCTTCTTACATTGAAGAGGTGGTCAAAGTTGTGCTTTTTGAATAACTGAAATCAAACATAGAACCACTCAGTGTCTTTCTCAAGTTAACTGCCGACGTTGGTGCATTACTAAACAAAAAAAGAAAAGCTGTGGTATTTCTTGCTCAAAAAGGCCTATGGACGTCTATCTGTAAGTAAGATTATAACAGAAGCTATTTCAGTGGTGTGAATTTATTAATACCAGAATGGTAAGAATACAGGCACTGTCTCTCCCCCCCCCCCCCCCCCCCCCCCCAACTCCTCTATTTTGCTTACTGGTCAACATCAAGGAGCACTCATCATGAACATCAGCACTGAATTTGATACTTCATATGTTTACAGAACTCAAAAAATTCCTTCCTTTGAGCTTTGGCAATCCAGGACTTGAGAGGAACAAAAGCTTCAACTTATAAGTGGAACTGTTTGCTTGTTAAAACCCAAGCTATAAAATGGTGTAAATGTGGTCTAAAAAAAATATGTTCTTTGTCAACATTGTTATTGGCTTAGCATGCTGAGCCATGGAGCTACTATGCCTATTTGGCAAGGTGTAAATCTTTTTTAATTCTATTTTTGTTGAAACACATGCACACCATTCATGCATTCTGCCTGTGACTGTTTCCTTGAGTGAAATCAAATTGTGTTGTCTGACATCTTGGATCAAACTGGTGCTGTTCTTTACCAGGTCTATTACAGATGAGTGAAAGATATGTAAAATACACTTTTGGCTAATATGAACTAGAGTTAGTATACCAGTGCAAATAATTTCTAAACATCTCAATCATGGCTTGTGTGTAGCTCCTTTATTTAAAAAAAAAATTTTTGTGGGAGCTGTGAATTTAAATGGAGCAGTTTTCATAATAAAGAACGTTACTAATGCCGTGGTAATTCCTTGTCTGACCATTGGTGCAAATCTCATTTTGGTGCAATTTGACAATCACTCAGAAGTTTACAATAGTTCAAGTAGCAGATGAATAAGGCACAACACAGCCCCAAATCTGTAAGATGGCCAAAACCCCATAGACCGGTGAACACTACTCCAAAATCATATGATGAAGGCCAAAGTCTGTCAGATTTGGATGGTAAATATTTTGCATCTAGAGCAGCAAAGGAAATATCTACAGTTATCTTTGTAATCTATACTTATATCCAGCTTTCTGTCCTCTATACAGATTTTGTTTTCTGCAGCACAGTATAATGTGCCTGAACCAATGAGAATTAAAAGTATATTGGGAACAAAGGTATTAACACAATCTCAGCTTCCAACAGTCCCCAGTGTATTCTTTTATAGATCCTTGCAAACTATAGTGGGAGATGTAGGGATATGGTTGAAAGTCCATTCAACTAAATATCCTTACAGACCTCAGTCAACTGGAGACAGTCTGCTTAGTCTATGTGTGTGTGTAATTGCTACCTTAATTAACAGATGTATGGTTAATAGTAGCATACACCTGAAGTTGCTAGTAAGCCTTGGTAGTCAGCTAACAAAAAAGTTTTCTTCAAGTGATTCATCTTTTTTAAAGATTTCAACTTCGAGCATGTATCATAGAACTAGAACAAAAAAAAATAGACCCATGTAGGATGAAGTCATTAATTGCAGGCTAATTGTACTTATTTGTATACTGGAATGATTAAAGAAATGATTGAAGTGATGATTCCAGGTTCCAGTGGTGTCTTAACACTATGAAAATGTAAGTTCGTAATTGAAAGAGAATCAGAAATGTGTCATGTGATATATTTTGTAAGGTAACATTTAAGAAAGGCCAATATCTACAGCCGCCACTGAGAACATCTTCCAAGGAGCTGGAGAAATGTTTAGAGAGGGGTTTTGGTTTCTGCAGAACACTAGAGGGAGGATGGGAAGGTAAGGATGTTCTGTTGTGTTAGTAGTTAGTTGCCAGTGCCATATTACTCTTTCATCAGGGCAATCAATAATTTCACCTTTAATTCAGAAAAAAATTGTTCCTGGTATGAAAGTCTTATTTCCTGTTCAGTTGTGCGGAACTTATTTTTATAGCAATTCTTATATTCCAAAAACTTTTTTTGTGGCTCCCACAAACTATGTTGAATTGGTTGAGAACCAATGAGATATTCATTGAAAATTTTTAGCAAAATGTGCTGCAGAATGTCCCGCAAAAACAATTTTTTTGCAGTTTACTAAACTTTTCCACTGTTTTTATGATAGAACTAATTAGGACATGACATTTATGATCCAGGAAGAAAAATCATATTATATAGTGTTATCATTAGATAACTTGAAGGTGTACACCTCACAGGGAATTTTTGCTTCAACATGCTAGTAGTAGTACAGAATATAAATAAAATATATTGTTGTTGTTGTTGTTATTGTTATTATACACTTTATTTATATTCTTCTTTATCTCCCCAAGGAGACTCAGGGCAGATTGCAGTACACATATATGGCAAACATTCAATGCCGTTACACAATTAACAAAGACAAACAGTACATAAACAGAGGTAAAGGCTTCCCATCTTTTGCTGTTTCTGGCATCTGCAGGCTGTGCTCGACTCCGGCCACCAGGGAGGAGTTGTCTCTCCATCTTCTATGTCGAGGAGCTTTATTGTCCTTAGACGCACGCCTTTTATTATCTCCTTGCCAAAGGGGTATTTATTTATATACTCACATTGCTGTTTTCGAACTACTAGGTGAGCAGAAGCTGGGCTGATGGTTAGGAGTTCAGCCCAACCCCAGGCTTGAACTGTCGACCTCTCAATCAACAGGATTTTCTGCAGCTGGCAGTTTCTGATAATCCAATTTATTGATAGTAAATGTTTCTGAAAATCGCATTTATTCAGAAAAATGTTAATGAGTAGTGAGAACAGGCAACCCTCCAGATGTTTCTGAATTGGAACTCCCAGCATTCTTCTCTATAGGCTATACTAGCTGGGCTGATGGAAGTTGTAGTCCAATATCTGGAAAACAGCCTGATGCCCACTCGGTTTTAAGGGTACTGCCTCAAGCCTATATATTAGAAAGTAAATCTTAGCAATGTACTCAAAGGGATTTATTTAGAATCTCATCTGATAGTTTATAATAATTTGGAAACGAGTAATTTAGAAGTCTTCATAACTCTGCGTCTTATGTACTTCGTAAGACTGAAAATAAAGTTTAACAACTAGCTGTTTCTTCCATAGAACTCATTGTTTTAATTCTCTTCACTAATGAACGAAACCACTTAAATGTCTAAGTGGATTATTCCTAGTCCATTTTATTGGGATGTAATTATTAGTGTAAAAGAATCCCATCATTAAAATGGACTTGGCCTTTTCCAACAGTCGAGGCTGAATGCAAAAGCTGTGCAGATATAGTGTAATGTTCCTGTGTGACAAAAAATAATTTTTATTCTGATCGTGTCTTAATTTAATTTTTACACGAATCTCTTTAGAGGTAATGCTCCTAAAATATTCCACTTTACAGTATGAAATATGTTGCTTAGTTGTAATAATAACCAAGTGTGCCAGAATCACCATTTCAAATGCAGAAGGTATGCTGAAGTTGATCTTTGTAAGAGCGAATTGTTAAGGAGCTTTGTTCTCTCTTTGGTAATGAGGCATGCTAAGGTTATGTTTCAACGGATTAAAAAGGAAAGGATGTCCCTAGATTAGTTGGAGCAGTAAGGTGACTGAGATTGCAAATATCCAGTAAAGGTTTTCCTTGGCAATTTTATACGATTGGAACATGTAAAATCTGACAAGAAACCATGCTCCCTTTTAGGATAAGTAAGACACCATCTCAACCGCTGCTCTGAAATCCAGCTAATTGAATAACAAGTAAGCTAATTTATTTGTTTCTGGGAAATGAGAATTCATGAATGATATCCAAAATCCTGCAAATAAATTTAATATAACTTCATTTTCAAATGAAATTCATTACAGTGGGAACAGTTAAATGTATATTTAAACACTAGCGTTCCACTATATGTATTTTTTCAAAAGTTCAGTCGCAGCCTATATCCATTTCTATTTCAAAGTGCCAGACTGATTTCGTGCTCCCAGAGATGTAGGTTTACTAAGCTTCTTTTGTAAAAGGGTCTGTTCTTTTTCATTTGGTGTAAGATATTACTATTGTGTCCCATAATTACTTCAAGGCAATCGTTGCTGGTTTCTTCTGGCATGATAAAACAATGTTCATTTCAAAATTGTTTTGCTTCATGCCTATGTGGACAAGCAGCAGCTATCTGCAGCCTCATGTACCCCCCTCTCTTTTGTCTTCAATACAGTTGTGAGGAGAAAATTGGAAACACCCACTCTCTAGTTTAAAGTAATGTGAAATTTTGCTCTGTTTGACCTATTGTATGAAATAGGCCAGGGATAGAACGATAGAACGGCACAGTTATATCTTCTGTCCTAACTTAGTGGTAATGAGTGAGCTATGTGTTTATGAACAGATGGGCTCTAAAATGTTTCCAGTGGTTTATCCTTTTGAAATAGAACATCTGCATTTTAAATATGGTTTCATTTTAAGTGAGGATTCAACTTCTCTGTGCAGTTGAAAGCCAGGTAAGTGGTAGATCTGATCAAAGTTATTACTAGGATTGTGCATTCGGGGTGAATTGCTATCCATTTCTGCTTTCTGCTAAATGGGGTTTTTGTTCAGCATCCAAAAAAAAATTGGTTCTTTTTGACCCATTGGCAGCAATGGGTTAAGAATGCATCCATTTGGGAGGACTTCCCACAGGCACCCTTTCCATGTCCTTCATTAAGCCCTGGATTTTAAAAAGCATCAAGAGTTACCACTTTTTCAGGGTCCTTTCCCTTTGTAGAAGAGGAGACCGGGTTTAATGCTTCTTAAAGCTGTTTTCTATTCTAGAGGAGAGGCAGGACGTGGCTTGACTTTGAGGCTCCTGTGACGCCAGGACGTGGCTTGGCTTTGAGGCTCCTGCGGCGCCAGGTCCTTCTCCCCAAGAGAGAGGCTAAGGGAGGAAGGGGAGAGTTCCTTGGCCTTTAGCTGCGTGCCCTTAGCCTTGGTTCCACCCAGCCACCTCCTTCCACAGACACAAGCTGGAAGCCTGGCTGCTGCTGCCGAAGTTTTCCATGTTGATGGTGAAGGAGGAGGAGCCCAGACCTGGGAGAGTTAAAGATACCCCTCTTTCTGGAATTGTTTGTCCTTATCTAGGCTCCTGCAGTGCAGAGTCCATCTCCCCGAGAGAGAGGCTGAGGGAGGGAGAGGGAGAGTTTCTTGGCCCTTGGCTGTGCGCACTTAGCCTTGGTTCCTCGCCCCCCCTTCTGTGGACACGAACTGGAAGCCTGGTTGTTGCTGCTGCTAACGTTTTCCATGTTGGTGGTGAAGGAGGAGGAGGCTGGACCTAGGAGTGTTAAAGATACCCCTCTTTCTGGGATTTTTTGTTTGTCCTTATCCAGGTTTCTGCAGCATGGAGAAAGAGACCGAGGGAGGGATGGGGGAGCTCCTTGGCCCTTGGCTGTGCATTTCAAGGAGCCCAGGGAAGGAAGAGCCGATGACCTGGAGCTCGGTTGAGCTGGCAGCATCATCTAGTCATGAAAGCAGAAGGGGAGTCAGTCATCGGTTCCTGCTTGCTTTCGTGTTGAGCTGATTTTCTTACTAGGAGGGGGCTTCCCATTCCGTGTTCCCAAAGGGAACGAAAAAACAGATGAAACAGGAGAAATTAATTCTGCGCACAACTCTAGTTATTACCAGCATGGTGTTATGATTTCTAGAACCACTGTTGCAGTCCTTCATCTGACTTATGTGGATGAAAGTATGTTTTGTCAAGAGTGCTTTCTTTTTTTGAGTGCACCCTGTAGGAAAGTGGGCTCAGCAAGACTGTAACAAGCTCCCATTTAGGACTATCAGGAAGAATACTGGACTTGAATGACTTAGGTGCCACAGTGTTCAAAAAGACAGATCTACCATTATCCTGGAATCACTGAAATGGGATGTTGTATAGCCTTGAACATATGAAAGAGGTATAGAGTCCCATGCTGGTCTGCCCCAGTTTGTATTGTGTCAGTTGGATAACTCTGTTGCCACTTGTCTATCTTGACGTGCATTTCAGCTGATTGGTCAAGTTCTGGAGCAGTACCTTTAGGCAAATCAAATGAGCGGTCAGATTAAATGTGTGATAAGCAGAAAGAGAGGCATTAAGTTGGAAACAGCACACATGCATGAAGCACAGTCTCCCTTGATCAGAAAGGCACACGTGCCTGTAATAAAACCTAGTCAAGTTTTGTAAGCGATGGTTTCGTAAGTGATACCCAACTAAGCCTACTACTCTTCCCAGACTTCTGGGAGTCTGTATACTGGGCGAGAGGAAATATTCAGGCCTTTTCATTATAAGTGTACAGAATATGCTCTATGTATTTAAAAATATTTTAGTGACAAGTGCCATTTTCAATATATAAAGTCATACATAAGGTGAAACTGCACAAGCTGAACTAACATGCCAAACTAAAACATGAATACCTTAAAGGCAGTGGTGACAACAGCAATGTCTCCCAACTTTTCAGCCAATAAGGTTGTCTTATTTCCTCTACAATGTCTATTAAGTAAACTTCTGTGTTATCTAATCCTACTGTTCTTCAAATCCTAGTATTCATTTAAATTTATGCATCTTTCTAACCTAATGCAATGCATCCAAATAGCCTCTCAAAACTTTGAAAATACTAATAGAATTACCTTATTGTTATAATTAAGCTTCCTGTTTGCATCTCTTTGTTACTAAATTTTCCAGCTTAAAAAAGGCAAAAGAGAAAAATCTCACTACTTAACAAAATAATATGTTGTATATACATATAATATCGATAATATTATAATGTAATGCAATATAATACTAATAATAATATGATATTATAATTATATACTTATATTACATGTAATATTACTAATGTTGTTACAATATAATGGCATAGTACAATACAGTAACATTTAATACTGATATTGTACTATGCTAATAATATAATATATTGTATGTATGTGTGTGGATAGATAGATAGATAAGATAGATAGATAGATAGATAAGATAGATAGATAGATAGATAAGATAGATAGATAGATAAATAGATAGATAGATAGATAGATAGATAGATAGATAGATAGATAGATAGTAAGCCGCTCTGAGTCCCCTTCGGGGTGAGAAGGGCAGCATATAAATGTAAAGAAATAAATAAGTGTATCTCTAAGAACTTACCTACATTGTGCATTCAAAATCAAAGAGCACAGACTCTAAAGTGATTAGGGACAGAGAGAGGACAGACCAAAACACAGTGTCAAGGATTAAAAAGGCTAGCTGTTTTCTACTGCTCTAGAGATAAGACATGGAGCAATGGATTCAAACTGAGATTCCACCTAGACATGAGGAAAAAACTTCCTAACAACAAGAAGTGTTTGGCAGTGGAATATGCTTCCTCTGGGTGTTGTGGAGGTGTTTAAACAGAGGCTAGATGGCCATCTTTCAAGAATGCTTTGAGTGTGTGTTCCAGAATGGTAGGGAGTTGGACTGGCAGGACCTTATTATCTTTTCCATCTCTATGATTTTATCTTCCCGATTCCAGACATCAAATCTTATCATCTCAAAATTTCTAATCCAAAAAAGTTCTGTTTATTAATCTCAAATCATGTCAAATCCAGCTGTTATCTGTTATAATTATTTATACCTCATGGCAAAGACATATCTACTCCAAAACATATAGTCCTTTAGGCCTAGCATCTTCCCAAAAGACCATGTGGCCATTGTTCTATATTCTTCTCGAGCAAACTGCTCAGTGACCTCAAACTGCTCTTGTTAAACAGTTTTAAAGTTCTCTACTCTGCTCTCTAAAAGGCAGTATTGTTCTCTTTAATCATCACCAACTCTTCTTCTACACAGTATATTTAATTCCAATCTCAACCAATCCTAGCAGGATCTCTTCACAAAGGTGTTCCTTGCATTTTTCCCCACAATCTCATTATTTGTCTCAACTTCACTAAGAGCAGCATTATTTTGTGCAGCCACTTCCAACTCATTGATCTTCCCTGCGATGATGATGAACAAGAACTGTGGTCTTTTGAATCCACATTTGTATTGATTGCTTTAATAATGTGGAGAACTCTGTCTGCAAAATTTTTTGGAATGCTAGTTTTCAGGTCTTGCTTCAAATCACCTCTCACCTAATTTATATCCATTCTCAGCAGCCTCAGTTCTTCAAGAATTCCTTAGTTCAAATGAATCAACTTGGCTAGTTGTTCCACAGATACACTTCTTTCTATACGCATTTTGACAGCTGTCAAAGTAGTGTCAAAAAGCAAGCAGGAGGTAAAGATTTTTATTGCTGAAATATATTTTCTTCGCTGCTGAGTATCTCTCTAGCATTAAGCTCACAACTTGCCCAGCTGGAAGGTGCATTTTGGGTCAAATAAGATCCATCATCAGTTCACTTCCTTTTCCCATATGCTGGTTGCAGCCTTGGGCTTATCAGCATATAGGTAAAAGGGTCTTTTTCTTCCCATACTAGAAAATTAGTCAATCTTACAGTCCAATTAATTGAGTAAAAAGAGTTTAGTTTAATCTTCAACTTCAAAAACCAGCAATCACCATATCTGAAACTGGGCATCCCCTGGCAACATCCTTGCAGACAGCCTATTCTCTCACACCAGAAGTGACTGGCAGTTTCTCAAGTTGCTCCTGACACGGGGGGGGGGGGGGGACATACCTAGAAAAAAATTGTGTGGGGGGGACGGGACAATTTTTTAGCAAATTATGAAGAGCAGTTCCATAACACAAAACAATTTAAATAGTATGGTTCATTCTATATTTTTATTTAGACTTAATTAAATCGATTTTCTATTTTAGTTACAAAGTTTCAAGTCTTAAAATAACTGAAAATGACTGTTAATTGGTAATTTATAATTACAAAACAATACCACAACATCTGTTGGAAACACTTGAAAACTGTGTCAACACACTTTGACAGAAATCAGGTACCATCAATAAACTTCAGTGGACACTCAAAAATGCAAGTCCGGTCAGTCTTTCTTGCCCCATTGTGCTTCTTATGTATGTTTTCAAAGGTTTAAGTGTTGAAAATGATCTTTCATTTTGTAGCTGTTGACAATGGCAAATGTTGCAGAAATCTGAAGAAGTTTCTTCACATTTGGGGGGGGGGGGAAGCTTTCGATCACAGACAAGATATGCTTCCAATGCATTTGATGGTTTTTCTGCAGGTGCAATCTTTTTCCATTTTCAACACCACATGTCATATTCTTCCATCAGTATGTCAATATCTTGAAGGAATTCATTGTAAAGTTTTGAGTCCCCCTAAGGGGTGAGAAAAATGGTATATAAATGCTGTAAATAAATAAATAAATAAATAAATAAATAAAGTTCTATGCACGTATTCAAGTTGGATTTTGAATGGTCACAGATAATGGGGAGGAACATTTGCAGTTCCTGAACTACTTCCCTGTGCCTTGTAAACCTTTCTTGAAGCTTACTTCAGAAAAATGGGATGTACACATTTAGCCTATAATATTCCATTGCTGTTGGTGAAGCTGCCTGCATGTTGCTTTTACAAGTCAGCCTTGAACAGATGTATATATAACAGGGCTATGGGGGGGGGGGGTGTAGGGGTTCAACATCCCCCACAAATTTTCCAGATTAAAAAAACCTGGTTTACTCATGGATTTAACTGGTTAACAAAATCCCCATGCTAAGTCTATGAGAAGCAACTGCAATCACTGTCTCAAGCAAATTTTGACCGTTTCTTCACACTGTCATTACTTGCATCAATAGCCGATATAATGGAAGCAACCAAGTTGGCCCACCCATATCTGGCAGGCAAAGGTTAAAGCATTGGGGGGGGGGGGGAGTGTTGAAGACCTACATGAAGGAGATCAGACTTGGAGGGGGGGTTGACAGGGGTGGAGCTGCAGGCTGTTTAAGGCCTGAACCCCCTCCTTGGCTACAGCCCTGTCTGTCACCTCAACTGAGAAGTCCAAATATGTTGCATTTATAATTGCTTATTGAATTTATAAACCATGTTTTTCCAGAGTCACAACAAAGATCTAGATCAGCTCTGCACATTTTTTTAACCTGCCATGAAGTTTCCATGCTGAGGGATTCAGTGTTGACTGCACTGCATTTGGAATTTAGCAAGTAAACTTCACTTTTAAAAAGATGGTCAAAATGACCCATGCCTGACTTATGTAGTATTGAATAGTTTAGTTATTTTCTGCAGTATTGCCTCTAGAACATGGCCATATAGCCTGAAAAAACCCACAAGAACTTAATTCCATATGATCTTTATTACAGTATTACCACAAAACGCAGAGCAGTTTGTTCTACCAAACCGGTTTCAGGCTTTGCTGGGGTGGATGGAATGGCACATAGGCTGAAATTGTAGTACATGCTGAGAAGCTTAGGAAAGCATAGGACTAGTTATTTCTAGAGCTTGGAAATGACCTGTATACCTTACTTCTTAGGCTGCTATTCTTAGAATCTCTGGCTAATGTGGCCGCAGTTGGGGGATTCTGAAAGTTATTGTCCAAAAAGCAGCCTTTCCAATTTATGGTTATTTCTAGGTTCAGCTGCAGAAAAAATCTCCAGAAATTTGGATAGGTGACGAATGTAGTTTGCTGCTATCTGACCCAAATAAATTAAGGATTGCGTCAGCGACTAAAGCCAGCTGATGTAAAACATGAAATATTAAAGAATGGAATTTTAATAGATTTTGTGTAAAGATCCCAAAGGAGGGATAGCTTGCATGGAAATCGTGCGACATGCTTGCTGTCTAGGTATTGAAATTCATCGTTTTTTGTTTGAAAAGCTTGTGGAATCTTTTTTATCCGGCACCCCAACAATCCTGTCCCTTCTATCAATTCATAGCAATTGAGAATTACCAAGTTCCTCTCCCTATTCTTCCTTTCCCACGTTTGTTTTCCCTTCCTGCCCTAGGCAGGTATTTATATTGGCAAACCACTCCCCTTCTCCTCCTCTTTTCTGTCACATGCCCACATGCTGTTTCTTATCTCTTATCTGCAGTGATTTGCCATGTTACAGAATTAACTTTTCAGACATTGGATGCGTTCCAGAGTACCGTTTTTCATGTGCCCCAATTACACATGGGTTGAATTCCTTGTCTCTTTTCTACTCTTTCATTGCAGCATCCAGTTCAGTGTTTAGGAAGGAAGCAAGTTCTAAATATAGGTCCTAAGGAGGGCAGTAAAAAGTGACAGTAATTCCTTCGTCTCTGGTAAGAAGATTGAGGTAATACATCTCTTGCCGTACTCCTGCAAATTTCTACCCACCAATCCAGGAAAAATGGCTGCTGTCTTCGTTTGGTCCATTTGAAAACTACAATTTTCAACGCATTTTACTCCAGGTTAGTTGTTTCTGTTTTGCTATATGTACAATATATACTATGTTATACTATGTTGTTTGTACTGTTTCTGCACTTTGCTGTTTGGTCAGACTCTCTTAGTTCTTTCAATTCAATTTCTCATTTATACAAGCAACAGTTTTATCTCTGAACAAAATAAAAAATCACACATTTATCAAGCAAAGGACATTTGCTTTAAGATGAAATAACAAGATATATCACAAAGCACTAAGATGCGTGCTCCGTTTGCTTCCAGAGACCTAGATTTTCCCCTCAAGACTTTCTCAACAGCAGTCAGAGCTACTGCCTCTGGCAGAATCTATTCTAGAAAGCAAAAGTTACCCAATGAGCTTCGTTTTCTCTATTTTTTTTTTCATTTTTCTTCTTTTGGTTCCATTTCCCCTTTTTTTGTTTCTAGGTAGAAATTCTTGCAATTGAGTCTAAAGCAGGATTTTAATAACAAACTGAGGAGTGGTATTCTTAAACAAAATATATTCCCATCCTTTTAAATGCTTTGCTTAATACAGATGTAATTATCCACTCAGCACAACAGATTTAAAAAACCAAAGCAGCACTTGTTCATATGTTGCGGAGAATTGCCTAGGATTGCCTTCATGACAAAACACTGTTTGCTGCTTTTTGTGTCACATGCCTTTGACAATGATGACACTGTTTGCTCTAGTTGCTCTAGATACATGTGCATATGCTGATCTGCAGCTTGGAGATGTGTGACTTATTTGGGAGAATACTGGGATAATTTAAGGAAGATATTATCTGGTAAATTGGTGGCAAGACCCTCTTGTGCTGTTTTTTTGTTTCACTTGTTGCAGGACTAAAAATATCATTCCCATTCAGAATATTGATTGTGTTTTGGGATTATGGTAGTTACTCCAAGTTGAAAATGTATCTTTGTTTCTTGGAAATGTCTCTTTTTTCCTATAGCTGGAACACCACTGAAATGTTTGTCTAAAATATATTTGTGTGAGTATTGTGGTTTCTGTGGCTATGACCTCACTGGTGAAATGAAACATGGTTTTCCTTTCTTTCGATCTGTAATGGGACTTTTGATACCACAGGGTGTTGCTGCCCCTATGCAATGGACTCTCCGGCCTTGTCTCCTGCTCTTGAGTAGGAAACGGGACCCCTGATTACTATTTAGCTGCCGCCACCACTATTTTCTCAACACAATAATAATAATAAATAATAATCTTTATTTATACCCCGCCACCATCTCCCCAACGGGGCTCGGGGCAACTTACATGAGGCCAAGCCCAAACAACAAATTACAACAAAATAAAATCAAAAACACAAGCAACAAACAACAACATAATTACATAAAATATATGAATGCATTAACGATATAGGATTACAATAAACACAATCACAGTGACAATAGACAGGCTACATGTGCAAAAAAATGATTAAAAAACTGATTAAAAACTCAGGTGAGATAAAAGGAGAAGCAGGTTATTTGCGGAGGGGGGCTCATTAAAACAGGGATTGTGGAATGGGAATTGTGGATTCGATAACCTAATGGGAACTACAGGGGTGTTTAACTTGTACTCTGGCTCTACAGAGAATTTGTCTCCTTTTCCACGGAGATAAGCACATACACACTAAGCAAAGGCAAGTGAAGGGAGCATGGAAAAGAGGAAAGATTTAAAGGAGAGCTTTGATTCTTACATTAAAAGTCAAAGAAATGAATCAAGAAAAGAAACGCAGAACAGAAACACAAAACAGAAACACAAAAAACAGAAAGAAAAGAAAAAGAAAAAATAGATCACCTCTGATCTATCCTCACCTGGCCAAAGCGAAACAGCATATGCTTCACCCTCTAGGCTTCCCAATGTTTACTCCTTTCTTGAACACATCCCTCACATTATTCTTCAAAACTCAAAATTGGCACGTTCTTCTCTTCCTCGTGCAAAAAGTGAATAAAAGGTTTCCAGTCTTTCTAATTTTTTCCAATGTCCCTTCTTTTAGTAAACATGTTAATTTGTCCATCTTGGCCAAGTACATCATTTTTATGATCTAATCGCCTGTTATTGTTGTTGCTGAGTTCTTCCATTTCTGCACATAGAGCAATCTGACTGTGGTGATAATATATTTCAAAATTTATCATAGTCATTTGTATCAGTCACACCAAGCTGAAATATCTCAGGTTTTAATTGTATATTTTCCTCCAAAACTTTCTGCATCACCTTATGTATTTGAATCTAATATTTCTTGACATGTTTGCAGGTCGACTACATATGGTAGAAGGACCCAACTTACTTTTTACATTTCCAGCAAGTGTTGGAAACCTATTTAGACATCTTAGAAAGCTTTTCAGGAGTTATATGCCATTGATATTCTGTTTATGAGACAAAGGGTGTTCTGGGTCTTGGATGTTCATAGTAAGCTGGGAGTCTGGAGTCCTTTGTCCAGCCTGCGACCAAGCTTCCCTGGAAACTGTGAGGCAAGTAGCACCCCACCATCTAACCATCAGTCCTCTCTCCTCCTTCGAATCTGAGTGAATGTGACTTAACCAGTCATCCTGTAGGTTTTCATGGCTGAGTTGGGATTTGAACCATGGTCTTGAGAGTCATAGTCCAATGCTCATACCACCACACCATGCTGGCTCAAGTGACATTAAAATATTATGTATATATACACCTGTATGTCATATACTGTACTTCCTAGTCCAAACTCCACTCCACCCAAAAACAAAAAAACAAACAAACCAGGATTTTTTACTCAGTCCCCACAGGTTTCTTACTTTCAACTTTCACAAAGTGCCCCACAAAGCATTGGCACAGCAGTACTAATAGTGTGAGATGGCACTGGCAAACAAGCCAAGACTCATGTTACTGCAGAATTTAGAATTTTCCCCTGTCAGTCTTCCATGGAAGGATATTTCTTCTTACCCTGATTATGGTGCAGCAAGAAAGTGGAAGGAAAGTAGAAGGCAATCCATAGGGAAACAGTCCTTCCTGACCCACTGCTCAGGTCAGAAATTGCACAGTAGTTTTAATAGAAGCACCCCAGGTAATTTGGAGCCCTGCCAGATGCCGTATCATCTGGCTTGAACAATTCTTTTAGAGAACGAGATCCAGAGTTATATGTATCTTATAGCTAATATTTACAGATTGTATATCCTTCCTAATGTGGCCTTGATTGAGAGTGTTGTTAATTATGCCATCTAAAGATTCATACATAGCTTCTTATTCTGCTTTGTTTTCCAGATGATTCACTCAGAGAAACGAGGGGAATCTCCAAGGATGAAGGAGAAGATGGAAAAGGCTGCACTCCTGCGCAGCCATGATAATGGTACAGTACATCATCCAATTTCCCTATGTATATGTGTATTTTATTGTTTTAATAATAATAATAATAATAATAATAATAATAATAATAATAATCTTTATTTATACCCCGCCACCATCTCCCCAAGGGACTCGGAGTGGCTTACATGAGGCCAAGCCCAACAACACATCAGTAAAAACAACAAGCAATAAGCAAATAAACAATACAATTAATATAACTCACATATAAACAATAACACACAAAGATTTAAAAACCTATGGGCCAGATGTAATAGTTAAAATTTTAAAAATAAACGCTTGGCATGAACAGAGATAGGATGTATCTAGTAGGAGGGTTTTAAACAAAAAAAATAGGGAGAGCAACCCAACGGGTAGTTAAAGTGCTTCTCAGGATATTTTGCAGGGGATTGTTTTAAGAGAGTTTTATATAGTACAAACTGGAAACTCTATTATGTGTAACTATCTAGCTTAATTAAAATAAATATTACTGTTTTAAAAATGCATATTGGTTACAATGTTGAGTCTAAGATTTTCCAGCTTGGTTTCATTAACACTGTGTGCCTTTAGACCATTCAGTGGAAATATAATTACTGTAGGATGGTGCTGTTTTTGTAAGAAAAAAAAATCCAAATGATAAGAGTATTGTGGTGGCAATGTGTCTTATTTGGGTATTGTCCCCACCTCCCCAACCTCCCAACAAAAGTTCTAGATTAAAATTTGAGGGAATCCGTTAACTTCAATGTTATTTATGATTTGTGTGAATTAGGTTTGTCTCATTTACTATCTCTGGTCCTGCAAGAGCTGAGCCTCTTCTATAAGCGAGATGTAAATGGTGTTGGTGTGTTATATGACCTGCTCAGATCGCCATGGCTACAGGCGCTCCTCAAGGTAAGGATACTTTCAAAAAGAACCAAGTAATTGTATTGTCAAACACCTTTCCTTCTTTCTTTTCCTTCCCTGTAAACTAGACAAACTTAATGACCTGGGTTTGTTCTCTGACTTGTGCGGAGAGAAAGAAACCATTGACATTTACTCATCTCAGAGCAAATGATACATTATGGAGCAAAGTTGCTCCTGTTACAGGCAAGAGTCATCAGCCAGCATATTCTACTTATGACCTCACAACTTCCGAGGATGCCTGCCTCAGATGCAGGCGAAATGTCAGGAGAGAATGCTTCTAGAACATGGCCATACAGCCCGAAAAACCTACAACAACCCAGTGATTCCGACCATGAAAGGCTTCAACAATATACATTCTACTTATAGTTACTTGGACATCCTGGCTTTTCATTACTCTGTCCGTAATGATAAACCAGGATGCCCGTGGTTGCCTGGTTTGCATTGTTAACTTCAGCCACTGTGGGCATCCTATGTCATGGTGGCAGAATATGTCCTTTCATTTTTACTTTTAGAGACCTCTGTCTTTAAAAATGCAGTCATGCTATTATTTGCTTCCATTCAAAAAGGGAAAAAATGGGATGGCTGGGCCAAAATGCAATTGTTTAGGTTTGGGCTTTGCTGTAGCCCAAAGATACAATTTGCTTGCATTCAAGGAAAGCAGATATAAGCACTGCATCCTCCTTTCCTGATTTATTGGACTTAACCGCCCATCATCCCACTCTCCAGGCCATGCTTCCTTGTATTAGTAACGTTTGTAATGCAATGTGCTGGGATTGCACTCAGATGATTTCGGCAATGTGAGTGCATTGAAGACAAGAAAAGATACGAATATAACTAATAAATGCATTAAAACCATACATTCATTTTCAGATCTCAGGGAACTCCTGCATAAAAATGAATATATCTATTCTTTAAGTTTATTTTTTTAAGTCACATTCTCTTGCAGAGTCCCTGGTGACTTTTTGTGAAACCCTAAGGTTCTAGAGAAGCCTACTTGAGGAACCCTAACATAGAGTATTGAAATGTGGCTTTAACAAACAACTTGGAAAGAACTATGGGATGAAATTACAAAACTGAAGTGCAATATGGACGAAGAGGAGTATTCCATTAGCCGAGGGGTCCCCATAGAAACCATAACGGGGAGGCGGAGATGCGGGAAAGGGAGACCGCCAATTCGGCCTAGTGATAAGGGAAAAATTAAGATAAAAACTCAAATTCGGCCTAGGGATAGGGAAAGAAATTTAAGAACTTGTAATCGGTCTCCTGACATGGTAAGTGGGTGTACCAAGGGTGGCGGTCCCTCTGGGTTGAAGCTGGTGCTGTTGAACGCCAGATCTGTCAACGGAAAAACATCCTTCATCCAAGATATAATTCTGGATGAGCGGGCAGATCTGGCGTGCATTACGGAGACCTGGCTGGACGAAGCTGGAGGAGTTAATTTGACCCAGCTTTGTCCACCAGGGTTCTCCGTACAGTACCAGTCGAGACCTGGAGGGCGGGGAGGCGGAGTTGCGGTTGTCTATAAGAATTCCATTCCTCTGACCAGAGGCCCCATCCCGCAGTCAACTAATTTTGAATGTGTCTACCTGAAGGTGGGTGACCGGGACAGAATAGGGATTCTGTTAGTGTACCGCCCACCTCGCTGCACTACGGTCTCCCTACCTGAGCTAGCAGGGGTGGTCTCGAGCCTGTCATTGGAGTCCCAACGGCTTCTTGTGCTGGGGGACTTCAATGTACATGCCGAGACTACCCTAAGGAGCGGCTCAGGACTTCATGTCTGCCATGGCAACCATGGGGCTGTCCCAACAGGTATCTGGCCCCACCCACAGTGCTGGACACACATTGGACTTGGTTTTCTGTCAGGGATGGGAGGAAGGTGGCGGTGTTGAGGAGTTATCCATCTCTCCGTTGCCATGGACCGACCACCACCTGGTCAGCTTTAGACTTACTGCACCCCCTAACCTCCGCAGAGGTGGAGGGCCCATTAAGAAGGTCCGCCCCAGGAGGCTTATGGATCCGAATGGATTCCTGACGGCTCTTGGGGATTTTCCTGCTTCCTTGGTTGGTGATCCTGTTGATGCCCTGGTGTCTCACTGGAATAGGGAGATGACCGGGGAGATGACTAGGGCAATAGACACGATTGCTCCGGAACGTCCCCTCTCAAGTAGCCGAGCTAAACCAGCTTCTTGGTTCACCGAGGAGCTGGCAGCGATGAAGCGAAAGAAGAGGAGACTAGAGCGTGTGTGGCGTTCGGACCCAAGCGAGTTAAATCGAACACAGTTTGTTGCCCTTCTAAGGGCATATGCCGTGGCAATAAAGGCGGCAAAGAAGTTGTTCTTTGCGGCCAATATTGCGTCCGCAAAGAACCGTCCAGCGGAGCTGTTTCGAGTTGTCAGAGGTCTATTAAATCCCACCACTTCGGATGGGAACCCTGACAACTCGACGGCCCGCTGTGAAGCATTTGCTCGGTTCTTTGCGGACAAAGTCGCTTTGATCCGTTCTGACCTGGACACCATGTTAACGGCAGTCTCAGAGGATGTAACACGAGCATCTGCTTATCCGATTTTGTTGGATTCATTTCAATTGGTGAAACCTGAGGATGTGGACAAGATACTTGGAGGAATGAGGGCAACCACATGCATCCTAGACCCCTGCCCATCCTGGCTTCTAAAGAAGGCCAGAGGGGGATTGGCCGAGTCGTTGAAGGTGGTGGTTAATGCCTCCCTTCAGGAAGGCAAAATTCCAGCCAGCTTAAAACAAGCTGTGATAAAACTGCTGTTGAAAAAACCATCACTGGATCCCACTCAATTCGTCAACTATCGGCCTGTTTCCAATCTCCCCTTTTTGGGCAAAGTCCTGGAACGTGTGGTGGCCTCACAACTCCAGGTATTCTTGGTAGACACTGATTATCTAGATCCGGCACAGTCTGGTTTCAGGCCGGGACATGGTACCGAGACAGCCTTGGTCGCCTTAGTGGATGATCTGCGCAGGGAGCTAGACAGGGGGAGTGTGTCCCTGTTAGTTCTGCTGGACCTCTCAGCGGCCTTCGATACCGTCGACCACGGTATCCTTCTGAGACGCCTCGCGGGAATGGGCCTTGGTGGCACTGTTCTGCAATGGCTCAGGTCCTTCCTAGAGGATCGTACTCAGAAGGTGTTGCTGGGGGACAACTGCTCTTCCTCACAACCATTGTCTTGTGGGATTCCGCAGGGTTCAATATTGTCCCCCATGTAATTTAACATCTACATGAAGCCGTTGGGAGAGATCATCCGGAGTTTCGGGGTGCGGTGTTATCTGTACGCAGA